>OU744726.1:28412498-29088436 GCA_916613615.1 Steromphala cineraria | reverse complement strand
AATGATCTCAGCTACATTTTGATATACCACAACCCTACTTTTGGTGACTTAGATGACTTGGAATTCTTGCGCGTTGAGAGTTATGCCCCTTGATTAAGCGATTTCATCAAATATTGGGAAAACCGTCGCTTTTTTGGAATTTTTGGACCAACTTATGTCGTTCGAAATGATCTCAGCTACATTTTGATATACCACAACCCTACTTTTGGTGACTTAGATGACTTGGAATTCTTGCGCGTTGAGGGTTACGGGGCTTTAATAAGTGCGATTACGCCCAAATTAGCGAAAACTGGCACTTTTTTGGTCTTCGGAAATGGATAAAAGTTCTTCGTGATGGTCCCAGGAGCAATTAGATGGGTCACAACCCTATTTTTGCAACTTTGAAAATTTTAGTGGGTAAGAGTTATGCCCCTTGATTAAGCGATTTCATCAAATGTTGGGAAAACCGTCGCTTTTTTGGAATTTTTGGACCAACTTATGTCGTTCGAAATGATCTCAGCTACATTTTGATATACCACAACCCTACTTTTGGTGACTTAGATGACTTGGAATTCTTGCGCGTTGAGAGTTATGCCCCTTGATTAAGCGATTTCATCAAATATTGGGAAAACCGTCGCTTTTTTGGAATTTTTGGACCAACTTATGTCGTTCGAAATGATCTCAGCTACATTTTGGTATACCACAACCCTACTTTTGGTGACTTAGATGACTTGGAATTCTTGCGCGTTGAGAGTTATGCCCCTTGATTAAGCGATTTCATCAAATATTGGGAAAACCGTCGCTTTTTTGGAATTTTTGGACCAACTTATGTCGTTCGAAATGATCTCAGCTACATTTTGATATACCACAACCCTACTTTTGGTGACTTAGATGACTTGGAATTCTTGCGCGTTGAGGGTTACGGGGCTTTAATAAGTGCGATTACGCCCAAATTAGCGAAAACTGGCACTTTTTTGGTCTTCGGAAATGGATAAAAGTTCTTTGTGATGGTCCCAGGAGCAATTAGATGGGTCACAACCCTATTTTTGCAACTTTGAAAATTTTAGTGGGTAAGAGTTATGCCCCTTGATTAAGCGATTTCATCAAATATTAGGAAAACCGTCGCTTTTTTGGAATTTTTGGACCAACTTATGTCGTTCGAAATGATCTCAGCTACATTTTGATATACCACAACCCTACTTTTGGTGACTTAGATGACTTGGAATTCTTGCGCGTTGAGAGTTATGCCCCTTGATTAAGCGATTTCATCAAATATTGGGAAAACCGTCGCTTTTTTGGAATTTTTGGACCAACTTATGTCGTTCGAAATGATCTCAGCTACATTTTGATATACCACAACCCTACTTTTGGTGACTTAGATGACTTGGAATTCTTGCGCGTTGAGAGTTATGCCCATTGATTAAGCGATTTCATCAAATATTGGGAAAACCGTCGCTTTTTTGGAATTTTTGGACCAACTTATGTCGTTCGAAATGATCTCAGCTACATTTTGATATACCACAACCCTACTTTTGGTGACTTAGATGACTTGGAATTCTTGCGCGTTGAGGGTTACGGGGCTTTAATAAGTGCGATTACGCCCAAATTAGCGAAAACTGGCACTTTTTTGGTCTTCGGAAATGGATAAAAGTTCTTCGTGATGGTCCCAGGAGCAATTAGATGGGTCACAACCCTATTTTTGCAACTTTGAAAATTTTAGTGGGTAAGAGTTATGCCCCTTGATTAAGCGATTTCATCAAATATTGGGAAAACCGTCGCTTTTTTGGAATTTTTGGACCAACTTATGTCGTTCGAAATGATCTCAGCTACATTTTGATATACCACAACCCTACTTTTGGTGACTTAGATGACTTGGAATTCTTGCGCGTTGAGAGTTATGCCCCTTGATTAAGCGATTTCATCAAATATTGGGAAAACCGTCGCTTTTTTGGAATTTTTGGACCAACTTATGTCGTTCGAAATGATCTCAGCTACATTTTGATATACCACAACCCTACTTTTGGTGACTTAGATGACTTGGAATTCTTGCGCGTTGAGAGTTATGCCCCTTGATTAAGCGATTTCATCAAATATTGGGAAAACCGTCGCTTTTTTGGAATTTTTGGACCAACTTATGTCGTTCGAAATGATCTCAGCTACATTTTGATATACCACAACCCTACTTTTGGTGACTTAGATGACTTGGAATTCTTGCGCGTTGAGGGTTACGGGGCTTTAATAAGTGCGATTACGCCCAAATTAGCGAAAACTGGCACTTTTTTGGTCTTCGGAAATGGATAAAAGTTCTTCGTGATGGTCCCAGGAGCAATTAGATGGGTCACAACCCTATTTTTGCAACTTTGAAAATTTTAGTGGGTAAGAGTTATGCCCCTTGATTAAGCGATTTCATCAAATATTGGGAAAACCGTCGCTTTTTTGGAATTTTTGGACCAACTTATGTCGTTCGAAATGATCTCAGCTACATTTTGATATACCACAACCCTACTTTTGGTGACTTAGATGACTTGGAATTCTTGCGCGTTGAGAGTTATGCCCCTTGATTAAGCGATTTCATCAAATATTGGGAAAACCGTCGCTTTTTTGGAATTTTTGGACCAACTTATGTCGTTCGAAATGATCTCAGCTACATTTTGATATACCACAACCCTACTTTTGGTGACTTAGATGACTTGGAATTCTTGCGCGTTGAGAGTTATGCCCCTTGATTAAGCGATTTCATCAAATATTGGGAAAACCGTCGCTTTTTTGGAATTTTTGGACCAACTTATGTCGTTCGAAATGATCTCAGCTACATTTTGATATACCACAACCCTACTTTTGGTGACTTAGATGACTTGGAATTCTTGCGCGTTGAGGGTTACGGGGCTTTAATAAGTGCGATTACGCCCAAATTAGCGAAAACTGGCACTTTTTTGGTCTTCGGAAATGGATAAAAGTTCTTTGTGATGGTCCCAGGAGCAATTAGATGGGTCACAACCCTATTTTTGCAACTTTGAAAATTTTAGTGGGTAAGAGTTATGCCCCTTGATTAAGCGATTTCATCAAATATTGGGAAAACCGTCGCTTTTTTGGAATTTTTGGACCAACTTATGTCGTTCGAAATGATCTCAGCTACATTTTGATATACCACAACCCTACTTTTGGTGACTTAGATGACTTGGAATTCTTGCGCGTTGAGAGTTATGCCCCTTGATTAAGCGATTTCATCAAATATTGGGAAAACCGTCGCTTTTTTGGAATTTTTGGACCAACTTATGTCGTTCGAAATGATCTCAGCTACATTTTGATATACCACAACCCTACTTTTGGTGACTTAGATGACTTGGAATTCTTGCGCGTTGAGAGTTATGCCCCTTGATTAAGCGATTTCATCAAATATTGGGAAAACCGTCGCTTTTTTGGAATTTTTGGACCAACTTATGTCGTTCGAAATGATCTCAGCTACATTTTGATATACCACAACCCTACTTTTGGTGACTTAGATGACTTGGAATTCTTGCGCGTTGAGGGTTACGGGGCTTTAATAAGTGCGATTACGCCCAAATTAGCGAAAACTGGCACTTTTTTGGTCTTCGGAAATGGATAAAAGTTCTTCGTGATGGTCCCAGGAGCAATTAGATGGGTCACAACCCTATTTTTGCAACTTTGAAAATTTTAGTGGGTAAGAGTTATGCCCCTTGATTAAGCGATTTCATCAAATATTGGGAAAACCGTCGCTTTTTTGGAATTTTTGGACCAACTTATGTCGTTCGAAATGATCTCAGCTACATTTTGATATACCACAACCCTACTTTTGGTGACTTAGATGACTTGGAATTCTTGCGCGTTGAGAGTTATGCCCCTTGATTAAGCGATTTCATCAAATATTGGGAAAACCGTCGCTTTTTTGGAATTTTTGGACCAACTTATGTCGTTCGAAATGATCTCAGCTACATTTTGATATACCACAACCCTACTTTTGGTGACTTAGATGACTTGGAATTCTTGCGCGTTGAGAGTTATGCCCCTTGATTAAGCGATTTCATCAAATATTGGGAAAACCGTCGCTTTTTTGCAATTTTTGGACCAACTTATGTCGTTCGAAATGATCTCAGCTACATTTTGATATACCACAACCCTACTTTTGGTGACTTAGATGACTTGGAATTCTTGCGCGTTGAGGGTTACGGGGCTTTAATAAGTGCGATTACGCCCAAATTAGCGAAAACTGGCACTTTTTTGGTCTTCGGAAATGGATAAAAGTTCTTTGTGATGGTCCCAGGAGCAATTAGATGGGTCACAACCCTATTTTTGCAACTTTGAAAATTTTAGTGGGTAAGAGTTATGCCCCTTGATTAAGCGATTTCATCAAATATTGGGAAAACCGTCGCTTTTTTGGAATTTTTGGACCAACTTATGTCGTTCGAAATGATCTCAGCTACATTTTGATATACCACAACCCTACTTTTGGTGACTTAGATGACTTGGAATTCTTGCGCGTTGAGAGTTATGCCCCTTGATTAAGCGATTTCATCAAATATTGGGAAAACCGTCGCTTTTTTGGAATTTTTGGACCAACTTATGTCGTTCGAAATGATCTCAGCTACATTTTGATATACCACAACCCTACTTTTGGTGACTTAGATGACTTGGAATTCTTGCGCGTTGAGAGTTATGCCCCTTGATTAAGCGATTTCATCAAATATTGGGAAAACCGTCGCTTTTTTGGAATTTTTGGACCAACTTATGTCGTTCGAAATGATCTCAGCTACATTTTGATATACCACAACCCTACTTTTGGTGACTTAGATGACTTGGAATTCTTGCGCGTTGAGGGTTACGGGGCTTTAATAAGTGCGATTACGCCCAAATTAGCGAAAACTGGCACTTTTTTGGTCTTCGGAAATGGATAAAAGTTCTTCGTGATGGTCCCAGGAGCAATTAGATGGGTCACAACCCTATTTTTGCAACTTTGAAAATTTTAGTGGGTAAGAGTTATGCCCCTTGATTAAGCGATTTCATCAAATATTGGGAAAACCGTCGCTTTTTTGGAATTTTTGGACCAACTTATGTCGTTCGAAATGATCTCAGCTACATTTTGATATACCACAACCCTACTTTTGGTGACTTAGATGACTTGGAATTCTTGCGCGTTGAGAGTTATGCCCCTTGATTAAGCGATTTCATCAAATATTGGGAAAACCGTCGCTTTTTTGGAATTTTTGGACCAACTTATGTCGTTCGAAATGATCTCAGCTACATTTTGATATACCACAACCCTACTTTTGGTGACTTAGATGACTTGGAATTCTTGCGCGTTGAGAGTTATGCCCCTTGATTAAGCGATTTCATCAAATATTGGGAAAACCGTCGCTTTTTTGGAATTTTTGGACCAACTTATGTCGTTCGAAATGATCTCAGCTACATTTTGATATACCACAACCCTACTTTTGGTGACTTAGATGACTTGGAATTCTTGCGCGTTGAGAGTTATGCCCCTTGATTAAGCGATTTCATCAAATATTGGGAAAACCGTCGCTTTTTTGGAATTTTTGGACCAACTTATGTCGTTCGAAATGATCTCAGCTACATTTTGATATACCACAACCCTACTTTTGGTGACTTAGATGACTTGGAATTCTTGCGCGTTGAGAGTTATGCCCCTTGATTAAGCGATTTCATCAAATATTGGGAAAACCGTCGCTTTTTTGGAATTTTTGGACCAACTTATGTCGTTCGAAATGATCTCAGCTACATTTTGATATACCACAACCCTACTTTTGGTGACTTAGATGACTTGGAGTTCTTGCGCGTTGAGGGTTACGGGGCTTTAATAAGTGCGATTACGCCCAAATTAGCGAAAACTGGCACTTTTTTGGTCTTCGGAAATGGATAAAAGTTCTTCGTGATGGTCCCAGGAGCAATTAGATGGGTCACAACCCTATTTTTGCAACTTTGAAAATTTTAGTGGGTAAGAGTTATGCCCCTTGATTAAGCGATTTCATCAAATATTGGGAAAACCGTCGCTTTTTTGGAATTTTTGGACCAACTTATGTCGTTCGAAATGATCTCAGCTACATTTTGATATACCACAACCCTACTTTTGGTGACTTAGATGACTTGGAATTCTTGCGCGTTGAGAGTTATGCCCCTTGATTAAGCGATTTCATCAAATATTGGGAAAACCGTCGCTTTTTTGGAATTTTTGGACCAACTTATGTCGTTCGAAATGATCTCAGCTACATTTTGATATACCACAACCCTACTTTTGGTGACTTAGATGACTTGGAATTCTTGCGCGTTGAGAGTTATGCCCCTTGATTAAGCGATTTCATCAAATATTGGGAAAACCGTCGCTTTTTTGGAATTTTTGGACCAACTTATGTCGTTCGAAATGATCTCAGCTACATTTTGATATACCACAACCCTACTTTTGGTGACTTAGATGACTTGGAATTCTTGCGCGTTGAGGGTTACGGGGCTTTAATAAGTGCGATTACGCCCAAATTAGCGAAAACTGGCACTTTTTTGGTCTTCGGAAATGGATAAAAGTTCTTCGTGATGGTCCCAGGAGCAATTAGATGGGTCACAACCCTATTTTTGCAACTTTGAAAATTTTAGTGGGTAAGAGTTATGCCCCTTGATTAAGCGATTTCATCAAATATTGGGAAAACCGTCGCTTTTTTGGAATTTTTGGACCAACTTATGTCGTTTGAAATGATCTCAGCTACATTTTGATATACCACAACCCTACTTTTGGTGACTTAGATGACTTGGAATTCTTGCGCGTTGAGAGTTATGCCCCTTGATTAAGCGATTTCATCAAATATTGGGAAAACCGTCGCTTTTTTGGAATTTTTGGACCAACTTATGTCGTTCGAAATGATCTCAGCTACATTTTGATATACCACAACCCTACTTTTGGTGACTTAGATGACTTGGAATTCTTGCGCGTTGAGAGTTATGCCCCTTGATTAAGCGATTTCATCAAATATTGGGAAAACCGTCGCTTTTTTGGAATTTTTGGACCAACTTATGTCGTTCGAAATGATCTCAGCTACATTTTGATATACCACAACCCTACTTTTGGTGACTTAGATGACTTGGAATTCTTGCGCGTTGAGGGTTACGGGGCTTTAATAAGTGCGATTACGCCCAAATTAGCGAAAACTGGCACTTTTTTGGTCTTCGGAAATGGATAAAAGTTCTTCGTGATGGTCCCAGGAGCAATAAGATGGGTCACAACCCTATTTTTGCAACTTTGAAAATTTTAGTGGGTAAGAGTTATGCCCCTTGATTAAGCGATTTCATCAAATATTGGGAAAACCGTCGCTTTTTTGGAATTTTTGGACCAACTTATGTCGTTTGAAATGATCTCAGCTACATTTTGATATACCACAACCCTACTTTTGGTGACTTAGATGACTTGGAATTCTTGCGCGTTGAGAGTTATGCCCCTTGATTAAGCGATTTCATCAAATATTGGGAAAACCGTCGCTTTTTTGGAATTTTTGGACCAACTTATGTCGTTCGAAATGATCTCAGCTACATTTTGATATACCACAACCCTACTTTTGGTGACTTAGATGACTTGGAATTCTTGCGCCTTTGAGGGTTACGGGGCTTTAATAAGTGCGATTACGCCCAAATTAGCGAAAACTGGCACTTTTTTGGTCTTCGGAAATGGATAAAAGTTCTTCGTGATGGTCCCAGGAGCAATAAGATGGGTCACAACCCTATTTTTGCAACTTTGAAAATTTTAGTGGGTAAGAGTTATGCCCCTTGATTAAGCGATTTCATCAAATATTGGGAAAACCGTCGCTTTTTTGGAATTTTTGGACCAACTTATGTCGTTTGAAATGATCTCAGCTACATTTTGATATACCACAACCCTACTTTTGGTGACTTAGATGACTTGGAATTCTTGCGCGTTGAGAGTTATGCCCCTTGATTAAGCGATTTCATCAAATATTGGGAAAACCGTCGCTTTTTTGGAATTTTTGGACCAACTTATGTCGTTCGAAATGATCTCAGCTACATTTTGATATACCACAACCCTACTTTTGGTGACTTAGATGACTTGGAATTCTTGCGCGTTGAGGGTTACGGGGCTTTAATAAGTGCGATTACGCCCAAATTAGCGAAAACTGGCACTTTTTTGGTCTTCGGAAATGGATAAAAGTTCTTCGTGATGGTCCCAGGAGCAATTAGATGGGTCACAACCCTATTTTTGCAACTTTGAAAATTTTAGTGGGTAAGAGTTATGCCCCTTGATTAAGCGATTTCATCAAATATTGGGAAAACCGTCGCTTTTTTGGAATTTTTGGACCAACTTATGTCGTTTGAAATGATCTCAGCTACATTTTGATATACCACAACCCTACTTTTGGTGACTTAGATGACTTGGAATTCTTGCGCGTTGAGAGTTATGCCCCTTGATTAAGCGATTTCATCAAATATTGGGAAAACCGTCGCTTTTTTGGAATTTTTGGACCAACTTATGTCGTTCGAAATGATCTCAGCTACATTTTGATATACCACAACCCTACTTTTGGTGACTTAGATGACTTGGAATTCTTGCGCGTTGAGAGTTATGCCCCTTGATTAAGCGATTTCATCAAATATTGGGAAAACCGTCGCTTTTTTGGAATTTTTGGACCAACTTATGTCGTTCGAAATGATCTCAGCTACATTTTGATATACCACAACCCTACTTTTGGTGACTTAGATGACTTGGAATTCTTGCGCGTTGAGGGTTACGGGGCTTTAATAAGTGCGATTACGCCCAAATTAGCGAAAACTGGCACTTTTTTGGTCTTCGGAAATGGATAAAAGTTCTTCGTGATGGTCCCAGGAGCAATAAGATGGGTCACAACCCTATTTTTGCAACTTTGAAAATTTTAGTGGGTAAGAGTTATGCCCCTTGATTAAGCGATTTCATCAAATATTGGGAAAACCGTCGCTTTTTTGGAATTTTTGGACCAACTTATGTCGTTTGAAATGATCTCAGCTACATTTTGATATACCACAACCCTACTTTTGGTGACTTAGATGACTTGGAATTCTTGCGCGTTGAGAGTTATGCCCCTTGATTAAGCGATTTCATCAAATATTGGGAAAACCGTCGCTTTTTTGGAATTTTTGGACCAACTTATGTCGTTCGAAATGATCTCAGCTACATTTTGATATACCACAACCCTACTTTTGGTGACTTAGATGACTTGGAATTCTTGCGCGTTGAGGGTTACGGGGCTTTAATAAGTGCGATTACGCCCAAATTAGCGAAAACTGGCACTTTTTTGGTCTTCGGAAATGGATAAAAGTTCTTCGTGATGGTCCCAGGAGCAATAAGATGGGTCACAACCCTATTTTTGCAACTTTGAAAATTTTAGTGGGTAAGAGTTATGCCCCTTGATTAAGCGATTTCATCAAATATTGGGAAAACCGTCGCTTTTTTGGAATTTTTGGACCAACTTATGTCGTTTGAAATGATCTCAGCTACATTTTGATATACCACAACCCTACTTTTGGTGACTTAGATGACTTGGAATTCTTGCGCGTTGAGAGTTATGCCCCTTGATTAAGCGATTTCATCAAATATTGGGAAAACCGTCGCTTTTTTGGAATTTTTGGACCAACTTATGTCGTTCGAAATGATCTCAGCTACATTTTGATATACCACAACCCTACTTTTGGTGACTTAGATGACTTGGAATTCTTGCGCGTTGAGAGTTATGCCCCTTGATTAAGCGATTTCATCAAATATTGGGAAAACCGTCGCTTTTTTGGAATTTTTGGACCAACTTATGTCGTTCGAAATGATCTCAGCTACATTTTGATATACCACAACCCTACTTTTGGTGACTTAGATGACTTGGAATTCTTGCGCGTTGAGGGTTACGGGGCTTTAATAAGTGCGATTACGCCCAAATTAGCGAAAACTGGCACTTTTTTGGTCTTCGGAAATGGATAAAAGTTCTTCGTGATGGTCCCAGGAGCAATAAGATGGGTCACAACCCTATTTTTGCAACTTTGAAAATTTTAGTGGGTAAGAGTTATGCCCCTTGATTAAGCGATTTCATCAAATATTGGGAAAACCGTCGCTTTTTTGGAATTTTTGGACCAACTTATGTCGTTTGAAATGATCTCAGCTACATTTTGATATACCACAACCCTACTTTTGGTGACTTAGATGACTTGGAATTCTTGCGCGTTGAGAGTTATGCCCCTTGATTAAGCGATTTCATCAAATATTGGGAAAACCGTCGCTTTTTTGGAATTTTTGGACCAACTTATGTCGTTCGAAATGATCTCAGCTACATTTTGATATACCACAACCCTACTTTTGGTGACTTAGATGACTTGGAATTCTTGCGCGTTGAGAGTTATGCCCCTTGATTAAGCGATTTCATCAAATATTGGGAAAACCGTCGCTTTTTTGGAATTTTTGGACCAACTTATGTCGTTCGAAATGATCTCAGCTACATTTTGATATACCACAACCCTACTTTTGGTGACTTAGATGACTTGGAATTCTTGCGCGTTGAGGGTTGCGGGGCTTTAATAAGTGCGATTACGCCCAAATTAGCGAAAACTGGCACTTTTTTGGTCTTCGGAAATGGATAAAAGTTCTTCGTGATGGTCCCAGGAGCAATAAGATGGGTCACAACCCTATTTTTGCAACTTTGAAAATTTTAGTGGGTAAGAGTTATGCCCCTTGATTAAGCGATTTCATCAAATATTGGGAAAACCGTCGCTTTTTTGGAATTTTTGGACCAACTTATGTCGTTTGAAATGATCTCAGCTACATTTTGATATACCACAACCCTACTTTTGGTGACTTAGATGACTTGGAATTCTTGCGCGTTGAGAGTTATGCCCCTTGATTAAGCGATTTCATCAAATATTGGGAAAACCGTCGCTTTTTTGGAATTTTTGGACCAACTTATGTCGTTCGAAATGATCTCAGCTACATTTTGATATACCACAACCCTACTTTTGGTGACTTAGATGACTTGGAATTCTTGCGCGTTGAGGGTTACGGGGCTTTAATAAGTGCGATTACGCCCAAATTAGCGAAAACTGGCACTTTTTTGGTCTTCGGAAATGGATAAAAGTTCTTCGTGATGGTCCCAGGAGCAATAAGATGGGTCACAACCCTATTTTTGCAACTTTGAAAATTTTAGTGGGTAAGAGTTATGCCCCTTGATTAAGCGATTTCATCAAATATTGGGAAAACCGTCGCTTTTTTGGAATTTTTGGACCAACTTATGTCGTTTGAAATGATCTCAGCTACATTTTGATATACCACAACCCTACTTTTGGTGACTTAGATGACTTGGAATTCTTGCGCGTTGAGAGTTATGCCCCTTGATTAAGCGATTTCATCAAATATTGGGAAAACCGTCGCTTTTTTGGAATTTTTGGACCAACTTATGTCGTTCGAAATGATCTCAGCTACATTTTGATATACCACAACCCTACTTTTGGTGACTTAGATGACTTGGAATTCTTGCGCGTTGAGAGTTATGCCCCTTGATTAAGCGATTTCATCAAATATTGGGAAAACCGTCGCTTTTTTGGAATTTTTGGACCAACTTATGTCGTTCGAAATGATCTCAGCTACATTTTGATATACCACAACCCTACTTTTGGTGACTTAGATGACTTGGAATTCTTGCGCGTTGAGGGTTACGGGGCTTTAATAAGTGCGATTACGCCCAAATTAGCGAAAACTGGCACTTTTTTGGTCTTCGGAAATGGATAAAAGTTCTTCGTGATGGTCCCAGGAGCAATAAGATGGGTCACAACCCTATTTTTGCAACTTTGAAAATTTTAGTGGGTAAGAGTTATGCCCCTTGATTAAGCGATTTCATCAAATATTGGGAAAACCGTCGCTTTTTTGGAATTTTTGGACCAACTTATGTCGTTTGAAATGATCTCAGCTACATTTTGATATACCACAACCCTACTTTTGGTGACTTAGATGACTTGGAATTCTTGCGCGTTGAGAGTTATGCCCCTTGATTAAGCGATTTCATCAAATATTGGGAAAACCGTTGCTTTTTTGGAATTTTTGGACCAACTTATGTCGTTCGAAATGATCTCAGCTACATTTTGATATACCACAACCCTACTTTTGGTGACTTAGATGACTTGGAATTCTTGCGCGTTGAGGGTTACGGGGCTTTAATAAGTGCGATTACGCCCAAATTAGCGAAAACTGGCACTTTTTTGGTCTTCGGAAATGGATAAAAGTTCTTCGTGATGGTCCCAGGAGAAATAAGATGGGTCACAACCCTATTTTTGCAACTTTGAAAATTTTAGTGGGTAAGAGTTATGCCCCTTGATTAAGCGATTTCATCAAATATTGGGAAAACCGTCGCTTTTTTGGAATTTTTGGACCAACTTATGTCGTTTGAAATGATCTCAGCTACATTTTGATATACCACAACCCTACTTTTGGTGACTTAGATGACTTGGAATTCTTGCGCGTTGAGAGTTATGCCCCTTGATTAAGCGATTTCATCAAATATTGGGAAAACCGTCGCTTTTTTGGAATTTTTGGACCAACTTATGTCGTTCGAAATGATCTCAGCTACATTTTGATATACCACAACCCTACTTTTGGTGACTTAGATGACTTGGAATTCTTGCGCGTTGAGGGTTACGGGGCTTTAATAAGTGCGATTACGCCCAAATTAGCGAAAACTGGCACTTTTTTGGTCTTCGGAAATGGATAAAAGTTCTTCGTGATGGTCCCAGGAGCAATTAGATGGGTCACAACCCTATTTTTGCAACTTTGAAAATTTTAGTGGGTAAGAGTTATGCCCCTTGATTAAGCGATTTCATCAAATATTGGGAAAACCGTCGCTTTTTTGGAATTTTTGGACCAACTTATGTCGTTTGAAATGATCTCAGCTACATTTTGATATACCACAACCCTACTTTTGGTGACTTAGATGACTTGGAATTCTTGCGCGTTGAGAGTTATGCCCCTTGATTAAGCGATTTCATCAAATATTGGGAAAACCGTCGCTTTTTTGGAATTTTTGGACCAACTTATGTCGTTCGAAATGATCTCAGCTACATTTTGATATACCACAACCCTACTTTTGGTGACTTAGATGACTTGGAATTCTTGCGCGTTGAGAGTTATGCCCCTTGATTAAGCGATTTCATCAAATATTGGGAAAACCGTCACTTTTTTGGAATTTTTGGACCAACTTATGTCGTTCGAAATGATCTCAGCTACATTTTGATATACCACAACCCTACTTTTGGTGACTTAGATGACTTGGAATTCTTGCGCGTTGAGGGTTACGGGGCTTTAATAAGTGCGATTACGCCCAAATTAGCGAAAACTGGCACTTTTTTGGTCTTCGGAAATGGATAAAAGTTCTTCGTGATGGTCCCAGGAGCAATAAGATGGGTCACAACCCTATTTTTGCAACTTTGAAAATTTTAGTGGGTAAGAGTTATGCCCCTTGATTAAGCGATTTCATCAAATATTGGGAAAACCGTCGCTTTTTTGGAATTTTTGGACCAACTTATGTCGTTTGAAATGATCTCAGCTACATTTTGATATACCACAACCCTACTTTTGGTGACTTAGATGACTTGGAATTCTTGCGCGTTGAGAGTTATGCCCCTTGATTAAGCGATTTCATCAAATATTGGGAAAACCGTCGCTTTTTTGGAATTTTTGGACCAACTTATGTCGTTCGAAATGATCTCAGCTACATTTTGATATACCACAACCCTACTTTTGGTGACTTAGATGACTTGGAATTCTTGCGCGTTGAGGGTTACGGGGCTTTAATAAGTGCGATTACGCCCAAATTAGCGAAAACTGGCACTTTTTTGGTCTTCGGAAATGGATAAAAGTTCTTCGTGATGGTCCCAGGAGCAATAAGATGGGTCACAACCCTATTTTTGCAACTTTGAAAATTTTAGTGGGTAAGAGTTATGCCCCTTGATTAAGCGATTTCATCAAATATTGGGAAAACCGTCGCTTTTTTGGAATTTTTGGACCAACTTATGTCGTTGGAAATGATCTCAGCTACATTTTGATATACCACAACCCTACTTTTGGTGACTTAGATGACTTGGAATTCTTGCGCGTTGAGAGTTATGCCCCTTGATTAAGCGATTTCATCAAATATTGGGAAAACCGTCGCTTTTTTGGAATTTTTGGACCAACTTATGTCGTTCGAAATGATCTCAGCTACATTTTGATATACCACAACCCTACTTTTGGTGACTTAGATGACTTGGAATTCTTGCGCGTTATGAGTTATGCCCCTTGATTAAGCGATTTCATCAAATATTGGGAAAACCGTCGCTTTTTTGGAATTTTTGGACCAACTTATGTCGTTCGAAATGATCTCAGCTACATTTTGATATACCACAACCCTACTTTTGGTGACTTAGATGACTTGGAATTCTTGCGCGTTGAGGGTTACGGGGCTTTAATAAGTGCGATTACGCCCAAATTAGCGAAAACTGGCACTTTTTTGGTCTTCGGAAATGGATAAAAGTTCTTCGTGATGGTCCCAGGAGCAATTAGATGGGTCACAACCCTATTTTTGCAACTTTGAAAATTTTAGTGGGTAAGAGTTATGCCCCTTGATTAAGCGATTTCATCAAATATTGGGAAAACCGTCGCTTTTTTGGAATTTTTGGACCAACTTATGTCGTTCGAAATGATCTCAGCTACATTTTGATATACCACAACCCTACTTTTGGTGACTTAGATGACTTGGAATTCTTGCGCGTTGAGAGTTATGCCCCTTGATTAAGCGATTTCATCAAATATTGGGAAAACCGTCGCTTTTTTGGAATTTTTGGACCAACTTATGTCGTTCGAAATGATCTCAGCTACATTTTGATATACCACAACCCTACTTTTGGTGACTTAGATGACTTGGAATTCTTGCGCGTTGAGAGTTATGCCCCTTGATTAAGCGATTTCATCAAATATTGGGAAAACCGTCGCTTTTTTGGAATTTTTGGACCAACTTATGTCGTTCGAAATGATCTCAGCTACATTTTGATATACCACAACCCTACTTTTGGTGACTTAGATGACTTGGAATTCTTGCGCGTTGAGGGTTACGGGGCTTTAATAAGTGCGATTACGCCCAAATTAGCGAAAACTGGCACTTTTTTGGTCTTCGGAAATGGATAAAAGTTCTTCGTGATGGTCCCAGGAGCAATTAGATGGGTCACAACCCTATTTTTGCAACTTTGAAAATTTTAGTGGGTAAGAGTTATGCCCCTTGATTAAGCGATTTCATCAAATATTGGGAAAACCGTCGCTTTTTTGGAATTTTTGGACCAACTTATGTCGTTCGAAATGATCTCAGCTACATTTTGATATACCACAACCCTACTTTTGGTGACTTAGATGACTTGGAATTCTTGCGCGTTGAGAGTTATGCCCCTTGATTAAGCGATTTCATCAAATATTGGGAAAACCGTCGCTTTTTTGGAATTTTTGGACCAACTTATGTCGTTCGAAATGATCTCAGCTACATTTTGATATACCACAACCCTACTTTTGGTGACTTAGATGACTTGGAATTCTTGCGCGTTGAGAGTTATGCCCCTTGATTAAGCGATTTCATCAAATATTGGGAAAACCGTCGCTTTTTTGGAATTTTTGGACCAACTTATGTCGTTCGAAATGATCTCAGCTACATTTTGATATACCACAACCCTACTTTTGGTGACTTAGATGACTTGGAATTCTTGCGCGTTGAGGGTTACGGGGCTTTAATAAGTGCGATTACGCCCAAATTAGCGAAAACTGGCACTTTTTTGGTCTTCGGAAATGGATAAAAGTTCTTCGTGATGGTCCCAGGAGCAATTAGATGGGTCACAACCCTATTTTTGCAACTTTGAAAATTTTAGTGGGT
Source organism: Steromphala cineraria (assembly GCA_916613615.1). Lineage (NCBI taxonomy): Eukaryota > Metazoa > Mollusca > Gastropoda > Trochida > Trochidae > Steromphala > Steromphala cineraria. The sequence continues at coordinate 29,072,537 of OU744726.1, read as the reverse complement.
AAGAGTTATGCCCCTTGATTAAGCGATTTCATCAAATATTGGGAAAACCGTCGCTTTTTTGGAATTTTTGGACCAACTTATGTCGTTCGAAATGATCTCAGCTACATTTTGATATACCACAACCCTACTTTTGGTGTCTTAGATGACTTGGAATTCTTGCGCGTTGAGAGTTATGCCCCTTGATTAAGCGATTTCATCAAATATTGGGAAAACCGTCGCTTTTTTGGAATTTTTGGACCAACTTATGTCGTTCGAAATGATCTCAGCTACATTTTGATATACCACAACCCTACTTTTGGTGACTTAGATGACTTGGAATTCTTGCGCGTTGAGAGTTATGCCCCTTGATTAAGCGATTTCATCAAATATTGGGAAAACCGTCGCTTTTTTGGAATTTTTGGACCAACTTATGTCGTTCGAAATGATCTCAGCTACATTTTGATATACCACAACCCTACTTTTGGTGACTTAGATGACTTGGAATTCTTGCGCGTTGAGGGTTACGGGGCTTTAATAAGTGCGATTACGCCCAAATTAGCGAAAACTGGCACTTTTTTGGTCTTCGGAAATGGATAAAAGTTCTTCGTGATGGTCCCAGGAGCAATTAGATGGGTCACAACCCTATTTTTGCAACTTTGAAAATTTTAGTGGGTAAGAGTTATGCCCCTTGATTAAGCGATTTCATCAAATATTGGGAAAACCGTCGCTTTTTTGGAATTTTTGGACCAACTTATGTCGTTCGAAATGATCTCAGCTACATTTTGATATACCACAACCCTACTTTTGGTGACTTAGATGACTTGGAATTCTTGCGCGTTGAGAGTTATGCCCCTTGATTAAGCGATTTCATCAAATATTGGGAAAACCGTCGCTTTTTTGGAATTTTTGGACCAACTTATGTCGTTCGAAATGATCTCAGCTACATTTTGATATACCACAACCCTACTTTTGGTGACTTAGATGACTTGGAATTCTTGCGCGTTGAGGGTTACGGGGCTTTAATAAGTGCGATTACGCCCAAATTAGCGAAAACTGGCACTTTTTTGGTCTTCGGAAATGGATAAAAGTTCTTCGTGATGGTCCCAGGAGCAATTAGATGGGTCACAACCCTATTTTTGCAACTTTGAAAATTTTAGTGGGTAAGAGTTATGCCCCTTGATTAAGCGATTTCATCAAATATTGGGAAAACCGTCGCTTTTTTGGAATTTTTGGACCAACTTATGTCGTTCGAAATGATCTCAGCTACATTTTGATATACCACAACCCTACTTTTGGTGACTTAGATGACTTGGAATTCTTGCGCGTTGAGAATTATGCCCCTTGATTAAGCGATTTCATCAAATATTGGGAAAACCGTCGCTTTTTTGGAATTTTTGGACCAACTTATGTCGTTCGAAATGATCTCAGCTACATTTTGATATACCACAACCCTACTTTTGGTGACTTAGATGACTTGGAATTCTTGCGCGTTGAGAGTTATGCCCCTTGATTAAGGGATTTCATCAAATATTGGGAAAACCGTCGCTTTTTTGGAATTTTTGGACCAACTTATGTCGTTCGAAATGATCTCAGCTACATTTTGATATACCACAACCCTACTTTTGGTGACTTAGATGACTTGGAATTCTTGCGCGTTGAGGGTTACGGGGCTTTAATAAGTGCGATTACGCCCAAATTAGCGAAAACCGGCACTTTTTTGGTCTTCGGAAATGGATAAAAGTTCTTCGTGATGGTCCCAGGAGCAATTAGATGGGTCACAACCCTATTTTTGCAACTTTGAAAATTTTAGTGGGTAAGAGTTATGCCCCTTGATTAAGCGATTTCATCAAATATTGGGAAAACCGTCGCTTTTTGGGAATTTTTGGACCAACTTATGTCGTTCGAAATGATCTCAGCTACATTTTGATATACCACAACCCTACTTTTGGTGACTTAGATGACTTGGAATTCTTGCGCGTTGAGAGTTATGCCCCTTGATTAAGCGATTTCATCAAATATTGGGAAAACCGTCGCTTTTTTGGAATTTTTGGACCAACTTATGTCGTTCGAAATGATCTCAGCTACATTTTGATATACCACAACCCTACTTTTGGTGACTTAGATGACTTGGAATTCTTGCGCGTTGAGAGTTATGCCCCTTGATTAAGCGATTTCATCAAATATTGGGAAAACCGTCGCTTTTTTGGAATTTTTGGACCAACTTATGTCGTTCGAAATGATCTCAGCTACATTTTGATATACCACAACCCTACTTTTGGTGACTTAGATGACTTGGAATTCTTGCGCGTTGAGGGTTACGGGGCTTTAATAAGTGCGATTACGCCCAAATTAGCGAAAACTGGCACTTTTTTGGTCTTCGGAAATGGATAAAAGTTCTTCGTGATGGTCCCAGGAGCAATTAGATGGGTCACAACCCTATTTTTGCAACTTTGAAAATTTTAGTGGGTAAGAGTTATGCCCCTTGATTAAGCGATTTCATCAAATATTGGGAAAACCGTCGCTTTTTTGGAATTTTTGGACCAACTTATGTCGTTCGAAATGATCTCAGCTACATTTTGATATACCACAACCCTACTTTTGGTGACTTAGATGACTTGGAATTCTTGCGCGTTGAGAGTTATGCCCCTTGATTAAGCGATTTCATCAAATATTGGGAAAACCGTCGCTTTTTTGGAATTTTTGGACCAACTTATGTCGTTCGAAATGATCTCAGCTACATTTTGATATACCACAACCCTACTTTTGGTGACTTAGATGACTTGGAATTCTTGCGCGTTGAGGGTTACGGGGCTTTAATAAGTGCGATTACGCCCAAATTAGCGAAAACTGGCACTTTTTTGGTCTTCGGAAATGGATAAAAGTTCTTCGTGATGGTCCCAGGAGCAATTAGATGGGTCACAACCCTATTTTTGCAACTTTGAAAATTTTAGTGGGTAAGAGTTATGCCCCTTGATTAAGCGATTTCATCAAATATTGGGAAAACCGTCGCTTTTTTGGAATTTTTGGACCAACTTATGTCGTTCGAAATGATCTCAGCTACATTTTGATATACCACAACCCTACTTTTGGTGACTTAGATGACTTGGAATTCTTGCGCGTTGAGGGTTACGGGGCTTTAATAAGTGCGATTACGCCCAAATTAGCGAAAACTGGCACTTTTTTGGTCTTCGGAAATGGATAAAAGTTCTTCGTGATGGTCCCAGGAGCAATTAGATGGGTCACAACCCTATTTTTGCAACTTTGAAAATTTTAGTGGGTAAGAGTTATGCCCCTTGATTAAGCGATTTCATCAAATATTGGGAAAACCGTCGCTTTTTTGGAATTTTTGGACCAACTTATGTCGTTCGAAATGATCTCAGCTACATTTTGATATACCACAACCCTACTTTTGGTGACTTAGATGACTTGGAATTCTTGCGCGTTGAGAGTTATGCCCCTTGATTAAGCGATTTCATCAAATATTGGGAAAACCGTCGCTTTTTTGGAATTTTTGGACCAACTTATGTCGTTCGAAATGATCTCAGCTACATTTTGATATACCACAACCCTACTTTTGGTGACTTAGATGACTTGGAATTCTTGCGCGTTGAGGGTTACGGGGCTTTAATAAGTGCGATTACGCCCAAATTAGCGAAAACTGGCACTTTTTTGGTCTTCGGAAATGGATAAAAGTTCTTCGTGATGGTCCCAGGAGCAATTAGATGGGTCACAACCCTATTTTTGCAACTTTGAAAATTTTAGTGGGTAAGAGTTATGCCCCTTGATTAAGCGATTTCATCAAATATTGGGAAAACCGTCGCTTTTTTGGAATTTTTGGACCAACTTATGTCGTTCGAAATGATCTCAGCTACATTTTGATATACCACAACCCTACTTTTGGTGACTTAGATGACTTGGAATTCTTGCGCGTTGAGAGTTATGCCCCTTGATTAAGCGATTTCATCAAATATTGGGAAAACCGTCGCTTTTTTGGAATTTTTGGACCAACTTATGTCGTTCGAAATGATCTCAGCTACATTTTGATATACCACAACCCTACTTTTGGTGACTTAGATGACTTGGAATTCTTGCGCGTTGAGAGTTATGCCCCTTGATTAAGCGATTTCATCAAATATTGGGAAAACCGTCGCTTTTTTGGAATTTTTGGACCAACTTATGTCGTTCGAAATGATCTCAGCTACATTTTGATATACCACAACCCTACTTTTGGTGACTTAGATGACTTGGAATTCTTGCGCGTTGAGGGTTACGGGGCTTTAATAAGTGCGATTACGCCCAAATTAGCGAAAACTGGCACTTTTTTGGTCTTCGGAAATGGATAAAAGTTCTTCGTGATGGTCCCAGGAGCAATTAGATGGGTCACAACCCTATTTTTGCAACTTTGAAAATTTTAGTGGGTAAGAGTTATGCCCCTTGATTAAGCGATTTCATCAAATATTGGGAAAACCGTCGCTTTTTTGGAATTTTTGGACCAACTTATGTCGTTCGAAATGATCTCAGCTACATTTTGATATACCACAACCCTACTTTTGGTGACTTAGATGACTTGGAATTCTTGCGCGTTGAGAGTTATGCCCCTTGATTAAGCGATTTCATCAAATATTGGGAAAACCGTCGCTTTTTTGGAATTTTTGGACCAACTTATGTCGTTCGAAATGATCTCAGCTACATTTTGATATACCACAACCCTACTTTTGGTGACTTAGATGACTTGGAATTCTTGCGCGTTGAGAGTTATGCCCCTTGATTAAGCGATTTCATCAAATATTGGGAAAACCGTCGCTTTTTTGGAATTTTTGGACCAACTTATGTCGTTCGAAATGATCTCAGCTACATTTTGATATACCACAACCCTACTTTTGGTGACTTAGATGACTTGGAATTCTTGCGCGTTGAGAGTTATGCCCCTTGATTAAGCGATTTCATCAAATATTGGGAAAACCGTCGCTTTTTTGGAATTTTTGGACCAACTTATGTCGTTCGAAATGATCTCAGCTACATTTTGATATACCACAACCCTACTTTTGGTGACTTAGATGACTTGGAATTCTTGCGCGTTGAGGGTTACGGGGCTTTAATAAGTGCGATTACGCCCAAATTAGCGAAAACTGGCACTTTTTTGGTCTTCGGAAATGGATAAAAGTTCTTCGTGATGGTCCCAGGAGCAATTAGATGGGTCACAACCCTATTTTTGCAACTTTGAAAATTTTAGTGGGTAAGAGTTATGCCCCTTGATTAAGCGATTTCATCAAATATTGGGAAAACCGTCGCTTTTTTGGAATTTTTGGACCAACTTATGTCGTTCGAAATGATCTCAGCTACATTTTGATATACCACAACCCTACTTTTGGTGACTTAGATGACTTGGAATTCTTGCGCGTTGAGAGTTATGCCCCTTGATTAAGCGATTTCATCAAATATTGGGAAAACCGTCGCTTTTTTGGAATTTTTGGACCAACTTATGTCGTTCGAAATGATCTCAGCTACATTTTGATATACCACAACCCTACTTTTGGTGACTTAGATGACTTGGAATTCTTGCGCGTTGAGAGTTATGCCCCTTGATTAAGGGATTTCATCAAATATTGGGAAAACCGTCGCTTTTTTGGAATTTTTGGACCAACTTATGTCGTTCGAAATGATCTCAGCTACATTTTGATATACCACAACCCTACTTTTGGTGACTTAGATGACTTGGAATTCTTGCGCGTTGAGGGTTACGGGGCTTTAATAAGTGCGATTACGCCCAAATTAGCGAAAACTGGCACTTTTTTGGTCTTCGGAAATGGATAAAAGTTCTTCGTGATGGTCCCAGGAGCAATTAGATGGGTCACAACCCTATTTTTGCAACTTTGAAAATTTTAGTGGGTAAGAGTTATGCCCCTTGATTAAGCGATTTCATCAAATATTGGGAAAACCGTCGCTTTTTGGGAATTTTTGGACCAACTTATGTCGTTCGAAATGATCTCAGCTACATTTTGATATACCACAACCCTACTTTTGGTGACTTAGATGACTTGGAATTCTTGCGCGTTGAGAGTTATGCCCCTTGATTAAGCGATTTCATCAAATATTGGGAAAACCGTCGCTTTTTTGGAATTTTTGGACCAACTTATGTCGTTCGAAATGATCTCAGCTACATTTTGATATACCACAACCCTACTTTTGGTGACTTAGATGACTTGGAATTCTTGCGCGTTGAGAGTTATGCCCCTTGATTAAGCGATTTCATCAAATATTGGGAAAACCGTCGCTTTTTTGGAATTTTTGGACCAACTTATGTCGTTCGAAATGATCTCAGCTACATTTTGATATACCACAACCCTACTTTTGGTGACTTAGATGACTTGGAATTCTTGCGCGTTGAGGGTTACGGGGCTTTAATAAGTGCGATTACGCCCAAATTAGCGAAAACTGGCACTTTTTTGGTCTTCGGAAATGGATAAAAGTTCTTCGTGATGGTCCCAGGAGCAATTAGATGGGTCACAACCCTATTTTTGCAACTTTGAAAATTTTAGTGGGTAAGAGTTATGCCCCTTGATTAAGCGATTTCATCAAATATTGGGAAAACCGTCGCTTTTTTGGAATTTTTGGACCAACTTATGTCGTTCGAAATGATCTCAGCTACATTTTGATATACCACAACCCTACTTTTGGTGACTTAGATGACTTGGAATTCTTGCGCGTTGAGAGTTATGCCCCTTGATTAAGCGATTTCATCAAATATTGGGAAAACCGTCGCTTTTTTGGAATTTTTGGACCAACTTATGTCGTTCGAAATGATCTCAGCTACATTTTGATATACCACAACCCTACTTTTGGTGACTTAGATGACTTGGAATTCTTGCGCGTTGAGAGTTATGCCCCTTGATTAAGCGATTTCATCAAATATTGGGAAAACCGTCGCTTTTTTGGAATTTTTGGACCAACTTATGTCGTTCGAAATGATCTCAGCTACATTTTGATATACCACAACCCTACTTTTGGTGACTTAGATGACTTGGAATTCTTGCGCGTTGAGGGTTACGGGGCTTTAATAAGTGCGATTACGCCCAAATTAGCGAAAACTGGCACTTTTTTGGTCTTCGGAAATGGATAAAAGTTCTTCGTGATGGTCCCAGGAGCAATTAGATGGGTCACAACCCTATTTTTGCAACTTTGAAAATTTTAGTGGGTAAGAGTTATGCCCCTTGATTAAGCGATTTCATCAAATATTGGGAAAACCGTCGCTTTTTTGGAATTTTTGGACCAACTTATGTCGTTCGAAATGATCTCAGCTACATTTTGATATACCACAACCCTACTTTTGGTGACTTAGATGACTTGGAATTCTTGCGCGTTGAGGGTTACGGGGCTTTAATAAGTGCGATTACGCCCAAATTAGCGAAAACTGGCACTTTTTTGGTCTTCGGAAATGGATAAAAGTTCTTCGTGATGGTCCCAGGAGCAATTAGATGGGTCACAACCCTATTTTTGCAACTTTGAAAATTTTAGTGGGTAAGAGTTATGCCCCTTGATTAAGCGATTTCATCAAATATTGGGAAAACCGTCGCTTTTTTGGAATTTTTGGACCAACTTATGTCGTTCGAAATGATCTCAGCTACATTTTGATATACCACAACCCTACTTTTGGTGACTTAGATGACTTGGAATTCTTGCGCGTTGAGAGTTATGCCCCTTGATTAAGCGATTTCATCAAATATTGGGAAAACCGTCGCTTTTTTGGAATTTTTGGACCAACTTATGTCGTTAGAAATGATCTCAGCTACATTTTGATATACCACAACCCTACTTTTGGTGACTTAGATGACTTGGAATTCTTGCGCGTTGAGAGTTATGCCCCTTGATTAAGCGATTTCATCAAATATTGGGAAAACCGTCGCTTTTTTGGAATTTTTGGACCAACTTATGTCGTTCGAAATGATCTCAGCTACATTTTGATATACCACAACCCTACTTTTGGTGACTTAGATGACTTGGAATTCTTGCGCGTTGAGAATTATGCCCCTTGATTAAGCGATTTCATCAAATATTGGGAAAACCGTCGCTTTTTTGGAATTTTTGGACCAACTTATGTCGTTCGAAATGATCTCAGCTACATTTTGATATACCACAACCCTACTTTTGGTGACTTAGATGACTTGGAATTCTTGCGCGTTGAGGGTTACGGGGCTTTAATAAGTGCGATTACGCCCAAATTAGCGAAAACTGGCACTTTTTTGGTCTTCGGAAATGGATAAAAGTTCTTCGTGATGGTCCCAGGAGCAATTAGATGGGTCACAACCCTATTTTTGCAACTTTGAAAATTTTAGTGGGTAAGAGTTATGCCCCTTGATTAAGCGATTTCATCAAATATTGGGAAACCGTCGCTTTTTTGGAATTTTTGGACCAACTTATGTCGTTCGAAATGATCTCAGCTACATTTTGATATACCACAACCCTACTTTTGGTGACTTAGATGACTTGGAATTCTTGCGCGTTGAGAGTTATGCCCCTTGATTAAGCGATTTCATCAAATATTGGGAAAACCGTCGCTTTTTTGGAATTTTTGGACCAACTTATGTCGTTCGAAATGATCTCAGCTACATTTTGATATACCACAACCCTACTTTTGGTGACTTAGATGACTTGGAATTCTTGCGCGTTGAGAGTTATGCCCCTTGATTAAGCGATTTCATCAAATATTGGGAAAACCGTCGCTTTTTTGGAATTTTTGGACCAACTTATGTCGTTCGAAATGATCTCAGCTACATTTTGATATACCACAACCCTACTTTTGGTGACTTAGATGACTTGGAATTCTTGCGCGTTGAGGGTTACGGGGCTTTAATAAGTGCGATTACGCCCAAATTAGCGAAAACTGGCACTTTTTTGGTCTTCGGAAATGGATAAAAGTTCTTCGTGATGGTCCCAGGAGCAATTAGATGGGTCACAACCCTATTTTTGCAACTTTGAAAATTTTAGTGGGTAAGAGTTATGCCCCTTGATTAAGCGATTTCATCAAATATTGGGAAAACCGTCGCTTTTTTGGAATTTTTGGACCAACTTATGTCGTTCGAAATGATCTCAGCTACATTTTGATATACCACAACCCTACTTTTGGTGACTTAGATGACTTGGAATTCTTGCGCGTTGAGAGTTATGCCCCTTGATTAAGCGATTTCATCAAATATTGGGAAAACCGTCGCTTTTTTGGAATTTTTGGACCAACTTATGTCGTTCGAAATGATCTCAGCTACATTTTGATATACCACAACCCTACTTTTGGTGACTTAGATGACTTGGAATTCTTGCGCGTTGAGAGTTATGCCCCTTGATTAAGCGATTTCATCAAATATTGGGAAAACCATCGCTTTTTTGGAATTTTTGGACCAACTTATGTCGTTCGAAATGATCTCAGCTACATTTTGATATACCACAACCCTACTTTTGGTGACTTAGATGACTTGGAATTCTTGCGCGTTGAGAGTTATGCCCCTTGATTAAGCGATTTCATCAAATATTGGGAAAACCGTCGCTTTTTTGGAATTTTTGGACCAACTTATGTCGTTCGAAATGATCTCAGCTACATTTTGATATACCACAACCCTACTTTTGGTGACTTAGATGACTTGGAATTCTTGTGCGTTGAGAGTTATGCCCCTTGATTAAGCGATTTCATCAAATATTGGGAAAACCGTCGCTTTTTTGGAATTTTTGGACCAACTTATGTCGTTCGAAATGATCTCAGCTACATTTTGATATACCACAACCCTACTTTTGGTGACTTAGATGACTTGGAATTCTTGCGCGTTGAGGGTTACGGGGCTTTAATAAGTGCGATTACGCCCAAATTAGCGAAAACTGGCACTTTTTTGGTCTTCGGAAATGGATAAAAGTTCTTCGTGATGGTCCCAGGAGCAATTAGATGGGTCACAACCCTATTTTTGCAACTTTGAAAATTTTAGTGGGTAAGAGTTATGCCCCTTGATTAAGCGATTTCATCAAATATTGGGAAAACCGTCGCTTTTTTGGAATTTTTGGACCAACTTATGTCGTTCGAAATGATCTCAGCTACATTTTGATATACCACAACCCTACTTTTGGTGACTTAGATGACTTGGAATTCTTGCGCGTTGAGAGTTATGCCCCTTGATTAAGCGATTTCATCAAATATTGGGAAAACCGTCGCTTTTTTGGAATTTTTGGACCAACTTATGTCGTTCGAAATGATCTCAGCTACATTTTGATATACCACAACCCTACTTTTGGTGACTTAGATGACTTGGAATTCTTGCGCGTTGAGAGTTATGCCCCTTGATTAAGCGATTTCATCAAATATTGGGAAAACCGTCGCTTTTTTGGAATTTTTGGACCAACTTATGTCGTTCGAAATGATCTCAGCTACATTTTGATATACCACAACCCTACTTTTGGTGACTTAGATGACTTGGAATTCTTGTGCGTTGAGAGTTATGCCCCTTGATTAAGCGATTTCATCAAATATTGGGAAAACCGTCGCTTTTTTGGAATTTTTGGACCAACTTATGTCGTTCGAAATGATCTCAGCTACATTTTGATATACCACAACCCTACTTTTGGTGACTTAGATGACTTGGAATTCTTGCGCGTTGAGGGTTACGGGGCTTTAATAAGTGCGATTACGCCCAAATTAGCGAAAACCGGCACTTTTTTGGTCTTCGGAAATGGATAAAAGTTCTTCGTGATGGTCCCAGGAGCAATTAGATGGGTCACAACCCTATTTTTGCAACTTTGAAAATTTTAGTGGGTAAGAGTTATGCCCCTTGATTAAGCGATTTCATCAAATATTGGGAAAACCGTCGCTTTTTTGGAATTTTTGGACCAACTTATGTCGTTCGAAATGATCTCAGCTACATTTCGATATACCACAACCCTACTTTTGGTGACTTAGATGACTTGGAATTCTTGCGCGTTGAGAGTTATGCCCCTTGATTAAGCGATTTCATCAAATATTGGGAAAACCGTCGCTTTTTTGGAATTTTTGGACCAACTTATGTCGTTCGAAATGATCTCAGCTACATTTTGATATACCACAACCCTACTTTTGGTGACTTAGATGACTTGGAATTCTTGCGCGTTGAGAGTTATGCCCCTTGATTAAGCGATTTCATCAAATATTGGGAAAACCGTCGCTTTTTTGGAATTTTTGGACCAACTTATGTCGTTCGAAATGATCTCAGCTACATTTTGATATACCACAACCCTACTTTTGGTGACTTAGATGACTTGGAATTCTTGTGCGTTGAGAGTTATGCCCCTTGATTAAGCGATTTCATCAAATATTGGGAAAACCGTCGCTTTTTTGGAATTTTTGGACCAACTTATGTCGTTCGAAATGATCTCAGCTACATTTTGATATACCACAACCCTACTTTTGGTGACTTAGATGACTTGGAATTCTTGCGCGTTGAGGGTTACGGGGCTTTAATAAGTGCGATTACGCCCAAATTAGCGAAAACTGGCACTTTTTTGGTCTTCGGAAATGGATAAAAGTTCTTCGTGATGGTCCCAGGAGCAATTAGATGGGTCACAACCCTATTTTTGCAACTTTGAAAATTTTAGTGGGTAAGAGTTATGCCCCTTGATTAAGCGATTTCATCAAATATTGGGAAAACCGTCGCTTTTTTGGAATTTTTGGACCAACTTATGTCGTTCGAAATGATCTCAGCTACATTTTGATATACCACAACCCTACTTTTGGTGACTTAGATGACTTGGAATTCTTGCGCGTTGAGAGTTATGCCCCTTGATTAAGCGATTTCATCAAATATTGGGAAAACCGTCGCTTTTTTGGAATTTTTGGACCAACTTATGTCGTTCGAAATGATCTCAGCTACATTTTGATATACCACAACCCTACTTTTGGTGACTTAGATGACTTGGAATTCTTGCGCGTTGAGAGTTATGCCCCTTGATTAAGCGATTTCATCAAATATTGGGAAAACCGTCGCTTTTTTGGAATTTTTGGACCAACTTATGTCGTTCGAAATGATCTCAGCTACATTTTGATATACCACAACCCTACTTTTGGTGACTTAGATGACTTGGAATTCTTGCGCGTTGAGGGTTACGGGGCTTTAATAAGTGCGATTACGCCCAAATTAGCGAAAACTGGCACTTTTTTGGTCTTCGGAAATGGATAAAAGTTCTTCGTGATGGTCCCAGGAGCAATTAGATGGGTCACAACCCTATTTTTGCAACTTTGAAAATTTTAGTGGGTAAGAGTTATGCCCCTTGATTAAGCGATTTCATCAAATATTGGGAAAACCGTCGCTTTTTTGGAATTTTTGGACCAACTTATGTCGTTCGAAATGATCTCAGCTACATTTTGATATACCACAACCCTACTTTTGGTGACTTAGATGACTTGGAATTCTTGCGCGTTGAGAGTTATGCCCCTTGATTAAGCGATTTCATCAAATATTGGGAAAACCGTTGCTTTTTTGGAATTTTTGGACCAACTTATGTCGTTCGAAATGATCTCAGCTACATTTTGATATACCACAACCCTACTTTTGGTGACTTAGATGACTTGGAATTCTTGCGCGTTGAGAGTTATGCCCCTTGATTAAGCGATTTCATCAAATATTGGGAAAACCATCGCTTTTTTGGAATTTTTGGACCAACTTATGTCGTTCGAAATGATCTCAGCTACATTTTGATATACCACAACCCTACTTTTGGTGACTTAGATGACTTGGAATTCTTGCGCGTTGAGAGTTATGCCCCTTGATTAAGCGATTTCATCAAATATTGGGAAAACCGTCGCTTTTTTGGAATTTTTGGACCAACTTATGTCGTTCGAAATGATCTCAGCTACATTTTGATATACCACAACCCTACTTTTGGTGACTTAGATGACTTGGAATTCTTGTGCGTTGAGAGTTATGCCCCTTGATTAAGCGATTTCATCAAATATTGGGAAAACCGTCGCTTTTTTGGAATTTTTGGACCAACTTATGTCGTTCGAAATGATCTCAGCTACATTTTGATATACCACAACCCTACTTTTGGTGACTTAGATGACTTGGAATTCTTGCGCGTTGAGGGTTACGGGGCTTTAATAAGTGCGATTACGCCCAAATTAGCGAAAACTGGCACTTTTTTGGTCTTCGGAAATGGATAAAAGTTCTTCGTGATGGTCCCAGGAGCAATTAGATGGGTCACAACCCTATTTTTGCAACTTTGAAAATTTTAGTGGGTAAGAGTTATGCCCCTTGATTAAGCGATTTCATCAAATATTGGGAAAACCGTCGCTTTTTTGGAATTTTTGGACCAACTTATGTCGTTCGAAATGATCTCAGCTACATTTTGATATACCACAACCCTACTTTTGGTGACTTAGATGACTTGGAATTCTTGCGCGTTGAGAGTTATGCCCCTTGATTAAGCGATTTCATCAAATATTGGGAAAACCGTCGCTTTTTTGGAATTTTTGGCCAACTTATGTCGTTCGAAATGATCTCACATACATTTTGATATACCACAACCCTACTTTTGGTGACTTAGATGACTTGGAATTCTTGCGCGTTGAGAGTTATGCCCCTTGATTAAGCGATTTCATCAAATATTGGGAAAACCGTCGCTTTTTTGGAATTTTTGGACCAACTTATGTCGTTCGAAATGATCTCAGCTACATTTTGATATACCACAACCCTACTTTTGGTGACTTAGATGACTTGGAATTCTTGCGCGTTGAGAGTTATGCCCCTTGATTAAGCGATTTCATCAAATATTGGGAAAACCGTCGCTTTTTTGGAATTTTTGGACCAACTTATGTCGTTCGAAATGATCTCAGCTACATTTTGATATACCACAACCCTACTTTTGGTGACTTAGATGACTTGGAATTCTTGCGCGTTGAGGGTTACGGGGCTTTAATAAGTGCGATTACGCCCAAATTAGCGAAAACTGGCACTTTTTTGGTCTTCGGAAATGGATAAAAGTTCTTTGTGATGGTCCCAGGAGCAATTAGATGGGTCACAACCCTATTTTTGCAACTTTGAAAATTTTAGTGGGTAAGAGTTATGCCCCTTGATTAAGCGATTTCATCAAATATTGGGAAAACCGTCGCTTTTTTGGAATTTTTGGACCAACTTATGTCGTTCGAAATGATCTCAGCTACATTTTGATATACCACAACCCTACTTTTGGTGACTTAGATGACTTGGAATTCTTGCGCGTTGAGAGTTATGCCCCTTGATTAAGCGATTTCATCAAATATTGGGAAAACCGTCGCTTTTTTGGAATTTTTGGACCAACTTATGTCGTTCGAAATGATCTCAGCTACATTTTGATATACCACAACCCTACTTTTGGTGACTTAGATGACTTGGAATTCTTGCGCGTTGAGAGTTATGCCCCTTGATTAAGCGATTTCATCAAATATTGGGAAAACCATCGCTTTTTTGGAATTTTTGGACCAACTTATGTCGTTCGAAATGATCTCAGCTACATTTTGATATACCACAACCCTACTTTTGGTGACTTAGATGACTTGGAATTCTTGCGCGTTGAGAGTTATGCCCCTTGATTAAGCGATTTCATCAAATATTGGGAAAACCGTCGCTTTTTTGGAATTTTTGGACCAACTTATGTCGTTCGAAATGATCTCAGCTACATTTTGATATACCACAACCCTACTTTTGGTGACTTAGATGACTTGGAATTCTTGTGCGTTGAGAGTTATGCCCCTTGATTAAGCGATTTCATCAAATATTGGGAAAACCGTCGCTTTTTTGGAATTTTTGGACCAACTTATGTCGTTCGAAATGATCTCAGCTACATTTTGATATACCACAACCCTACTTTTGGTGACTTAGATGACTTGGAATTCTTGCGCGTTGAGGGTTACGGGGCTTTAATAAGTGCGATTACGCCCAAATTAGCGAAAACTGGCACTTTTTTGGTCTTCGGAAATGGATAAAAGTTCTTCGTGATGGTCCCAGGAGCAATTAGATGGGTCACAACCCTATTTTTGCAACTTTGAAAATTTTAGTGGGTAAGAGTTATGCCCCTTGATTAAGCGATTTCATCAAATATTGGGAAAACCGTCGCTTTTTTGGAATTTTTGGACCAACTTATGTCGTTCGAAATGATCTCAGCTACATTTTGATATACCACAACCCTACTTTTGGTGACTTAGATGACTTGGAATTCTTGCGCGTTGAGAGTTATGCCCCTTGATTAAGCGATTTCATCAAATATTGGGAAAACCGTCGCTTTTTTGGAATTTTTGGCCAACTTATGTCGTTCGAAATGATCTCAGCTACATTTTGATATACCACAACCCTACTTTTGGTGACTTAGATGACTTGGAATTCTTGCGCGTTGAGAGTTATGCCCCTTGATTAAGCGATTTCATCAAATATTGGGAAAACCGTCGCTTTTTTGGAATTTTTGGACCAACTTATGTCGTTCGAAATGATCTCAGCTACATTTTGATATACCACAACCCTACTTTTGGTGACTTAGATGACTTGGAATTCTTGCGCGTTGAGAGTTATGCCCCTTGATTAAGCGATTTCATCAAATATTGGGAAAACCGTCGCTTTTTTGGAATTTTTGGACCAACTTATGTCGTTCGAAATGATCTCAGCTACATTTTGATATACCACAACCCTACTTTTGGTGACTTAGATGACTTGGAATTCTTGCGCGTTGAGGGTTACGGGGCTTTAATAAGTGCGATTACGCCCAAATTAGCGAAAACTGGCACTTTTTTGGTCTTCGGAAATGGATAAAAGTTCTTTGTGATGGTCCCAGGAGCAATTAGATGGGTCACAACCCTATTTTTGCAACTTTGAAAATTTTAGTGGGTAAGAGTTATGCCCCTTGATTAAGCGATTTCATCAAATATTGGGAAAACCGTCGCTTTTTTGGAATTTTTGGACCAACTTATGTCGTTCGAAATGATCTCAGCTACATTTTGATATACCACAACCCTACTTTTGGTGACTTAGATGACTTGGAATTCTTGCGCGTTGAGAGTTATGCCCCTTGATTAAGCGATTTCATCAAATATTGGGAAAACCGTCGCTTTTTTGGAATTTTTGGACCAACTTATGTCGTTCGAAATGATCTCAGCTACATTTTGATATACCACAACCCTACTTTTGGTGACTTAGATGACTTGGAATTCTTGCGTGTTGAGGGTTACGGGGCTTTAATAAGTGCGATTACGCCCAAATTAGCGAAAACTGGCACTTTTTTGGTCTTCGGAAATGGATAAAAGTTCTTCGTGATGGTCCCAAGAGCAATTAGATGGGTCACAACCCTATTTTTGCAACTTTGAAAATTTTAGTGGGTAAGAGTTATGCCCCTTGATTAAGCGATTTCATCAAATATTGGGAAAACCGTCGCTTTTTTGGAATTTCTGGACCAACTTATGTCGTTCGAAATGATCTCAGCTACATTTTGATATACCACAACCCTACTTTTGGTGACTTAGATGACTTGGAATTCTTGCGCGTTGAGAGTTATGCCCCTTGATTAAGCGATTTCATCAAATATTGGGAAAACCGTCGCTTTTTTGGAATTTTTGGACCAACTTATGTCGTTCGAAATGATCTCAGCTACATTTTGATATACCACAACCCTACTTTTGGTGACTTAGATGACTTGGAATTCTTGCGCGTTGAGAGTTATGCCCCTTGATTAAGCGATTTCATCAAATATTGGTAAAACCGTCGCTTTTTGGAATTTTTGGACCAACTTATGTCGTTCGAAATGATCTCAGCTACATTTTGATATACCACAACCCTACTTTTAGTGACTTAGATGACTTGGAATTCTTGCGCGTTGAGGGTTACGGGGCTTTAATAAGTGCGATTACGCCCAAATTAGCGAAAACTGGCACTTTTTTGGTCTTCGGAAATGGATAAAAGTTCTTCGTGATGGTCCCAGGAGCAATTAGATGGGTCACAACCCTATTTTTGCAACTTTGAAAATTTTAGTGGGTAAGAGTTATGCCCCTTGATTAAGCGATTTCATCAAATATTGGGAAAACCGTCGCTTTTTTGGAATTTTTGGACCAACTTATGTCGTTCGAAATGATCTCAGCTACATTTTGATATACCACAACCCTACTTTTGGTGACTTAGATGACTTGGAATTCTTGCGCGTTGAGGGTTACGGGGCTTTAATAAGTGCGATTACGCCCAAATTAGCGAAAACTGGCACTTTTTTGGTCTTCGGAAATGGATAAAAGTTCTTCGTGATGGTCCCAGGAGCAATTAGATGGGTCACAACCCTATTTTTGCAACTTTGAAAATTTTAGTGGGTAAGAGTTATGCCCCTTGATTAAGCGATTTCATCAAATATTGGGAAAACCGTCGCTTTTTTGGAATTTTTGGACCAACTTATGTCGTTCGAAATGATCTCAGCTACATTTTGATATACCACAACCCTACTTTTGGTGACTTAGATGACTTGGAATTCTTGCGCGTTGAGAGTTATGCCCCTTGATTAAGCGATTTCATCAAATATTGGGAAAACCGTCGCTTTTTTGGAATTTTTGGACCAACTTATGTCGTTCGAAATGATCTCAGCTACATTTTGATATACCACAACCCTACTTTTGGTGACTTAGATGACTTGGAATTCTTGCGCGTTGAGAGTTATGCCCCTTGATTAAGCGATTTCATCAAATATTGGGAAAACCGTCGCTTTTTTGGAATTTTTGGACCAACTTATGTCGTTCGAAATGATCTCAGCTACATTTTGATATACCACAACCCTACTTTTGGTGACTTAGATGACTTGGAATTCTTGCGCGTTGAGAGTTATGCCCCTTGATTAAGCGATTTCATCAAATATTGGGAAAACCGTCGCTTTTTTGGAATTTTTGGACCAACTTATGTCGTTCGAAATGATCTCAGCTACATTTTGATATACCACAACCCTACTTTTGGTGACTTAGATGACTTGGAATTCTTGCGCGTTGAGGGTTACGGGGCTTTAATAAGTGCGATTACGCCCAAATTAGCGAAAACTGGCACTTTTTTGGTCTTCGGAAATGGATAAAAGTTCTTCGTGATGGTCCCAGGAGCAATTAGATGGGTCACAACCCTATTTTTGCAACTTTGAAAATTTTAGTGGGTAAGAGTTATGCCCCTTGATTAAGCGATTTCATCAAATATTGGGAAAACCGTCGCTTTTTTGGAATTTTTGGACCAACTTATGTCGTTCGAAATGATCTCAGCTACATTTTGATATACCACAACCCTACTTTTGGTGACTTAGATGACTTGGAATTCTTGCGCGTTGAGAGTTATGTCCCTTGATTAAGCGATTTCATCAAATATTGGGAAAACCGTCGCTTTTTTGGAATTTTTGGACCAACTTATGTCGTTCGAAATGATCTCAGCTACATTTTGATATACCACAACCCTACTTTTGGTGACTTAGATGACTTGGAATTCTTGCGCGTTGAGGGTTACGGGGCTTTAATAAGTGCGATTATGCCCAAATTAGCGAAAACTGGCACTTTTTTGGTCTTCGGAAATGGATAAAAGTTCTTCGTGATGGTCCCAGGAGCAATTAGATGGGTCACAACCCTATTTTTGCAACTTTGAAAATTTTAGTGGGTAAGAGTTATGCCCCTTGATTAAGCGATTTCATCAAATATTGGGAAAACCGTCGCTTTTTTGGAATTTTTGGACCAACTTATGTCGTTCGAAATGATCTCAGCTACATTTTGATATACCACAACCCTACTTTTGGTGACTTAGATGACTTGGAATTCTTGCGCGTTGAGAGTTATGCCCCTTGATTAAGCGATTTCATCAAATATTGGGAAAACCGTCGCTTTTTTGGAATTTTTGGACCAACTTATGTCGTTCGAAATGATCTCAGCTACATTTTGATATACCACAACCCTACTTTTGGTGACTTAGATGACTTGGAATTCTTGCGCGTTGAGGGTTACGGGGCTTTAATAAGTGCGATTACGCCCAAATTAGCGAAAACTGGCACTTTTTTGGTCTTCGGAAATGGATAAAAGTTCTTCGTGATGGTCCCAGGAGCAATTAGATGGGTCACAACCCTATTTTTGCAACTTTGAAAATTTTAGTGGGTAAGAGTTATGCCCCTTGATTAAGCGATTTCATCAAATATTGGGAAAACCGTCGCTTTTTTGGAATTTTTGGACCAACTTATGTCGTTCGAAATGATCTCAGCTACATTTTGATATACCACAACCCTACTTTTGGTGACTTAGATGACTTGGAATTCTTGCGCGTTGAGAGTTATGCCCCTTGATTAAGCGATTTCATCAAATATTGGGAAAACCGTCGCTTTTTTGGAATTTTTGGACCAACTTATGTCGTTCGAAATGATCTCAGCTACATTTTGATATACCACAACCCTACTTTTGGTGACTTAGATGACTTGGAATTCTTGCGCGTTGAGAGTTATGCCCCTTGATTAAGCGATTTCATCAAATATTGGGAAAACCGTCGCTTTTTTGGAATTTTTGGACCAACTTATGTCGTTCGAAATGATCTCAGCTACATTTTGATATACCACAACCCTACTTTTGGTGACTTAGATGACTTGGAATTCTTGCGCGTTGAGGGTTACGGGGCTTTAATAAGTGCGATTACGCCCAAATTAGCGAAAACCGGCACTTTTTTGGTCTTCGGAAATGGATAAAAGTTCTTCGTGATGGTCCCAGGAGCAATTAGATGGGTCACAACCCTATTTTTGCAACTTTGAAAATTTTAGTGGGTAAGAGTTATGCCCCTTGATTAAGCGATTTCATCAAATATTGGGAAAACCGTCGCTTTTTTGGAATTTTTGGACCAACTTATGTCGTTCGAAATGATCTCAGCTACATTTTGATATACCACAACCCTACTTTTGGTGACTTAGATGACTTGGAATTCTTGCGCGTTGAGGGTTACGGGGCTTTAATAAGTGCGATTACGCCCAAATTAGCGAAAACTGGCACTTTTTTGGTCTTCGGAAATGGATAAAAGTTCTTCGTGATGGTCCCAGGAGCAATTAGATGGGTCACAACCCTATTTTTGCAACTTTGAAAATTTTAGTGGGTAAGAGTTATGCCCCTTGATTAAGCGATTTCATCAAATATTGGGAAAACCGTCGCTTTTTTGGAATTTTTGGACCAACTTATGTCGTTCGAAATGATCTCAGCTACATTTTGATATAGCACAACCCTACTTTTGGTGACTTAGATGACTTGGAATTCTTGCGCGTTGAGAGTTATGCCCCTTGATTAAGCGATTTCATCAAATATTGGGAAAACCGTCGCTTTTTTGGAATTTTTGGACCAACTTATGTCGTTCGAAATGATCTCAGCTACATTTTGATATACCACAACCCTACTTTTGGTGACTTAGATGACTTGGAATTCTTGCGCGTTGAGGGTTACGGGGCTTTAATAAGTGCGATTACGCCCAAATTAGCGAAAACTGGCACTTTTTTGGTCTTCGGAAATGGATAAAAGTTCTTCGTGATGGTCCCAGGAGCAATTAGATGGGTCACAACCCTATTTTTGCAACTTTGAAAATTTTAGTGGGTAAGAGTTATGCCCCTTGATTAAGCGATTTCATCAAATATTGGGAAAACCGTCGCTTTTTTGGAATTTTTGGACCAACTTATGTCGTTCGAAATGATCTCAGCTACATTTTGATATACCACAACCCTACTTTTGGTGACTTAGATGACTTGGAATTCTTGCGCGTTGAGAGTTATGCCCCTTGATTAAGCGATTTCATCAAATATTGGGAAAACCGTCGCTTTTTTGGAATTTTTGGACCAACTTATGTCGTTCGAAATGATCTCAGCTACATTTTGATATACCACAACCCTACTTTTGGTGACTTAGATGACTTGGAATTCTTGCGCGTTGAGGGTTACGGGGCTTTAATAAGTGCGATTACGCCCAAATTAGCGAAAACTGGCACTTTTTTGGTCTTCGGAAATGGATAAAAGTTCTTCGTGATGGTCCCAGGAGCAATTAGATGGGTCACAACCCTATTTTTGCAACTTTGAAAATTTTAGTGGGTAAGAGTTATGCCCCTTGATTAAGCGATTTCATCAAATATTGGGAAAACCGTCGCTTTTTTGGAATTTTTGGACCAACTTATGTCGTTCGAAATGATCTCAGCTACATTTTGATATACCACAACCCTACTTTTGGTGACTTAGATGACTTGGAATTCTTGCGCGTTGAGGGTTACGGGGCTTTAATAAGTGCGATTACGCCCAAATTAGCGAAAACTGGCACTTTTTTGGTCTTCGGAAATGGATAAAAGTTCTTCGTGATGGTCCCAGGAGCAATTAGATGGGTCACAACCCTATTTTTGCAACTTTGAAAATTTTAGTGGGTAAGAGTTATGCCCCTTGATTAAGCGATTTCATCAAATATTGGGAAAACCGTCGCTTTTTTGGAATTTTTGGACCAACTTATGTCGTTCGAAATGATCTCAGCTACATTTTGATATACCACAACCCTACTTTTGGTGACTTAGATGACTTGGAATTCTTGCGCGTTGAGAGTTATGCCCCTTGATTAAGCGATTTCATCAAATATTGGGAAAACCGTTGCTTTTTTGGAATTTTTGGACCAACTTATGTCGTTCGAAATGATCTCAGCTACATTTTGATATACCACAACCCTACTTTTGGTGACTTAGATGACTTGGAATTCTTGCGCGTTGAGGGTTACGGGGCTTTAATAAGTGCGATTACGCCCAAATTAGCGAAAACTGGCACTTTTTTGGTCTTCGGAAATGGATAAAAGTTCTTCGTGATGGTCCCAGGAGCAATTAGATGGGTCACAACCCTATTTTTGCAACTTTGAAAATTTTAGTGGGTAAGAGTTATGCCCCTTGATTAAGCGATTTCATCAAATATTGGGAAAACCGTCGCTTTTTTGGAATTTTTGGACCAACTTATGTCGTTCGAAATGATCTCAGCTACATTTTGATATACCACAACCCTACTTTTGGTGACTTAGATGACTTGGAATTCTTGCGCGTTGAGAGTTATGCCCCTTGATTAAGCGATTTCATCAAATATTGGGAAAACCGTCGCTTTTTTGGAATTTTTGGACCAACTTATGTCGTTCGAAATGATCTCAGCTACATTTTGATATACCACAACCCTACTTTTGGTGACTTAGATGACTTGGAATTCTTGCGCGTTGAGAGTTATGCCCCTTGATTAAGCGATTTCATCAAATATTGGGAAAACTGTTGCTTTTTTGGAATTTTTGGACCAACTTATGTCGTTCGAAATGATCTCAGCTACATTTTGATATACCACAACCCTACTTTTGGTGACTTAGATGACTTGGAATTCTTGCGCGTTGAGGGTTACGGGGCTTTAATAAGTGCGATTACGCCCAAATTAGCGAAAACTGGCACTTTTTTGGTCTTCGGAAATGGATAAAAGTTCTTCGTGATGGTCCCAGGAGCAATTAGATGGGTCACAACCCTATTTTTGCAACTTTGAAAATTTTAGTGGGTAAGAGTTATGCCCCTTGATTAAGCGATTTCATCAAATATTGGGAAAACCGTCGCTTTTTTGGAATTTTTGGACCAACTTATGTCGTTCGAAATGATCTCAGCTACATTTTGATATACCACAACCCTACTTTTGGTGACTTAGATGACTTGGAATTCTTGCGCGTTGAGAGTTATGCCCCTTGATTAAGCGATTTCATCAAATATTGGGAAAACCGTCGCTTTTTTGGAATTTTTGGACCAACTTATGTCGTTCGAAATGATCTCAGCTACATTTTGATATACCACAACCCTACTTTTGGTGACTTAGATGACTTGGAATTCTTGCGCGTTGAGAGTTATGCCCCTTGATTAAGCGATTTCATCAAATATTGGGAAAACCGTCGCTTTTTTGGAATTTTTGGACCAACTTATGTCGTTCGAAATGATCTCAGCTACATTTTGATATACCACAACCCTACTTTTGGTGACTTAGATGACTTGGAATTCTTGCGCGTTGAGGGTTACGGGGCTTTAATAAGTGCGATTACGCCCAAATTAGCGAAAACTGGCACTTTTTTGGTCTTCGGAAATGGATAAAAGTTCTTCGTGATGGTCCCAGGAGCAATTAGATGGGTCACAACCCTATTTTTGCAACTTTGAAAATTTTAGTGGGTAAGAGTTATGCCCCTTGATTAAGCGATTTCATCAAATATTGGGAAAACCGTCGCTTTTTTGGAATTTTTGGACCAACTTATGTCGTTCGAAATGATCTCAGCTACATTTTGATATACCACAACCCTACTTTTGGTGACTTAGATGACTTGGAATTCTTGCGCGTTGAGAGTTATGCCCCTTGATTAAGCGATTTCATCAAATATTGGGAAAACCGTCGCTTTTTTGGAATTTTTGGACCAACTTATGTCGTTCGAAATGATCTCAGCTACATTTTGATATACCACAACCCTACTTTTGGTGACTTAGATGACTTGGAATTCTTGCGCGTTGAGAGTTATGCCCCTTGATTAAGCGATTTCATCAAATATTGGGAAAACCGTCGCTTTTTTGGAATTTTTGGACCAACTTATGTCGTTCGAAATGATCTCAGCTACATTTTGATATACCACAACCCTACTTTTGGTGACTTAGATGACTTGGAATTCTTGCGCGTTGAGGGTTACGGGGCTTTAATAAGTGCGATTACGCCCAAATTAGCGAAAACTGGCACTTTTTTGGTCTTCGGAAATGGATAAAAGTTCTTCGTGATGGTCCCAGGAGCAATTAGATGGGTCACAACCCTATTTTTGCAACTTTGAAAATTTTAGTGGGTAAGAGTTATGCCCCTTGATTAAGCGATTTCATCAAATATTGGGAAAACCGTCATTTTTTGGAATTTTTGGACCAACTTATGTCGTTCGAAATGATCTCAGCTACATTTTGATATACCACAACCCTACTTTTGGTGACTTAGATGACTTGGAATTCTTGCGCGTTGAGAGTTATGCCCCTTGATTAAGCGATTTCATCAAATATTGGGAAAACCGTCGCTTTTTTGGAATTTTTGGACCAACTTATGTCGTTCGAAATGATCTCAGCTACATTTTGATATACCACAACCCTACTTTTGGTGACTTAGATGACTTGGAATTCTTGCGCGTTGAGAGTTATGCCCCTTGATTAAGCGATTTCATCAAATATTGGGAAAACCGTCGCTTTTTTGGAATTTTTGGACCAACTTATGTCGTTCGAAATGATCTCAGCTACATTTTGATATACCACAACCCTACTTTTGGTGACTTAGATGACTTGGAATTCTTGCGCGTTGAGGGTTACGGGGCTTTAATAAGTGCGATTACGCCCAAATTAGCGAAAACTGGCACTTTTTTGGTCTTCGGAAATGGATAAAAGTTCTTCGTGATGGTCCCAGGAGCAATTAGATGGGTCACAACCCTATTTTTGCAACTTTGAAAATTTTAGTGGGTAAGAGTTATGCCCCTTGATTAAGCGATTTCATCAAATATTGGGAAAACCGTCGCTTTTTTGGAATTTTTGGACCAACTTATGTCGTTCGAAATGATCTCAGCTACATTTTGATATACCACAACCCTACTTTTGGTGACTTAGATGACTTGGAATTCTTGCGCGTTGAGAGTTATGCCCCTTGATTAAGCGATTTCATCAAATATTGGGAAAACCGTCGCTTTTTTGGAATTTTTGGACCAACTTATGTCGTTCGAAATGATCTCAGCTACATTTTGATATACCACAACCCTACTTTTGGTGACTTAGATGACTTGGAATTCTTGCGCGTTGAGGGTTACGGGGCTTTAATAAGTGCGATTACGCCCAAATTAGCGAAAACTGGCACTTTTTTGGTCTTCGGAAATGGATAAAAGTTCTTCGTGATGGTCCCAGGAGCAATTAGATGGGTCACAACCCTATTTTTGCAACTTTGAAAATTTTAGTGGGTAAGAGTTATGCCCCTTGATTAAGCAATTTCATCAAATATTGGGAAAACCGTCGCTTTTTTGGAATTTTTGGACCAACTTATGTCGTTCGAAATGATCTCAGCTACATTTTGATATACCACAACCCTACTTTTGGTGACTTAGATGACTTGGAATTCTTGCGCGTTGAGAGTTATGCCCCTTGATTAAGCGATTTCATCAAATATTGGGAAAACCGTCGCTTTTTTGGAATTTTTGGACCAACTTATGTCGTTCGAAATGATCTCAGCTACATTTTGATATACCACAACCCTACTTTTGGTGACTTAGATGACTTGGAATTCTTGCGCGTTGAGAGTTATGCCCCTTGATTAAGCGATTTCATCAAAAATTGGGAAAACCGTCGCTTTTTTGGAATTTTTGGACCAACTTATGTCGTTCGAAATGATCTCAGCTACATTTTGATATACCACAACCCTACTTTTGGTGACTTAGATGACTTGGAATTCTTGCGCGTTGAGGGTTACGGGGCTTTAATAAGTGCGATTACGCCCAAATTAGCGAAAACTGGCACTTTTTTGGTCTTCGGAAATGGATAAAAGTTCTTCGTGATGGTCCCAGGAGCAATTAGATGGGTCACAACCCTATTTTTGCAACTTTGAAAATTTTAGTGGGTAAGAGTTATGCCCCTTGATTAAGCGATTTCATCAAATATTGGGAAAACCGTCGCTTTTTTGGAATTTTTGGACCAACTTATGTCGTTCGAAATGATCTCAGCTACATTTTGATATACCACAACCCTACTTTTGGTGACTTAGATGACTTGGAATTCTTGCGCGTTGAGAGTTATGCCCCTTGATTAAGCGATTTCATCAAATATTGGGAAAACCGTCGCTTTTTTGGAATTTTTGGACCAACTTATGTCGTTCGAAATGATCTCAGCTACATTTTGATATACCACAACCCTACTTTTGGTGACTTAGATGACTTGGAATTCTTGCGCGTTGAGAGTTATGCCCCTTGATTAAGCGATTTCATCAAATATTGGGAAAACCGTCGCTTTTTTGGAATTTTTGGACCAACTTATGTCGTTCGAAATGATCTCAGCTACATTTTGATATACCACAACCCTACTTTTGGTGACTTAGATGACTTGGAATTCTTGCGCGTTGAGGGTTACGGGGCTTTAATAAGTGCGATTACGCCCAAATTAGCGAAAACTGGCACTTTTTTGGTCTTCGGAAATGGATAAAAGTTCTTCGTGATGGTCCCAGGAGCAATTAGATGGGTCACAACCCTATTTTTGCAACTTTGAAAATTTTAGTGGGTAAGAGTTATGCCCCTTGATTAAGCGATTTCATCAAATATTGGGAAAACCGTCGCTTTTTTGGAATTTTTGGACCAACTTATGTCGTTCGAAATGATCTCAGCTACATTTTGATATACCACAACCCTACTTTTGGTGACTTAGATGACTTGGAATTCTTGCGCGTTGAGAGTTATGCCCCTTGATTAAGCGATTTCATCAAATATTGGGAAAACCGTCGCTTTTTTGGAATTTTTGGACCAACTTATGTCGTTCGAAATGATCTCAGCTACATTTTGATATACCACAACCCTACTTTTGGTGACTTAGATGACTTGGAATTCTTGCGCGTTGAGAGTTATGCCCCTTGATTAAGCGATTTCATCAAATATTGGGAAAACCGTCGCTTTTTTGGAATTTTTGGACCAACTTATGTCGTTCGAAATGATCTCAGCTACATTTTGATATACCACAACCCTACTTTTGGTGACTTAGATGACTTGGAATTCTTGCGCGTTGAGGGTTACGGGGCTTTAATAAGTGCGATTACGCCCAAATTAGCGAAAACTGGCACTTTTTTGGTCTTCGGAAATGGATAAAAGTTCTTCGTGATGGTCCCAGGAGCAATTAGATGGGTCACAACCCTATTTTTGCAACTTTGAAAATTTTAGTGGGTAAGAGTTATGCCCCTTGATTAAGCGATTTCATCAAATATTGGGAAAACCGTCGCTTTTTTGGAATTTTTGGACCAACTTATGTCGTTCGAAATGATCTCAGCTACATTTTGATATACCACAACCCTACTTTTGGTGACTTAGATGACTTGGAATTCTTGCGCGTTGAGAGTTATGCCCCTTGATTAAGCGATTTCATCAAATATTGGGAAAACCGTCGCTTTTTTGGAATTTTTGGACCAACTTATGTCGTTCGAAATGATCTCAGCTACATTTTGATATACCACAACCCTACTTTTGGTGACTTAGATGACTTGGAATTCTTGCGCGTTGAGAGTTATGCCCCTTGATTAAGCGATTTCATCAAATATTGGGAAAACCGTCGCTTTTTTGGAATTTTTGGACCAACTTATGTCGTTCGAAATGATCTCAGGTACATTTTGATATACCACAACCCTACTTTTGGTGACTTAGATGACTTGGAATTCTTGCGCGTTGAGGGTTACGGGGCTTTAATAAGTGCGATTACGCCCAAATTAGCGAAAACTGGCACTTTTTTGGTCTTCGGAAATGGATAAAAGTTCTTCGTGATGGTCCCAGGAGCAATTAGATGGGTCACAACCCTATTTTTGCAACTTTGAAAATTTTAGTGGGTAAGAGTTATGCCCCTTGATTAAGCGATTTCATCAAATATTGGGAAAACCGTCGCTTTTTTGGATTTTTTGGACCAACTTATGTCGTTCGAAATGATCTCAGCTACATTTTGATATACCACAACCCTACTTTTAGTGACTTAGATGACTTGGAATTCTTGCGCGTTGAGAGTTATGCCCCTTGATTAAGCGATTTCATCAAATATTGGGAAAACCGTCGCTTTTTTGGAATTTTTGGACCAACTTATGTCGTTCGAAATGATCTCAGCTACATTTTGATATACCACAACCCTACTTTTGGTGACTTAGATGACTTGGAATTCTTGCGCGTTGAGAGTTATGCCCCTTGATTAAGCGATTTCATCAAATATTGGGAAAACCGTCGCTTTTTTGGAATTTTTGGACCAACTTATGTCGTTCGAAATGATCTCAGCTACATTTTGATATACCACAACCCTACTTTTGGTGACTTAGATGACTTGGAATTCTTGCGCGTTGAGGGTTACGGGGCTTTAATAAGTGCGATTACGCCCAAATTAGCGAAAACTGGCACTTTTTTGGTCTTCGGAAATGGATAAAAGTTCTTCGTGATGGTCCCAGGAGCAATTAGATGGGTCACAACCCTATTTTTGCAACTTTGAAAATTTTAGTGGGTAAGAGTTATGCCCCTTGATTAAGCGATTTCATCAAATATTGGGAAAACCGTCGCTTTTTTGGAATTTTTGGACCAACTTATGTCGTTCGAAATGATCTCAGCTACATTTTGATATACCACAACCCTACTTTTGGTGACTTAGATGACTTGGAATTCTTGTGCGTTGAGAGTTATGCCCCTTGATTAAGCGATTTCATCAAATATTGGGAAAACCGTCGCTTTTTTGGAATTTTTGGACCAACTTATGTCGTTCGAAATGATCTCAGCTACATTTTGATATACCACAACCCTACTTTTGGTGACTTAGATGACTTGGAATTCTTGCGCGTTGAGGGTTACGGGGCTTTAATAAGTGCGATTACGCCCAAATTAGCGAAAACTGACACTTTTTTGGTCTTCGGAAATGGATAAAAGTTCTTCGTGATGGTCCCAGGAGCAATTAGATGGGTCACAACCCTATTTTTGCAACTTTGAAAATTTTAGTGGGTAAGAGTTATGCCCCTTGATTAAGCGATTTCATCAAATATTGGGAAAACCGTCGCTTTTTTGGAATTTTTGGACCAACTTATGTCGTTCGAAATGATCTCAGCTACATTTTGATATACCACAACCCTACTTTTGGTGACTTAGATGACTTGGAATTCTTGTGCGTTGAGAGTTATGCCCCTTGATTAAGCGATTTCATCAAATATTGGGAAAACCGTCGCTTTTTTGGAATTTTTGGACCAACTTATGTCGTTCGAAATGATCTCAGCTACATTTTGATATACCACAACCCTACTTTTGGTGACTTAGATGACTTGGAATTCTTGCGCGTTGAGGGTTACAGGGCTTTAATAAGTGCGATTACGCCCAAATTAGCGAAAACTGGCACTTTTTTGGTCTTCGGAAATGGATAAAAGTTCTTCGTGATGGTCCCAGGAGCAATTAGATGGGTCACAACCCTATTTTTGCAACTTTGAAAATTTTAGTGGGTAAGAGTTATGCCCCTTGATTAAGCGATTTCATCAAATATTGGGAAAACCGTCGCTTTTTTGGAATTTTTGGACCAACTTATGTCGTTCGAAATGATCTCAGCTACATTTTGATATACCACAACCCTACTTTTGGTGACTTAGATGACTTGGAATTCTTGCGCGTTGAGAGTTATGCCCCTTGATTAAGCGATTTCATCAAATATTGGGAAAACCGTCGCTTTTTTGGAATTTTTGGACCAACTTATGTCGTTCGAAATGATCTCAGCTACATTTTGATATACCACAACCCTACTTTTGGTGACTTAGATGACTTGGAATTCCTCCGCGTTGAGAGTTATGCCCCTTGATTAAGCGATTTCATCAAATATTGGGAAAACCGTCGCTTTTTTGGAATTTTTGGACCAACTTATGTCGTTCGAAATGATCTCAGCTACATTTTGATATACCACAACCCTACTTTTGGTGACTTAGATGACTTGGAATTCTTGCGCGTTGAGAGTTATGCCCCTTGATTAAGCGATTTCATCAAATATTGGGAAAACCGTCGCTTTTTTGGAATTTTTGGACCAACTTATGTCGTTCGAAATGATCTCAGCTACATTTTGATATACCACAACCCTACTTTTGGTGACTTAGATGACTTGGAATTCTTGCACGTTGAGAGTTATGCCCCTTGATTAAGCGATTTCATCAAATATTGGGAAAACCGTCGCTTTTTTGGAATTTTTGGACCAACTTATGTCGTTCGAAATGATCTCAGCTACATTTTGATATACCACAACCCTACTTTTGGTGACTTAGATGACTTGGAATTCTTGTGCGTTGAGAGTTATGCCCCTTGATTAAGCGATTTCATCAAATATTGGGAAAACCGTCGCTTTTTTGGAATTTTTGGACCAACTTATGTCGTTCGAAATGATCTCAGCTACATTTTGATATACCACAACCCTACTTTTGGTGACTTAGATGACTTGGAATTCTTGCGCGTTGAGGGTTACGGGGCTTTAATAAGTGCGATTACGCCCAAATTAGCGAAAACTGGCACTTTTTTGGTCTTCGGAAATGGATAAAAGTTCTTCGTGATGGTCCCAGGAGCAATTAGATGGGTCACAACCCTATTTTTGCAACTTTGAAAATTTTAGTGGGTAAGAGTTATGCCCCTTGATTAAGCGATTTCATCAAATATTGGGAAAACCGTCGCTTTTTTGGAATTTTTGGACCAACTTATGTCGTTCGAAATGATCTCAGCTACATTTTGATATACCACAACCCTACTTTTGGTGACTTAGATGACTTGGAATTCTTGTGCGTTGAGAGTTATGCCCCTTGATTAAGCGATTTCATCAAATATTGGGAAAACCGTCGCTTTTTTGGAATTTTTGGACCAACTTATGTCGTTCGAAATGATCTCAGCTACATTTTGATATACCACAACCCTACTTTTGGTGACTTAGATGACTTGGAATTCTTGCGCGTTGAGGGTTACAGGGCTTTAATAAGTGCGATTACGCCCAAATTAGCGAAAACTGGCACTTTTTTGGTCTTCGGAAATGGATAAAAGTTCTTCGTGATGGTCCCAGGAGCAATTAGATGGGTCACAACCCTATTTTTGCAACTTTGAAAATTTTAGTGGGTAAGAGTTATGCCCCTTGATTAAGCGATTTCATCAAATATTGGGAAAACCGTCGCTTTTTTGGAATTTTTGGACCAACTTATGTCGTTCGAAATGATCTCAGCTACATTTTGATATACCACAACCCTACTTTTGGTGACTTAGATGACTTGGAATTCTTGCGCGTTGAGAGTTATGCCCCTTGATTAAGCGATTTCATCAAATATTGGGAAAACCGTCGCTTTTTTGGAATTTTTGGACCAACTTATGTCGTTCGAAATGATCTCAGCTACATTTTGATATACCACAACCCTACTTTTGGTGACTTAGATGACTTGGAATTCCTCCGCGTTGAGAGTTATGCCCCTTGATTAAGCGATTTCATCAAATATTGGGAAAACCGTCGCTTTTTTGGAATTTTTGGACCAACTTATGTCGTTCGAAATGATCTCAGCTACATTTTGATATACCACAACCCTACTTTTGGTGACTTAGATGACTTGGAATTCTTGCGCGTTGAGAGTTATGCCCCTTGATTAAGCGATTTCATCAAATATTGGGAAAACCGTCGCTTTTTTGGAATTTTTGGACCAACTTATGTCGTTCGAAATGATCTCAGCTACATTTTGATATACCACAACCCTACTTTTGGTGACTTAGATGACTTGGAATTCTTGCACGTTGAGAGTTATGCCCCTTGATTAAGCGATTTCATCAAATATTGGGAAAACCGTCGCTTTTTTGGAATTTTTGGACCAACTTATGTCGTTCGAAATGATCTCAGCTACATTTTGATATACCACAACCCTACTTTTGGTGACTTAGATGACTTGGAATTCTTGCGCGTTGAGGGTTACGGGGCTTTAATAAGTGCGATTACGCCCAAATTAGCGAAAACTGGCACTTTTTTGGTCTTCGGAAATGGATAAAAGTTCTTCGTGATGGTCCCAGGAGCAATTAGATGGGTCACAACCCTATTTTTGCAACTTTGAAAATTTTAGTGGGTAAGAGTTATGCCCCTTGATTAAGCGATTTCATCAAATATTGGGAAAACCGTCGCTTTTTTGGAATTTTTGGACCAACTTATGTCGTTCGAAATGATCTCAGCTACATTTTGATATACCACAACCCTACTTTTGGTGACTTAGATGACTTGGAATTCTTGCGCGTTGAGAGTTATGCCCCTTGATTAAGCGATTTCATCAAATATTGGGAAAACCGTCGCTTTTTTGGAATTTTTGGACCAACTTATGTCGTTCGAAATGATCTCAGCTACATTTTGATATACCACAACCCTACTTTTGGTGACTTAGATGACTTGGAATTCCTCCGCGTTGAGAGTTATGCCCCTTGATTAAGCGATTTCATCAAATATTGGGAAAACCGTCGCTTTTTTGGAATTTTTGGACCAACTTATGTCGTTCGAAATGATCTCAGCTACATTTTGATATACCACAACCCTACTTTTGGTGACTTAGATGACTTGGAATTCTTGCGCGTTGAGAGTTATGCCCCTTGATTAAGCGATTTCATCAAATATTGGGAAAACCGTCGCTTTTTTGGAATTTTTGGACCAACTTATGTCGTTCGAAATGATCTCAGCTACATTTTGATATACCACAACCCTACTTTTGGTGACTTAGATGACTTGGAATTCTTGCACGTTGAGAGTTATGCCCCTTGATTAAGCGATTTCATCAAATATTGGGAAAACCGTCGCTTTTTTGGAATTTTTGGACCAACTTATGTCGTTCGAAATGATCTCAGCTACATTTTGATATACCACAACCCTACTTTTGGTGACTTAGATGACTTGGAATTCTTGCGCGTTGAGGGTTACGGGGCTTTAATAAGTGCGATTACGCCCAAATTAGCGAAAACTGGCACTTTTTTGGTCTTCGGAAATGGATAAAAGTTCTTCGTGATGGTCCCAGGAGCAATTAGATGGGTCACAACCCTATTTTTGCAACTTTGAAAATTTTAGTGGGTAAGAGTTATGCCCCTTGATTAAGCGATTTCATCAAATATTGGGAAAACCGTCGCTTTTTTGGAATTTTTGGACCAACTTATGTCGTTCGAAATGATCTCAGCTACATTTTGATATACCACAACCCTACTTTTGGTGACTTAGATGACTTGGAATTCTTGCGCGTTGAGAGTTATGCCCCTTGATTAAGCGATTTCATCAAATATTGGGAAAACCGTCGCTTTTTTGGAATTTTTGGACCAACTTATGTCGTTCGAAATGATCTCAGCTACATTTTGATATACCACAACCCTACTTTTGGTGACTTAGATGACTTGGAATTCTTGCGCGTTGAGAGTTATGCCCCTTGATTAAGCGATTTCATCAAATATTGGGAAAACCGTCGCTTTTTTGGAATTTTTGGACCAACTTATGTCGTTCGAAATGATCTCAGCTACATTTTGATATACCACAACCCTACTTTTGGTGACTTAGATGACTTGGAATTCTTGCGCGTTGAGGGTTACGGGGCTTTAATAAGTGCGATTACGCCCAAATTAGCGAAAACTGGCACTTTTTTGGTCTTCGGAAATGGATAAAAGTTCTTCGTGATGGTCCCAGGAGCAATTAGATGGGTCACAACCCTATTTTTGCAACTTTGAAAATTTTAGTGGGTAAGAGTTATGCCCCTTGATTAAGCGATTTCATCAAATATTGGGAAAACCGTCGCTTTTTTGGAATTTTTGGACCAACTTATGTCTTTCGAAATGATCTCAGCTACATTTTGATATACCACAACCCTACTTTTGGTGACTTAGATGACTTGGAATTCTTGCGCGTTGAGAGTTATGCCCCTTGATTAAGCGATTTCATCAAATATTGGGAAAACCGTCGCTTTTTTGGAATTTTTGGACCAACTTATGTCGTTCGAAATGATCTCAGCTACATTTTGATATACCACAACCCTACTTTTGGTGACTTAGATGACTTGGAATTCTTGCGCGTTGAGAGTTATGCCCCTTGATTAAGCGATTTCATCAAATATTGGGAAAACCGTCGCTTTTTTGGAATTTTTGGACCAACTTATGTCGTTCGAAATGATCTCAGCTACATTTTGATATACCACAACCCTACTTTTGGTGACTTAGATGACTTGGAATTCTTGCGCGTTGAGAGTTATGCCCCTTGATTAAGCAATTTCATCAAATATTGGGAAAACCGTCGCTATTTTGGAATTTTTGGACCAACTTATGTCGTTCGAAATGATCTCAGCTACATTTTGATATACCACAACCCTACTTTTGGTGACTTAGATGACTTGGAATTCTTGCGCGTTGAGAGTTATGCCCCTTGATTAAGCGATTTCATCAAATATTGGGAAAACCGTTGCTTTTTTGGAATTTTTGGACCAACTTATGTCGTTCGAAATGATCTCAGCTACATTTTGATATACCACAACCCTACTTTTGGTGACTTAGATGACTTGGAATTCTTGCGCGTTGAGGGTTACGGGGCTTTAATAAGTGCGATTACGCCCAAATTAGCGAAAACTGGCACTTTTTTGGTCTTCGGAAATGGATAAAAGTTCTTCGTGATGGTCCCAGGAGCAATTAGATGGGTCACAACCCTATTTTTGCAACTTTGAAAATTTTAGTGGGTAAGAGTTATGCCCCTTGATTAAGCGATTTCATCAAATATTGGGAAAACCGTCGCTTTTTTGGAATTTTTGGACCAACTTATGTCGTTCGAAATGATCTCAGCTACATTTTGATATACCACAACCCTACTTTTGGTGACTTAGATGACTTGGAATTCTTGCGCGTTGAGAGTTATGCCCCTTGATTAAGCGATTTCATCAAATATTGGGAAAACCGTCGCTTTTTTGGAATTTTTGGACCAACTTATGTCGTTCGAAATGATCTCAGCTACATTTTGATATACCACAACCCTACTTTTGGTGACTTAGATGACTTGGAATTCTTGCGCGTTGAGAGTTATGCCCCTTGATTAAGCGATTTCATCAAATATTGGGAAAACCGTCGCTTTTTTGGAATTTTTGGACCAACTTATGTCGTTCGAAATGATCTCAGCTACATTTTGATATACCACAACCCTACTTTTGGTGACTTAGATGACTTGGAATTCTTGCGCGTTGAGAGTTATGCCCCTTGATTAAGCGATTTCATCAAATATTGGGAAAACCGTCGCTTTTTTGGAATTTTTGGACCAACTTATGTCGTTCGAAATGATCTCAGCTACATTTTGATATACCACAACCCTACTTTTGGTGACTTAGATGACTTGGAATTCTTGCGCGTTGAGGGTTACGGGGCTTTAATAAGTGCGATTACGCCCAAATTAGCGAAAACTGGCACTTTTTTGGTCTTCGGAAATGGATAAAAGTTCTTCGTGATGGTCCCAGGAGCAATTAGATGGGTCAAAACCCTATTTTTGCAACTTTGAAAATATTAGTGGGTAAGAGTTATGCCCCTTGATTAAGCGATTTCGTCAAATATTGGGAAAACCGTCGCTTTTTTGGAATTTTTGGACCAACTTATGTCGTTCGAAATGATCTCAGCTACATTTTGATATACCACAACCCTACTTTTGGTGACTTAGATGACTTGGAATTCTTGCGCGTTGAGAGTTATGCCCCTTGATTAAGCGATTTCATCAAATATTGGGAAAACCGTCGCTTTTTTGGAATTTTTGGACCAACTTATGTCGTTCGAAATGATCTCAGCTACATTTTGATATACCACAACCCTACTTTTGGTGACTTAGATGACTTGGAATTCTTGCGCGTTGAGGGTTACGGGGCTTTAATAAGTGCGATTACGCCCAAATTAGCGAAAACTGGCACTTTTTTGGTCTTCGGAAATGGATAAAAGTTCTTCGTGATGGTCCCAGGAGCAATTAGATGGGTCACAACCCTATTTTTGCAACTTTGAAAATTTTAGTGGGTAAGAGTTATGCCCCTTGATTAAGCGATTTCATCAAATATTGGGAAAACCGTCGCTTTTTTGGAATTTTTGGACCAACTTATGTCGTTCGAAATGATCTCAGCTACATTTTGATATACCACAACCCTACTTTTGGTGACTTAGATGACTTGGAATTCTTGCGCGTTGAGAGTTATGCCCCTTGATTAAGCGATTTCATCAAATATTGGGAAAACCGTCGCTTTTTTGGAATTTTTGGACCAACTTATGTCGTTCGAAATGATCTCAGCTACATTTTGATATACCACAACCCTACTTTTGGTGACTTAGATGACTTGGAATTCTTGCGCGTTGAGAGTTATGCCCCTTGATTAAGCGATTTCATCAAATATTGGGAAAACCGTCGCTTTTTTGGAATTTTTGGACCAACTTATGTCGTTCGAAATGATCTCAGCTACATTTTGATATACCACAACCCTACTTTTGGTGACTTAGATGACTTGGAATTCTTGCGCGTTGAGGGTTACGGGGCTTTAATAAGTGCGATTACGCCCAAATTAGCGAAAACCGGCACTTTTTTGGTCTTCGGAAATGGATAAAAGTTCTTCGTGATGGTCCCAGGAGCAATTAGATGGGTCACAACCCTATTTTTGCAACTTTGAAAATTTTAGTGGGTAAGAGTTATGCCCCTTGATTAAGCGATTTCATCAAATATTGGGAAAACCGTCGCTTTTTTGGAATTTTTGGACCAACTTATGTCTTTCGAAATGATCTCAGCTACATTTTGATATACCACAACCCTACTTTTGGTGACTTAGATGACTTGGAATTCTTGCGCGTTGAGAGTTATGCCCCTTGATTAAGCGATTTCATCAAATATTGGGAAAACCGTCGCTCTTTTGGAATTTTTGGACCAACTTATGTCGTTCGAAATGATCTCAGCTACATTTTGATATACCACAACCCTACTTTTGGTGACTTAGATGACTTGGAATTCTTGCGCGTTGAGAGTTATGCCCCTTGATTAAGCGATTTCATCAAATATTGGGAAAACCGTCGCTATTTTGGAATTTTTGGACCAACTTATGTCGTTCGAAATGATCTCAGCTACATTTTGATATACCACAACCCTACTTTTGGTGACTTAGATGACTTGGAATTCTTGCGCGTTGAGAGTTATGCCCCTTGATTAAGCGATTTCATCAAATATTGGGAAAACCGTTGCTTTTTTGGAATTTTTGGACCAACTTATGTCGTTCGAAATGATCTCAGCTACATTTTGATATACCACAACCCTACTTTTGGTGACTTAGATGACTTGGAATTCTTGCACGTTGAGGGTTACGGGGCTTTAATAAGTGCGATTACGCCCAAATTAGCGAAAACTGGCACTTTTTTGGTCTTCGGAAATGGATAAAAGTTCTTCGTGATGGTCCCAGGAGCAATTAGATGGGTCACAACCCTATTTTTGCAACTTTGAAAATTTTAGTGGGTAAGAGTTATGCCCCTTGATTAAGCGATTTCATCAAATATTGGGAAAACCGTCGCTTTTTTGGAATTTTTGGACCAACTTATGTCGTTCGAAATGATCTCAGCTACATTTTGATATACCACAACCCTACTTTTGGTGACTTAGATGACTTGGAATTCTTGCGCGTTGAGAGTTATGCCCCTTGATTAAGCGATTTCATCAAATATTGGGAAAACCGTCGCTTTTTTGGAATTTTTGGACCAACTTATGTCGTTCGAAATGATCTCAGCTACATTTTGATATACCACAACCCTACTTTTGGTGACTTAGATGACTTGGAATTCTTGCGCGTTGAGAGTTATGCCCCTTGATTAAGCGATTTCATCAAATATTGGGAAAACCGTCGCTTTTTTGGAATTTTTGGACCAACTTATGTCGTTCGAAATGATCTCAGCTACATTTTGATATACCACAACCCTACTTTTGGTGACTTAGATGACTTGGAATTCTTGCGCGTTGAGGGTTACGGGGCTTTAATAAGTGCGATTACGCCCAAATTAGCGAAAACTGGCACTTTTTTGGTCTTCGGAAATGGATAAAAGTTCTTCGTGATGGTCCCAGGAGCAATTAGATGGGTCACAACCCTATTTTTGCAACTTTGAAAATTTTAGTGGGTAAGAGTTATGCCCCTTGATTAAGCGATTTCATCAAATATTGGGAAAACCGTCGCTTTTTTGGAATTTTTGGACCAACTTATGTCGTTCG
This sequence comes from Steromphala cineraria, assembly GCA_916613615.1. Taxonomy (NCBI): domain Eukaryota; kingdom Metazoa; phylum Mollusca; class Gastropoda; order Trochida; family Trochidae; genus Steromphala; species Steromphala cineraria. The sequence goes on along the minus strand of OU744726.1, from coordinate 29,034,579 downwards.
AAATGATCTCAGCTACATTTTGATATACCACAACCCTACTTTTGGTGACTTAGATGACTTGGAATTCTTGCGCGTTGAGAGTTATGCCCCTTGATTAAGCGATTTCATCAAATATTGGGAAAACCGTCGCTTTTTTGGAATTTTTGGACCAACTTATGTCGTTCGAAATGATCTCAGCTACATTTTGATATACCACAACCTCACTTTTGGTGACTAAGATGACTTGGAATTCTTGCGCGTTGAGAGTTATGCCCCTTGATTAAGCGATTTCATCAAATATTGGGAAAACCGTCGCTTTTTTGGAATTTTTGGACCAACTTATTTTGAAATGATCTCAGCTACATTTTGATATACCACAACCCTACTTTTGGTGACTTAGATGACTTGGAATTCTTGCGCGTTGAGGGTTACGGGGCTTTAATAAGTGCGATTACGCCCAAATTAGCGAAAACTGGCACTTTTTTGGTCTTCGGAAATGGATAAAAGTTCTTCGTGATGGTCCCAGGAGCAATTAGATGGGTCACAACCCTATTTTTGCAACTTTGAAAATTTTAGTGGGTAAGAGTTATGCCCCTTGATTAAGCGATTTCATCAAATATTGGGAAAACCGTCGCTTTTTTGGAATTTTTGGACCAACTTATGTCGTTCGAAATGATCTCAGCTACATTTTGATATACCACAACCCTACTTTTGGTGACTTAGATGACTTGGAATTCTTGCGCGTTGAGAGTTATGCCCCTTGATTAAGCGATTTCATCAAATATTGGGAAAACCGTCGCTTTTTTGGAATTTTTGGACCAACTTATGTCGTTCGAAATGATCTCAGCTACATTTTGATATACCACAACCCTACTTTTGGTGACTTAGATGACTTGGAATTCTTGCGCGTTGAGAGTTATGCCCCTTGATTAAGCGATTTCATCAAATATTGGGAAAACCGTCGCTTTTTTGGAATTTTTGGACCAACTTATGTCGTTCGAAATGATCTCAGCTACATTTTGATATACCACAACCCTACTTTTGGTGACTTAGATGACTTGGAATTCTTGCGCGTTGAGGGTTACGGGGCTTTAATAAGTGCGATTACGCCCAAATTAGCGAAAACTGGCACTTTTTTGGTCTTCGGAAATGGATAAAAGTTCTTCGTGATGGTCCCAGGAGCAATTAGATGGGTCACAACCCTATTTTTGCAACTTTGAAAATTTTAGTGGGTAAGAGTTATGCCCCTTGATTAAGCGATTTCATCAAATATTGGGAAAACCGTCGCTTTTTTGGAATTTTTGGACCAACTTATGTCGTTCGAAATGATCTCAGCTACATTTTGATATACCACAACCCTACTTTTGGTGACTTAGATGACTTGGAATTCTTGCGCGTTGAGAGTTATGCCCCTTGATTAAGCGATTTCATCAAATATTGGGAAAACCGTCGCTTTTTTGGAATTTTTGGACCAACTTATGTCGTTCGAAATGATCTCAGCTACATTTTGATATACCACAACCCTACTTTTGGTGACTTAGATGACTTGGAATTCTTGCGCGTTGAGAGTTATGCCCCTTGATTAAGCGATTTCATCAAATATTGGGAAAACCGTCGCTTTTTTGGAATTTTTGGACCAACTTATGTCGTTCGAAATGATCTCAGCTACATTTTGATATACCACAACCCTACTTTTGGTGACTTAGATGACTTGGAATTCTTGCGCGTTGAGGGTTACGGGGCTTTAATAAGTGCGATTACGCCCAAATTAGCGAAAACTGGCACTTTTTTGGTCTTCGGAAATGGATAAAAGTTCTTCGTGATGGTCCCAGGAGCAATTAGATGGGTCACAACCCTATTTTTGCAACTTTGAAAATTTTAGTGGGTAAGAGTTATGCCCCTTGATTAAGCGATTTCATCAAATATTGGGAAAACCGTCGCTTTTTTGGAATTTTTGGACCAACTTATGTCGTTCGAAATGATCTCAGCTACATTTTGATATACCACAACCCTACTTTTGGTGACTTAGATGACTTGGAATTCTTGCGCGTTGAGAGTTATGCCCCTTGATTAAGCGATTTCAGCAAATATTGGGAAAACCGTCGCTTTTTTTGAATTTTTGGACCAACTTATGTCGTTCGAAATGATCTCAGCTACATTTTGATATACCACAACCCTACTTTTGGTGACTTAGATGACTTGGAATTCTTGCGCATTGAGAGTTATGCCCCTTGATTAAGCGATTTCATCAAATATTGGGAAAACCGTCGCTTTTTTGGAATTTTTGGACCAACTTATGTCGTTCGAAATGATCTCAGCTACATTTTGATATACCACAACCCTACTTTTGGTGACTTAGATGACTTGGAATTCTTGCGCGTTGAGGGTTACGGGGCTTTAATAAGTGCGATTACGCCCAAATTAGCGAAAACTGGCACTTTTTTGGTCTTCGGAAATGGATAAAAGTTCTTCGTGATGGTCCCAGGAGCAATTAGATGGGTCACAACCCTATTTTTGCAACTTTGAAAATTTTAGTGGGTAAGAGTTATGCCCCTTGATTAAGCGATTTCATCAAATATTGGGAAAACCGTCGCTTTTTTGGAATTTTTGGACCAACTTATGTCGTTCGAAATGATCTCAGCTACATTTTGATATACCACAACCCTACTTTTGGTGACTTAGATGACTTGGAATTCTTGTGCGTTGAGAGTTATGCCCCTTGATTAAGCGATTTCATCAAATATTGGGAAAACCGTCGCTTTTTTGGAATTTTTGGACCAACTTATGTCGTTCGAAATGATCTCAGCTACATTTTGATATACCACAACCCTACTTTTGGTGACTTAGATGACTTGGAATTCTTGCGCGTTGAGGGTTACGGGGCTTTAATAAGTGCGATTACGCCCAAATTAGCGAAAACTGGCACTTTTTTGGTCTTCGGAAATGGATAAAAGTTCTTCGTGATGGTCCCAGGAGCAATTAGATGGGTCACAACCCTATTTTTGCAACTTTGAAAATTTTAGTGGGTAAGAGTTATGCCCCTTGATTAAGCGATTTCATCAAATATTGGGAAAACCGTCGCTTTTTTGGAATTTTTGGACCAACTTATGTCGTTCGAAATGATCTCAGCTACATTTTGATATACCACAACCCTACTTTTGGTGACTTAGATGACTTGGAATTCTTGTGCGTTGAGAGTTATGCCCCTTGATTAAGCGATTTCATCAAATATTGGGAAAACCGTCGCTTTTTTGGAATTTTTGGACCAACTTATGTCGTTCGAAATGATCTCAGCTACATTTTGATATACCACAACCCTACTTTTGGTGACTTAGATGACTTGGAATTCTTGCGCGTTGAGGGTTACGGGGCTTTAATAAGTGCGATTACGCCCAAATTAGCGAAAACTGGCACTTTTTTGGTCTTCGGAAATGGATAAAAGTTCTTCGTGATGGTCCCAGGAGCAATTAGATGGGTCACAACCCTATTTTTGCAACTTTGAAAATTTTAGTGGGTAAGAGTTATGCCCCTTGATTAAGCGATTTCATCAAATATTGGGAAAACCGTCGCTTTTTTGGAATTTTTGGACCAACTTATGTCGTTCGAAATGATCTCAGCTACATTTTGATATACCACAACCCTACTTTTGGTGACTTAGATGACTTGGAATTCTTGCGCGTTGAGAGTTATGCCCCTTGATTAAGCGATTTCATCAAATATTGGGAAAACCGTCGCTTTTTTGGAATTTTTGGACCAACTTATGTCGTTCGAAATGATCTCAGCTACATTTTGATATACCACAACCCTACTTTTGGTGACTTAGATGACTTGGAATTCTTGCGCGTTGAGAGTTATGCCCCTTGATTAAGCGATTTCATCAAATATTGGGAAAACCGTCGCTTTTTTGGAATTTTTGGACCAACTTATGTCGTTCGAAATGATCTCAGCTACATTTTGATATACCACAACCCTACTTTTGGTGACTTAGATGACTTGGAATTCTTGCGCGTTGAGGGTTACGGGGCTTTAATAAGTGCGATTACGCCCAAATTAGCGAAAACTGGCACTTTTTTGGTCTTCGGAAATGGATAAAAGTTCTTCGTGATGGTCCCAGGAGCAATTAGATGGGTCACAACCCTATTTTTGCAACTTTGAAAATTTTAGTGGGTAAGAGTTATGCCCCTTGATTAAGCGATTTCATCAAATATTGGGAAAACCGTCGCTTTTTTGGAATTTTTGGACCAACTTATGTCGTTCGAAATGATCTCAGCTACATTTTGATATACCACAACCCTACTTTTGGTGACTTAGATGACTTGGAATTCTTGCGCGTTGAGAGTTATGCCCCTTGATTAAGCGATTTCATCAAATATTGGGAAAACCGTCGCTTTTTTTGAATTTTTGGACCAACTTATGTCGTTCGAAATGATCTCAGCTACATTTTGATATACCACAACCCTACTTTTGGTGACTTAGATGACTTGGAATTCTTGCGCGTTGAGAGTTATGCCCCTTGATTAAGCGATTTCATCAAATATTGGGAAAACCGTCGCTTTTTTGGAATTTTTGGACCAACTTATGTCGTTCGAAATGATCTCAGCTACATTTTGATATACCACAACCCTACTTTTGGTGACTTAGATGACTTGGAATTCTTGCGCGTTGAGGGTTACGGGGCTTTAATAAGTGCGATTACGCCCAAATTAGCGAAAACTGGCACTTTTTTGGTCTTCGGAAATGGATAAAAGTTCTTCGTGATGGTCCCAGGAGCAATTAGATGGGTCACAACCCTATTTTTGCAACTTTGAAAATTTTAGTGGGTAAGAGTTATGCCCCTTGATTAAGCGATTTCATCAAATATTGGGAAAACCGTCGCTTTTTTGGAATTTTTGGACCAACTTATGTCGTTCGAAATGATCTCAGCTACATTTTGATATACCACAACCCTACTTTTGGTGACTTAGATGACTTGGAATTCTTGCGCGTTGAGAGTTATGCCCCTTGATTAAGCGATTTCATCAAATATTGGGAAAACCGTCGCTTTTTTGGAATTTTTGGACCAACTTATGTCGTTCGAAATGATCTCAGCTACATTTTGATATACCACAACCCTACTTTTGGTGACTTAGATGACTTGGAATTCTTGCGCGTTGAGGGTTACGGGGCTTTAATAAGTGCGATTACGCCCAAATTAGCGAAAACTGGCACTTTTTTGGTCTTCGGAAATGGATAAAAGTTCTTCGTGATGGTCCCAGGAGCAATTAGATGGGTCACAACCCTATTTTTGCAACTTTGAAAATTTTAGTGGGTAAGAGTTATGCCCCTTGATTAAGCGATTTCATCAAATATTGGGAAAACCGTCGCTTTTTTGGAATTTTTGGACCAACTTATGTCGTTCGAAATGATCTCAGCTACATTTTGATATACCACAACCCTACTTTTGGTGACTTAGATGACTTGGAATTCTTGCGCGTTGAGAGTTATGCCCCTTGATTAAGCGATTTCATCAAATATTGGGAAAACCGTCGCTTTTTTGGAATTTTTGGACCAACTTATGTCGTTCGAAATGATCTCAGCTACATTTTGATATACCACAACCCTACTTTTGGTGACTTAGATGACTTGGAATTCTTGCGCGTTGAGAGTTATGCCCCTTGATAAAGCGATTTCATCAAATATTGGGAAAACCGTCGCTTTTTTGGAATTTTTGGACCAACTTATGTCGTTCGAAATGATCTCAGCTACATTTTGATATACCACAACCCTACTTTTGGTGACTTAGATGACTTGGAATTCTTGCGCGTTGAGGGTTACGGGGCTTTAATAAGTGCGATTACGCCCAAATTAGCGAAAACCGGCACTTTTTTGGTCTTCGGAAATGGATAAAAGTTCTTCGTGATGGTCCCAGGAGCAATTAGATGGGTCACAACCCTATTTTTGCAACTTTGAAAATTTTAGTGGGTAAGAGTTATGCCCCTTGATTAAGCGATTTCATCAAATATTGGGAAAACCGTCGCTTTTTTGGAATTTTTGGACCAACTTATGTCGTTCGAAATGATCTCAGCTACATTTTGATATACCACAACCCTACTTTTGGTGACTTAGATGACTTGGAATTCTTGCGCGTTGAGAGTTATGCCCCTTGATTAAGCGATTTCATCAAATATTGGGAAAACCGTCGCTTTTTTGGAATTTTTGGACCAACTTATGTCGTTCGAAATGATCTCAGCTACATTTTGATATACCACAACCCTACTTTTGGTGACTTAGATGACTTGGAATTCTTGCGCGTTGAGAGTTATGCCCCTTGATTAAGCGATTTCATCAAATATTGGGAAAACCGTCGCTTTTTTGGAATTTTTGGACCAACTTATGTCGTTCGAAATGATCTCAGCTACATTTTGATATACCACAACCCTACTTTTGGTGACTTAGATGACTTGGAATTCTTGCGCGTTGAGGGTTACGGGGCTTTAATAAGTGCGATTACGCCCAAATTAGCGAAAACTGGCACTTTTTTGGTCTTCGGAAATGGATAAAAGTTCTTCGTGATGGTCCCAGGAGCAATTAGATGGGTCACAACCCTATTTTTGCAACTTTGAAAATTTTAGTGGGTAAGAGTTATGCCCCTTGATTAAGCGATTTCATCAAATATTGGGAAAACCGTCGCTTTTTTGGAATTTTTGGACCAACTTATGTCGTTCGAAATGATCTCAGCTACATTTTGATATACCACAACCCTACTTTTGGTGACTTAGATGACTTGGAATTCTTGCGCGTTGAGAGTTATGCCCCTTGATTAAGCGATTTCATCAAATATTGGGAAAACCGTCGCTTTTTTGGAATTTTTGGACCAACTTATGTCGTTCGAAATGATCTCAGCTACATTTTGATATACCACAACCCTACTTTTGGTGACTTAGATGACTTGGAATTCTTGCGCGTTGAGAGTTATGCCCCTTGATTAAGCGATTTCATCAAATATTGGGAAAACCGTCGCTTTTTTGGAATTTTTGGACCAACTTATGTCGTTCGAAATGATCTCAGCTACATTTTGATATACCACAACCCTACTTTTGGTGACTTAGATGACTTGGAATTCTTGCGCGTTGAGGGTTACGGGGCTTTAATAAGTGCGATTACGCCCAAATTAGCGAAAACTGGCACTTTTTTGGTCTTCGGAAATGGATAAAAGTTCTTCGTGATGGTCCCAGGAGCAATTAGATGGGTCACAACCCTATTTTTGCAACTTTGAAAATTTTAGTGGGTAAGAGTTATGCCCCTTGATTAAGCGATTTCATCAAATATTGGGAAAACCGTCGCTTTTTTGGAATTTTTGGACCAACTTATGTCGTTCGAAATGATCTCAGCTACATTTTGATATACCACAACCCTACTTTTGGTGACTTAGATGACTTGGAATTCTTGCGCGTTGAGAGTTATGCCCCTTGATTAAGCGATTTCATCAAATATTGGGAAAACCGTCGCTTTTTTGGAATTTTTGGACCAACTTATGTCGTTCGAAATGATCTCAGCTACATTTTGATATACCACAACCCTACTTTTGGTGACTTAGATGACTTGGAATTCTTGCGCGTTGAGAGTTATGCCCCTTGATTAAGCGATTTCATCAAATATTGGGAAAACCGTCGCTTTTTTGGAATTTTTGGACCAACTTATGTCGTTCGAAATGATCTCAGCTACATTTTGATATACCACAACCCTACTTTTGGTGACTTAGATGACTTGGAATTCTTGCGCGTTGAGGGTTACGGGGCTTTAATAAGTGCGATTACGCCCAAATTAGCGAAAACTGGCACTTTTTTGGTCTTCGGAAATGGATAAAAGTTCTTCGTGATGGTCCCAGGAGCAATTAGATGGGTCACAACCCTATTTTTGCAACTTTGAAAATTTTAGTGGGTAAGAGTTATGCCCCTTGATTAAGCGATTTCATCAAATATTGGGAAAACCGTCGCTTTTTTGGAATTTTTGGACCAACTTATGTCGTTCGAAATGATCTCAGCTACATTTTGATATACCACAACCCTACTTTTGGTGACTTAGATGACTTGGAATTCTTGCGCGTTGAGAGTTATGCCCCTTGATTAAGCGATTTCATCAAATATTGGGAAAACCGTCGCTTTTTTGGAATTTTTGGACCAACTTATGTCGTTCGAAATGATCTCAGCTACATTTTGATATACCACAACCCTACTTTTGGTGACTTAGATGACTTGGAATTCTTGCGCGTTGAGAGTTATGCCCCTTGATTAAGCGATTTCATCAAATATTGGGAAAACCGTCGCTTTTTTGGAATTTTTGGACCAACTTATGTCGTTCGAAATGATCTCAGCTACATTTTGATATACCACAACCCTACTTTTGGTGACTTAGATGACTTGGAATTCTTGCGCGTTGAGGGTTACGGGGCTTTAATAAGTGCGATTACGCCCAAATTAGCGAAAACTGGCACTTTTTTGGTCTTCGGAAATGGATAAAAGTTCTTCGTGATGGTCCCAGGAGCAATTAGATGGGTCACAACCCTATTTTTGCAACTTTGAAAATTTTAGTGGGTAAGAGTTATGCCCCTTGATTAAGCGATTTCATCAAATATTGGGAAAACCGTCGCTTTTTTGGAATTTTTGGACCAACTTATGTCGTTTGAAATGATCTCAGCTACATTTTGATATACCACAACCCTACTTTTGGTGACTTAGATGACTTGGAATTCTTGCGCGTTGAGAGTTATGCCCCTTGATTAAGCGATTTCATCAAATATTGGGAAAACCGTCGCTTTTTTGGAATTTTTGGACCAACTTATGTCGTTCGAAATGATCTCAGCTACATTTTGATATACCACAACCCTACTTTTGGTGACTTAGATGACTTGGAATTCTTGCGCGTTGAGAGTTATGCCCCTTGATTAAGCGATTTCATCAAATATTGGGAAAACCGTCGCTTTTTTGGAATTTTTGGACCAACTTATGTCGTTCGAAATGATCTCAGCTACATTTTGATATACCACAACCCTACTTTTGGTGACTTAGATGACTTGGAATTCTTGCGCGTTGAGGGTTACGGGGCTTTAATAAGTGCGATTACGCCCAAATTAGCGAAAACTGGCACTTTTTTGGTCTTCGGAAATGGATAAAAGTTCTTCGTGATGGTCCCAGGAGCAATTAGATGGGTCACAACCCTATTTTTGCAACTTTGAAAATTTTAGTGGGTAAGAGTTATGCCCCTTGATTAAGCGATTTCATCAAATATTGGGAAAACCGTCGCTTTTTTGGAATTTTTGGACCAACTTATGTCGTTCGAAATGATCTCAGCTACATTTTGATATACCACAACCCTACTTTTGGTGACTTAGATGACTTGGAATTCTTGCGCGTTGAGAGTTATGCCCCTTGATTAAGCGATTTCATCAAATATTGGGAAAACCGTCGCTTTTTTGGAATTTTTGGACCAACTTATGTCGTTCGAAATGATCTCAGCTACATTTTGATATACCACAACCCTACTTTTGGTGACTTAGATGACTTGGAATTCTTGCGCGTTGAGAGTTATGCCCCTTGATTAAGCGATTTCATCAAATATTGGGAAAACCGTCGCTTTTTTGGAATTTTTGGACCAACTTATGTCGTTCGAAATGATCTCAGCTACATTTTGATATACCACAACCCTACTTTTGGTGACTTAGATGACTTGGAATTCTTGCGCGTTGAGGGTTACGGGGCTTTAATAAGTGCGATTACGCCCAAATTAGCGAAAACTGGCACTTTTTTGGTCTTCGGAAATGGATAAAAGTTCTTCGTGATGGTCCCAGGAGCAATTAGATGGGTCACAACCCTATTTTTGCAACTTTGAAAATTTTAGTGGGTAAGAGTTATGCCCCTTGATTAAGCGATTTCATCAAATATTGGGAAAACCGTCGCTTTTTTGGAATTTTTGGACCAACTTATGTCGTTCGAAATGATCTCAGCTACATTTTGATATACCACAACCCTACTTTTGGTGACTTAGATGACTTGGAATTCTTGCGCGTTGAGAGTTATGCCCCTTGATTAAGCGATTTCATCAAATATTGGGAAAACCGTCGCTTTTTTTTAATTTTTGGACCAACTTATGTCGTTCGAAATGATCTCAGCTACATTTTGATATACCACAACCCTACTTTTGGTGACTTAGATGACTTGGAATTCTTGCGCGTTGAGAGTTATGCCCCTTGATTAAGCGATTTCATCAAATATTGGGAAAACCGTCGCTTTTTTGGAATTTTTGGACCAACTTATGTCGTTCGAAATGATCTCAGCTACATTTTGATATACCACAACCCTACTTTTGGTGACTTAGATGACTTGGAATTCTTGCGCGTTGAGGGTTACGGGGCTTTAATAAGTGCGATTACGCCCAAATTAGCGAAAACTGGCACTTTTTTGGTCTTCGGAAATGGATAAAAGTTCTTCGTGATGGTCCCAGGAGCAATTAGATGGGTCACAACCCTATTTTTGCAACTTTGAAAATTTTAGTGGGTAAGAGTTATGCCCCTTGATTAAGCGATTTCATCAAATATTGGGAAAACCGTCGCTTTTTTGGAATTTTTGGACCAACTTATGTCGTTCGAAATGATCTCAGCTACATTTTGATATACCACAACCCTACGTTTGGTGACTTAGATGACTTGGAATTCTTGCGCGTTGAGAGTTATGCCCCTTGATTAAACGATTTCATCAAATATTGGGAAAACCGTCGCTTTTTTGGAATTTTTGGACCAACTTATGTCGTTCGAAATGATCTCAGCTACATTTTGATATACCACAACCCTACTTTTGGTGACTTAGATGACTTGGAATTCTTGCGCGTTGAGAGTTATGCCCCTTGATTAAGCGATTTCATCAAATATTGGGAAAACCGTCGCTTTTTTGGAATTTTTGGACCAACTTATGTCGTTCGAAATGATCTCAGCTACATTTTGATATACCACAACCCTACTTTTGGTGACTTAGATGACTTGGAATTCTTGCGCGTTGAGGGTTACGGGGCTTTAATAAGTGCGATTACGCCCAAATTAGCGAAAACTGGCACTTTTTTGGTCTTCGGAAATGGATAAAAGTTCTTCGTGATGGTCCCAGGAGCAATTAGATGGGTCACAACCCTATTTTTGCAACTTTGAAAATTTTAGTGGGTAAGAGTTATGCCCCTTGATTAAGCGATTTCATCAAATATTGGGAAAACCGTCGCTTTTTTGGAATTTTTGGACCAACTTATGTCGTTCGAAATGATCTCAGCTACATTTTGATATACCACAACCCTACTTTTGGTGACTTAGATGACTTGGAATTCTTGCGCGTTGAGAGTTATGCCCCTTGATTAAGCGATTTCATCAAATATTGGGAAAACCGTCGCTTTTTTGGAATTTTTGGACCAACTTATGTCGTTCGAAATGATCTCAGCTACATTTTGATATACCACAACCCTACTTTTGGTGACTTAGATGACTTGGAATTCTTGCGCGTTGAGGGTTACGGGGCTTTAATAAGTGCGATTACGCCCAAATTAGCGAAAACTGGCACTTTTTTGGTCTTCGGAAATGGATAAAAGTTCTTCGTGATGGTCCCAGGAGCAATTAGATGGGTCACAACCCTATTTTTGCAACTTTGAAAATTTTAGTGGGTAAGAGTTATGCCCCTTGATTAAGCGATTTCATCAAATATTGGGAAAACCGTCGCTTTTTTGGAATTTTTGGACCAACTTATGTCGTTCGAAATGATCTCAGCTACATTTTGATATACCACAACCCTACTTTTGGTGACTTAGATGACTTGGAATTCTTGCGCGTTGAGAGTTATGCCCCTTGATTAAGCGATTTCATCAAATATTGGGAAAACCGTCGCTTTTTTGGAATTTTTGGACCAACTTATGTCGTTCGAAATGATCTCAGCTACATTTTGATATACCACAACCCTACGTTTGGTGACTTAGATGACTTGGAATTCTTGCGCGTTGAGAGTTATGCCCCTTGATTAAGCGATTTCATCAAATATTGGGAAAACCGTCGCTTTTTTGGAATTTTTGGACCAACTTATGTCGTTCGAAATGATCTCAGCTACATTTTGATATACCACAACCCTACTTTTGGTGACTTAGATGACTTGGAATTCTTGCGCGTTGAGGGTTACGGGGCTTTAATAAGTGCGATTACGCCCAAATTAGCGAAAACTGGCACTTTTTTGGTCTTCGGAAATGGATAAAAGTTCTTCGTGATGGTCCCAGGAGCAATTAGATGGGTCACAACCCTATTTTTGCAACTTTGAAAATTTTAGTGGGTAAGAGTTATGCCCCTTGATTAAGCGATTTCATCAAATATTGGGAAAACCGTCGCTTTTTTGGAATTTTTGGACCAACTTATGTCGTTCGAAATGATCTCAGCTACATTTTGATATACCACAACCCTACTTTTGGTGACTTAGATGACTTGGAATTCTTGCGCGTTGAGAGTTATGCCCCTTGATTAAGCGATTTCATCAAATATTGGGAAAACCGTCGCTTTTTTGGAATTTTTTGACCAACTTATGTCGTTCGAAATGATCTCAGCTACATTTTGATATACCACAACCCTACTTTTGGTGACTTAGATGACTTGGAATTCTTGCGCGTTGAGAGTTATGCCCCTTGATTAAGCGATTTCATCAAATATTGGGAAAACCGTCGCTTTTTTGGAATTTTTGGACCAACTTATGTCGTTCGAAATGATCTCAGCTACATTTTGATATACCACAACCCTACTTTTGGTGACTTAGATGACTTGGAATTCTTGCGCGTTGAGGGTTACGGGGCTTTAATAAGTGCGATTACGCCCAAATTAGCGAAAACTGGCACTTTTTTGGTCTTCGGAAATGGATAAAAGTTCTTCGTGATGGTCCCAGGAGCAATTAGATGGGTCACAACCCTATTTTTGCAACTTTGAAAATTTTAGTGGGTAAGAGTTATGCCCCTTGATTAAGCGATTTCATCAAATATTGGGAAAACCGTCGCTTTTTTGGAATTTTTGGACCAACTTATGTCGTTCGAAATGATCTCAGCTACATTTTGATATACCACAACCCTACTTTTGGTGACTTAGATGACTTGGAATTCTTGCGCGTTGAGAGTTATGCCCCTTGATTAAGCGATTTCATCAAATATTGGGAAAACCGTCGCTTTTTTGGAATTTTTGGACCAACTTATGTCGTTCGAAATGATCTCAGCTACATTTTGATATACCACAACCCTACTTTTGGTGACTTAGATGACTTGGAATTCTTGCGCGTTGAGAGTTATGCCCCTTGATTAAGCGATTTCATCAAATATTGGGAAAACCGTCGCTTTTTTGGAATTTTTGGACCAACTTATGTCGTTCGAAATGATCTCAGCTACATTTTGATATACCACAACCCTACTTTTGGTGACTTAGATGACTTGGAATTCTTGCGCGTTGAGGGTTACGGGGCTTTAATAAGTGCGATTACGCCCAAATTAGCGAAAACTGGCACTTTTTTGGTCTTCGGAAATGGATAAAAGTTCTTCGTGATGGTCCCAGGAGCAATTAGATGGGTCACAACCCTATTTTTGCAACTTTGAAAATTTTAGTGGGTAAGAGTTATGACCCTTGATTAAGCGATTTCATCAAATATTGGGAAAACCGTCGCTTTTTTGGAATTTTTGGACCAACTTATGTCGTTCGAAATGATCTCAGCTACATTTTGATATACCACAACCCTACTTTTGGTGACTTAGATGACTTGGAATTCTTGCGCGTTGAGAGTTATGCCCCTTGATTAAGCGATTTCATCAAATATTGGGAAAACCGTCGCTTTTTTGGAATTTTTGGACCAACTTATGTCGTTCGAAATGATCTCAGCTACATTTTGATATACCACAACCCTACTTTTGGTGACTTAGATGACTTGGAATTCTTGCGCGTTGAGAGTTATGCCCCTTGATTAAGCGATTTCATCAAATATTGGGAAAACCGTCGCTTTTTTGGAATTTTTGGACCAACTTATGTCGTTCGAAATGATCTCAGCTACATTTTGATATACCACAACCCTACTTTTGGTGACTTAGATGACTTGGAATTCTTGCGCGTTGAGGGTTACGGGGCTTTAATAAGTGCGATTACGCCCAAATTAGCGAAAACTGGCACTTTTTTGGTCTTCGGAAATGGATAAAAGTTCTTCGTGATGGTCCCAGGAGCAATTAGATGGGTCACAACCCTATTTTTGCAACTTTGAAAATTTTAGTGGGTAAGAGTTATGCCCCTTGATTAAGCGATTTCATCAAATATTGGGAAAACCGTCGCTTTTTTGGAATTTTTGGACCAACTTATGTCGTTCGAAATGATCTCAGCTACATTTTGATATACCACAACCCTACTTTTGGTGACTTAGATGACTTGGAATTCTTGCGCGTTGAGAGTTATGCCCCTTGATTAAGCGATTTCATCAAATATTGGGAAAACCGTCGCTTTTTTGGAATTTTTGGACCAACTTATGTCGTTCGAAATGATCTCAGCTACATTTTGATATACCACAACCCTACTTTTGGTGACTTAGATGACTTGGAATTCTTGCGCGTTGAGAGTTATGCCCCTTGATTAAGCGATTTCATCAAATATTGGGAAAACCGTCGCTTTTTTGGAATTTTTGGACCAACTTATGTCGTTCGAAATGATCTCAGCTACATTTTGATATACCACAACCCTACTTTTGGTGACTTAGATGACTTGGAATTCTTGCGCGTTGAGGGTTACGGGGCTTTAATAAGTGCGATTACGCCCAAATTAGCGAAAACTGGCACTTTTTTGGTCTTCGGAAATGGATAAAAGTTCTTCGTGATGGTCCCAGGAGCAATTAGATGGGTCACAACCCTATTTTTGCAACTTTGAAAATTTTAGTGGGTAAGAGTTATGCCCCTTGATTAAGCGATTTCATCAAATATTGGGAAAACCGTCGCTTTTTTGGAATTTTTGGACCAACTTATGTCGTTCGAAATGATCTCAGCTACATTTTGATATACCACAACCCTACTTTTGGTGACTTAGATGACTTGGAATTCTTGCGCGTTGAGAGTTATGCCCCTTGATTAAGCGATTTCATCAAATATTGGGAAAACCGTCGCTTTTTTGGAATTTTTGGACCAACTTATGTCGTTCGAAATGATCTCAGCTACATTTTGATATACCACAACCCTACTTTTGGTGACTTAGATGACTTGGAATTCTTGCGCGTTGAGAGTTATGCCCCTTGATTAAGCGATTTCATCAAATATTGGGAAAACCGTCGCTTTTTTGGAATTTTTGGACCAACTTATGTCGTTCGAAATGATCTCAGCTACATTTTGATATACCACAACCCTACTTTTGGTGACTTAGATGACTTGGAATTCTTGCGCGTTGAGGGTTACGGGGCTTTAATAAGTGCGATTACGCCCAAATTAGCGAAAACTGGCACTTTTTTGGTCTTCGGAAATGGATAAAAGTTCTTCGTGATGGTCCCAGGAGCAATTAGATGGGTCACAACCCTATTTTTGCAACTTTGAAAATTTTAGTGGGTAAGAGTTATGCCCCTTGATTAAGCGATTTCATCAAATATTGGGAAAACCGTCGCTTTTTTGGAATTTTTGGACCAACTTATGTCGTTCGAAATGATCTCAGCTACATTTTGATATACCACAACCCTACTTTTGGTGACTTAGATGACTTGGAATTCTTGCGCGTTGAGAGTTATGCCCCTTGATTAAGCGATTTCATCAAATATTGGGAAAACCGTCGCTTTTTTGGAATTTTTGGACCAACTTATGTCGTTCGAAATGATCTCAGCTACATTTTGATATACCACAACCCTACTTTTGGTGACTTAGATGACTTGGAATTCTTGCGCGTTGAGAGTTATGCCCCTTGATTAAGCGATTTCATCAAATATTGGGAAAACCGTCGCTTTTTTGGAATTTTTGGACCAACTTATGTCGTTCGAAATGATCTCAGCTACATTTTGATATACCACAACCCTACTTTTGGTGACTTAGATGACTTGGAATTCTTGCGCGTTGAGGGTTACGGGGCTTTAATAAGTGCGATTACGCCCAAATTAGCGAAAACCGGCACTTTTTTGGTCTTCGGAAATGGATAAAAGTTCTTCGTGATGGTCCCAGGAGCAATTAGATGGGTCACAACCCTATTTTTGCAACTTTGAAAATTTTAGTGGGTAAGAGTTATGCCCCTTGATTAAGCGATTTCATCAAATATTGGGAAAACCGTCGCTTTTTTGGAATTTTTGGACCAACTTATGTCGTTCGAAATGATCTCAGCTACATTTTGATATACCACAACCCTTCTTTTGGTGACTTAGATGACTTGGAATTCTTGCGCGTTGAGAGTTATGCCCCTTGATTAAGCGATTTCATCAAATATTGGGAAAACCGTCGCTTTTTTGGAATTTTTGGACCAACTTATGTCGTTCGAAATGATCTCAGCTACATTTTGATATACCACAACCCTACTTTTGGTGACTTAGATGACTTGGAATTCTTGCGCGTTGAGAGTTATGCCCCTTGATTAAGCGATTTCATCAAATATTGGGAAAACCGTCGCTTTTTTGGAATTTTGGACCAACTTATGTCGTTCGAAATGATCTCAGCTACATTTTGATATACCACAACCCTACTTTTGGTGACTTAGATGACTTGGAATTCTTGCGCGTTGAGGGTTACGGGGCTTTAATAAGTGCGATTACGCCCAAATTAGCGAAAACTGGCACTTTTTTGGTCTTCGGAAATGGATAAAAGTTCTTCGTGATGGTCCCAGGAGCAATTAGATGGGTCACAACCCTATTTTTGCAACTTTGAAAATTTTAGTGGGTAAGAGTTATGCCCCTTGATTAAGCGATTTCATCAAATATTGGGAAAACCGTCGCTTTTTTGGAATTTTTGGACCAACTTATGTCGTTCGAAATGATCTCAGCTACATTTTGATATACCACAACCCTACTTTTGGTGACTTAGATGACTTGGAATTCTTGCGCGTTGAGAGTTATGCCCCTTGATTAAGCGATTTCATCAAATATTGGGAAAACCGTCGCTTTTTTGGAATTTTTGGACCAACTTATGTCGTTCGAAATGATCTCAGCTACATTTTGATATACCACAACCCTACTTTTGGTGACTTAGATGACTTGGAATTCTTGCGCGTTGAGAGTTATGCCCCTTGATTAAGCGATTTCATCAAATATTGGGAAAACCGTCGCTTTTTTGGAATGTTTGGACCAACTTATGTCGTTCGAAATGATCTCAGCTACATTTTGATATACCACAACCCTACTTTTGGTGACTTAGATGACTTGGAATTCTTGCGCGTTGAGGGTTACGGGGCTTTAATAAGTGCGATTACGCCCAAATTAGCGAAAACTGGCACTTTTTTGGTCTTCGGAAATGGATAAAAGTTCTTCGTGATGGTCCCAGCAGCAATTAGATGGGTCACAACCCTATTTTTGCAACTTTGAAAATTTTAGTGGGTAAGAGTTATGCCCCTTGATTAAGCGATTTCATCAAATATTGGGAAAACCGTCGCTTTTTTGGAATTTTTGGACCAACTTATGTCGTTCGAAATGATCTCAGCTACATTTTGATATACCACAACCCTACTTTTGGTGACTTAGATGACTTGGAATTCTTGCGCGTTGAGAGTTATGCCCCTTGATTAAGCGATTTCATCAAATATTGGGAAAACCGTCGCTTTTTTGGAATTTTTGGACCAACTTATGTCGTTCGAAATGATCTCAGCTACATTTTGATATACCACAACCCTACTTTTGGTGACTTAGATGACTTGGAATTCTTGCGCGTTGAGGGTTACGGGGCTTTAATAAGTGCGATTACGCCCAAATTAGCGAAAACTGGCACTTTTTTGGTCTTCGGAAATGGATAAAAGTTCTTCGTGATGGTCCCAGGAGCAATTAGATGGGTCACAACCCTATTTTTGCAACTTTGAAAATTTTAGTGGGTAAGAGTTATGCCCCTTGATTAAGCGATTTCATCAAATATTGGGAAAACCGTCGCTTTTTTGGAATTTTTGGACCAACTTATGTCGTTCGAAATGATCTCAGCTACATTTTGATATACCACAACCCTACTTTTGGTGACTTAGATGACTTGGAATTCTTGCGCGTTGAGAGTTATGCCCCTTGATTAAGCGATTTCATCAAATATTGGGAAAACCGTCGCTTTTTTGGAATTTTTGGACCAACTTATGTCGTTCGAAATGATCTCAGCTACATTTTGATATACCACAACCCTACTTTTGGTGACTTAGATGACTTGGAATTCTTGCGCGTTGAGAGTTATGCCCCTTGATTAAGCGATTTCATCAAATATTGGGAAAACCGTCGCTTTTTTGGAATTTTTGGACCAACTTATGTCGTTCGAAATGATCTCAGCTACATTTTGATATACCACAACCCTACTTTTGGTGACTTAGATGACTTGGAATTCTTGCGCGTTGAGGGTTACGGGGCTTTAATAAGTGCGATTACGCCCAAATTAGCGAAAACTGGCACTTTTTTGGTCTTCGGAAATGGATAAAAGTTCTTCGTGATGGTCCCAGGAGCAATTAGATGGGTCACAACCCTATTTTTGCAACTTTGAAAATTTTAGTGGGTAAGAGTTATGCCCCTTGATTAAGCGATTTCATCAAATATTGGGAAAACCGTCGCTTTTTTGGAATTTTTGGACCAACTTATGTCGTTCGAAATGATCTCAGCTACATTTTGATATACCACAACCCTACTTTTGGTGACTTAGATGACTTGGAATTCTTGCGCGTTGAGAGTTATGCCCCTTGATTAAGCGATTTCATCAAATATTGGGAAAACCGTCGCTTTTTTTGAATTTTTGGACCAACTTATGTCGTTCGAAATGATCTCAGCTACATTTTGATATACCACAACCCTACTTTTGGTGACTTAGATGACTTGGAATTCTTGCGCGTTGAGAGTTATGCCCCTTGATTAAGCGATTTCATCAAATATTGGGAAAACCGTCGCTTTTTTGGAATTTTTGGACCAACTTATGTCGTTCGAAATGATCTCAGCTACATTTTGATATACCACAACCCTACTTTTGGTGACTTAGATGACTTGGAATTCTTGCGCGTTGAGAGTTATGCCCCTTGATTAAGCGATTTCATCAAATATTGGGAAAACCGTCGCTTTTTTGGAATTTTTGGACCAACTTATGTCGTTCGAAATGATCTCAGCTACATTTTGATATACCACAACCCTACTTTTGGTGACTTAGATGACTTGGAATTCTTGCGCGTTGAGGGTTACGGGGCTTTAATAAGTGCGATTACGCCCAAATTAGCGAAAACTGGCACTTTTTTGGTCTTCGGAAATGGATAAAAGTTCTTCGTGATGGTCCCAGGAGCAATTAGATGGGTCACAACCCTATTTTTGCAACTTTGAAAATTTTAGTGGGTAAGAGTTATGCCCCTTGATTAAGCGATTTCATCAAATATTGGGAAAACCGTCGCTTTTTGGGAATTTTTGGACCAACTTATGTCGTTCGAAATGATCTCAGCTACATTTTGATATACCACAACCCTACTTTTGGTGACTTAGATGACTTGGAATTCTTGCGCGTTGAGAGTTATGCCCCTTGATTAAGCGATTTCATCAAATATTGGGAAAACCGTCGCTTTTTTTGAATTTTTGGACCAACTTATGTCGTTCGAAATGATCTCAGCTACATTTTGATATACCACAACCCTACTTTTGGTGACTTAGATGACTTGGAATTCTTGCGCGTTGAGAGTTATGCCCCTTGATTAAGCGATTTCATCAAATATTGGGAAAACCGTCGCTTTTTTGGAATTTTTGGACCAACTTATGTCGTTCGAAATGATCTCAGCTACATTTTGATATACCACAACCCTACTTTTGGTGACTTAGATGACTTGGAATTCTTGCGCGTTGAGGGTTACGGGGCTTTAATAAGTGCGATTACGCCCAAATTAGCGAAAACCGGCACTTTTTTGGTCTTCGGAAATGGATAAAAGTTCTTCGTGATGGTCCCAGGAGCAATTAGATGGGTCACAACCCTATTTTTGCAACTTTGAAAATTTTAGTGGGTAAGAGTTATGCCCCTTGATTAAGCGATTTCATCAAATATTGGGAAAACCGTCGCTTTTTGGGAATTTTTGGACCAACTTATGTCGTTCGAAATGATCTCAGCTACATTTTGATATACCACAACCCTACTTTTGGTGACTTAGATGACTTGGAATTCTTGCGCGTTGAGAGTTATGCCCCTTGATTAAGCGATTTCATCAAATATTGGGAAAACCGTCGCTTTTTTTGAATTTTTGGACCAACTTATGTCGTTCGAAATGATCTCAGCTACATTTTGATATACCACAACCCTACTTTTGGTGACTTAGATGACTTGGAATTCTTGCGCGTTGAGAGTTATGCCCCTTGATTAAGCGATTTCATCAAATATTGGGAAAACCGTCGCTTTTTTGGAATTTTTGGACCAACTTATGTCGTTCGAAATGATCTCAGCTACATTTTGATATACCACAACCCTACTTTTGGTGACTTAGATGACTTGGAATTCTTGCGCGTTGAGAGTTATGCCCCTTGATTAAGCGATTTCATCAAATATTGGGAAAACCGTCGCTTTTTTGGAATTTTTGGACCAACTTATGTCGTTCGAAATGATCTCAGCTACATTTTGATATACCACAACCCTACTTTTGGTGACTTAGATGACTTGGAATTCTTGCGCGTTGAGGGTTACGGGGCTTTAATAAGTGCGATTACGCCCAAATTAGCGAAAACTGGCACTTTTTTGGTCTTCGGAAATGGATAAAAGTTCTTCGTGATGGTCCCAGGAGCAATTAGATGGGTCACAACCCTATTTTTGCAACTTTGAAAATTTTAGTGGGTAAGAGTTATGCCCCTTGATTAAGCGATTTCATCAAATATTGGGAAAACCGTCGCTTTTTTGGAATTTTTGGACCAACTTATGTCGTTCGAAATGATCTCAGCTACATTTTGATATACCACAACCCTACTTTTGGTGACTTAGATGACTTGGAATTCTTGCGCGTTGAGAGTTATGCCCCTTGATTAAGCGATTTCATCAAATATTGGGAAAACCGTCGCTTTTTTGGAATTTTTGGACCAACTTATGTCGTTCGAAATGATCTCAGCTACATTTTGATATACCACAACCCTACTTTTGGTGACTTAGATGACTTGGAATTCTTGCGCGTTGAGAGTTATGCCCCTTGATTAAGCGATTTCATCAAATATTGGGAAAACCGTCGCTTTTTTGGAATTTTTGGACCAACTTATGTCGTTCGAAATGATCTCAGCTACATTTTGATATACCACAACCCTACTTTTGGTGACTTAGATGACTTGGAATTCTTGCGCGTTGAGGGTTACGGGGCTTTAATAAGTGCGATTACGCCCAAATTAGCGAAAACTGGCACTTTTTTGGTCTTCGGAAATGGATAAAAGTTCTTCGTGATGGTCCCAGGAGCAATTAGATGGGTCACAACCCTATTTTTGCAACTTTGAAAATTTAGTGGGTAAGAGTTATGCCCCTTGATTAAGCGATTTCATCAAATATTGGGAAAACCGTCGCTTTTTTGGAATTTTTGGACCAACTTATGTCGTTCGAAATGATCTCAGCTACATTTTGATATACCACAACCCTACTTTTGGTGACTTAGATGACTTGGAATTCTTGCGCGTTGAGAGTTATGCCCCTTGATTAAGCGATTTCATCAAATATTGGGAAAACCGTCGCTTTTTTGGAATTTTTGGACCAACTTATGTCGTTCGAAATGATCTCAGCTACATTTTGATATACCACAACCCTACTTTTGGTGACTTAGATGACTTGGAATTCTTGCGCGTTGAGGGTTACGGGGCTTTAATAAGTGCGATTACGCCCAAATTAGCGAAAACTGGCACTTTTTTGGTCTTCGGAAATGGATAAAAGTTCTTCGTGATGGTCCCAGGAGCAATTAGATGGGTCACAACCCTATTTTTGCAACTTTGAAAATTTTAGTGGGTAAGAGTTATGCCCCTTGATTAAGCGATTTCATCAAATATTGGGAAAACCGTCGCTTTTTTGGAATTTTTGGACCAACTTATGTCGTTCGAAATGATCTCAGCTACATTTTGATATACCACAACCCTACTTTTGGTGACTTAGATGACATGGAATTCTTGCGCGTTGAGAGTTATGCCCCTTGATTAAGCGATTTCATCAAATATTGGGAAAACCGTCGCTTTTTTGGAATTTTTGGACCAACTTATGTCGTTCGAAATGATCTCAGCTACATTTTGATATACCACAACCCTACTTTTGGTGACTTAGATGACTTGGAATTCTTGCGCGTTGAGGGTTACGGGGCTTTAATAAGTGCGATTACGCCCAAATTAGCGAAAATTGGCACTTTTTTGGTCTTCGGAAATGGATAAAAGTTCTTCGTGATGGTCCCAGGAGCAATTAGATGGGTCACAACCCTATTTTTGCAACTTTGAAAATTTTAGTGGGTAAGAGTTATGCCCCTTGATTAAGCGATTTCATCAAATATTGGGAAAACCGTCGCTTTTTTGGAATTTTTGGACCAACTTATGTCGTTCTAAATGATCTCAGCTACATTTTGATATACCACAACCCTACTTTTGGTGACTTAGATGACTTGGAATTCTTGCGCGTTGAGGGTTATGCCCCTTGATTAAGCGATTTCATCAAATATTGGGAAAACCGTCGCTTTTTTTGAATTTTTGGACCAACTTATGTCGTTCGAAATGATCTCAGCTACATTTTGATATACCACAACCCTACTTTTGGTGTCTTAGATGACTTGGAATTCTTGCGCGTTGAGAGTTATGCCCCTTGATTAAGCGATTTCATCAAATATTGGGAAAACCGTCGCTTTTTTGGAATTTTTGGACCAACTTATGTCGTTCGAAATGATCTCAGCTACATTTTGATATACCACAACCCTACTTTTGGTGACTTAGATGACTTGGAATTCTTGCGCGTTGAGGGTTACGGGGCTTTAATAAGTGCGATTACGCCCAAATTAGCGAAAACTGGCACTTTTTTGGTCTTCGGAAATGGATAAAAGTTCTTCGTGATGGTCCCAGGAGCAATTAGATGGGTCACAACCCTATTTTTGCAACTTTGAAAATTTTAGTGGGTAAGAGTTATGCCCCTTGATTAAGCGATTTCATCAAATATTGGGAAAACCGTCGCTTTTTTGGAATTTTTGGACCAACTTATGTCGTTCGAAATGATCTCAGCTACATTTTGATATACCACAACCCTACTTTTGGTGACTTAGATGACTTGGAATTCTTGCGCGTTGAGAGTTATGCCCCTTGATTAAGCGATTTCATCAAATATTGGGAAAACCGTCGCTTTTTTGGAATTTTTGGACCAACTTATGTCGTTCAAAATGATCTCAGCTACATTTTGATATACCACAACCCTACTTTTGGTGACTTAGATGACTTGGAATTCTTGCGCGTTGAGGGTTACGGGGCTTTAATAAGTGCGATTACGCCCAAATTAGCGAAAACTGGCACTTTTTTGGTCTTCGGAAATGGATAAAAGTTCTTCGTGATGGTCCCAGGAGCAATTAGATGGGTCACAACCCTATTTTTGCAACTTTGAAAATTTTAGTGGGTAAGAGTTATGCCCCTTGATTAAGCGATTTCATCAAATATTGGGAAAACCGTCGCTTTTTTGGAATTTTTGGACCAACTTATGTCGTTCGAAATGATCTCAGCTACATTTTGATATACCACAACCCTACTTTTGGTGACTTAGATGACTTGGAATTCTTGCGCGTTGAGAGTTATGCCCCTTGATTAAGCGATTTCATCAAATATTGGGAAAACCGTCGCTTTTTTGGAATTTTTGGACCAACTTATGTCGTTCGAAATGATCTCAGCTACATTTTGATATACCACAACCCTACTTTTGGTGACTTAGATGACTTGGAATTCTTGCGCGTTGAGAGTTATGCCCCTTGATTAAGCGATTTCATCAAATATTGGGAAAACCGTCGCTTTTTTGGAATTTTTGGACCAACTTATGTCGTTCGAAATGATCTCAGCTACATTTTGATATACCACAACCCTACTTTTGGTGACTTAGATGACTTGGAATTCTTGCGCGTTGAGGGTTACGGGGCTTTAATAAGTGCGATTACGCCCAAATTAGCGAAAACTGGCACTTTTTTGGTCTTCGGAAATGGATAAAAGTTCTTCGTGATGGTCCCAGGAGCAATTAGATGGGTCACAACCCTATTTTTGCAACTTTGAAAATTTAGTGGGTAAGAGTTATGCCCCTTGATTAAGCGATTTCATCAAATATTGGGAAAACCGTCGCTTTTTTGGAATTTTTGGACCAACTTATGTCGTTCGAAATGATCTCAGCTACATTTTGATATACCACAACCCTACTTTTGGTGACTTAGATGACTTGGAATTCTTGCGCGTTGAGAGTTATGCCCCTTGATTAAGCGATTTCATCAAATATTGGGAAAACCGTCGCTTTTTTGGAATTTTTGGACCAACTTATGTCGTTCGAAATGATCTCAGCTACATTTTGATATACCACAACCCTACTTTTGGTGACTTAGATGACTTGGAATTCTTGCGTGTTGAGGGTTACGGGGCTTTAATAAGTGCGATTACGCCCAAATTAGCGAAAACTGGCACTTTTTTGGTCTTCGGAAATGGATAAAAGTTCTTCGTGATGGTCCCAGGAGCAATTAGATGGGTCACAACCCTATTTTTGCAACTTTGAAAATTTTAGTGGGTAAGAGTTATGCCCCTTGATTAAGCGATTTCATCAAATATTGGGAAAACCGTCGCTTTTTTGGAATTTTTGGACCAACTTATGTCGTTCGAAATGATCTCAGCTACATTTTGATATACCACAACCCTACTTTTGGTGACTTAGATGACATGGAATTCTTGCGCGTTGAGAGTTATGCCCCTTGATTAAGCGATTTCATCAAATATTGGGAAAACCGTCGCTTTTTTGGAATTTTTGGACCAACTTATGTCGTTCGAAATGATCTCAGCTACATTTTGATATACCACAACCCTACTTTTGGTGACTTAGATGACTTGGAATTCTTGCGCGTTGAGGGTTACGGGGCTTTAATAAGTGCGATTACGCCCAAATTAGCGAAAATTGGCACTTTTTTGGTCTTCGGAAATGGATAAAAGTTCTTCGTGATGGTCCCAGGAGCAATTAGATGGGTCACAACCCTATTTTTGCAACTTTGAAAATTTTAGTTGGTAAGAGTTATGCCCCTTGATTAAGCGATTTCATCAAATATTGGGAAAACCGTCGCTTTTTTGGAATTTTTGGACCAACTTATGTCGTTCTAAATGATCTCAGCTACATTTTGATATACCACAACCCTACTTTTGGTGACTTAGATGACTTGGAATTCTTGCGCGTTGAGAGTTATGCCCCTTGATTAAGCGATTTCATCAAATATTGGGAAAACCGTCGCTTTTTTGGAATTTTTGGACCAACTTATGTCGTTCGAAATGATCTCAGCTACATTTTGATATACCACAACCCTACTTTTGGTGACTTAGATGACTTGGAATTCTTGCGCGTTGAGGGTTACGGGGCTTTAATAAGTGCGATTACGCCCAAATTAGCGAAAACTGGCACTTTTTTGGTCTTCGGAAATGGATAAAAGTTCTTCGTGATGGTCCCAGGAGCAATTAGATGGGTCACAACCCTATTTTTGCAACTTTGAAAATTTTAGTGGGTAAGAGTTATGCCCCTTGATTAAGCGATTTCATCAAATATTGGGAAAACCGTCGCTTTTTTGGAATTTTTGGACCAACTTATGTCGTTCGAAATGATCTCAGCTACATTTTGATATACCACAACCCTACTTTTGGTGACTTAGATGACTTGGAATTCTTGCGCGTTGAGAGTTATGCCCCTTGATTAAGCGATTTCATCAAATATTGGGAAAACCGTCGCTTTTTTGGAATTTTTGGACCAACTTATGTCGTTCGAAATGATCTCAGCTACATTTTGATATACCACAACCCTACTTTTGGTGACTTAGATGACTTGGAATTCTTGCGCGTTGAGAGTTATGCCCCTTGATTAAGCGATTTCATCAAATATTGGGAAAACCGTTGCTTTTTTGGAATTTTTGGACCAACTTATGTCGTTCGAAATGATCTCAGCTACATTTTGATATACCACAACCCTACTTTTGGTGACTTAGATGACTTAGAATTCTTGCGCGTTGAGGGTTACGGGGCTTTAATAAGTGCGATTACGCCCAAATTAGCGAAAACTGGCACTTTTTTGGTCTTCGGAAATGGATAAAAGTTCTTCGTGATGGTCCCAGGAGCAATTAGATGGGTCACAACCCTATTTTTGCAACTTTGAAAATTTTAGTGGGTAAGAGTTATGCCCCTTGATTAAGCGATTTCATCAAATATTGGGAAAACCGTCGCTTTTTTGGAATTTTTGGACCAACTTATGTCGTTCGAAATGATCTCAGCTACATTTTGATATACCACAACCCTACTTTTGGTGACTTAGATGACTTGGAATTCTTGCGCGTTGAGAGTTATGCCCCTTGATTAAGCGATTTCATCAAATATTGGGAAAACCGTCGCTTTTTTGGAATTTTTGGACCAACTTATGTCGTTCGAAATGATCTCAGCTACATTTTGATATACCACAACCCTACTTTTGGTGACTTAGATGACTTGGAATTCTTGCGCGTTGAGGGTTACGGGGCTTCAATAAGTGCGATTACGCCCAAATTAGCGAAAACTGGCACTTTTTTGGTCTTCGGAAATGGATAAAAGTTCTTCGTGATGGTCCCAGGAGCAATTAGATGCGTCACAACCCTATTTTTGCAACTTTGAAAATTTTAGTGGGTAAGAGTTATGCCCCTTGATTAAGCGATTTCATCAAATATTGGGAAAACCGTCGCTTTTTTGGAATTTTTGGACCAACTTATGTCGTTCGAAATGATCTCAGCTACATTTTAATATACCACAACCCTACTTTTGGTGACTTAGATGACTTGGAATTCTTGCGCGTTGAGAGTTATGCCCCTTGATTAAGCGATTTCATCAAATATTGGGAAAACCGTCGCTTTTTTGGAATTTTTGGACCAACTTATGTCGTTCGAAATGATCTCAGCTACATTTTGATATACCACAACCCTACTTTTGGTGACTTAGATGACTTGGAATTCTTGCGCGTTGAGAGTTATGCCCCTTGATTAAGCGATTTCATCAAATATTGGGAAAACCGTCGCTTTTTTGGAATTTTTGGACCAACTTATGTCGTTCGAAATGATCTCAGCTACATTTTGATATACCACAACCCTACTTTTGGTGACTTAGATGACTTGGAATTCTTGCGCGTTGAGGGTTACGGGGCTTTAATAAGTGCGATTACGCCCAAATTAGCGAAAACTGGCACTTTTTTGGTCTTCGGAAATGGATAAAAGTTCTTCGTGATGGTCCCAGGAGCAATTAGATGGGTCACAACCCTATTTTTGCAACTTTGAAAATTTTAGTGGGTAAGAGTTATGCCCCTTGATTAAGCGATTTCATCAAATATTGGGAAAACCGTCGCTTTTTTGGAATTTTTGGACCAACTTATGTCGTTCGAAATGATCTCAGCTACATTTTGATATACCACAACCCTACTTTTGGTGACTTAGATGACTTGGAATTCTTGCGCGTTGAGAGTTATGCCCCTTGATTAAGCGATTTCATCAAATATTGGGAAAACCGTCGCTTTTTTGGAATTTTTGGACCAACTTATGTCGTTCGAAATGATCTCAGCTACATTTTGATATACCACAACCCTACTTTTGGTGACTTAGATGACTTGGAATTCTTGCGCGTTGAGAGTTATGCCCCTTGATTAAGCGATTTCATCAAATATTGGGAAAACCGTCGCTTTTTTGGAATTTTTGGACCAACTTATGTCGTTCGAAATGATCTCAGCTACATTTTGATATACCACAACCCTACTTTTGGTGACTTAGATGACTTGGAATTCTTGCGCGTTGAGGGTTACGGGGCTTTAATAAGTGCGATTACGCCCAAATTAGCGAAAACTGGCACTTTTTTGGTCTTCGGAAATGGATAAAAGTTCTTCGTGATGGTCCCAGGAGCAATTAGATGGGTCACAACCCTATTTTTGCAACTTTGAAAATTTTAGTGGGTAAGAGTTATGCCCCTTGATTAAGCGATTTCATCAAATATTGGGAAAACCGTCGCTTTTTTGGAATTTTTGGACCAACTTATGTCGTTCGAAATGATCTCAGCTACATTTTGATATACCACAACCCTACTTTTGGTGACTTAGATGACTTGGAATTCTTGCGCGTTGAGAGTTATGCCCCTTGATTAAGCGATTTCATCAAATATTGGGAAAACCGTCGCTTTTTTGGAATTTTTGGACCAACTTATGTCGTTCGAAATGATCTCAGCTACATTTTGATATACCACAACCCTACTTTTGGTGACTTAGATGACTTGGAATTCTTGCGCGTTGAGAGTTATGCCCCTTGATTAAGCGATTTCATCAAATATTGGGAAAACCGTCGCTTTTTTGGAATTTTTGGACCAACTTATGTCGTTCGAAATGATCTCAGCTACATTTTGATATACCACAACCCTACTTTTGGTGACTTAGATGACTTGGAATTCTTGCGCGTTGAGGGTTACGGGGCTTTAATAAGTGCGATTACGCCCAAATTAGCGAAAACTGGCACTTTTTTGGTCTTCGGAAATGGATAAAAGTTCTTCGTGATGGTCCCAGGAGCAATTAGATGGGTCACAACCCTATTTTTGCAACTTTGAAAATTTTAGTGGGTAAGAGTTATGCCCCTTGATTAAGCGATTTCATCAAATATTGGGAAAACCGTCGCTTTTTTGGAATTTTTGGACCAACTTATGTCGTTCGAAATGATCTCAGCTACATTTTGATATACCACAACCCTACTTTTGGTGACTTAGATGACTTGGAATTCTTGCGCGTTGAGAGTTATGCCCCTTGATTAAGCGATTTCATCAAATATTGGGAAAACCGTCGCTTTTTTGGAATTTTTGGACCAACTTATGTCGTTCGAAATGATCTCAGCTACATTTTGATATACCACAACCCTACTTTTGGTGACTTAGATGACTTGGAATTCTTGCGCGTTGAGAGTTATGCCCCTTGATTAAGCGATTTCATCAAATATTGGGAAAACCGTCGCTTTTTTGGAATTTTTGGACCAACTTATGTCGTTCGAAATGATCTCAGCTACATTTTGATATACCACAACCCTACTTTTGGTGACTTAGATGACTTGGAATTCTTGCGCGTTGAGGGTTACGGGGCTTTAATAAGTGCGATTACGCCCAAATTAGCGAAAACTGGCACTTTTTTGGTCTTCGGAAATGGATAAAAGTTCTTCGTGATGGTCCCAGGAGCAATTAGATGGGTCACAACCCTATTTTTGCAACTTTGAAAATTTTAGTGGGTAAGAGTTATGCCCCTTGATTAAGCGATTTCATCAAATATTGGGAAAACCGTCGCTTTTTTGGAATTTTTGGACCAACTTATGTCGTTCGAAATGATCTCAGCTACATTTTGATATACCACAACCCTACTTTTGGTGACTTAGATGACTTGGAATTCTTGCGCGTTGAGAGTTATGCCCCTTGATTAAGCGATTTCATCAAATATTGGGAAAACCGTCGCTTTTTTGGAATTTTTGGACCAACTTATGTCGTTCGAAATGATCTCAGCTACATTTTGATATACCACAACCCTACTTTTGGTGACTTAGATGACTTGGAATTCTTGCGCGTTGAGAGTTATGCCCCTTGATTAAGCGATTTCATCAAATATTGGGAAAACCGTCGCTTTTTTGGAATTTTTGGACCAACTTATGTCGTTCGAAATGATCTCAGCTACATTTTGATATACCACAACCCTACTTTTGGTGACTTAGATGACTTGGAATTCTTGCGCGTTGAGGGTTACGGGGCTTTAATAAGTGCGATTACGCCCAAATTAGCGAAAACTGGCACTTTTTTGGTCTTCGGAAATGGAAAAAAGTTCTTCGTGATGGTCCCAGGAGCAATTAGATGGGTCACAACCCTATTTTTGCAACTTTGAAAATTTTAGTGGGTAAGAGTTATGCCCCTTGATTAAGCGATTTCATCAAATATTGGGAAAACCGTCGCTTTTTTGGAATTTTTGGACCAACTTATGTCGTTCGAAATGATCTCAGCTACATTTTGATATACCACAACCCTACTTTTGGTGACTTAGATGACTTGGAATTCTTGCGCGTTGAGGGTTACGGGGCTTTAATAAGTGCGATTACGCCCAAATTAGCGAAAACTGGCACTTTTTTGGTCTTCGGAAATGGATAAAAGTTCTTCGTGATGGTCCCAGGAGCAATTAGATGGGTCACAACCCTATTTTTGCAACTTTGAAAATTTTAGTGGGTAAGAGTTATGCCCCTTGATTAAGCGATTTCATCAAATATTGGGAAAACCGTCGCTTTTTTGGAATTTTTGGACCAACTTATGTCGTTCGAAATGATCTCAGCTACATTTTGATATACCACAACCCTACTTTTGGTGACTTAGATGACTTGGAATTCTTGCGCGTTGAGAGTTATGCCCCTTGATTAAGCGATTTCATCAAATATTGGGAAAACCGTCGCTTTTTTGGAATTTTTGGACCAACTTATGTCGTTCGAAATGATCTCAGCTACATTTTGATATACCACAACCCTACTTTTGGTGACTTAGATGACTTGGAATTCTTGCGCGTTGAGAGTTATGCCCCTTGATTAAGCGATTTCATCAAATATTGGGAAAACCGTCGCTTTTTTGGAATTTTTGGACCAACTTATGTCGTTCGAAATGATCTCAGCTATATTTTGATATACCACAACCCTACTTTTGGTGACTTAGATGACTTGGAATTCTTGCGCGTTGAGGGTTACGGGGCTTTAATAAGTGCGATTACGCCCAAATTAGCGAAAACTGGCACTTTTTTGGTCTTCGGAAATGGATAAAAGTTCTTCGTGATGGTCCCAGGAGCAATTAGATGGGTCACAACCCTATTTTTGCAACTTTGAAAATTTTAGTGGGTAAGAGTTATGCCCCTTGATTAAGCGATTTCATCAAATATTGGGAAAACCGTCGCTTTTTTGGAATTTTTGGACCAACTTATGTCGTTCGAAATGATCTCAGCTACATTTTGATATACCACAACCCTACTTTTGGTGACTTAGATGACTTGGAATTCTTGCGCGTTGAGAGTTATGCCCCTTGATTAAGCGATTTCATCAAATATTGGGAAAACCGTCGCTTTTTTGGAATTTTTGGACCAACTTATGTCGTTCGAAATGATCTCAGCTACATTTTGATATACCACAACCCTACTTTTGGTGACTTAGATGACTTGGAATTCTTGCGCGTTGAGGGTTACGGGGCTTTAATAAGTGCGATTACGCCCAAATTAGCGAAAACTGGCACTTTTTTGGTCTTCGGAAATGGATAAAAGTTCTTCGTGATGGTCCCAGGAGCAATTAGATGGGTCACAACCCTATTTTTGCAACTTTGAAAATTTTAGTGGGTAAGAGTTATGCCCCTTGATTAAGCGATTTCATCAAATATTGGGAAAACCGTCGCTTTTTTGGAATTTTTGGACCAACTTATGTCGTTCGAAATGATCTCAGCTACATTTTGATATACCACAACCCTACTTTTGGTGACTTAGATGACTTGGAATTCTTGCGCGT
Source organism: Steromphala cineraria (assembly GCA_916613615.1). NCBI lineage: Eukaryota > Metazoa > Mollusca > Gastropoda > Trochida > Trochidae > Steromphala > Steromphala cineraria. The sequence continues at coordinate 29,002,700 of OU744726.1, read as the reverse complement.
TGAGAGTTATGCCCCTTGATTAAGCGATTTCATCAAATATTGGGAAAACCGTCGCTTTTTTGGAATTTTTGGACCAACTTATGTCGTTCGAAATGATCTCAGCTACATTTTGATATACCACAACCCTACTTTTGGTGACTTAGATGACTTGGAATTCTTGCGCGTTGAGAGTTATGCCCCTTGATTAAGCGATTTCATCAAATATTGGGAAAACCGTCGCTTTTTTGGAATTTTTGGACCAACTTATGTCGTTCGAAATGATCTCAGCTACATTTTGATATACCACAACCCTACTTTTGGTGACTTAGATGACTTGGAATTCTTGCGCGTTGAGGGTTACGGGGCTTTAATAAGTGCGATTACGCCCAAATTAGCGAAAACTGGCACTTTTTTGGTCTTCGGAAATGGATAAAAGTTCTTCGTGATGGTCCCAGGAGCAATTAGATGGGTCACAACCCTATTTTTGCAACTTTGAAAATTTTAGTGGGTAAGAGTTATGCCCCTTGATTAAGCGATTTCATCAAATATTGGGAAAACCGTCGCTTTTTTGGAATTTTTGGACCAACTTTTGTCGTTCGAAATGATCTCAGCTACATTTTGATATACCACAACCCTACTTTTGGTGACTTAGATGACTTGGAATTCTTGCGCGTTGAGAGTTATGCCCCTTGATTAAGCGATTTCATCAAATATTGGGAAAACCGTCGCTTTTTTGGAATTTTTGGACCAACTTATGTCGTTCGAAATGATCTCAGCTACATTTTGATATACCACAACCCTACTTTTGGTGACTTAGATGACTTGGAATTCTTGCGCGTTGAGAGTTATGCCCCTTGATTAAGCGATTTCATCAAATATTGGGAAAACCGTCGCTTTTTTGGAATTTTTGGACCAACTTATGTCGTTCGAAATGATCTCAGCTACATTTTGATATACCACAACCCTACTTTTGGTGACTTAGATGACTTGGAATTCTTGCGCGTTGAGGGTTACGGGGCTTTAATAAGTGCGATTACGCCCAAATTAGCGAAAACTGGCACTTTTTTGGTCTTCGGAAATGGATAAAAGTTCTTCGTGATGGTCCCAGGAGCAATTAGATGGGTCACAACCCTATTTTTGCAACTTTGAAAATTTTAGTGGGTAAGAGTTATGCCCCTTGATTAAGCGATTTCATCAAATATTGGGAAAACCGTCGCTTTTTTGGAATTTTTGGACCAACTTATGTCGTTCGAAATGATCTCAGCTACATTTTGATATACCACAACCCTACTTTTGGTGACTTAGATGACTTGGAATTCTTGCGCGTTGAGAGTTATGCCCCTTGATTAAGCGATTTCATCAAATATTGGGAAAACCGTCGCTTTTTTGGAATTTTTGGACCAACTTATGTCGTTCGAAATGATCTCAGCTACATTTTGATATACCACAACCCTACTTTTGGTGACTTAGATGACTTGGAATTCTTGCGCGTTGAGGGTTACGGGGCTTTAATAAGTGCGATTACGCCCAAATTAGCGAAAACTGGCACTTTTTTGGTCTTCGGAAATGGATAAAAGTTCTTCGTGATGGTCCCAGGAGCAATTAGATGGGTCACAACCCTATTTTTGCAACTTTGAAAATTTTAGTGGGTAAGAGTTATGCCCCTTGATTAAGCGATTTCATCAAATATTGGGAAAACCGTCGCTTTTTTGGAATTTTTGGACCAACTTATGTCGTTCGAAATGATCTCAGCTACATTTTGATATACCACAACCCTACTTTTGGTGACTTAGATGACTTGGAATTCTTGCGCGTTGAGGGTTACGGGGCTTTAATAAGTGCGATTACGCCCAAATTAGCGAAAACTGGCACTTTTTTGGTCTTCGGAAATGGATAAAAGTTCTTCGTGATGGTCCCAGGAGCAATTAGATGGGTCACAACCCTATTTTTGCAACTTTGAAAATTTTAGTGGGTAAGAGTTATGCCCCTTGATTAAGCGATTTCATCAAATATTGGGAAAACCGTCGCTTTTTTGGAATTTTTGGACCAACTTATGTCGTTCGAAATGATCTCAGCTACATTTTGATATACCACAACCCTACTTTTGGTGACTTAGATGACTTGGAATTCTTGCGCGTTGAGAGTTATGCCCCTTGATTAAGCGATTTCATCAAATATTGGGAAAACCGTCGCTTTTTTGGAATTTTTGGACCAACTTATGTCGTTCGAAATGATCTCAGCTACATTTTGATATACCACAACCCTACTTTTGGTGACTTAGATGACTTGGAATTCTTGCGCGTTGAGAGTTATGCCCCTTGATTAAGCGATTTCATCAAATATTGGGAAAACCGTCGCTTTTTTGGAATTTTTGGACCAACTTATGTCGTTCGAAATGATCTCAGCTACATTTTGATATACCACAACCCTACTTTTGGTGACTTAGATGACTTGGAATTCTTGCGCGTTGAGGGTTACGGGGCTTTAATAAGTGCGATTACGCCCAAATTAGCGAAAACCGGCACTTTTTTGGTCTTCGGAAATGGATAAAAGTTCTTCGTGATGGTCCCAGGAGCAATTAGATGGGTCACAACCCTATTTTTGCAACTTTGAAAATTTTAGTGGGTAAGAGTTATGCCCCTTGGTTAAGCGATTTCATCAAATATTGGGAAAACCGTCGCTTTTTTGGAATTTTTGGACCAACTTATGTCGTTCGAAATGATCTCAGCTACATTTTGATATACCACAACCCTACTTTTGGTGACTAAGATGACTTGGAATTCTTGCGCGTTGAGAGTTATGCCCCTTGATTAAGCGATTTCATCAAATATTGGGAAAACCGTCGCTTTTTTGGAATTTTTGGACCAACTTATGTCGTTCGAAATGATCTCAGCTACATTTTGATATACCACAACCCTACTTTTGGTGACTTAGATGACTTGGAATTCTTGCGCGTTGAGAGTTATGCCCCTTGATTAAGCGATTTCATCAAATATTGGGAAAACCGTCGCTTTTTTGGAATTTTTGGACCAACTTATGTCGTTCGAAATGATCGCAGCTACATTTTGATATACCACAACCCTACTTTTGGTGACTTAGATGACTTGGAATTCTTGCGCGTTGAGGGTTTCGGGGCTTTAATAAGTGCGATTACGCCCAAATTAGCGAAAACTGGCACTTTTTTGGTCTTCGGAAATGGATAAAAGTTCTTCGTGATGGTCCCAGGAGCAATTAGATGGGTCACAACCCTATTTTTGCAACTTTGAAAATTTTAGTGGGTAAGAGTTATGCCCCTTGATTAAGCGATTTCATCAAATATTGGGAAAACCGTCGCTTTTTTGGAATTTTTGGACCAACTTATGTCGTTCGAAATGATCTCAGCTACATTTTGATATACCACAACCCTACTTGTGGTGACTTAGATGACTTGGAATTCTTGCGCGTTGAGAGTTATGCCCCTTGATTAAGCGATTTCATCAAATATTGGGAAAACCGTCGATTTTTTGGAATTTTTGGACCAACTTATGTCGTTCGAAATGATCTCAGCTACATTTTGATATACCACAACCCTACTTTTGGTGACTTAGATGACTTGGAATTCTTGCGCGTTGAGGGTTACGGGGCTTTAATAAGTGCGATTACGCCCAAATTAGCGAAAACTGGCACTTTTTTGGTCTTCGGAAATGGATAAAAGTTCTTCGTGATGGTCCCAGGAGCAATTAGATGGGTCACAACCCTATTTTTGCAACTTTGAAAATTTTAGTGGGTAAGAGTTATGCCCCTTGATTAAGCGATTTCATCAAATATTGGGAAAACCGTCGCTTTTTTGGAATTTTTGGACCAACTTATGTCGTTCGAAATGATCTCAGCTACATTTTGATATACCACAACCCTACTTTTGGTGACTTAGATGACTTGGAATTCTTGCGCGTTGAGAGTTATGCCCCTTGATTAAGCGATTTCATCAAATATTGGGAAAACCGTCGCTTTTTTGGAATTTTTGGACCAACTTATGTCGTTCGAAATGATCTCAGCTACATTTTGATATACCACAACCCTACTTTTGGTGACTTAGATGACTTGGAATTCTTGCGCGTTGAGGGTTACGGGGCTTTAATAAGTGCGATTACGCCCAAATTAGCGAAAACTGGCACTTTTTTGGTCTTCGGAAATGGATAAAAGTTCTTCGTGATGGTCCCAGGAGCAATTAGATGGGTCACAACCCTATTTTTGCAACTTTGAAAATTTTAGTGGGTAAGAGTTATGCCCCTTGATTAAGCGATTTCATCAAATATTGGGAAAACCGTCGCTTTTTTGGAATTTTTGGACCAACTTATGTCGTTCGAAATGATCTCAGCTACATTTTGATATACCACAACCCTACTTTTGGTGACTTAGATGACTTGGAATTCTTGCGCGTTGAGAGTTATGCCCCTTGATTAAGCGATTTCATCAAATATTGGGAAAACCGTCGCTTTTTTGGAATTTTTGGACCAACTTATGTCGTTCGAAATGATCTCAGCTACATTTTGATATACCACAACCCTACTTTTGGTGACTTAGATGACTTGGAATTCTTGCGCGTTGAGGGTTACGGGGCTTTAATAAGTGCGATTACGCCCAAATTAGCGAAAACCGGCACTTTTTTGGTCTTCGGAAATGGATAAAAGTTCTTCGTGATGGTCCCAGGAGCAATTAGATGGGTCACAACCCTATTTTTGCAACTTTGAAAATTTTAGTGGGTAAGAGTTATGCCCCTTGATTAAGCGATTTCATCAAATATTGGGAAAACCGTCGCTTTTTTGGAATTTTTGGACCAACTTATGTCGTTCGAAATGATCTCAGCTACATTTTGATATACCACAACCCTACTTTTGGTGACTTAGATGACTTGGAATTCTTGCGCGTTGAGGGTTACGGGGCTTTAATAAGTGCGATTACGCCCAAATTAGCGAAAACTGGCACTTTTTTGGTCTTCGGAAATGGATAAAAGTTCTTCGTGATGGTCCCAGGAGCAATTAGATGGGTCACAACCCTATTTTTGCAACTTTGAAAATTTTAGTGGGTAAGAGTTATGCCCCTTGATTAAGCGATTTCATCAAATATTGGGAAAACCGTCGCTTTTTTGGAATTTTTGGACCAACTTATGTCGTTCGAAATGATCTCAGCTACATTTTGATATACCACAACCCTACTTTTGGTGACTTAGATGACTTGGAATTCTTGCGCGTTGAGAGTTATGCCCCTTGATTAAGCGATTTCATCAAATATTGGGAAAACCGTCGCTTTTTTGGAATTTTTGGACCAACTTATGTCGTTCGAAATGATCTCAGCTACATTTTGATATACCACAACCCTACTTTTGGTGACTTAGATGACTTGGAATTCTTGCGCGTTGAGAGTTATGCCCCTTGATTAAGCGATTTCATCAAATATTGGGAAAACCGTCGCTTTTTTGGAATTTTTGGACCAACTTATGTCGTTCGAAATGATCTCAGCTACATTTTGATATACCACAACCCTACTTTTGGTGACTTAGATGACTTGGAATTCTTGCGCGTTGAGGGTTACGGGGCTTTAATAAGTGCGATTACGCCCAAATTAGCGAAAACTGGCACTTTTTTGGTCTTCGGAAATGGATAAAAGTTCTTCGTGATGGTCCCAGGAGCAATTAGATGGGTCACAACCCTATTTTTGCAACTTTGAAAATTTTAGTGGGTAAGAGTTATGCCCCTTGGTTAAGCGATTTCATCAAATATTGGGAAAACCGTCGCTTTTTTGGAATTTTTGGACCAACTTATGTCGTTCGAAATGATCTCAGCTACATTTTGATATACCACAACCCTACTTTTGGTGACTAAGATGACTTGGAATTCTTGCGCGTTGAGAGTTATGCCCCTTGATTAAGCGATTTCATCAAATATTGGGAAAACCGTCGCTTTTTTGGAATTTTTGGACCAACTTATGTCGTTCGAAATGATCTCAGCTACATTTTGATATACCACAACCCTACTTTTGGTGACTTAGATGACTTGGAATTCTTGCGCGTTGAGAGTTATGCCCCTTGATTAAGCGATTTCATCAAATATTGGGAAAACCGTCGCTTTTTTGGAATTTTTGGACCAACTTATGTCGTTCGAAATGATCGCAGCTACATTTTGATATACCACAACCCTACTTTTGGTGACTTAGATGACTTGGAATTCTTGCGCGTTGAGGGTTTAGGGGCTTTAATAAGTGCGATTACGCCCAAATTAGCGAAAACTGGCACTTTTTTGGTCTTCGGAAATGGATAAAAGTTCTTCGTGATGGTCCCAGGAGCAATTAGATGGGTCACAACCCTATTTTTGCAACTTTGAAAATTTTAGTGGGTAAGAGTTATGCCCCTTGATTAAGCGATTTCATCAAATATTGGGAAAACCGTCGCTTTTTTGGAATTTTTGGACCAACTTATGTCGTTCGAAATGATCTCAGCTACATTTTGATATACCACAACCCTACTTGTGGTGACTTAGATGACTTGGAATTCTTGCGCGTTGAGAGTTATGCCCCTTGATTAAGCGATTTCATCAAATATTGGGAAAACCGTCGATTTTTTGGAATTTTTGGACCAACTTATGTCGTTCGAAATGATCTCAGCTACATTTTGATATACCACAACCCTACTTTTGGTGACTTAGATGACTTGGAATTCTTGCGCGTTGAGGGTTACGGGGCTTTAATAAGTGCGATTACGCCCAAATTAGCGAAAACTGGCACTTTTTTGGTCTTCGGAAATGGATAAAAGTTCTTCGTGATGGTCCCAGGAGCAATTAGATGGGTCACAACCCTATTTTTGCAACTTTGAAAATTTTAGTGGGTAAGAGTTATGCCCCTTGATTAAGCGATTTCATCAAATATTGGGAAAACCGTCGCTTTTTTGGAATTTTTGGACCAACTTATGTCGTTCGAAATGATCTCAGCTACATTTTGATATACCACAACCCTACTTTTGGTGACTTAGATGACTTGGAATTCTTGCGCGTTGAGAGTTATGCCCCTTGATTAAGCGATTTCATCAAATATTGGGAAAACCGTCGCTTTTTTGGAATTTTTGGACCAACTTATGTCGTTCGAAATGATCTCAGCTACATTTTGATATACCACAACCCTACTTTTGGTGACTTAGATGACTTGGAATTCTTGCGCGTTGAGGGTTACGGGGCTTTAATAAGTGCGATTACGCCCAAATTAGCGAAAACTGGCACTTTTTTGGTCTTCGGAAATGGATAAAAGTTCTTCGTGATGGTCCCAGGAGCAATTAGATGGGTCACAACCCTATTTTTGCAACTTTGAAAATTTTAGTGGGTAAGAGTTATGCCCCTTGATTAAGCGATTTCATCAAATATTGGGAAAACCGTCGCTTTTTTGGAATTTTTGGACCAACTTATGTCGTTCGAAATGATCTCAGCTACATTTTGATATACCACAACCCTACTTTTGGTGACTTAGATGACTTGGAATTCTTGCGCGTTGAGAGTTATGCCCCTTGATTAAGCGATTTCATCAAATATTGGGAAAACCGTCGCTTTTTTGGAATTTTTGGACCAACTTATGTCGTTCGAAATGATCTCAGCTACATTTTGATATACCACAACCCTACTTTTGGTGACTTAGATGACTTGGAATTCTTGCGCGTTGAGAGTTATGCCCCTTGATTAAGCGATTTCATCAAATATTGGGAAAACCGTCGCTTTTTTGGAATTTTTGGACCAACTTATGTCGTTCGAAATGATCTCAGCTACATTTTGATATACCACAACCCTACTTTTGGTGACTTAGATGACTTGGAATTCTTGCGCGTTGAGGGTTACGGGGCTTTAATAAGTGCGATTACGCCCAAATTAGCGAAAACTGGCACTTTTTTGGTCTTCGGAAATGGATAAAAGTTCTTCGTGATGGTCCCAGGAGCAATTAGATGGGTCACAACCCTATTTTTGCAACTTTGAAAATTTTAGTGGGTAAGAGTTATGCCCCTTGATTAAGCGATTTCATCAAATATTGGGAAAACCGTACCTTTTTTGGAATTTTTGGACCAACTTATGTCGTTCGAAATGATCTCAGCTACATTTTGATATACCACAACCCTACTTTTGGTGACTTAGATGACTTGGAATTCTTGCGCGTTGAGGGTTACGGGGCTTTAATAAGTGCGATTACGCCCAAATTAGCGAAAACTGGCCCTTTTTTGGTCTTCGGAAATGGATAAAAGTTCTTCGTGATGGTCCCAGGAGCAATTAGATGGGTCACAACCCTATTTTTGCAACTTTGAAAATTTTAGTGGGTAAGAGTTATGCCCCTTGATTAAGCGATTTCATCAAATATTGGGAAAACCGTCGCTTTTTTGGAATTTTTGGACCAACTTATGTCGTTCGAAATGATCTCAGCTACATTTTGATATACCACAACCCTACTTTTGGTGACTTAGATGACTTGGAATTCTTGCGCGTTGAGAGTTATGCCCCTTGATTAAGCGATTTCATCAAATATTGGGAAAACCGTCGCTTTTTTGGAATTTTTGGACCAACTTATGTCGTTCGAAATGATCTCAGCTACATTTTGATATACCACAACCCTACTTTTGGTGACTTAGATGACTTGGAATTCTTGCGCGTTGAGGGTTACGGGGCTTTAATAAGTGCGATTACGCCAAAATTAGCGAAAACTGGCACTTTTTTGGTCTTCGGAAATGGATAAAAGTTCTTCGTGATGGTCCCAGGAGCAATTAGATGGGTCACAACCCTATTTTTGCAACTTTGAAAATTTTAGTGGGTAAGAGTTATGCCCCTTGATTAAGCGATTTCATCAAATATTGGGAAAACCGTCGCTTTTTTGGAATTTTTGGACCAACTTATGTCGTTCGAAATGATCTCAGCTACATTTTGATATACCACAACCCTACTTTTGGTGACTTAGATGACTTGGAATTCTTGCGCGTTGAGAGTTATGCCCCTTGATTAAGCGATTTTATCAAATATTGGGAAAACCGTCGCTTTTTTGGAATTTTTGGACCAACTTATGTCGTACGAAATGATCTCAGCTACATTTTGATATACCACAACCCTACTTTTGGTGACTTAGATGACTTGGAATTCTTGCGCGTTGAGGGTTACGGGGCTTTAATAAGTGCGATTACGCCCAAATTAGCGAAAACTGGCACTTTTTTGGTCTTCGGAAATGGATAAAAGTTCTTCGTGATGGTCCCAGGAGCAATTAGATGGGTCACAACCCTATTTTTGCAACTTTGAAAATTTTAGTGGGTAAGAGTTATGCCCCTTGATTAAGCGATTTCATCAAATATTGGGAAAACCGTCGCTTTTTTGGAATTTTTGGACCAACTTATGTCGTTCGAAATGATCTCAGCTACATTTTGATATACCACAACCCTACTTTTGGTGACTTAGATGACTTGGAATTCTTGCGCGTTGAGAGTTATGCCCCTTGATTAAGCGATTTCATCAAATATTGGGAAAACCGTCGCTTTTTTGGAATTTTTGGACCAACTTATGTCGTTCGAAATGATCTCAGCTACATTTTGATATACCACAACCCTACTTTTGGTGACTTAGATGACTTGGAATTCTTGCGCGTTGAGGGTTACGGGGCTTTAATAAGTGCGATTACGCCCAAATTAGCGAAAACTGGCACTTTTTTGGTCTTCGGAAATGGATAAAAGTTCTTCGTGATGGTCCCAGGAGCAATTAGATGGGTCACAACCCTATTTTTGCAACTTTGAAAATTTTAGTGGGTAAGAGTTATGCCCCTTGATTAAGCGATTTCATCAAATATTGGGAAAACCGTCGCTTTTTTGGAATTTTTGGACCAACTTATGTCGTTCGAAATGATCTCAGCTACATTTTGATATACCACAACCCTACTTTTGGTGACTTAGATGACTTGGAATTCTTGCGCGTTGAGGGTTACGGGGCTTTAATAAGTGCGATTACGCCCAAATTAGCGAAAACTGGCACTTTTTTGGTCTTCGGAAATGGATAAAAGTTCTTCGTGATGGTCCCAGGAGCAATTAGATGGGTCACAACCCTATTTTTGCAACTTTGAAAATTTTAGTGGGTAAGAGTTATGCCCCTTGATTAAGCGATTTCATCAAATATTGGGAAAACCGTCGCTTTTTTGGAATTTTTGGACCAACTTATGTCGTTCGAAATGATCTCAGCTACATTTTGATATACCACAACCCTACTTTTGGTGACTTAGATGACTTGGAATTCTTGCGCGTTGAGAGTTATGCCCCTTGATTAAGCGATTTCATCAAATATTGGGAAAACCGTCGCTTTTTTGGAATTTTTGGACCAACTTATGTCGTTCGAAATGATCTCAGCTACATTTTGATATACCACAACCCTACTTTTGGTGACTTAGATGACTTGGAATTCTTGCGCGTTGAGAGTTATGCCCCTTGATTAAGCGATTTCATCAAATATTGGGAAAACCGTCGCTTTTTTGGAATTTTTGGACCAACTTATGTCGTTCGAAATGATCTCAGCTACATTTTGATATACCACAACCCTACTTTTGGTGACTTAGATGACTTGGAATTCTTGCGCGTTGAGGGTTACGGGGCTTTAATAAGTGCGATTACGCCCAAATTAGCGAAAACCGGCACTTTTTTGGTCTTCGGAAATGGATAAAAGTTCTTCGTGATGGTCCCAGGAGCAATTAGATGGGTCACAACCCTATTTTTGCAACTTTGAAAATTTTAGTGGGTAAGAGTTATGCCCCTTGGTTAAGCGATTTCATCAAATATTGGGAAAACCGTCGCTTTTTTGGAATTTTTGGACCAACTTATGTCGTTCGAAATGATCTCAGCTACATTTTGATATACCACAACCCTACTTTTGGTGACTAAGATGACTTGGAATTCTTGCGCGTTGAGAGTTATGCCCCTTGATTAAGCGATTTCATCAAATATTGGGAAAACCGTCGCTTTTTTGGAATTTTTGGACCAACTTATGTCGTTCGAAATGATCTCAGCTACATTTTGATATACCACAACCCTACTTTTGGTGACTTAGATGACTTGGAATTCTTGCGCGTTGAGAGTTATGCCCCTTGATTAAGCGATTTCATCAAATATTGGGAAAACCGTCGCTTTTTTGGAATTTTTGGACCAACTTATGTCGTTCGAAATGATCGCAGCTACATTTTGATATACCACAACCCTACTTTTGGTGACTTAGATGACTTGGAATTCTTGCGCGTTGAGGGTTTCGGGGCTTTAATAAGTGCGATTACGCCCAAATTAGCGAAAACTGGCACTTTTTTGGTCTTCGGAAATGGATAAAAGTTCTTCGTGATGGTCCCAGGAGCAATTAGATGGGTCACAACCCTATTTTTGCAACTTTGAAAATTTTAGTGGGTAAGAGTTATGCCCCTTGATTAAGCGATTTCATCAAATATTGGGAAAACCGTCGCTTTTTTGGAATTTTTGGACCAACTTATGTCGTTCGAAATGATCTCAGCTACATTTTGATATACCACAACCCTACTTGTGGTGACTTAGATGACTTGGAATTCTTGCGCGTTGAGAGTTATGCCCCTTGATTAAGCGATTTCATCAAATATTGGGAAAACCGTCGATTTTTTGGAATTTTTGGACCAACTTATGTCGTTCGAAATGATCTCAGCTACATTTTGATATACCACAACCCTACTTTTGGTGACTTAGATGACTTGGAATTCTTGCGCGTTGAGGGTTACGGGGCTTTAATAAGTGCGATTACGCCCAAATTAGCGAAAACTGGCACTTTTTTGGTCTTCGGAAATGGATAAAAGTTCTTCGTGATGGTCCCAGGAGCAATTAGATGGGTCACAACCCTATTTTTGCAACTTTGAAAATTTTAGTGGGTAAGAGTTATGCCCCTTGATTAAGCGATTTCATCAAATATTGGGAAAACCGTCGCTTTTTTGGAATTTTTGGACCAACTTATGTCGTTCGAAATGATCTCAGCTACATTTTGATATACCACAACCCTACTTTTGGTGACTTAGATGACTTGGAATTCTTGCGCGTTGAGAGTTATGCCCCTTGATTAAGCGATTTCATCAAATATTGGGAAAACCGTCGCTTTTTTGGAATTTTTGGACCAACTTATGTCGTTCGAAATGATCTCAGCTACATTTTGATATACCACAACCCTACTTTTGGTGACTTAGATGACTTGGAATTCTTGCGCGTTGAGGGTTACGGGGCTTTAATAAGTGCGATTACGCCCAAATTAGCGAAAACTGGCACTTTTTTGGTCTTCGGAAATGGATAAAAGTTCTTCGTGATGGTCCCAGGAGCAATTAGATGGGTCACAACCCTATTTTTGCAACTTTGAAAATTTTAGTGGGTAAGAGTTATGCCCCTTGATTAAGCGATTTCATCAAATATTGGGAAAACCGTCGCTTTTTTGGAATTTTTGGACCAACTTATGTCGTTCGAAATGATCTCAGCTACATTTTGATATACCACAACCCTACTTTTGGTGACTTAGATGACTTGGAATTCTTGCGCGTTGAGAGTTATGCCCCTTGATTAAGCGATTTCATCAAATATTGGGAAAACCGTCGCTTTTTTGGAATTTTTGGACCAACTTATGTCGTTCGAAATGATCTCAGCTACATTTTGATATACCACAACCCTACTTTTGGTGACTTAGATGACTTGGAATTCTTGCGCGTTGAGAGTTATGCCCCTTGATTAAGCGATTTCATCAAATATTGGGAAAACCGTCGCTTTTTTGGAATTTTTGGACCAACTTATGTCGTTCGAAATGATCTCAGCTACATTTTGATATACCACAACCCTACTTTTGGTGACTTAGATGACTTGGAATTCTTGCGCGTTGAGGGTTACGGGGCTTTAATAAGTGCGATTACGCCCAAATTAGCGAAAACTGGCACTTTTTTGGTCTTCGGAAATGGATAAAAGTTCTTCGTGATGGTCCCAGGAGCAATTAGATGGGTCACAACCCTATTTTTGCAACTTTGAAAATTTTAGTGGGTAAGAGTTATGCCCCTTGATTAAGCGATTTCATCAAATATTGGGAAAACCGTACCTTTTTTGGAATTTTTGGACCAACTTATGTCGTTCGAAATGATCTCAGCTACATTTTGATATACCACAACCCTACTTTTGGTGACTTAGATGACTTGGAATTCTTGCGCGTTGAGGGTTACGGGGCTTTAATAAGTGCGATTACGCCCAAATTAGCGAAAACTGGCCCTTTTTTGGTCTTCGGAAATGGATAAAAGTTCTTCGTGATGGTCCCAGGAGCAATTAGATGGGTCACAACCCTATTTTTGCAACTTTGAAAATTTTAGTGGGTAAGAGTTATGCCCCTTGATTAAGCGATTTCATCAAATATTGGGAAAACCGTCGCTTTTTTGGAATTTTTGGACCAACTTATGTCGTTCGAAATGATCTCAGCTACATTTTGATATACCACAACCCTACTTTTGGTGACTTAGATGACTTGGAATTCTTGCGCGTTGAGAGTTATGCCCCTTGATTAAGCGATTTCATCAAATATTGGGAAAACCGTCGCTTTTTTGGAATTTTTGGACCAACTTATGTCGTTCGAAATGATCTCAGCTACATTTTGATATACCACAACCCTACTTTTGGTGACTTAGATGACTTGGAATTCTTGCGCGTTGAGGGTTAAGGGGCTTTAATAAGAGCGATTACTCCAAAATTAGCGAAAACTGGCACTTTTTTGGTCTTCGGAAATGGATAAAAGTTCTTCGTGATGGTCCCAGGAGCAATTAGATGGGTCACAACCCTATTTTTGCAACTTTGAAAATTTTAGTGGGTAAGAGTTATGCCCCTTGATTAAGCGATTTCATCAAATATTGGGAAAACCGTCGCTTTTTTGGAATTTTTGGACCAACTTATGTCGTTCGAAATGATCTCAGCTACATTTTGATATACCACAACCCTACTTTTGGTGACTTAGATGACTTGGAATTCTTGCGCGTTGAGAGTTATGCCCCTTGATTAAGCGATTTTATCAAATATTGGGAAAACCGTCGCTTTTTTGGAATTTTTGGACCAACTTATGTCGTACGAAATGATCTCAGCTACATTTTGATATACCACAACCCTACTTTTGGTGACTTAGATGACTTGGAATTCTTGCGCATTGAGAGTTATGCCCCTTGATTAAGCGATTTCATCAAATATTGGGAAAACCGTCGCTTTTTTGGAATTTTTGGACCAACTTATGTCGTTCGAAATGATCTCAGCTACATTTTGATATACCACAACCCTACTTTTGGTGACTTAGATGACTTGGAATTCTTGCGCGTTGAGGGTTACGGGGCTTTAATAAGTGCGATTACGCCCAAATTAGCGAAAACCGGCACTTTTTTGGTCTTCGGAAATGGATAAAAGTTCTTCATGATGGTCCCAGGAGCAATTAGATGGGTCACAACCCTATTTTTGCAACTTTGAAAATTTTAGTGGGTAAGAGTTATGCCCCTTGATTAAGCGATTTCATCAAATATTGGGAAAACCGTCGCTTTTTTGGAATTTTTGGACCAACTTATGTCGTTCGAAATGATCTCAGCTACATTTTGATATACCACAACCCTACTTTTGGTGACTTAGATGACTTGGAATTCTTGCGCGTTGAGGGTTACGGGGCTTTAATAAGTGCGATTACGCCCAAATTAGCGAAAACTGGCACTTTTTTGGTCTTCGGAAATGGATAAAAGTTCTTCGTGATGGTCCCAGGAGCAATTAGATGGGTCACAACCCTATTTTTGCAACTTTGAAAATTTTAGTGGGTAAGAGTTATGCCCCTTGATTAAGCGATTTCATCAAATATTGGGAAAACCGTCGCTTTTTTGGAATTTTTGGACCAACTTATGTCGTTCGAAATGATCTCAGCTACATTTTGATATACGACAACCCTACTTTTGGTGACTTAGATGACTTGGAATTCTTGCGCGTTGAGAGTTATGCCCCTTGATTAAGCGATTTCATCAAATATTGGGAAAACCGTCGCTTTTTTGAAATTTTTGGACCAACTTATGTCGTTCGAAATGATCTCAGCTACATTTTGATATACCACAACCCTACTTTTGGTGACTTAGATGACTTGGAATTCTTGCGCTTTGAGAGTTATGCCCCTTGATTAAGCGATTTCATCAAATATTGGGAAAACCGTCGCTTTAATGGAATTTTTGGACCAACTTATGTCGTTCGAAATGATCTCAGCTACATTTTGATATACCACAACCCTACTTTTGGTGACTTAGATGACTTGGAATTCTTGCGCGTTGAGGGTTACGGGGCTTTAATAAGTGCGATTACGCCCAAATTAGCGAAAACTGGCACTTTTTTGGTCTTCGGAAATGGATAAAAGTTCTTCGTGATGGTCCCAGGAGCAATTAGATGGGTCACAACCCTATTTTTGCAACTTTGAAAATTTTAGTGGGTAAGAGTTATGCCCCTTGATTAAGCGATTTCATCAAATATTGGGAAAACCGTCGCTTTTTTGGAATTTTTGGACCAACTTATGTCGTTCGAAATGATCTCAGCTACATTTTGATATACCACAACCCTACTTTTGGTGACTTAGATGACTTGGAATTCTTGCGCGTTGAGAGTTATGCCCCTTGATTAAGCGATTTCATCAAATATTGGGAAAACCGTCGCTTTTTTGGAATTTTTGGACCAACTTATGTCGTTCGAAATGATCTCAGCTACATTTTGATATACCACAACCCTACTTTTGGTGACTTAGATGACTTGGAATTCTTGCGCGTTGAGGGTTACGGGGCTTTAATAAGTGCGATTACGCCCAAATTAGCGAAAACTGGCACTTTTTTGGTCTTCGGAAATGGATAAAAGTTCTTCGTGATGGTCCCAGGAGCAATTAGATGGGTCACAACCCTATTTTTGCAACTTTGAAAATTTTAGTGGGTAAGAGTTATGCCCCTTGATTAAGCGATTTCATCAAATATTGGGAAAACCGTCGCTTTTTTGGAATTTTTGGACCAACTTATGTCGTTCGAAATGATCTCAGCTACATTTTGATATACCACAACCCTACTTTTGGTGACTTAGATGACTTGGAATTCTTGCGCGTTGAGAGTTATGCCCCTTGATTAAGCGATTTCATCAAATATTGGGAAAACCGTTGCTTTTTTGGAATTTTTGGACCAACTTATGTCGTTCGAAATGATCTCAGCTACATTTTGATATACCACAACCCTACTTTTGGTGACTTAGATGACTTGGAATTCTTGCGCGTTGAGAGTTATGCCCCTTGATTAAGCGATTTCATCAAATATTGGGAAAACCGTCGCTTTTTTGGAATTTTTGGACCAACTTATGTCGTTCGAAATGATCTCAGCTACATTTTGATATACCACAACCCTACTTTTGGTGACTTAGATGACTTGGAATTCTTGCGCGTTGAGGGTTACGGGGCTTTAATAAGTGCGATTACGCCCAAATTAGCGAAAACTGGCACTTTTTTGGTCTTCGGAAATGGATAAAAGTTCTTCGTGATGGTCCCAGGAGCAATTAGATGGGTCACAACCCTATTTTTGCAACTTTGAAAATTTTAGTGGGTAAGAGTTATGCCCCTTGATTAAGCGATTTCATCAAATATTGGGAAAACCGTCGCTTTTTTGGAATTTTTGGACCAACTTATGTCGTTCGAAATGATCTCAGCTACATTTTGATATACCACAACCCTACTTTTGGTGACTTAGATGACTTGGAATTCTTGCGCGTTGAGGGTTACGGGGCTTTAATAAGTGCGATTACGCCCAAATTAGCGAAAACTGGCACTTTTTTGGTCTTCGGAAATGGATAAAAGTTCTTCGTGATGGTCCCAGGAGCAATTAGATGGGTCACAACCCTATTTTTGCAACTTTGAAAATTTTAGTGGGTAAGAGTTATGCCCCTTGATTAAGCGATTTCATCAAATATTGGGAAAACCGTCGCTTTTTTGGAATTTTTGGACCAACTTATGTCGTTCGAAATGATCTCAGCTACATTTTGATATACCACAACCCTACTTTTGGTGACTTAGATGACTTGGAATTCTTGCGCGTTGAGAGTTATGCCCCTTGATTAAGCGATTTCATCAAATATTGGGAAAACCGTCGCTTTTTTGGAATTTTTGGACCAACTTATGTCGTTCGAAATGATCTCAGCTACATTTTGATATACCACAACCCTACTTTTGGTGACTTAGATGACTTGGAATTTTTGCGCGTTGAGGGTTACGGGGCTTTAATAAGTGCGATTACGCCCAAATTAGCGAAAACTGGCACTTTTTTGGTCTTCGGAAATGGATAAAAGTTCTTCGTGATGGTCCCAGGAGCAATTAGATGGGTCACAACCCTATTTTTGCAACTTTGAAAATTTTAGTGGGTAAGAGTTATGCCCCTTGATTAAGCGATTTCATCAAATATTGGGAAAACCGTCGCTTTTTTGGAATTTTTGGACCAACTTATGTCGTTCGAAATGATCTCAGCTACATTTTGATATACCACAACCCTACTTTTGGTGACTTAGATGACTTGGAATTCTTGCGCGTTGAGGGTTACGGGGCTTTAATAAGAGAGATAAAGCCAAAATTAGCGAAAACTGGCACTTTTTTGGTCTTCGGAAATGGATAAAAGTTCTTCGTGATGGTCCCAGGAGCAATTAGATGGGTCACAACCCTATTTTTGCAACTTTGAAAATTTTAGTGGGTAAGAGTTATGCCCCTTGATTAAGCGATTTCATCAAATATTGGGAAAACCGTCGCTTTTTTGGAATTTTTGGACCAACTTATGTCGTTCGAAATGATCTCAGCTACATTTTGATATACCACAACCCTACTTTTGGTGACTTAGATGACTTGGAATTCTTGCGCGTTGAGAGTTATGCCCCTTGATTAAGCGATTTCATCAAATATTGGGAAAACCGTCACTTTTTTGGAATTTTTGGACCAACTTATGTCGTTCGAAATGATCTCAGCTACATTTTGATATACCACAACCCTACTTTTGGTGACTTAGATGACTTGGAATTCTTGCGCGTTGAGAGTTATGCCCCTTGATTAAGCGATTTCATCAAATATTGGGAAAACCGTCGCTTTTTTGGAATTTTTGGACCAACTTATGTCGTTCGAAATGATCTCAGCTACATTTTGATATACCACAACCCTACTTTTGGTGACTTAGATGACTTGGAATTCTTGCGCGTTGAGGGTTACGGGGCTTTAATAAGTGCGATTACGCCCAAATTAGCGAAAACTGGCACTTTTTTGGTCTTCGGAAATGGATAAAAGTTCTTCGTGATGGTCCCAGGAGCAATTAGATGGGTCACAACCCTATTTTTGCAACTTTGAAAATTTTAGTGGGTAAGAGTTATACCCCTTGATTAAGCGATTTCATCAAATATTGGGAAAACCGTCGCTTTTTTGGAATTTTTGGACCAACTTATGTCGTTCGAAATGATCTCAGCTACATTTTGATATACCACAACCCTACTTTTGGTGACTTAGATGACTTGGAATTCTTGCGCGTTGAGAGTTATGCCCCTTGATTAAGCGATTTCATCAAATATTGGGAAAACCGTCGCTTTTTTGGAATTTTTGGACCAACTTATGTCGTTCGAAATGATCTCAGCTACATTTTGATATACCACAACCCTACTTTTGGTGACTTAGATGACTTGGAATTCTTGCGCGTTGAGAGTTATGCCCCTTGATTAAGCGATTTCATCAAATATTGGGAAAACCGTCGCTTTTTTGGAATTTTTGGACCAACTTATGTCGTTCGAAATGATCTCAGCTACATTTTGATATACCACAACCCTACTTTTGGTGACTTAGATGACTTGGAATTCTTGCGCGTTGAGGGTTTCGGGGCTTTAATAAGTGCGATTACGCCCAAATTAGCGAAAACTGGCACTTTTTTGGTCTTCGGAAATGGATAAAAGTTCTTCGTGATGGTCCCAGGAGCAATTAGATGGGTCACAACCCTATTTTTGCAACTTTGAAAATTTTAGTGGGTAAGAGTTATGCCCCTTGATTAAGCGATTTCATCAAATATTGGGAAAACCGTCGCTTTTTTGGAATTTTTGGACCAACTTATGTCGTTCGAAATGATCTCAGCTACATTTTGATATACCACAACCCTACTTTTGGTGACTTAGATGACTTGGAATTCTTGCGCGTTGAGAGTTATGCCCCTTGATTAAGCGATTTCATCAAATATTGGGAAAACCGTCGCTTTTTTGGAATTTTTGGACCAACTTATGTCGTTCAAAATTATCTCAGCTACATTTTGATATACCACAACCCTACTTTTGGTGACTTAGATGACTTGGAATTCTTGCGCGTTGAGGGTTACGGGGCTTTAATAAGTGCGATTACGCCCAAATTAGCGAAAACTGGCACTTTTTTGGTCTTCGGAAATGGATAAAAGTTCTTCGTGATGGTCCCAGGAGCAATTAGATGGGTCACAACCCTATTTTTGCAACTTTGAAAATTTTAGTGGGTAAGAGTTATGCCCCTTGATTAAGCGATTTCATCAAATATTGGGAAAACCGTCGCTTTTTTGGAATTTTTGGACCAACTTATGTCGTTCGAAATGATCTCAGCTACATTTTGATATACCACAACCCTACTTTTGGTGACTTAGATGACTTGGAATTCTTGCGCGTTGAGAGTTATGCCCCTTGATTAAGCGATTTCATCAAATATTGGGAAAACCGTCGCTTTTTTGGAATTTTTGGACCAACTTATGTCGTTCGAAATGATCTCAGCTACATTTTGATATACCACAACCCTACTTTTGGTGACTTAGATGACTTGGAATTCTTGCGCGTTGAGGGTTACGGGGCTTTAATAAGTGCGATTACGCCCAAATTAGCGAAAACTGGCACTTTTTTGGTCTTCGGAAATGGATAAAAGTTCTTCGTGATGGTCCCAGGAGCAATTAGATGGGTCACAACCCTATTTTTGCAACTTTGAAAATTTTAGTGGGTAAGAGTTATGCCCCTTGATTAAGCGATTTCATCAAATATTGGGAAAACCGTCGCTTTTTTGGAATTTTTGGACCAACTTATGTCGTTCGAAATGATCTCAGCTACATTTTGATATACCACAACCCTACTTTTGGTGACTTAGATGACTTGGAATTCTTGCGCGTTGAGAGTTATGCCCCTTGATTAAGCGATTTCATCAAATATTGGGAAAACCGTCGCTTTTTTGGAATTTTTGGACCAACTTCTGTCGTTCGAAATGATCTCAGCTACATTTTGATATACCACAACCCTACTTTTGGTGACTTAGATGACTTGGAATTCTTGCGCGTTGAGAGTTATGCCCCTTGATTAAGCGATTTCATCAAATATTGGGAAAACCGTCGCTTTTTTGGAATTTTTGGACCAACTTATGTCGTTCGAAATGATCTCAGCTACATTTTGATATACCACAACCCTACTTTTGGTGACTTAGATGACTTGGAATTCTTGCGCGTTGAGGGTTACGGGGCTTTAATAAGTGCGATTACGCCCAAATTAGCGAAAACTGGCACTTTTTTGGTCTTCGGAAATGGATAAAAGTTCTTCGTGATGGTCCCAGGAGCAATTAGATGGGTCACAACCCTATTTTTGCAACTTTGAAAATTTTAGTGGGTAAGAGTTATGCCCCTTGATTAAGCGATTTCATCAAATATTGGGAAAACCGTCGCTTTTTTGGAATTTTTGGACCAACTTATGTCGTTCGAAATGATCTCAGCTACATTTTGATATACCACAACCCTACTTTTGGTGACTTAGATGACTTGGAATTCTTGCGCGTTGAGAGTTATGCCCCTTGATTAAGCGATTTCATCAAATATTGGGAAAACCGTCGCTTTTTTGGAATTTTTGGACCAACTTATGTCGTTCGAAATGATCTCAGCTACATTTTGATATACCACAACCCTACTTTTGGTGACTTAGATGACTTGGAATTCTTGCGCGTTGAGAGTTATGCCCCTTGATTAAGCGATTTCATCAAATATTGGGAAAACCGTCGCTTTTT
The DNA here is from genome assembly GCA_916613615.1 of Steromphala cineraria. NCBI lineage: Eukaryota > Metazoa > Mollusca > Gastropoda > Trochida > Trochidae > Steromphala > Steromphala cineraria. The sequence continues at coordinate 28,981,635 of OU744726.1, read as the reverse complement.
TGGAATTTTTGGACCAGCTTATGTCGTTCGAAATGATCTCAGCTACATTTTGATATACCACAACCCTACTTTTGGTGACTTAGATGACTTGGAATTCTTGCGCGTTGAGGGTTACGGGGCTTTAATAAGTGCGATTACGCCCAAATTAGCGAAAACTGGCACTTTTTTGGTCTTCGGAAATGGATAAAAGTTCTTCGTGATGGTCCCAGGAGCAATTAGATGGGTCACAACCCTATTTTTGCAACTTTGAAAATTTTAGTGGGTAAGAGTTATGCCCCTTGATTAAGCGATTTCATCAAATATTGGGAAAACCGTCGCTTTTTTGGAATTTTTGGACCAACTTATGTCGTTCGAAATGATCTCAGCTACATTTTGATATACCACAACCCTACTTTTGGTGACTTAGATGACTTGGAATTCTTGCGCGTTGAGAGTTATGCCCCTTGATTAAGCGATTTCATCAAATATTGGGAAAACCGTCGCTTTTTTGGAATTTTTGGACCAACTTATGTCGTTCGAAATGATCTCAGCTACATTTTGATATACCACAACCCTACTTTTGGTGACTTAGATGACTTGGAATTCTTGCGCGTTGAGAGTTATGCCCCTTGATTAAGCGATTTCATCAAATATTGGGAAAACCGTCGCTTTTTTGGAATTTTTGGACCAACTTATGTCGTTCGAAATGATCTCAGCTACATTTTGATATACCACAACCCTACTTTTGGTGACTTAGATGACTTGGAATTCTTGCGCGTTGAGGGTTACGGGGCTTTAATAAGTGCGATTACGCCCAAATTAGCGAAAACTGGCACTTTTTTGGTCTTCGGAAATGGATAAAAGTTCTTCGTGATGGTCCCAGGAGCAATTAGATGGGTCACAACCCTATTTTTGCAACTTTGAAAATTTTAGTGGGTAAGAGTTATGCCCCTTGATTAAGCGATTTCATCAAATATTGGGAAAACCGTCGCTTTTTTGGAATTTTTGGACCAACTTATGTCGTTCGAAATGATCTCAGCTACATTTTGATATACCACAACCCTACTTTTGGTGACTTAGATGACTTGGAATTCTTGCGCGTTGAGAGTTATGCCCCTTGATTAAGCGATTTCATCAAATATTGGGAAAACCGTCGCTTTTTTGGAATTTTTGGACCAACTTATGTCGTTCGAAATGATCTCAGCTACATTTTGATATACCACAACCCTACTTTTGGTGACTTAGATGACTTGGAATTCTTGCGCGTTGAGAGTTATGCCCCTTGATTAAGCGATTTCATCAAATATTGGGAAAACCGTCGCTTTTTTGGAATTTTTGGACCAACTTATGTCGTTCGAAATGATCTCAGCTACATTTTGATATACCACAACCCTACTTTTGGTGACTTAGATGACTTGGAATTCTTGCGCGTTGAGGGTTACGGGGCTTTAATAAGTGCGATTACGCCCAAATTAGCGAAAACTGGCACTTTTTTGGTCTTCGGAAATGGATAAAAGTTCTTCGTGATGGTCCCAGGAGCAATTAGATGGGTCACAACCCTATTTTTGCAACTTTGAAAATTTTAGTGGGTAAGAGTTATGCCCCTTGATTAAGCGATTTCATCAAATATTGGGAAAACCGTCGCTTTTTTGGAATTTTTGGACCAACTTATGTCGTTCGAAATGATCTCAGCTACATTTTGATATACCACAACCCTACTTTTGGTGACTTAGATGACTTGGAATTCTTGCGCGTTGAGAGTTATGCCCCTTGATTAAGCGATTTCATCAAATATTGGGAAAACCGTCGCTTTTTTGGAATTTTTGGACCAACTTATGTCGTTCGAAATGATCTCAGCTACATTTTGATATACCACAACCCTACTTTTGGTGACTTAGATGACTTGGAATTCTTGCGCGTTGAGGGTTACGGGGCTTTAATAAGTGCGATTACGCCCAAATTAGCGAAAACTGGCACTTTTTTGGTCTTCGGAAATAGATAAAAGTTCTTCGTGATGGTCCCAGGAGCAATTAGATGGGTCACAACCCTATCTTTGCAACTTTGAAAATTTTAGTGGGTAAGAGTTATGCCCCTTGATTAAGCGATTTCATCAAATATTGGGAAAACCGTCGCTTTTTTGGAATTTTTGGACCAACTTATGTCGTTCGAAATGATCTCAGCTACATTTTGATATACCACAACCCTACTTTTGGTGACTTAGATGACTTGGAATTCTTGCGCGTTGAGAGTTATGCCCCTTGATTAAGCGATTTCATCAAATATTGGGAAAACCGTCGCTTTTTTGGAATTTTTGGACCAACTTATGTCGTTCGAAATGATCTCAGCTACATTTTGATATACCACAACCCTACTTTTGGTGACTTAGATGACTTGGAATTCTTGCGCGTTGAGAGTTATGCCCCTTGATTAAGCGATTTCATCAAATATTGGGAAAACCGTCGCTTTTTTGGAATTTTTGGACCAACTTATGTCGTTCGAAATGATCTCAGCTACATTTTGATATACCACAACCCTACTTTTGGTGACTTAGATGACTTGGAATTCTTGCGCGTTGAGGGTTACGGGGCTTTAATAAGTGCGATTACGCCCAAATTAGCGAAAACTGGCACTTTTTTGGTCTTCGGAAATGGATAAAAGTTCTTCGTGATGGTCCCAGGAGCAATTAGATGGGTCACAACCCTATTTTTGCAACTTTGAAAATTTTAGTGGGTAAGAGTTATGCCCCTTGATTAAGCGATTTCATCAAATATTGGGAAAACCGTCGCTTTTTTGGAATTTTTGGACCAACTTATGTTGTTCGAAATGATCTCAGCTACATTTTGATATACCACAACCCTACTTTTGGTGACTTAGATGACTTGGAATTCTTGCGCGTTGAGAGTTATGCCCCTTGATTAAGCGATTTCATCAAATATTGGGAAAACCGTCGCTTTTTTGGAATTTTTGGACCAACTTATGTCGTTCGAAATGATCTCAGCTACATTTTGATATACCACAACCCTACTTTTGGTGACTTAGATGACTTGGAATTCTTGCGCGTTGAGAGTTATGCCCCTTGATTAAGCGATTTCATCAAATATTGGGAAAACCGTCGCTTTTTTGGAATTTTTGGACCAACTTATGTCGTTCGAAATGATCTCAGCTACATTTTGATATACCACAACCCTACTTTTGGTGACTTAGATGACTTGGAATTCTTGCGCGTTGAGGGTTACGGGGCTTTAATAAGTGTGATTACGCCCAAATTAGCGAAAACTGGCACTTTTTTGGTCTTCGGAAATAGATAAAAGTTCTTCGTGATGGTCCCAGGAGCAATTAGATGGGTCACAACCCTATCTTTGCAACTTTGAAAATTTTAGTGGGTAAGAGTTATGCCCCTTGATTAAGCGATTTCATCAAATATTGGGAAAACCGTCGCTTTTTTGGAATTTTTGGACCAACTTATGTCGTTCGAAATGATCTCAGCTACATTTTGATATACCACAACCCTACTTTTGGTGACTTAGATGACTTGGAATTCTTGCGCGTTGAGAGTTATGCCCCTTGATTAAGCGATTTCATCAAATATTGGGAAAACCGTCGCTTTTTTGGAATTTTTGGACCAACTTATGTCGTTCGAAATGATCTCAGCTACATTTTGATATACCACAACCCTACTTTTGGTGACTTAGATGACTTGGAATTCTTGCGCGTTGAGAGTTATGCCCCTTGATTAAGCGATTTCATCAAATATTGGGAAAACCGTCGCTTTTTTGGAATTTTTGGACCAACTTATGTCGTTCGAAATGATCTCAGCTACATTTTGATATACCACAACCCTACTTTTGGTGACTTAGATGACTTGGAATTCTTGCGCGTTGAGGGTTACGGGGCTTTAATAAGTGCGATTACGCCCAAATTAGCGAAAACTGGCACTTTTTTGGTCTTCGGAAATGGATAAAAGTTCTTCGTGATGGTCCCAGGAGCAATTAGATGGGTCACAACCCTATTTTTGCAACTTTGAAAATTTTAGTGGGTAAGAGTTATGCCCCTTGATTAAGCGATTTCATCAAATATTGGGAAAACCGTCGCTTTTTTGGAATTTTTGGACCAACTTATGTTGTTCGAAATGATCTCAGCTACATTTTGATATACCACAACCCTACTTTTGGTGACTTAGATGACTTGGAATTCTTGCGCGTTGAGAGTTATGCCCCTTGATTAAGCGATTTCATCAAATATTGGGAAAACCGTCGCTTTTTTGGAATTTTTGGACCAACTTATGTCGTTCGAAATGATCTCAGCTACATTTTGATATACCACAACCCTACTTTTGGTGACTTAGATGACTTGGAATTCTTGCGCGTTGAGAGTTATGCCCCTTGATTAAGCGATTTCATCAAATATTGGGAAAACCGTCGCTTTTTTGGAATTTTTGGACCAACTTATGTCGTTCGAAATGATCTCAGCTACATTTTGATATACCACAACCCTACTTTTGGTGACTTAGATGACTTGGAATTCTTGCGCGTTGAGGGTTACGGGGCTTTAATAAGTGTGATTACGCCCAAATTAGCGAAAACTGGCACTTTTTTGGTCTTCGGAAATGGATAAAAGTTCTTCGTGATGGTCCCAGGAGCAATTAGATGGGTCACAACCCTATTTTTGCAACTTTGAAAATTTTATTGGGTAAGAGTTATGCCCCTTGATTAAGCGATTTCATCAAATATTGGGAAAACCGTCGCTTTTTTGGAATTTTTGGACCAACTTATGTTGTTCGAAATGATCTCAGCTACATTTTGATATACCACAACCCTACTTTTGGTGACTTAGATGACTTGGAATTCTTGCGCGTTGAGAGTTATGCCCCTTGATTAAGCGATTTCATCAAATATTGGGAAAACCGTCGCTTTTTTGGAATTTTTGGACCAACTTATGTCGTTCGAAATGATCTCAGCTACATTTTGATATACCACAACCCTACTTTTGGTGACTTAGATGACTTGGAATTCTTGCGCGTTGAGAGTTATGCCCCTTGATTAAGCGATTTCATCAAATATTGGGAAAACCGTCGCTTTTTTGGAATTTTTGGACCAACTTATGTCGTTCGAAATGATCTCAGCTACATTTTGATATACCACAACCCTACTTTTGGTGACTTAGATGACTTGGAATTCTTGCGCGTTGAGGGTTACGGGGCTTTAATAAGTGCGATTACGCCCAAATTAGCGAAAACTGGCACTTTTTTGGTCTTCGGAAATGGATAAAAGTTCTTCGTGATGGTCCCAGGAGCAATTAGATGGGTCACAACCCTATTTTTGCAACTTTGAAAATTTTAGTGGGTAAGAGTTATGCCCCTTGATTAAGCGATTTCATCAAATATTGGGAAAACCGTCGCTTTTTTGGAATTTTTGGACCAACTTATGTCGTTCGAAATGATCTCAGCTACATTTTGATATACCACAACCCTACTTTTGGTGACTTAGATGACTTGGAATTCTTGCGCGTTGAGAGTTATGCCCCTTGATTAAGCGATTTCATCAAATATTGGGAAAACCGTCGCTTTTTTGGAATTTTTGGACCAACTTATGTCGTTCGAAATGATCTCAGCTACATTTTGATATACCACAACCCTACTTTTGGTGACTTAGATGACTTGGAATTCTTGCGCGTTGAGGGTTACGGGGCTTTAATAAGTGCGATTACGCCCAAATTAGCGAAAACTGGCACTTTTTTGGTCTTCGGAAATGGATAAAAGTTCTTCGTGATGGTCCCAGGAGCAATTAGATGGGTCACAACCCTATTTTTGCAACTTTGAAAATTTTAGTGGGTAAGAGTTATGCCCCTTGATTAAGCGATTTCATCAAATATTGGGAAAACCGTCGCTTTTTTGGAATTTTTGGACCAACTTATGTCGTTCGAAATGATCTCAGCTACATTTTGATATACCACAACCCTACTTTTGGTGACTTAGATGACTTGGAATTCTTGCGCGTTGAGAGTTATGCCCCTTGATTAAGCGATTTCATCAAATATTGGGAAAACCGTCGCTTTTTTGGAATTTTTGGACCAACTTATGTCGTTCGAAATGATCTCAGCTACATTTTGATATACCACAACCCTACTTTTGGTGACTTAGATGACTTGGAATTCTTGCGCGTTGAGAGTTATGCCCCTTGATTAAGCGATTTCATCAAATATTGGGAAAACCGTCGCTTTTTTGGAATTTTTGGACCAACTTATGTCGTTCGAAATGATCTCAGCTACATTTTGATATACCACAACCCTACTTTTGGTGACTTAGATGACTTGGAATTCTTGCGCGTTGAGAGTTATGCCCCTTGATTAAGCGATTTCATCAAATATTGGGAAAACCGTCGCTTTTTTGGAATTTTTGGACCAACTTATGTCGTTCGAAATGATCTCAGCTACATTTTGATATACCACAACCCTACTTTTGGTGACTTAGATGACTTGGAATTCTTGCGCGTTGAGAGTTATGCCCCTTGATTAAGCGATTTCATCAAATATTGGGAAAACCGTCGCTTTTTTGGAATTTTTGGACCAACTTATGTCGTTCGAAATGATCTCAGCTACATTTTGATATACCACAACCCTACTTTTGGTGACTTAGATGACTTGGAATTCTTGCGCGTTGAGGGTTACGGGGCTTTAATAAGTGCGATTACGCCCAAATTAGCGAAAACTGGCACTTTTTTGGTCTTCGGAAATGGATAAAAGTTCTTCGTGATGGTCCCAGGAGCAATTAGATGGGTCACAACCCTATTTTTGCAACTTTGAAAATTTTAGTGGGTAAGAGTTATGCCCCTTGATTAAGCGATTTCATCAAATATTGGGAAAACCGTCGCTTTTTTGGAATTTTTGGACCAACTTATGTTGTTCGAAATGATCTCAGCTACATTTTGATATACCACAACCCTACTTTTGGTGACTTAGATGACTTGGAATTCTTGCGCGTTGAGAGTTATGCCCCTTGATTAAGCGATTTCATCAAATATTGGGAAAACCGTCGCTTTTTTGGAATTTTTGGACCAACTTATGTCGTTCGAAATGATCTCAGCTACATTTTGATATACCACAACCCTACTTTTGGTGACTTAGATGACTTGGAATTCTTGCGCGTTGAGAGTTATGCCCCTTGATTAAGCGATTTCATCAAATATTGGGAAAACCGTCGCTTTTTTGGAATTTTTGGACCAACTTATGTCGTTCGAAATGATCTCAGCTACATTTTGATATACCACAACCCTACTTTTGGTGACTTAGATGACTTGGAATTCTTGCGCGTTGAGGGTTACGGGGCTTTAATAAGTGTGATTACGCCCAAATTAGCGAAAACTGGCACTTTTTTGGTCTTCGGAAATGGATAAAAGTTCTTCGTGATGGTCCCAGGAGCAATTAGATGGGTCACAACCCTATTTTTGCAACTTTGAAAATTTTATTGGGTAAGAGTTATGCCCCTTGATTAAGCGATTTCATCAAATATTGGGAAAACCGTCGCTTTTTTGGAATTTTTGGACCAACTTATGTTGTTCGAAATGATCTCAGCTACATTTTGATATACCACAACCCTACTTTTGGTGACTTAGATGACTTGGAATTCTTGCGCGTTGAGAGTTATGCCCCTTGATTAAGCGATTTCATCAAATATTGGGAAAACCGTCGCTTTTTTGGAATTTTTGGACCAACTTATGTCGTTCGAAATGATCTCAGCTACATTTTGATATACCACAACCCTACTTTTGGTGACTTAGATGACTTGGAATTCTTGCGCGTTGAGAGTTATGCCCCTTGATTAAGCGATTTCATCAAATATTGGGAAAACCGTCGCTTTTTTGGAATTTTTGGACCAACTTATGTCGTTCGAAATGATCTCAGCTACATTTTGATATACCACAACCCTACTTTTGGTGACTTAGATGACTTGGAATTCTTGCGCGTTGAGGGTTACGGGGCTTTAATAAGTGCGATTACGCCCAAATTAGCGAAAACTGGCACTTTTTTGGTCTTCGGAAATGGATAAAAGTTCTTCGTGATGGTCCCAGGAGCAATTAGATGGGTCACAACCCTATTTTTGCAACTTTGAAAATTTTAGTGGGTAAGAGTTATGCCCCTTGATTAAGCGATTTCATCAAATATTGGGAAAACCGTCGCTTTTTTGGAATTTTTGGACCAACTTATGTCGTTCGAAATGATCTCAGCTACATTTTGATATACCACAACCCTACTTTTGGTGACTTAGATGACTTGGAATTCTTGCGCGTTGAGAGTTATGCCCCTTGATTAAGCGATTTCATCAAATATTGGGAAAACCGTCGCTTTTTTGGAATTTTTGGACCAACTTATGTCGTTCGAAATGATCTCAGCTACATTTTGATATACCACAACCCTACTTTTGGTGACTTAGATGACTTGGAATTCTTGCGCGTTGAGGGTTACGGGGCTTTAATAAGTGCGATTACGCCCAAATTAGCGAAAACTGGCACTTTTTTGGTCTTCGGAAATGGATAAAAGTTCTTCGTGATGGTCCCAGGAGCAATTAGATGGGTCACAACCCTATTTTTGCAACTTTGAAAATTTTAGTGGGTAAGAGTTATGCCCCTTGATTAAGCGATTTCATCAAATATTGGGAAAACCGTCGCTTTTTTGGAATTTTTGGACCAACTTATGTCGTTCGAAATGATCTCAGCTACATTTTGATATACCACAACCCTACTTTTGGTGACTTAGATGACTTGGAATTCTTGCGCGTTGAGAGTTATGCCCCTTGATTAAGCGATTTCATCAAATATTGGGAAAACCGTCGCTTTTTTGGAATTTTTGGACCAACTTATGTCGTTCGAAATGATCTCAGCTACATTTTGATATACCACAACCCTACTTTTGGTGACTTAGATGACTTGGAATTCTTGCGCGTTGAGAGTTATGCCCCTTGATTAAGCGATTTCATCAAATATTGGGAAAACCGTCGCTTTTTTGGAATTTTTGGACCAACTTATGTCGTTCGAAATGATCTCAGCTACATTTTGATATACCACAACCCTACTTTTGGTGACTTAGATGACTTGGAATTCTTGCGCGTTGAGAGTTATGCCCCTTGATTAAGCGATTTCATCAAATATTGGGAAAACCGTCGCTTTTTTGGAATTTTTGGACCAACTTATGTCGTTCGAAATGATCTCAGCTACATTTTGATATACCACAACCCTACTTTTGGTGACTTAGATGACTTGGAATTCTTGCGCGTTGAGGGTTATGCCCCTTGATTAAGCGATTTCATCAAATATTGGGAAAACCGTCGCTTTTTTGGAATTTTTGGACCAACTTATGTCGTTCGAAATGATCTCAGCTACATTTTGATATACCACAACCCTATTTTTGCAACTTTGAAAATTTTAGTGGGTAAGAGTTATGCCCCTTGATTAAGCGATTTCATCAAATATTGGGAAAACCGTCGCTTTTTTGGAATTTTTGGACCAACTTATGTCGTTCGAAATGATCTCAGCTACATTTTGATATACCACAACCCTACTTTTGGTGACTTAGATGACTTGGAATTCTTGCGCGTTGAGAGTTATGCCCCTTGATTAAGCGATTTCATCAAATATTGGGAAAACCGTCGCTTTTTTGGAATTTTTGGACCAACTTATGTCGTTCGAAATGATCTCAGCTACATTTTGATATACCACAACCCTACTTTTGGTGACTTAGATGACTTGGAATTCTTGCGCGTTGAGAGTTATGCCCCTTGATTAAGCGATTTCATCAAATATTGGGAAAACCGTCGCTTTTTTGGAATTTTTGGACCAACTTATGTCGTTCGAAATGATCTCAGCTACATTTTGATATACCACAACCCTACTTTTGGTGACTTAGATGACTTGGAATTCTTGCGCGTTGAGGGTTACGGGGCTTTAATAAGTGCGATTACGCCCAAATTAGCGAAAACTGGCACTTTTTTGGTCTTCGGAAATGGATAAAAGTTCTTCGTGATGGTCCCAGGAGCAATTAGATGGGTCACAACCCTATTTTTGCAACTTTGAAAATTTTAGTGGGTAAGAGTTATGCCCCTTGATTAAGCGATTTCATCAAATATTGGGAAAACCGTCGCTTTTTTGGAATTTTTGGACCAACTTATGTCGTTCGAAATGATCTCAGCTACATTTTGATATACCACAACCCTACTTTTGGTGACTTAGATGACTTGGAATTCTTGCGCGTTGAGAGTTATGCCCCTTGATTAAGCGATTTCATCAAATATTGGGAAAACCGTCGCTTTTTTGGAATTTTTGGACCAACTTATGTCGTTCGAAATGATCTCAGCTACATTTTGATATACCACAACCCTACTTTTGGTGACTTAGATGACTTGGAATTCTTGCGCGTTGAGAGTTATGCCCCTTGATTAAGCGATTTCATCAAATATTGGGAAAACCGTCGCTTTTTTGGAATTTTTGGACCAACTTATGTCGTTCGAAATGATCTCAGCTACATTTTGATATACCACAACCCTACTTTTGGTGACTTAGATGACTTGGAATTCTTGCGCGTTGAGGGTTACGGGGCTTTAATAAGTGTGATTACGCCCAAATTAGCGAAAACTGGCACTTTTTTGGTCTTCGGAAATGGATAAAAGTTCTTCGTGATGGTCCCAGGAGCAATTAGATGGGTCACAACCCTATTTTTGCAACTTTGAAAATTTTAGTGGGTAAGAGTTATGCCCCTTGATTAAGCGATTTCATCAAATATTGGGAAAACCGTCGCTTTTTTGGAATTTTTGGACCAACTTATGTCGTTCGAAATGATCTCAGCTACATTTTGATATACCACAACCCTACTTTTGGTGACTTAGATGACTTGGAATTCTTGCGCGTTGAGAGTTATGCCCCTTGATTAAGCGATTTCATCAAATATTGGGAAAACCGTCGCTTTTTTGGAATTTTTGGACCAACTTATGTCGTTCGAAATGATCTCAGCTACATTTTGATATACCACAACCCTACTTTTGGTGACTTAGATGACTTGGAATTCTTGCGCGTTGAGAGTTATGCCCCTTGATTAAGCGATTTCATCAAATATTGGGAAAACCGTCGCTTTTTTGGAATTTTTGGACCAACTTATGTCGTTCGAAATGATCTCAGCTACATTTTGATATACCACAACCCTACTTTTGGTGACTTAGATGACTTGGAATTCTTGCGCGTTGAGGGTTACGGGGCTTTAATAAGTGCGATTACGCCCAAATTAGCGAAAACTGGCACTTTTTTGGTCTTCGGAAATGGATAAAAGTTCTTCGTGATGGTCCCAGGAGCAATTAGATGGGTCACAACCCTATTTTTGCAACTTTGAAAATTTTAGTGGGTAAGAGTTATGCCCCTTGATTAAGCGATTTCATCAAATATTGGGAAAACCGTCGCTTTTTTGGAATTTTTGGACCAACTTATGTCGTTCGAAATGATCTCAGCTACATTTTGATATACCACAACCCTACTTTTGGTGACTTAGATGACTTGGAATTCTTGCGCGTTGAGAGTTATGCCCCTTGATTAAGCGATTTCATCAAATATTGGGAAAACCGTCGCTTTTTTGGAATTTTTGGACCAACTTATGTCGTTCGAAATGATCTCAGCTACATTTTGATATACCACAACCCTACTTTTGGTGACTTAGATGACTTGGAATTCTTGCGCGTTGAGAGTTATGCCCCTTGATTAAGCAATTTCATCAAATATTGGGAAAACCGTCGCTTTTTTGGAATTTTGGACCAACTTATGTCGTTCGAAATGATCTCAGCTACATTTTGATATACCACAACCCTACTTTTGGTGACTTAGATGACTTGGAATTCTTGCGCGTTGAGGGTTACGGGGCTTTAATAAGTGCGATTACGCCCAAATTAGCGAAAACTGGCACTTTTTTGGTCTTCGGAAATGGATAAAAGTTCTTCATGATGGTCCCAGGAGCAATTAGATGGGTCACAACCCTATTTTTGCAACTTTGAAAATTTTAGTGGGTAAGAGTTATGCCCCTTGATTAAGCGATTTCATCAAATATTGGGAAAACTGTCGCTTTTTTGGAATTTTTGGACCAACTTATGTCGTTCGAAATGATCTCAGCTACATTTTGATATACCACAACCCTACTTTTGGTGACTTAGATGACTTGGAATTCTTGCGCGTTGAGAGTTATGCCCCTTGATTAAGCGATTTCATCAAATATTGGGAAAACCGTCGCTTTTTTGGAATTTTTGGACCAACTTATGTCGTTCGAAATGATCTCAGCTACATTTTGATATACCACAACCCTACTTTTGGTGACTTAGATGACTTGGAATTCTTGCGCGTTGAGAGTTATGCCCCTTGATTAAGCGATTTCATCAAATATTGGGAAAACCGTCGCTTTTTTGGAATTTTTGGACCAACTTATGTCGTTCGAAATGATCTCAGCTACATTTTGATATACCACAACCCTACTTTTGGTGACTTAGATGACTTGGAATTCTTGCGCGTTGAGAGTTATGCCCCTTGATTAAGCGATTTCATCAAATATTGGGAAAACCGTCGCTTTTTTGGAATTTTTGGACCAACTTATGTCGTTCGAAATGATCTCAGCTACATTTTGATATACCACAACCCTACTTTTGGTGACTTAGATGACTTGGAATTCTTGCGCGTTGAGAGTTATGCCCCTTGATTAAGCGATTTCATCAAATATTGGGAAAACCGTCGCTTTTTTGGAATTTTTGGACCAACTTATGTCGTTCGAAATGATCTCAGCTACATTTTGATATACCACAACCCTACTTTTGGTGACTTAGATGACTTGGAATTCTTGCGCGTTGAGAGTTATGCCCCTTGATTAAGCGATTTCATCAAATATTGGGAAAACCGTCGCTTTTTTGGAATTTTTGGACCAACTTATGTCGTTCGAAATGATCTCAGCTACATTTTGATATACCACAACCCTACTTTTGGTGACTTAGATGACTTGGAATTCTTGCGCGTTGAGGGTTACGGGGCTTTAATAAGTGCGATTACGCCCAAATTAGCGAAAACTGGCACTTTTTTGGTCTTCGGAAATGGATAAAAGTTCTTCGTGATGGTCCCAGGAGCAATTAGATGGGTCACAACCCTATTTTTGCAACTTTGAAAATTTTAGTGGGTAAGAGTTATGCCCCTTGATTAAGCGATTTCATCAAATATTGGGAAAACCGTCGCTTTTTTGGAATTTTTGGACCAACTTATGTCGTTCGAAATGATCTCAGCTACATTTTGATATACCACAACCCTACTTTTGGTGACTTAGATGACTTGGAATTCTTGCGCGTTGAGAGTTATGCCCCTTGATTAAGCGATTTCATCAAATATTGGGAAAACCGTCGCTTTTTTGGAATTTTTGGACCAACTTATGTCGTTCGAAATGATCTCAGCTACATTTTGATATACCACAACCCTACTTTTGGTGACTTAGATGACTTGGAATTCTTGCGCGTTGAGGGTTACGGGGCTTTAATAAGTGCGATTACGCCCAAATTAGCGAAAACTGGCACTTTTTTGGTCTTCGGAAATGGATAAAAGTTCTTCGTGATGGTCCCAGGAGCAATTAGTTGGGTCACAACCCTATTTTTGCAACTTTGAAAATTTTAGTGGGTAAGAGTTATGCCCCTTGATTAAGCGATTTCATCAAATATTGGGAAAAACCGTCGCTTTTTTGGAATTTTTGGACCAACTTATGTCGTTCGAAATGATCTCAGCTACATTTTGATATACCACAACCCTACTTTTGGTGACTTAGATGACTTGGAATTCTTGCGCGTTGAGAGTTATGCCCCTTGATTAAGCGATTTCATCAAATATTTGGAAAACCGTCGCTTTTTTGGAATTTTTGGACCAACTTATGTCGTTCGAAATGATCTCAGCTACATTTTGATATACCACAACCCTACTTTTGGTGACTTAGATGACTTGGAATTCTTGCGCGTTGAGGGTTACGGGGCTTTAATAAGTGCGATTACGCCCAAATTAGCGAAAACCGGCACTTTTTTGGTCTTCGGAAATGGATAAAAGTTCTTCGTGATGGTCCCAGGAGCAATTAGATGGGTCACAACCCTATTTTTGCAACTTTGAAAATTTTAGTGGGTAAGAGTTATGCCCCTTGATTAAGCGATTTCATCAAATATTGGGAAAACCGTCGCTTTTTTGGAATTTTTGGACCAACTTATGTCGTTCGAAATGATCTCAGCTACATTTTGATATACCACAACCCTACTTTTGGTGACTTAGATGACTTGGAATTCTTGCGCGTTGAGAGTTATGCCCCTTGATTAAGCGATTTCATCAAATATTGGGAAAACCGTCGCTTTTTTGGAATTTTTGGACCAACTTATGTCGTTCGAAATGATCTCAGCTACATTTTGATATACCACAACCCTACTTTTGGTGACTTAGATGACTTGGAATTCTTGCGCGTTGAGAGTTATGCCCCTTGATTAAGCGATTTCATCAAATATTGGGAAAACCGTCGCTTTTTTGGAATTTTTGGACCAACTTATGTCGTTCGAAATGATCTCAGCTACATTTTGATATACCACAACCCTACTTTTGGTGACTTAGATGACTTGGAATTCTTGCGCGTTGAGGGTTACGGGGCTTTAATAAGTGCGATTACGCCCAAATTAGCGAAAACTGGCACTTTTTTGGTCTTCGGAAATGGATAAAAGTTCTTCGTGATGGTCCCAGGAGCAATTAGATGGGTCACAACCCTATTTTTGCAACTTTGAAAATTTTAGTGGGTAAGAGTTATGCCCCTTGATTAAGCGATTTCATCAAATATTGGGAAAACCGTCGCTTTTTTGGAATTTTTGGACCAACTTATGTCGTTCGAAATGATCTCAGCTACATTTTGATATACCACAACCCTACTTTTGGTGACTTAGATGACTTGGAATTCTTGCGCGTTGAGAGTTATGCCCCTTGATTAAGCGATTTCATCAAATATTGGGAAAACCGTTGCTTTTTTGGAATTTTTGGACCAACTTATGTCGTTCGAAATGATCTCAGCTACATTTTGATATACCACAACCCTACTTTTGGTGACTTAGATGACTTGGAATTCTTGCGCGTTGAGGGTTACGGGGCTTTAATAAGTGCGATTACGCCCAAATTAGCGAAAACTGGCACTTTTTTGGTCTTCGGAAATGGATAAAAGTTCTTCGTGATGGTCCCAGGAGCAATTAGATGGGTCACAACCCTATTTTTGCAACTTTGAAAATTTTAGTGGGTAAGAGTTATGCCCCTTGATTAAGCGATTTCATCAAATATTGGGAAAACCGTCGCTTTTTTGGAATTTTTGGACCAACTTATGTCGTTCGAAATGATCTCAGCTACATTTTGATATACCACAACCCTACTTTTGGTGACTTAGATGACTTGGAATTCTTGCGCGTTGAGAGTTATGCCCCTTGATTAAGCGATTTCATCAAATATTGGGAAAACCGTCGCTTTTTTGGAATTTTTGGACCAACTTATGTCGTTCGAAATGATCTCAGCTACATTTTGATATACCACAACCCTACTTTTGGTGACTTAGATGACTTGGAATTCTTGCGCGTTGAGGGTTACGGGGCTTTAATAAGTGCGATTACGCCCAAATTAGCGAAAACTGGCACTTTTTTGGTCTTCGGAAATGGATAAAAGTTCTTCGTGATGGTCCCAGGAGCAATTAGTTGGGTCACAACCCTATTTTTGCAACTTTGAAAATTTTAGTGGGTAAGAGTTATGCCCCTTGATTAAGCGATTTCATCAAATATTGGGAAAACCGTCGCTTTTTTGGAATTTTTGGACCAACTTATGTCGTTCGAAATGATCTCAGCTACATTTTGATATACCACAACCCTACTTTTGGTGACTTAGATGACTTGGAATTCTTGCGCGTTGAGAGTTATGCCCCTTGATTAAGCGATTTCATCAAATATTTGGAAAACCGTCGCTTTTTTGGAATTTTTGGACCAACTTATGTCGTTCGAAATGATCTCAGCTACATTTTGATATACCACAACCCTACTTTTGGTGACTTAGATGACTTGGAATTCTTGCGCGTTGAGGGTTACGGGGCTTTAATAAGTGTGATTACGCCCAAATTAGCGAAAACTGGCACTTTTTTGGTCTTCGGAAATGGATAAAAGTTCTTCGTGATGGTCCCAGGAGCAATAAGATGGGTCACAACCCTATTTTTGCAACTTTGAAAATTTTAGTGGGTAAGAGTTATGCCCCTTGATTAAGCGATTTCATCAAATATTGGGAAAACCGTCGCTTTTTTGGAATTTTTGGACCAACTTATGTCGTTCGAAATGATCTCAGCTACATTTTGATATACCACAACCCTACTTTTGGTGACTTAGATGACTTGGAATTCTTGCGCGTTGAGAGTTATGCCCCTTGATTAAGCGATTTCATCAAATATTGGGAAAACCGTCGCTTTTTTGGAATTTTTGGACCAACTTATGTCGTTCGAAATGATCTCAGCTACATTTTGATATACCACAACCCTACTTTTGGTGACTTAGATGACTTGGAATTCTTGCGCGTTGAGAGTTATGCCCCTTGATTAAGCGATTTCATCAAATATTGGGAAAACCGTCGCTTTTTTGGAATTTTTGGACCAACTTATGTCGTTCGAAATGATCTCAGCTACATTTTGATATACCACAACCCTACTTTTGGTGACTTAGATGACTTGGAATTCTTGCGCGTTGAGGGTTACGGGGCTTTAATAAGTGCGATTACGCCCAAATTAGCGAAAACTGGCACTTTTTTGGTCTTCGGAAATGGATAAAAGTTCTTCGTGATGGTCCCAGGAGCAATTAGATGGGTCACAACCCTATTTTTGCAACTTTGAAAATTTTAGTGGGTAAGAGTTATGCCCCTTGATTAAGCGATTTCATCAAATATTGGGAAAACCGTCGCTTTTTTGGAATTTTTGGACCAACTTATGTCGTTCGAAATGATCTCAGCTACATTTTGATATACCACAACCCTACTTTTGGTGACTTAGATGACTTGGAATTCTTGCGCGTTGAGAGTTATGCCCCTTGATTAAGCGATTTCATCAAATATTGGGAAAACCGTCGCTTTTTTGGAATTTTTGGACCAACTTATGTCGTTCGAAATGATCTCAGCTACATTTTGATATACCACAACCCTACTTTTGGTGACTTAGATGACTTGGAATTCTTGCGCGTTGAGGGTTACGGGGCTTTAATAAGTGCGATTACGCCCAAATTAGCGAAAACTGGCACTTTTTTGGTCTTCGGAAATGGATAAAAGTTCTTCGTGATGGTCCCAGGAGCAATTAGATGGGTCACAACCCTATTTTTGCAACTTTGAAAATTTTAGTGGGTAAGAGTTATGCCCCTTGATTGAGCGATTTCATCAAATATTGGGAAAACCGTCGCTTTTTTGGAATTTTTGGACCAACTTATGTCGTTCGAAATGATCTCAGCTACATTTTGATATACCACAACCCTACTTTTGGTGACTTAGATGACTTGGAATTCTTGCGCGTTGAGAGTTATGCCCCTTGATTAAGCGATTTCATCAAATATTTGGAAAACCGTCGCTTTTTTGGAATTTTTGGACCAACTTATGTCGTTCGAAATGATCTCAGCTACATTTTGATATACCACAACCCTACTTTTGGTGACTTAGATGACTTGGAATTCTTGCGCGTTGAGAGTTATGCCCCTTGATTAAGCGATTTCATCAAATATTGGGAAAACCGTCGCTTTTTTGGAATTTTTGGACCAACTTATGTCGTTCGAAATGATCTCAGCTACATTTTGATATACCACAACCCTACTTTTGGTGACTTAGATGACTTGGAATTCTTGCGCGTTGAGGGTTACGGGGCTTTAATAAGTGCGATTACGCCCAAATTAGCGAAAACTGGCACTTTTTTGGTCTTCGGAAATGGATAAAAGTACTTCATGATGGTCCCAGGAGCAATTAGATGGGTCACAACCCTATTTTTGCAACTTTGAAAATTTTAGTGGGTAAGAGTTATGCCCCTTGATTAAGCGATTTCATCAAATATTGGGAAAACCGTCGCTTTTTTGGAATTTTTGGACCAACTTATGTCGTTCGAAATGATCTCAGCTACATTTTGATATACCACAACCCTACTTTTGGTGACTTAGATGACTTGGAATTCTTGCGCGTTGAGAGTTATGCCCCTTGATTAAGCGATTTCATCAAATATTGGGAAAACCGTCGCTTTTTTGGAATTTTTGGACCAACTTATGTCGTTCGAAATGATCTCAGCTACATTTTGATATACCACAACCCTACTTTTGGTGACTTAGATGACTTGGAATTCTTGCGCGTTGAGAGTTATGCCCCTTGATTAAGCGATTTCATCAAATATTGGGAAAACCGTTGCTTTTTTGGAATTTTTGGACCAACTTATGTCGTTCGAAATGATCTCAGCTACATTTTGATATACCACAACCCTACTTTTGGTGACTTAGATGACTTGGAATTCTTGCGCGTTGAGGGTTACAGGGCTTTAATAAGTGCGATTACGCCCAAATTAGCGAAAACTGGCACTTTTTTGGTCTTCGGAAATGGATAAAAGTTCTTCGTGATGGTCCCAGGAGCAATTAGATGGGTCACAACCCTATTTTTGCAACTTTGAAAATTTTAGTGGGTAAGAGTTATGCCCCTTGATTAAGCGATTTCATCAAATATTGGGAAAACCGTCGCTTTTTTGGAATTTTTGGACCAACTTATGTCGTTCGAAATGATCTCAGCTACATTTTGATATACCACAACCCTACTTTTGGTGACTTAGATGACTTGGAATTCTTGCGCGTTGAGAGTTATGCCCCTTGATTAAGCGATTTCATCAAATATTGGGAAAACCGTCGCTTTTTTGGAATTTTTGGACCAACTTATGTCGTTCGAAATGATCTCAGCTACATTTTGATATACCACAACCCTACTTTTGGTGACTTAGATGACTTGGAATTCTTGCGCGTTGAGAGTTATGCCCCTTGATTAAGCGATTTCATCAAATATTGGGAAAACCGTCGCTTTTTTGGAATTTTTGGACCAACTTATGTCGTTCGAAATGATCTCAGCTACATTTTGATATACCACAACCCTACTTTTGGTGACTTAGATGACTTGGAATTCTTGCGCGTTGAGGGTTACGGGGCTTTAATAAGTGCGATTACGCCCAAATTAGCGAAAACTGGCACTTTTTTGGTCTTCGGAAATGGATAAAAGTTCTTCGTGATGGTCCCAGGAGCAATTAGATGGGTCACAACCCTATTTTTGCAACTTTGAAAATTTTAGTGGGTAAGAGTTATGCCCCTTGATTAAGCGATTTCATCAAATATTGGGAAAACCGTCGCTTTTTTGGAATTTTTGGACCAACTTATGTCGTTCGAAATGATCTCAGCTACATTTTGATATACCACAACCCTACTTTTGGTGACTTAGATGACTTGGAATTCTTGCGCGTTGAGAGTTATGCCCCTTGATTAAGCGATTTCATCAAATATTGGGAAAACCGTCGCTTTTTGGAATTTTTGGACCAACTTATGTCGTTCGAAATGATCTCAGCTACATTTTGATATACCACAACCCTACTTTTGGTGACTTAGATGACTTGGAATTCTTGCGCGTTGAGGGTTACGGGGCTTTAATAAGTGCGATTACGCCCAAATTAGCGAAAACTGGCACTTTTTTGGTCTTCGGAAATGGATAAAAGTTCTTCGTGATGGTCCCAGGAGCAATTAGATGGGTCACAACCCTATTTTTGCAACTTTGAAAATTTTAGTGGGTAAGAGTTATGCCCCTTGATTAAGCGATTTCATCAAATATTGGGAAAACCGTCGCTTTTTTGGAATTTTTGGACCAACTTATGTCGTTCGAAATGATCTCAGCTACATTTTGATATACCACAACCCTACTTTTGGTGACTTAGATGACTTGGAATTCTTGCGCGTTGAGAGTTATGCCCCTTGATTAAGCGATTTCATCAAATATTGGGAAAACCTTCGCTTTTTTGGAATTTTTGGACCAACTTATGTCGTTCGAAATGATCTCAGCTACATTTTGATATACCACAACCCTACTTTTGGTGACTTAGATGACTTGGAATTCTTGCACGTTGAGAGTTATGCCCCTTGATTAAGCGATTTCATCAAATATTGGGAAAACCGTCGCTTTTTTGGAATTTTTGGACCAACTTATGTCGTTCGAAATGATCTCAGCTACATTTTGATATACCACAACCCTACTTTTGGTGACTTAGATGACTTGGAATTCTTGTGCGTTGAGGGTTACGGGGCTTTAATAAGTGCGATTACGCCCAAATTAGCGAAAACTGGCACTTTTTTGGTCTTCGGAAATGGATAAAAGTTCTTCGTGATGGTCCCAGGAGCAATTAGATGGGTCACAACCCTAATTTTGCAACTTTGAAAATTTTAGTGGGTAAGAGTTATGCCCCTTGATTAAGCGATTTCATCAAATATTGGGAAAACCGTCGCTTTTTTGGAATTTTTGGACCAACTTATGTCGTTCGAAATAATCTCAGCTACATTTTGATATACCACAACCCTACTTTTGGTGACTTAGATGACTTGGAATTCTTGCGCGTTGAGAGTTATGCCCCTTGATTAAGCGATTTCATCAAATATTGGGAAAACCGTCGCTTTTTTGGAATTTTTGGACCAACTTATGTCGTTCGAAATGATCTCAGCTACATTTTGATATACCACAACCCTACTTTTGGTGACTTAGATGACTTGGAATTCTTGCGCGTTGAGAGTTATGCCCCTTGATTAAGCGATTTCATCAAATATTGGGAAAACCGTCGCTTTTTTGGAATTTTTGGACCAACTTATGTCGTTCGAAATGATCTCAGCTACATTTTGATATACCACAACCCTACTTTTGGTGACTTAGATGACTTGGAATTCTTGCGCGTTGAGAGTTATGCCCCTTGATTAAGCGATTTCATCAAATATTGGGAAAACCGTCGCTTTTTTGGAATTTTTGGACCAACTTATGTCGTTCGAAATGATCTCAGCTACATTTTGATATACCACAACCCTACTTTTGGTGACTTAGATGACTTGGAATTCTTGCGCGTTGAGGGTTACGGGGCTTTAATAAGTGCGATTACGCCCAAATTAGCGAAAACTGGCACTTTTTTGGTCTTCGGAAATGGATAAAAGTTCTTCGTGATGGTCCCAGGAGCAATTAGATGGGTCACAACCCTATTTTTGCAACTTTGAAAATTTTAGTGGGTAAGAGTTATGCCCCTTGATTAAGCGATTTCATCAAATATTGGGAAAACCGTCGCTTTTTTGGAATTTTTGGACCAACTTATGTCGTTCGAAATGATCTCAGCTACATTTTGATATACCACAACCCTACTTTTGGTGACTTAGATGACTTGGAATTCTTGCGCGTTGAGAGTTATGCCCCTTGATTAAGCGATTTCATCAAATATTGGGAAAACCGTCGCTTTTTTGGAATTTTTGGACCAACTTATGTCGTTCGAAATGATCTCAGCTACATTTTGATATACCACAACCCTACTTTTGGTGACTTAGATGACTTGGAATTCTTGCGCGTTGAGGGTTACGGGGCTTTAATAAGTGCGATTACGCCCAAATTAGCGAAAACTGGCACTTTTTTGGTCTTCGGAAATGGATAAAAGTTCTTCGTGATGGTCCCAGGAGCAATTAGATGGGTCACAACCCTATTTTTGCAACTTTGAAAATTTTAGTGGGTTAGAGTTATGCCCCTTGATTAAGCGATTTCATCAAATATTGGGAAAACCGTCGCTTTTTTGGAATTTTTGGACCAACTTATGTCGTTCGAAATGATCTCAGCTACATTTTGATATACCACAACCCTACTTTTGGTGACTTAGATGACTTGGAATTCTTGCGCGTTGAGAGTTATGCCCCTTGATTAAGCGATTTCATCAAATATTGGGAAAACCGTCGCTTTTTTGGAATTTTTGGACCAACTTATGTCGTTCGAAATGATCTCAGCTACATTTTGATATACCACAACCCTACTTTTGGTGACTTAGATGACTTGGAATTCTTGCGCGTTGAGAGTTATGCCCCTTGATTAAGCGATTTCATCAAATATTGGGAAAACCGTCGCTTTTTTGGAATTTTTGGACCAACTTATGTCGTTCGAAATGATCTCAGCTACATTTTGATATACCACAACCCTACTTTTGGTGACTTAGATGACTTGGAATTCTTGTGCGTTGAGGGTTACGGGGCTTTAATAAGTGCGATTACGCCCAAATTAGCGAAAACTGGCACTTTTTTGGTCTTCGGAAATGGATAAAAGTTCTTCGTGATGGTCCCAGGAGCAATTAGATGGGTCACAACCCTATTTTTGCAACTTTGAAAATTTTAGTGGGTAAGAGTTATGCCCCTTGATTAAGCGATTTCATCAAATATTGGGAAAACCGTCGCTTTTTTGGAATTTTTGGACCAACTTATGTCGTTCGAAATAATCTCAGCTACATTTTGATATACCACAACCCTACTTTTGGTGACTTAGATGACTTGGAATTCTTGCGCGTTGAGAGTTATGCCCCTTGATTAAGCGATTTCATCAAATATTGGGAAAACCGTCGCTTTTTTGGAATTTTTGGACCAACTTATGTCGTTCGAAATGATCTCAGCTACATTTTGATATACCACAACCCTACTTTTGGTGACTTAGATGACTTGGAATTCTTGCGCGTTGAGAGTTATGCCCCTTGATTAAGCGATTTCATCAAATATTGGGAAAACCGTCGCTTTTTTGGAATTTTTGGACCAACTTATGTCGTTCGAAATGATCTCAGCTACATTTTGATATACCACAACCCTACTTTTGGTGACTTAGATGACTTGGAATTCTTGCGCGTTGAGAGTTATGCCCCTTGATTAAGCGATTTCATCAAATATTGGGAAAACCGTCGCTTTTTTGGAATTTTTGGACCAACTTATGTCGTTCGAAATGATCTCAGCTACATTTTGATATACCACAACCCTACTTTTGGTGACTTAGATGACTTGGAATTCTTGCGCGTTGAGGGTTACGGGGCTTTAATAAGTGCGATTACGCCCAAATTAGCGAAAACTGGCACTTTTTTGGTCTTCGGAAATGGATAAAAGTTCTTCGTGATGGTCCCAGGAGCAATTAGATGGGTCACAACCCTATTTTTGCAACTTTGAAAATTTTAGTGGGTAAGAGTTATGCCCCTTGATTAAGCGATTTCATCAAATATTGGGAAAACCGTCGCTTTTTTGGAATTTTTGGACCAACTTATGTCGTTCGAAATGATCTCAGCTACATTTTGATATACCACAACCCTACTTTTGGTGACTTAGATGACTTGGAATTCTTGCGCGTTGAGAGTTATGCCCCTTGATTAAGCGATTTCATCAAATATTGGGAAAACCGTCGCTTTTTTGGAATTTTTGGACCAACTTATGTCGTTCGAAATGATCTCAGCTACATTTTGATATACCACAACCCTACTTTTAGTGACTTAGATGACTTGGAATTCTTGTGCGTTGAGGGTTACGGGGCTTTAATAAGTGCGATTACGCCCAAATTAGCGAAAACTGGCACTTTTTTGGTCTTCGGAAATGGATAAAAGTTCTTCGTGATGGTCCCAGGAGCAATTAGATGGGTCACAACCCTATTTTTGCAACTTTGAAAATTTTAGTGGGTAAGAGTTATGCCCCTTGATTAAGCGATTTCATCAAATATTGGGAAAACCGTCGCTTTTTTGGAATTTTTGGACCAACTTATGTCGTTCGAAATAATCTCAGCTACATTTTGATATACCACAACCCTACTTTTGGTGACTTAGATGACTTGGAATTCTTGCGCGTTGAGAGTTATGCCCCTTGATTAAGCGATTTCATCAAATATTGGGAAAACCGTCGCTTTTTTGGAATTTTTGGACCAACTTATGTCGTTCGAAATGATCTCAGCTACATTTTGATATACCACAACCCTACTTTTGGTGACTTAGATGACTTGGAATTCTTGCGCGTTGAGAGTTATGCCCCTTGATTAAGCGATTTCATCAAATATTGGGAAAACCGTCGCTTTTTTGGAATTTTTGGACCAACTTATGTCGTTCGAAATGATCTCAGCTACATTTTGATATACCACAACCCTACTTTTGGTGACTTAGATGACTTGGAATTCTTGCGCGTTGAGAGTTATGCCCCTTGATTAAGCGATTTCATCAAATATTGGGAAAACCGTCGCTTTTTTGGAATTTTTGGACCAACTTATGTCGTTCGAAATGATCTCAGCTACATTTTGATATACCACAACCCTACTTTTGGTGACTTAGATGACTTGGAATTCTTGCGCGTTGAGGGTTACGGGGCTTTAATAAGTGCGATTACGCCCAAATTAGCGAAAACTGGCACTTTTTTGGTCTTCGGAAATGGATAAAAGTTCTTCGTGATGGTCCCAGGAGCAATTAGATGGGTCACAACCCTATTTTTGCAACTTTGAAAATTTTAGTGGGTAAGAGTTATGCCCCTTGATTAAGCGATTTCATCAAATATTGGGAAAACCGTCGCTTTTTTGGAATTTTTGGACCAACTTATGTCGTTCGAAATGATCTCAGCTACATTTTGATATACCACAACCCTACTTTTGGTGACTTAGATGACTTGGAATTCTTGCGCGTTGAGAGTTATGCCCCTTGATTAAGCGATTTCATCAAATATTGGGAAAACCGTCGCTTTTTTGGAATTTTTGGACCAACTTATGTCGTTCGAAATGATCTCAGCTACATTTTGATATACCACAACCCTACTTTTAGTGACTTAGATGACTTGGAATTCTTGCGCGTTGAGGGTTACGGGGCTTTAATAAGTGCGATTACGCCCAAATTAGCGAAAACTGGCACTTTTTTGGTCTTCGGAAATGGATAAAAGTTCTTCGTGATGGTCCCAGGAGCAATTAGATGGGTCACAACCCTATTTTTGCAACTTTGAAAATTTTAGTGGGTAAGAGTTATGCCCCTTGATTAAGCGATTTCATCAAATATTAGGAAAACCGTCGCTTTTTTGGAATTTTTGGACCAACTTATGTCGTTCGAAATGATCTCAGCTACATTTTGATATACCACAACCCTACTTTTGGTGACTTAGATGACTTGGAATTCTTGCGCGTTGAGAGTTATGCCCCCTGATTAAACGATTTCATCAAATATTGGGAAAACCGTCGCTTTTTTGGAATTTTTGGACCAACTTATGTCGTTCGAAATGATCTCAGCTACATTTTGATATACCACAACCCTACTTTTGGTGACTTAGATGACTTGGAATTCTTGCGCGTTGAGAGTTATGCCCCTTGATTAAGCGATTTCATCAAATATTGGGAAAACCGTCGCTTTTTTGGAATTTTTGGACCAACTTATGTCGTTCGAAATGATCTCAGCTACATTTTGATATACCACAACCCTACTTTTGGTGACTTAGATGACTTGGAATTCTTGCGCGTTGAGGGTTACGGGGCTTTAATAAGTGCGATTACGCCCAAATTAGCGAAAACTGGCACTTTTTTGGTCTTCGGAAATGGATAAAAGTTCTTCGTGATGGTCCCAGGAGCAATTAGATGGGTCACAACCCTATTTTTGCAACTTTGAAAATTTTAGTGGGTAAGAGTTATGCCCCTTGATTAAGCGATTTCATCAAATATTGGGAAAACCGTCGCTTTTTTGGAATTTTTGGACCAACTTATGTCGTTCGAAATGATCTCAGCTACATTTTGATATACCACAACCCTACTTTTGGTGACTTAGATGACTTGGAATTCTTGCGCGTTGAGAGTTATGCCCCTTGATTAAGCGATTTCATCAAATATTGGGAAAACCGTCGCTTTTTTGGAATTTTTGGACCAACTTATGTCGTTCGAAATGATCTCAGCTACATTTTGATATACCACAACCCTACTTTTGGTGACTTAGATGACTTGGAATTCTTGCGCGTTGAGAGTTATGCCCCTTGATTAAGCGATTTCATCAAATATTGGGAAAACCGTCGCTTTTTTGGAATTTTTGGACCAACTTATGTCGTTCGAAATGATCTCAGCTACATTTTGATATACCACAACCCTACTTTTGGTGACTTAGATGACTTGGAATTCTTGCGCGTTGAGGGTTACGGGGCTTTAATAAGTGCGATTACGCCCAAATTAGCGAAAACTGGCACTTTTTTGGTCTTCGGAAATGGATAAAAGTTCTTCGTGATGGTCCCAGGAGCAATTAGATGGGTCACAACCCTATTTTTGCAACTTTGAAAATTTTAGTGGGTAAGAGTTATGCCCCTTGATTAAGCGATTTCATCAAATATTGGGAAAACCGTCGCTTTTTTGGAATTTTTGGACCAACTTATGTCGTTCGAAATGATCTCAGCTACATTTTGATATACCACAACCCTACTTTTGGTGACTTAGATGACTTGGAATTCTTGCGCGTTGAGAGTTATGCCCCTTGATTAACAATTTCATCAAATATTGGGAAAACCGTCGCTTTTTTGAAATTTTTGGACCAACTTATGTCGTTCGAAATGATCTCAGCTACATTTTGATATACCACAACCCTACTTTTGGTGACTTAGATGACTTGGAATTCTTGCGCGTTGAGAGTTATGCCCCTTGATTAAGCGATTTCATCAAATATTGGGAAAACCGTCGCTTTTTTGGAATTTTTGGACCAACTTATGTCGTTCGAAATGATCTCAGCTACATTTTGATATACCACAACCCTACTTTTGGTGACTTAGATGACTTGGAATTCTTGCGCGTTGAGGGTTACGGGGCTTTAATAAGTGCGATTACGCCCAAATTAGCGAAAACTGGCACTTTTTTGGTCTTCGGAAATGGATAAAAGTACTTCATGATGGTCCCAGGAGCAATTAGATGGGTCACAACCCTATTTTTGCAACTTTGAAAATTTTAGTGGGTAAGAGTTATGCCCCTTGATTAAGCGATTTCATCAAATATTGGGAAAACCGTCGCTTTTTTGGAATTTTTGGACCAACTTATGTCGTTCGAAATGATCTCAGCTACATTTTGATATACCACAACCCTACTTTTGGTGACTTAGATGACTTGGAATTCTTGCGCGTTGAGAGTTATGCCCCTTGATTAAGCGATTTCATCAAATATTGGGAAAACCGTCGCTTTTTTGGAATTTTTGGACCAACTTATGTCGTTCGAAATGATCTCAGCTACATTTTGATATACCACAACCCTACTTTTGGTGACTTAGATGACTTGGAATTCTTGCGCGTTGAGAGTTATGCCCCTTGATTAAGCGATTTCATCAAATATTGGGAAAACCGTCGCTTTTTTGGAATTTTTGGACCAACTTATGTCGTTCGAAATGATCTCAGCTACATTTTGATATACCACAACCCTACTTTTGGTGACTTAGATGACTTGGAATTCTTGCGCGTTGAGGGTTACGGGGCTTTAATAAGTGCGATTACGCCCAAATTAGCGAAAACTGGCACTTTTTTGGTCTTCGGAAATGGATAAAAGTTCTTCGTGATGGTCCCAGGAGCAATTAGATGGGTCACAACCCTATTCTTGCAACTTTGAAAATTTTAGTGGGTAAGAGTTATGCCCCTTGATTAAGCGATTTCATCAAATATTGGGAAAACCGTCGCTTTTTTGGAATTTTTGGACCAACTTATGTCGTTCGAAATGATCTCAGCTACATTTTGATATACCACAACCCTACTTTTGGTGACTTAGATGACTTGGAATTCTTGCGCGTTGAGAGTTATGCCCCTTGATTAAGCGATTTCATCAAATATTGGGAAAACCGTCGCTTTTTTGGAATTTTTGGACCAACTTATGTCGTTCGAAATGATCTCAGCTACATTTTGATATACCACAACCCTACTTTTGGTGACTTAGATGACTTGGAATTCTTGCGCGTTGAGGGTTACGGGGCTTTAATAAGTGAGATTACGCCCAAATTAGCGAAAACTGGCACTTTTTTGGTCTTCGGAAATGGATAAAAGTTCTTCGTGATGGTCCCAGGAGCAATTAGATGGGTCACAACCCTATTTTTGCAACTTTGAAAATTTTAGTGGGTAAGAGTTATGCCCCTTGATTAAGCGATTTCATCAAATATTGGGAAAACCGTCGCTTTTTTGGAATTTTTGGACCAACTTATGTCGTTCGAAATGATCTCAGCTACATTTTGATATACCACAACCCTACTTTTGGTGACTTAGATGACTTGGAATTCTTGCGCGTTGAGAGTTATGCCCCTTGATTAAGCGATTTCATCAAATATTGGGAAAACCGTCGCTTTTTTGGAATTTTTGGACCAACTTATGTCGTTCGGAATGATCTCAGCTACATTTTGATATACCACAACCCTACTTTTGGTGACTTAGATGACTTGGAATTCTTGCGCGTTGAGAGTTATGCCCCTTGATTAAGCAATTTCATCAAATATTGGGAAAACCGTCGCTTTTTTGGAATTTTTGGACCAACTTATGTCGTTCGAAATGATCTCAGCTACATTTTGATATACCACAACCCTACTTTTGGTGACTTAGATGACTTGGAATTCTTGCGCGTTGAGAGTTATGCCCCTTGATTAAGCGATTTCATCAAATATTGGGAAAACCGTCGCTTTTTTGGAATTTTTGGACCAACTTATGTCGTTCGAAATAATCTCAGCTACATTTTGATATACCACAACCCTACTTTTGGTGACTTAGATGACTTGGAATTCTTGCGCGTTGAGAGTTATGCCCCTTGATTAAGCGATTTCATCAAATATTGGGAAAACCGTCGCTTTTTTGGAATTTTTGGACCAACTTATGTCGTTCGAAATGATCTCAGCTACATTTTGATATACCACAACCCTACTTTTGGTGACTTAGATGACTTGGAATTCTTGCGCGTTGAGGGTTACGGGGCTTTAATAAGTGCGATTACGCCCAAATTAGCGAAAACTGGCACTTTTTTGGTCTTCGGAAATGGATAAAAGTTCTTCGTGATGGTCCCAGGAGCAATTAGATGGGTCACAACCCTATTTTTGCAACTTTGAAAATTTTAGTGGGTAAGAGTTATGCCCCTTGATTAAGCGATTTCATCAAATATTGGGAAAACCGTCGCTTTTTTGGAATTTTTGGACCAACTTATGTCGTTCGAAATGATCTCAGCTACATTTTGATATACCACAACCCTACTTTTGGTGACTTAGATGACTTGGAATTCTTGCGCGTTGAGAGTTATGCCCCTTGATTTAGCGATTTCATCAAATATTGGGAAAACCGTCGCTTTTTTGGAATTTTTGGACCAACTTATGTCGTTCGAAATGATCTCAGCTACATTTTGATATACCACAACCCTACTTTTGGTGACTTAGATGACTTGGAATTCTTGCGCGTTGAGAGTTATGCCCCTTGATTAAGCGATTTCATCAAATATTGGGAAAACCGTCGCTTTTTTGGAATTTTTGGACCAACTTATGTCGTTCGAAATGATCTCAGCTACATTTTGATATACCACAACCCTACTTTTGGTGACTTAGATGACTTGGAATTCTTGCGCGTTGAGGGTTACGGGGCTTTAATAAGTGCGATTACGCCCAAATTAGCGAAAACTGGCACTTTTTTGGTCTGCGGAAATGGATAAAAGTTCTTCGTGATGGTCCCAGGAGCAATTAGATGGGTCACAACCCTATTTTTGCAACTTTGAAAATGTTAGTGGGTAAGAGTTATGCCCCTTGATTAAGCGATTTCATCAAATATTGGGAAAACCGTCGCTTTTTTGGAATTTTTGGACCAACTTATGTCGTTCGAAATGATCTCAGCTACATTTTGATATACCACAACCCTACTTTTGGTGACTTAGATGACTTGGAATTCTTGCGCGTTGAGAGTTATGCCCCTTGATTAAGCGATTTCATCAAATATTGGGAAAACCGTCGCTTTTTTGGAATTTTTGGACCAACTTATGTCGTTCGAAATGATCTCAGCTACATTTTGATATACCACAACCCTACTTTTGGTGACTTAGATGACTTGGAATTCTTGCGCGTTGAGAGTTATGCCCCTTGTTTAAGCGATTTCATCAAATATTGGGAAAACCGTCGCTTTTTTGGAATTTTTGGACCAACTTATGTCGTTCGAAATGATCTCAGCTACATTTTGATATACCACAACCCTACTTTTGGTGACTTAGATGACTTGGAATTCTTGCGCGTTGAGGGTTACGGGGCTTTAATAAGTGCGATTACGCCCAAATTAGCGAAAACTGGCACTTTTTTGGTCTTCGGAAATGGATAAAAGTTCTTCGTGATGGTCCCAGGAGCAATTAGATGGGTCACAACCCTATTTTTGCAACTTTGAAAATTTTAGTGGGTAAGAGTTATGCCCCTTTATTAAGCGATTTCATCAAATATTGGGAAAACCGTCGCTTTTTTGGAATTTTTGGACCAACTTATGTCGTTCGAAATGATCTCAGCTACATTTTGATATACCACAACCCTACTTTTGGTGACTTAGATGACTTGGAATTCTTGCGCGTTGAGAGTTATGCCCCTTGATTAAGCGATTTCATCAAATATTGGGAAAACCGTCGCTTTTTTGGAATTTTTGGACCAACTTATGTCGTTCGAAATGATCTCAGCTACATTTTGATATACCACAACCCTACTTTTGGTGACTTAGATGACTTGGAATTCTTGCGCGTTGAGAGTTATGCCCCTTGATTAAGCGATTTCATCAAATATTGGGAAAACCGTCGCTTTTTTGGAATTTTTGGACCAACTTATGTCGTTCGAAATGATCTCAGCTACATTTTGATATACCACAACCCTACTTTTGGTGACTTAGATGACTTGGAATTCTTGCGCGTTGAGGGTTACGGGGCTTTAATAAGTGCGATTACGCCCAAATTAGCGAAAACTGGCACTTTTTTGGTCTTCGGAAATGGATAAAAGTTCTTCGTGATGGTCCCAGGAGCAATTAGATGGGTCACAACCCTATTTTTGCAACTTTGAAAATTTTAGTGGGTAAGAGTTATGCCCCTTGATTAAGCGATTTCATCAAATATTGGGAAAACCGTCGCTTTTTTGGAATTTTTGGACCAACTTATGTCGTTCGAAATGATCTCAGCTACATTTTGATATACCACAACCCTACTTTTGGTGACTTAGATGACTTGGAATTCTTGCGCGTTGAGAGTTATGCCCCTTGATTAAGCGATTTCATCAAATATTGGGAAAACCGTCGCTTTTTTGGAATTTTTGGACCAACTTATGTCGTTCGAAATGATCTCAGCTACATTTTGATATACCACAACCCTACTTTTGGTGACTTAGATGACTTGGAATTCTTGCGCGTTGAGAGTTATGCCCCTTGATTAAGCGATTTCATCAAATATTGGGAAAACCGTCGCTTTTTTGGAATTTTTGGACCAACTTATGTCGTTCGAAATGATCTCAGCTACATTTTGATATACCACAACCCTACTTTTGGTGACTTAGATGACTTGGAATTCTTGCGCGTTGAGGGTTACGGGGCTTTAATAAGTGCGATTACGCCCAAATTAGCGAAAACTGGCACTTTTTTGGTCTTCGGAAATGGATAAAAGTTCTTCGTGATGGTCCCAGGAGCAATTAGATGGGTCACAACCCTATTTTTGCAACTTTGAAAATTTTAGTGGGTAAGAGTTATGCCCCTTGATTAAGCGATTTCATCAAATATTGGGAAAACCGTCGCTTTTTTGGAATTTTTGGACCAACTTATGTCGTTCGAAATGATCTCAGCTACATTTTGATATACCACAACCCTACTTTTGGTGACTTAGATGACTTGGAATTCTTGCGCGTTGAGAGTTATGCCCCTTGATTAAGCGATTTCATCAAATATTGGGAAAACCGTTGCTTTTTTGGAATTTTTGGACCAACTTATGTCGTTCGAAATGATCTCAGCTACATTTTGATATACCACAACCCTACTTTTGGTGACTTAGATGACTTGGAATTCTTGCGCGTTGAGGGTTACGGGGCTTTAATAAGTGCGATTACGCCCAAATTAGCGAAAACTGGCACTTTTTTGGTCTTCGGAAATGGATAAAAGTTCTTCGTGATGGTCCCAGGAGCAATTAGATGGGTCACAACCCTATTTTTGCAACTTTGAAAATTTTAGTGGGTAAGAGTTATGCCCCTTGATTAAGCGATTTCATCAAATATTGGGAAAACCGTCGCTTTTTTGGAATTTTTGGACCAACTTATGTCGTTCGAAATGATCTCAGCTACATTTTGATATACCACAACCCTACTTTTGGTGACTTAGATGACTTGGAATTCTTGCGCGTTGAGAGTTATGCCCCTTGATTAAGCGATTTCATCAAATATTGGGAAAACCGTCGCTTTTTTGGAATTTTTGGACCAACTTTTGTCGTTCGAAATGATCTCAGCTACATTTTGATATACCACAACCCTACTTTTGGTGACTTAGATGACTTGGAATTCTTGCGCGTTGAGAGTTATGCCCCTTGATTAAGCGATTTCATCAAATATTGGGAAAACCGTCGCTTTTTTGGAATTTTTGGACCAACTTATGTCGTTCGAAATGATCTCAGCTACATTTTGATATACCACAACCCTACTTTTGGTGACTTAGATGACTTGGAATTCTTGCGCGTTGAGAGTTATGCCCCTTGATTAAGCGATTTCATCAAATATTGGGAAAACCGTCGCTTTTTTGGAATTTTTGGACCAACTTATGTCGTTCGAAATGATCTCAGCTACATTTTGATATACCACAACCCTACTTTTGGTGACTTAGATGACTTGGAATTCTTGCGCGTTGAGGGTTACGGGGCTTTAATAAGTGCGATTACGCCCAAATTAGCGAAAACTGGCACTTTTTTGGTCTTCGGAAATGGATAAAAGTTCTTCGTGATGGTCCCAGGAGCAATTAGATGGGTCACAACCCTATTTTTGCAACTTTGAAAATTTTAGTGGGTAAGAGTTATGCCCCTTGATTAAGCGATTTCATCAAATATTGGGAAAACCGTCGCTTTTTTGGAATTTTTGGACCAACTTATGTCGTTCGAAATGATCTCAGCTACATTTTGATATACCACAACCCTACTTTTGGTGACTTAGATGACTTGGAATTCTTGCGCGTTGAGAGTTATGCCCCTTGATTAAGCGATTTCATCAAATATTGGGAAAACCGTCGCTTTTTTGGAATTTTTGGACCAACTTATGTCGTTCGAAATGATCTCAGCTACATTTTGATATACCACAACCCTACTTTTGGTGACTTAGATGACTTGGAATTCTTGCGCGTTGAGGGTTACGGGTCTTTAATAAGTGCGATTACGCCCAAATTAGCGAAAACTGGCACTTTTTTGGTCTTCGGAAATGGATAAAAGTTCTTCGTGATGGTCCCAGGAGCAATTAGATGGGTCACAACCCTATTTTTGCAACTTTGAAAATTTTAGTGGGTAAGAGTTATGCCCCTTGATTAAGCGATTTCATCAAATATTGGGAAAACCGTCGCTTTTTTGGAATTTTTGGACCAACTTATGTCGTTCGAAATGATCTCAGCTACATTTTGATATACCACAACCCTACTTTTGGTGACTTAGATGACTTGGAATTCTTGCGCGTTGAGAGTTATGCCCCTTGATTAAGCGATTTCATCAAATATTGGGAAAACCGTCGCTTTTTTGGAATTTTTGGACCAACTTATGTCGTTCGAAATGATCTTTGCTACATTTTGATATACCACAACCCTACTTTTGGTGACTTAGATGACTTGGAATTCTTGCGCGTTGAGGGTTACGGGGCTTTAATAAGTGCGATTA
The DNA here is from genome assembly GCA_916613615.1 of Steromphala cineraria. NCBI lineage: Eukaryota > Metazoa > Mollusca > Gastropoda > Trochida > Trochidae > Steromphala > Steromphala cineraria. The sequence continues at coordinate 28,947,718 of OU744726.1, read as the reverse complement.
CGCCCAAATTAGCGAAAACTGGCACTTTTTTGGTCTTCGGAAATGGATAAAAGTTCTTCGTGATGGTCCCAGGAGCAATTAGATGGGTCACAACCCTATTTTTGCAACTTTGAAAATTTTAGTGGGTAAGAGTTATGCCCCTTGATTAAGCGATTTCATCAAATATTGGGAAAACCGTCGCTTTTTTGGAATTTTTGGACCAACTTATGTCGTTCGAAATGATCTCAGCTACATTTTGATATACCACAACCCTACTTTTGGTGACTTAGATGACTTGGAATTCTTGCGCGTTGAGAGTTATGCCCCTTGATTAAGCGATTTCATCAAATATTGGGAAAACCGTCGCTTTTTTGGAATTTTTGGACCAACTTATGTCGTTCGAAATGATCTCAGCTACATTTAGATATACCACAACCCTACTTTTGGTGACTTAGATGACTTGGAATTCTTGCGCGTTGAGAGTTATGCCCCTTGATTAAGCGATTTCATCAAATATTGGGAAAACCGTCGCTTTTTTGGAATTTTTGGACCAACTTATGTCGTTCGAAATGATCTCAGCTACATTTTGATATACCACAACCCTACTTTTGGTGACTTAGATGACTTGGAATTCTTGCGCGTTGAGGGTTACGGGGCTTTAATAAGTGCGATTACGCCCAAATTAGCGAAAACTGGCACTTTTTTGGTCTTCGGAAATGGATAAAAGTTCTTCGTGATGGTCCCAGGAGCAATTAGATGGGTCACAACCCTATTTTTGCAACTTTGAAAATTTTAGTGGGTAAGAGTTATGCCCCTTGATTAAGCGATTTCATCAAATATTGGGAAAACCGTCGCTTTTTTGGAATTTTTGGACCAACTTATGTCGTTCGAAATGATCTCAGCTACATTTTGATATACCACAACCCTACTTTTGGTGACTTAGATGACTTGGAATTCTTGCGCGTTGAGAGTTATGCCCCTTGATTAAGCGATTTCATCAAATATTGGGAAAACCGTCGCTTTTTTGGAATTTTTGGACCAACTTATGTCGTTCGAAATGATCTCAGCTACATTTTGATATACCACAACCCTACTTTTGGTGACTTAGATGACTTGGAATTCTTGCGCGTTGAGAGTTATGCCCCTTGATTAAGCGATTTCATCAAATATTGGGAAAACCGTCGCTTTTTTGGAATTTTTGGACCAACTTATGTCGTTCGAAATGATCTCAGCTACATTTTGATATACCACAACCCTACTTTTGGTGACTTAGATGACTTGGAATTCTTGCGCGTTGAGGGTTACGGGGCTTTAATAAGTGCGATTACGCCCAAATTAGCGAAAACTGGCACTTTTTTGGTCTTCGGAAATGGATAAAAGTTCTTCGTGATGGTCCCAGGAGCAATAAGATGGGTCACAACCCTATTTTTGCAACTTTGAAAATTTTAGTGGGTAAGAGTTATGCCCCTTGATTAAGCGATTTCATCAAATATTGGGAAAACCGTCGCTTTTTTGGAATTTTTGGACCAACTTATGTCGTTCGAAATGATCTCAGCTACATTTTGATATACCACAACCCTACTTTTGGTGACTTAGATGACTTGGAATTCTTGCGCGTTGAGAGTTATGCCCCTTGATTAAGCGATTTCATCAAATATTGGGAAAACCGTCGCTTTTTTGGAATTTTTGGACCAACTTATGTCGTTCGAAATGATCTCAGCTACATTTTGATATACCACAACCCTACTTTTGGTGACTTAGATGACTTGGAATTCTTGCGCGTTGAGAGTTATGCCCCTTGATTAAGCGATTTCATCAAATATTGGGAAAACCGTCGCTTTTTTGGAATTTTTGGACCAACTTATGTCGTTCGAAATGATCTCAGCTACATTTTGATATACCACAACCCTACTTTTGGTGACTTAGATGACTTGGAATTCTTGCGCGTTGAGGGTTACGGGGCTTTAATAAGTGCGATTACGCCCAAATTAGCGAAAACTGGCACTTTTTTGGTCTTCGGAAATGGATAAAAGTTCTTCGTGATGGTCCCAGGAGCAATTAGATGGGTCACAACCCTATTTTTGCAACTTTGAAAATTTTAGTGGGTAAGAGTTATGCCCCTTGATTAAGCGATTTCATCAAATATTGGGAAAACCGTCGCTTTTTTGGAATTTTTGGACCAACTTATGTCGTTCGAAATGATCTCAGCTACATTTTGATATACCACAACCCTACTTTTGGTGACTTAGATGACTTGGAATTCTTGCGCGTTGAGAGTTATGCCCCTTGATTAAGCGATTTCATCAAATATTGGGAAAACCGTCGCTTTTTTGGAATTTTTGGACCAACTTATGTCGTTCGAAATGATCTCAGCTACATTTTGATATACCACAACCCTACTTTTGGTGACTTAGATGACTTGGAATTCTTGCGCGTTGAGGGTTACGGGGCTTTAATAAGTGCGATTACGCCCAAATTAGCGAAAACTGGCACTTTTTTGGTCTTCGGAAATGGATAAAAGTTCTTCGTGATGGTCCCAGGAGCAATTAGATGGGTCACAACCCTATTTTTGCAACTTTGAAAATTTTAGTGGGTAAGAGTTATGCCCCTTGATTAAGCGATTTCATCAAATATTGGGAAAACCGTCGCTTTTTTGGAATTTTTGGACCAACTTATGTCGTTCGAAATGATCTCAGCTACATTTTGATATACCACAACCCTACTTTTGGTGACTTAGATGACTTGGAATTCTTGCGCGTTGAGAGTTATGCCCCTTGATTAAGCGATTTCATCAAATATTGGGAAAACCGTCGCTTTTTTGGAATTTTTGGACCAACTTATGTCGTTCGAAATGATCTCAGCTACATTTTGATATACCACAACCCTACTTTTGGTGACTTAGATGACTTGGAATTCTTGCGCGTTGAGAGTTATGCCCCTTGATTAAGCGATTTCATCAAATATTGGGAAAACCGTCGCTTTTTTGGAATTTTTGGACCAACTTATGTCGTTCGAAATGATCTCAGCTACATTTTGATATACCACAACCCTACTTTTGGTGACTTAGATGACTTGGAATTCTTGCGCGTTGAGGGTTACGGGGCTTTAATAAGTGCGATTACGCCCAAATTAGCGAAAACTGGCACTTTTTTGGTCTTCGGAAATGGATAAAAGTTCTTCGTGATGGTCCCAGGAGCAATTAGATGGGTCACAACCCTATTTTTGCAACTTTGAAAATTTTAGTGGGTAAGAGTTATGCCCCTTGATTAAGCGATTTCATCAAATATTGGGAAAACCGTCGCTTTTTTGGAATTTTTGGACCAACTTATGTCGTTCGAAATGATCTCAGCTACATTTTGATATACCACAACCCTACTTTTGGTGACTTAGATGACTTGGAATTCTTGCGCGTTGAGAGTTATGCCCCTTGATTAAGCGATTTCATCAAATATTGGGAAAACCGTCGCTTTTTTGGAATTTTTGGACCAACTTATGTCGTTCGAAATGATCTCAGCTACATTTTGATATACCACAACCCTACTTTTGGTGACTTAGATGACTTGGAATTCTTGCGCGTTGAGGGTTACGGGGCTTTAATAAGTGCGATTACGCCCAAATTAGCGAAAACTGGCACTTTTTTGGTCTTCGGAAATGGATAAAAGTTCTTCGTGATGGTCCCAGGAGCAATTAGATGGGTCACAACCCTATTTTTGCAACTTTGAAAATTTTAGTGGGTAAGAGTTATGCCCCTTGATTAAGCGATTTCATCAAATATTGGGAAAACCGTCGCTTTTTTGGAATTTTTGGACCAACTTATGTCGTTCGAAATGATCTCAGCTACATTTTGATATACCACAACCCTACTTTTGGTGACTTAGATGACTTGGAATTCTTGCGCGTTGAGAGTTATGCCCCTTGATTAAGCGATTTCATCAAATATTGGGAAAACCGTCGCTTTTTTGGAATTTTTGGACCAACTTATGTCGTTCGAAATGATCTCAGCTACATTTTGATATACCACAACCCTACTTTTGGTGACTTAGATGACTTGGAATTCTTGCGCGTTGAGAGTTATGCCCCTTGATTAAGCGATTTCATCAAATATTGGGAAAACCGTCGCTTTTTTGGAATTTTTGGACCAACTTATGTCGTTCGAAATGATCTCAGCTACATTTTGATATACCACAACCCTACTTTTGGTGACTTAGATGACTTGGAATTCTTGCGCGTTGAGGGTTACGGGGCTTTAATAAGTGCGATTACGCCCAAATTAGCGAAAACTGGCACTTTTTTGGTCTTCGGAAATGGATAAAAGTTCTTCGTGATGGTCCCAGGAGCAATTAGATGGGTCACAACCCTATTTTTGCAACTTTGAAAATTTTAGTGGGTAAGAGTTATGCCCCTTGATTAAGCGATTTCATCAAATATTGGGAAAACCGTCGCTTTTTTGGAATTTTTGGACCAACTTATGTCGTTCGAAATGATCTCAGCTACATTTTGATATACCACAACCCTACTTTTGGTGACTTAGATGACTTGGAATTCTTGCGCGTTGAGAGTTATGCCCCTTGATTAAGCGATTTCATCAAATATTGGGAAAACCGTCGCTTTTTTGGAATTTTTGGACCAACTTATGTCGTTCGAAATGATCTCAGCTACATTTTGATATACCACAACCCTACTTTTGGTGACTTAGATGACTTGGAATTCTTGCGCGTTGAGGGTTACGGGGCTTTAATAAGTGCGATTACGCCCAAATTAGCGAAAACTGGCACTTTTTTGGTCTTCGGAAATGGATAAAAGTTCTTCGTGATGGTCCCAGGAGCAATTAGATGGGTCACAACCCTATTTTTGCAACTTTGAAAATTTTAGTGGGTAAGAGTTATGCCCCTTGATTAAGCGATTTCATCAAATATTGGGAAAACCGTCGCTTTTTTGGAATTTTTGGACCAACTTATGTCGTTCGAAATGATCTCAGCTACATTTTGATATACCACAACCCTACTTTTGGTGACTTAGATGACTTGGAATTCTTGCGCGTTGAGAGTTATGCCCCTTGATTAAGCGATTTCATCAAATATTGGGAAAACCGTCGCTTTTTTGGAATTTTTGGACCAACTTATGTCGTTCGAAATGATCTCAGCTACATTTTGATATACCACAACCCTACTTTTGGTGACTTAGATGACTTGGAATTCTTGCGCTTTGAGAGTTATGCCCCTTGATTAAGCGATTTCATCAAATATTGGGAAAACCGTCGCTTTTTTGGAATTTTTGGACCAACTTATGTCGTTCGAAATGATCTCAGCTACATTTTGATATACCACAACCCTACTTTTGGTGACTTAGATGACTTGGAATTCTTGCGCGTTGAGGGTTACGGGGCTTTAATAAGTGCGATTACGCCCAAATTAGCGAAAACTGGCACTTTTTTGGTCTTCGGAAATGGATAAAAGTTCTTCGTGATGGTCCCAGGAGCAATTAGATGGGTCACAACCCTATTTTTGCAACTTTGAAAATTTTAGTGGGTAAGAGTTATGCCCCTTGATTAAGCGATTTCATCAAATATTGGGAAAACCGTCGCTTTTTTGGAATTTTTGGACCAACTTATGTCGTTCGAAATGATCTCAGCTACATTTTGATATACCACAACCCTACTTTTGGTGACTTAGATGACTTGGAATTCTTGCGCGTTGAGAGTTATGCCCCTTGATTAAGCGATTTCATCAAATATTGGGAAAACCGTTGCTTTTTTGGAATTTTTGGACCAACTTATGTCGTTCGAAATGATCTCAGCTACATTTTGATATACCACAACCCTACTTTTGGTGACTTAGATGACTTGGAATTCTTGCGCGTTGAGAGTTATGCCCCTTGATTAAGCGATTTCATCAAATATTGGGAAAACCGTCGCTTTTTTGGAATTTTTGGACCAACTTATGTCGTTCGAAATGATCTCAGCTACATTTTGATATACCACAACCCTACTTTTGGTGACTTAGATGACTTGGAATTCTTGCGCGTTGAGGGTTACGGGGCTTTAATAAGTGCGATTACGCCCAAATTAGCGAAAACTGGCACTTTTTTGGTCTTCGGAAATGGATAAAAGTTCTTCGTGATGGTCCCAGGAGCAATTAGATGGGTCACAACCCTATTTTTGCAACTTTGAAAATTTTAGTGGGTAAGAGTTATGCCCCTTGATTAAGCGATTTCATCAAATATTGGGAAAACCGTCGCTTTTTTGGAATTTTTGGACCAACTTATGTCGTTCGAAATGATCTCAGCTACATTTTGATATACCACAACCCTACTTTTGGTGACTTAGATGACTTGGAATTCTTGCGCGTTGAGAGTTATGCCCCTTGATTAAGCGATTTCATCAAATATTGGGAAAACCGTCGCTTTTTTGGAATTTTTGGACCAACTTATGTCGTTCGAAATGATCTCAGCTACATTTTGATATACCACAACCCTACTTTTGGTGACTTAGATGACTTGGAATTCTTGCGCGTTGAGGGTTACGGGGCTTTAATAAGTGCGATTACGCCCAAATTAGCGAAAACTGGCACTTTTTTGGTCTTCGGAAATGGATAAAAGTTCTTCGTGATGGTCCCAGGAGCAATTAGATGGGTCACAACCCTATTTTTGCAACTTTGAAAATTTTAGTGGGTAAGAGTTATGCCCCTTGATTAAGCGATTTCATCAAATATTGGGAAAACCGTCGCTTTTTTGGAATTTTTGGACCAACTTATGTCGTTCGAAATGATCTCAGCTACATTTTGATATACCACAACCCTACTTTTGGTGACTTAGATGACTTGGAATTCTTGCGCGTTGAGAGTTATGCCCCTTGATTAAGCGATTTCATCAAATATTGGGAAAACCGTCGCTTTTTTGGAATTTTTGGACCAACTTATGTCGTTCGAAATGATCTCAGCTACATTTTGATATACCACAACCCTACTTTTGGTGACTTAGATGACTTGGAATTCTTGCGCGTTGAGAGTTATGCCCCTTGATTAAGCGATTTCATCAAATATTGGGAAAACCGTCGCTTTTTTGGAATTTTTGGACCAACTTATGTCGTTCGAAATGATCTCAGCTACATTTTGATATACCACAACCCTACTTTTGGTGACTTAGATGACTTGGAATTCTTGCGCGTTGAGGGTTACGGGGCTTTAATAAGTGCGATTACGCCCAAATTAGCGAAAACTGGCACTTTTTTGGTCTTCGGAAATGGATAAAAGTTCTTCGTGATGGTCCCAGGAGCAATTAGATGGGTCACAACCCTATTTTTGCAACTTTGAAAATTTTAGTGGGTAAGAGTTATGCCCCTTGATTAAGCGATTTCATCAAATATTGGGAAAACCGTCGCTTTTTTGGAATTTTTGGACCAACTTATGTCGTTCGAAATGATCTCAGCTACATTTTGATATACCACAACCCTACTTTTGGTGACTTAGATGACTTGGAATTCTTGCGCGTTGAGAGTTATGCCCCTTGATTAAGCGATTTCATCAAATATTGGGAAAACCGTCGCTTTTTTGGAATTTTTGGACCAACTTATGTCGTTCGAAATGATCTCAGCTACATTTTGATATACCACAACCCTACTTTTGGTGACTTAGATGACTTGGAATTCTTGCGCGTTGAGGGTTACGGGGCTTTAATAAGTGCGATTACGCCCAAATTAGCGAAAACTGGCACTTTTTTGGTCTTCGGAAATGGATAAAAGTTCTTCGTGATGGTCCCAGGAGCAATTAGATGGGTCACAACCCTATTTTTGCAACTTTGAAAATTTTAGTGGGTAAGAGTTATGCCCCTTGATTAAGCGATTTCATCAAATATTGGGAAAACCGTCGCTTTTTTGGAATTTTTGGACCAACTTATGTCGTTCGAAATGATCTCAGCTACATTTTGATATACCACAACCCTACTTTTGGTGACTTAGATGACTTGGAATTCTTGCGCGTTGAGAGTTATGCCCCTTGATTAAGCGATTTCATCAAATATTGGGAAAACCGTCGCTTTTTTGGAATTTTTGGACCAACTTATGTCGTTCGAAATGATCTCAGCTACATTTTGATATACCACAACCCTACTTTTGGTGACTTAGATGACTTGGAATTCTTGCGCGTTGAGAGTTATGCCCCTTGATTAAGCGATTTCATCAAATATTGGGAAAACCGTCGCTTTTTTGGAATTTTTGGACCAACTTATGTCGTTCGAAATGATCTCAGCTACATTTTGATATACCACAACCCTACTTTTGGTGACTTAGATGACTTGGAATTCTTGCGCGTTGAGGGTTACGGGGCTTTAATAAGTGCGATTACGCCCAAATTAGCGAAAACTGGCACTTTTTTGGTCTTCGGAAATGGATAAAAGTTCTTCGTGATGGTCCCAGGAGCAATTAGATGGGTCACAACCCTATTTTTGCAACTTTGAAAATTTTAGTGGGTAAGAGTTATGCCCCTTGATTAAGCGATTTCATCAAATATTGGGAAAACCGTCGCTTTTTTGGAATTTTTGGACCAACTTATGTCGTTCGAAATGATCTCAGCTACATTTTGATATACCACAACCCTACTTTTGGTGACTTAGATGACTTGGAATTCTTGCGCGTTGAGAGTTATGCCCCTTGATTAAGCGATTTCATCAAATATTGGGAAAACCGTCGCTTTTTTGGAATTTTTGGACCAACTTATGTCGTTCGAAATGATCTCAGCTACATTTTGATATACCACAACCCTACTTTTGGTGACTTAGATGACTTGGAATTCTTGCGCGTTGAGAGTTATGCCCCTTGATTAAGCGATTTCATCAAATATTGGGAAAACCGTCGCTTTTTTGGAATTTTTGGACCAACTTATGTCGTTCGAAATGATCTCAGCTACATTTTGATATACCACAACCCTACTTTTGGTGACTTAGATGACTTGGAATTCTTGCGCGTTGAGGGTTACGGGGCTTTAATAAGTGCGATTACGCCCAAATTAGCGAAAACTGGCACTTTTTTGGTCTTCGGAAATGGATAAAAGTTCTTCGTGATGGTCCCAGGAGCAATTAGATGGGTCACAACCCTATTTTTGCAACTTTGAAAATTTTAGTGGGTAAGAGTTATGCCCCTTGATTAAGCGATTTCATCAAATATTGGGAAAACCGTCGCTTTTTTGGAATTTTTGGACCAACTTATGTCGTTCGAAATGATCTCAGCTACATTTTGATATACCACAACCCTACTTTTGGTGACTTAGATGACTTGGAATTCTTGCGCGTTGAGAGTTATGCCCCTTGATTAAGCGATTTCATCAAATATTGGGAAAACCGTCGGTTTTTTTGGAATTTTTGGACCAACTTATGTCGTTCGAAATGATCTCAGCTACATTTTGATATACCACAACCCTACTTTTGGTGACTTAGATGACTTGGAATTCTTGCGCATTGAGAGTTATGCCCCTTGATTAAGCGATTTCATCAAATATTGGGAAAACCGTTGCTTTTTTGGAATTTTTGGACCAACTTATGTCGTTCGAAATGATCTCAGCTACATTTTGATATACCACAACCCTACTTTTGGTGACTTAGATGACTTGGAATTCTTGCTCGTTGAGGGTTACGGGGCTTTAATAAGTGCGATTACGCCCAAATTAGCGAAAACTGGCACTTTTTTGGTCTTCGGAAATGGATAAAAGTTCTTCGTGATGGTCCCAGGAGCAATTAGATGGGTCACAACCCTATTTTTGCAACTTTGAAAATTTTAGTGGGTAAGAGTTATGCCCCTTGATTAAGCGATTTCATCAAATATTGGGAAAACCGTCGCTTTTTTGGAATTTTTGGACCAACTTATGTCGTTCGAAATGATCTCAGCTACATTTTGATATACCACAACCCTACTTTTGGTGACTTAGATGACTTGGAATTCTTGCGCGTTGAGAGTTATGCCCCTTGATTAAGCGATTTCATCAAATATTGGGAAAACCGTCGCTTTTTTGGAATTTTTGGACCAACTTATGTCGTTCGAAATGATCTCAGCTACATTTTGATATACCACAACCCTACTTTTGGTGACTTAGATGACTTGGAATTCTTGCGCGTTGAGGGTTACGGGGCTTTAATAAGTGCGATTACGCCCAAATTAGCGAAAACTGGCACTTTTTTGGTCTTCGGAAATGGATAAAAGTTCTTCGTGATGGTCCCAGGAGCAATTAGATGGGTCACAACCCTATTTTTGCAACTTTGAAAATTTTAGTGGGTAAGAGTTATGCCCCTTGATTAAGCGATTTCATCAAATATTGGGAAAACCGTCGCTTTTTTGGAATTTTTGGACCAACTTATGTCGTTCGAAATGATCTCAGCTACATTTTGATATACCACAACCCTACTTTTGGTGACTTAGATGACTTGGAATTCTTGCGCGTTGAGGGTTACGGGGCTTTAATAAGTGCGATTACGCCCAAATTAGCGAAAACTGGCACTTTTTTGGTCTTCGGAAATGGATAAAAGTTCTTCGTGATGGTCCCAGGAGCAATTAGATGGGTCACAACCCTATTTTTGCAACTTTGAAAATTTTAGTGGGTAAGAGTTATGCCCCTTGATTAAGCGATTTCATCAAATATTGGGAAAACCGTCGCTTTTTTGGAATTTTTGGACCAACTTATGTCGTTCGAAATGATCTCAGCTACATTTTGATATACCACAACCCTACTTTTGGTGACTTAGATGACTTGGAATTCTTGCGCGTTGAGAGTTATGCCCCTTGATTAAGCGATTTCATCAAATATTGGGAAAACCGTCGCTTTTTTGGAATTTTTGGACCAACTTATGTCGTTCGAAATGATCTCAGCTACATTTTGATATACCACAACCCTACTTTTGGTGACTTAGATGACTTGGAATTCTTGCGCGTTGAGGGTTACGGGGCTTTAATAAGTGCGATTACGCCCAAATTAGCGAAAACTGGCACTTTTTTGGTCTTCGGAAATGGATAAAAGTTCTTCGTGATGGTCCCAGGAGCAATTAGATGGGTCACAACCCTATTTTTGCAACTTTGAAAATTTTAGTGGGTAAGAGTTATGCCCCTTGATTAAGCGATTTCATCAAATATTGGGAAAACCGTCGCTTTTTTGGAATTTTTGGACCAACTTATGTCGTTTGAAATGATCTCAGCTACATTTTGATATACCACAACCCTACTTTTGGTGACTTAGATGACTTGGAATTCTTGCGCGTTGAGAGTTATGCCCCTTGATTAAGCGATTTCATCAAATATTGGGAAAACCGTCGCTTTTTTGGAATTTTTGGACCAACTTATGTCGTTCGAAATGATCTCAGCTACATTTTGATATACCACAACCCTACTTTTGGTGACTTAGATGACTTGGAATTCTTGCGCGTTGAGGGTTACGGGGCTTTAATAAGTGCGATTACGCCCAAATTAGCGAAAACTGGCACTTTTTTGGTCTTCGGAAATGGATAAAAGTTCTTTGTGATGGTCCCAGGAGCAATTAGATGGGTCACAACCCTATTTTTGCAACTTTGAAAATTTTAGTGGGTAAGAGTTATGCCCCTTGATTAAGCGATTTCATCAAATATTGGGAAAACCGTCGGTTTTTTGGAATTTTTGGACCAACTTATGTCGTTCGAAATGATCTCAGCTACATTTTGATATACCACAACCCTACTTTTGGTGACTTAGATGACTTGGAATTCTTGCGCGTTGAGAGTTATGCCCCTTGATTAAGCGATTTCATCAAATATTGGGAAAACCGTCGCTTTTTTGGAATTTTTGGACCAACTTATGTCGTTCGAAATGATCTCAGCTACATTTTGATATACCACAACCCTACTTTTGGTGACTTAGATGACTTGGAATTCTTGCGCGTTGAGAGTTATGCCCCTTGATTAAGCGATTTCATCAAATATTGGGAAAACCGTCGCTTTTTTGGAATTTTTGGACCAACTTATGTCGTTCGAAATGATCTCAGCTACATTTTGATATACCACAACCCTACTTTTGGTGACTTAGATGACTTGGAATTCTTGCGCGTTGAGGGTTATGGGGCTTTAATAAGTGCGATTACGCCCAAATTAGCGAAAACTGGCACTTTTTTGGTCTTCGGAAATGGATAAAAGTTCTTCGTGATGGTCCCATGAGCAATTAGATGGGTCACAACCCTATTTTTGCAACTTTGAAAATTTTAGTGGGTAAGAGTTATGCCCCTTGATTAAGCGATTTCATCAAATATTGGGAAAACCGTCGCTTTTTTGGAATTTTTGGACCAACTTATGTCGTTCGAAATGATCTCAGCTACATTTTGATATACCACAACCCTACTTTTGGTGACTTAGATGACTTGGAATTCTTGCGCGTTGAGAGTTATGCCCCTTGATTAAGCGATTTCATCAAATATTGGGAAAACCGTCGCTTTTTTGGAATTTTTGGACCAACTTATGTCGTTCGAAATGATCTCAGCTACATTTTGATATACCACAACCCTACTTTTGGTGACTTAGATGACTTGGAATTCTTGCGCGTTGAGGGTTACGGGGCTTTAATAAGTGCGATTACGCCCAAATTAGCGAAAACTGGCACTTTTTTGGTCTTCGGAAATGGATAAAAGTTCTTTGTGATGGTCCCAGGAGCAATTAGATGGGTCACAACCCTATTTTTGCAACTTTGAAAATTTTAGTGGGTAAGAGTTATGCCCCTTGATTAAGCGATTTCATCAAATATTGGGAAAACCGTCGCTTTTTTGGAATTTTTGGACCAACTTATGTCGTTCGAAATGATCTCAGCTACATTTTGATATACCACAACCCTACTTTTGGTGACTTAGATGACTTGGAATTCTTGCGCGTTGAGAGTTATGCCCCTTGATTAAAGGATTTTACAATAAACTTATAAATATCAAAAGAAATTGGTGTTTACAGGTATGCATTGACTGTTTGCGAATATTCAAAACCATAGGTATAGTTAAATTGAAACATTCCCACCTTGCAACTGATATTAAACTTACACCTTTTTATGTCAAAGGAAAATCCCGAACTTTAATGAGGTCAACGATCACGTGACCAAGTGACGTCATAAGAGCGAGTCTTTGCTTGTTGTCGGTGCCAGTGGTGATCCAGACAGTGCGATTGCTACGTTTATCCTGATATTTGACTCGGGTTTCATATTTGTCAATAAAGTTCAGATAATTGAATTGGTGAAAGCAGTGCAGTTTTCGAACATGTGAACATCTATCCATTTTTTAAATTTCAATTTGATTGGATATATTGTTGTGTCGGGACCGCTCGAAGTTACATACAATCGACTGTCAGCAGATAGATATAGCCTATACGGACACTATGAGTTGGAGACATCTCCTATCCGATAACACGTAGTCTGATCACAGACATATTAATATATAAACATTCTCTTGAAGAGTATAAATACAACCAAGTATGGCAATTGTTTGTAATTAGAATAGATGTTTGTAGCGAGTCTTTGACATCGTACTTGAATGCGACATGAAACAGCTGATTACATTACAGTAGAGTTATCGTTCTTGGTATCAACGTGATTCAATGCCACGGCTCAGACTAGAAAGGTTGTTCAAACTAAAAACAGGTCAACTTTACTCACATACAAGTTTGTTTTAATGTATTCCTTATACGTTCTTCGTCTAGATTTCATCATTTTTATTCGTTAAAGTTTGAAAAAATTGACAGGTTTTTCCAATTTTCGTTTACTGCAGTAGCTAGGGGCTATGCCGTGAGTGTTTCACTGTTTGACCTGTTTTTATAGGAGGCTCACGATGGGTGGGGTACTTCATGATAAATGTTAATCAAGTAGAAACCTATCAAATAAGCTTAATTCAGGATTTATATTTAATTAAATTTCAGGAATGACAGTGATATTAATAAATGATACAGTTAAGAATAATTGCGACATACACAATAAAAAATGATTCAATAAATTAATTGGGCACTAATTCAAGTTTGCCTGCAAATGAATGAATCTAGATTGGATATATTGGATTTATTCATAAGTCATAATGTAATATAAAAGAAAAAAGGAGATTGTGCCAAGTTGAGAATACATTACAAACGATGCACATACAAATATATTTAAACCCTTGCTAGACAGACTTTTGTACACATGCATGTAAAAATATGAAATATACACAATTATAACTTCATAGCACAAAATTCATGCAAAAGTGACATGACTCATAATCTTTTCAATTAATATTCCCTCTAAAAGAGACAGAAATTTAAATTATTGGCAACTGCACAAAACCAGGAAATTACACAGTAGGAAGAAGAAATTAGAATTTAAATATAAGATACTCACTGCATTAATTTTGATTTTTATCCCACAGAGGCAGTACTACAACACTAGATATATCTATTTCAGTGAATGATTATGTGTTTACTCACATCAGATTTTGCCTTAATTTCTGGTTAAACATAAAATCATGTATTTCATGAAATATGCAAAACAATATGTTGATAATTTGAAAAGATTTGTTAAAAGAAAGTGGAACTTTCAAACACTACATATAATATGATATAAATCACATCTTAAAATTTTATTTTAATTTCATTTGATTTAGTTTGTGCATTGTTTCATTTTTTATTATTGATTTTAGAAAATGTTGTTGTGATGAATACCTTTAATTGACTTTTTGATTTTTATTGACCTCTGATGTACACAGTAAAAGGAAATGTAATGATTTATAGATATATTTGTAAACTGTAGTTATTCTCAGAAAAAGTAAGTTAGTGTATATTCTTAAAGTACATTTAAACTGTTACAAAGTTAATAAAGGCCTGAGAATGATACAAAGATATTATCCTATTGCTTCTTTCACTGAAAACTATTTAAAAAAATACTTAACACACAAATATTCATAAAATGCTGGTTTTGATCATTAGTAGGAACTTTTCCCAATTATTTTTTTATTGGTTCCCAAGGGTTACACAGCATATAAGAAGTATGTTATACATGAAATATTGCAAATTTTACATTTAAGCCATATATATCATTTCTTGAATTGGGATTAGTGATTTCCATTTGCTGTTGAATGCAGTCAATTCATTGTATCTTTTGGAAATGTATTTTCAAACCAAATATATTTCTTGTAGAATTTTTTGATAATTACTCAGTTTTGGAATAAATTTGTTTATGTCACATAAATTTATATATTTTTTGGCAGAGAGAAGGATTTGATTTATCAAAACATTATTATTTTTTTCAAGACACCAAATCAAGTATTTCGAAATAATTATTTTGGATTGTAATTGCATTTTCATCCAGATTTCAAGTTCATTCCAAAATGTTTTGGTACACTGCAGTCCCAATATACATGACAAATACTCTCAGGAGCTTCCTTACAAAAAGCACACAAATCATTGTCAACAAGATGCATATTCAACAATTCTTTTTTGGTATATATAACTCTTTGCAAAAATCTATATTGAAAATCAAAAAGTTTTACATCTTTCAAGCCATGTCTGTATGAATTGAAAAAGTTATTCCCAAGTCATAGTCATTAAATATCACTTCCCCTTTTTTTACAAAGATCAAGTTTAACGTTATTGAAAATAAACTTATCATAAAAAAATATTGATCCTTTTGTACACTTCAAAATATTTCTTTGGTAAATACTGAAATTAGTAGGAACTTGTATAAGCTTCAGCAAATTGTAGGCTGAAGCCTGAACGACGTTGAACTTAATTTTTCTGAGCAATGAGAATAGTTAGTTAATGTCTTTTGAAATTATTCTTTCTATATATGATAATTTTCCAATTACGACAATACATTTTGAATTTGAAAAGCAAATTCTAAATATATTTGTTCAAAGGGACATGTCGACAATTTGATCCACACTTCGGGAGCCTCACGGCTCACATTTTTAGCATTGTTATATTTATAAACAACTAGCAGCTGATCGATCGGACGAACGCCCGCTATTTCAAATGAACGTGTCTCAAAGACATTATTTATAATGTGTGCACTGCTTTAAGATTTAAATATAATGCATGTTTATTGACAGGTCGGACATCGTAAGAATCAATGTAGGGCAAACTGACCAAGGTTCAGACACCAACCGAGTTCGCCCGAACTTCGGACACTTTTGATTAGGAGCTAAAGCAGTTATGTGTGTAATTTCTGCAAACCATTTGATTCAAACGTTTCTTTTCAATCTGTATTGCTACCTATTTCTTTCCAATAACATTTATTATTGGATATAGATCAACGAACGTTTTAAAATACGGACAATTTACCGATTCATGGAAGAAATTGGCAAAATATTTGTTTTTATGTCTAAATCTTTACTCAACGCCCAGGGCATGTGTAGGTAGCGCCAAAACATCTAGCGCCAAAACATCATGGATAACATTCATTATAAAAGAAACACTTCTATACAATCAAACCTTTATTGATAAAATTATGCAATTTTAAATTGAAATTTGGAACGTCGGTCAGTTTGCCCAACTGCAGTACACCATTCAAGTTTGTTGTCATTATAATGTTTCTAATAAACGTTACAGTAAAATATACGCACAGACATAAATGAAAACAGATCCTTAGTTGTGTCAGTTAATCAATTCTTAGTTGATTCCAAACTAATGATACTAATCACTAGAATGTCATCGTCTCGCGTACAGCTCCTTGCGTAATGACTGACCTCATGACTCGCTCTTATGACGTCACTAACGGAAATAGCCGAACTGCGACGGAAAAATATGCATACGGTCAGCCATGTCGTCAACATTTCGATGTTTCGGGCAAGAAACGTGAAAAAATATGTTTTTCTCTAAAATGTTGTTCTTGACTGGTATAAATATTGCAAAGGATTTGAATTAGTTGTTAATAATTGTTTATTGTAAAATCCTTTAAGCGATTTCATCAAATATTGGGAAAACCGTCGCTTTTTTGGAATTTTTGGACCAACTTATGTCGTTCGAAATGATCTCAGCTACATTTTGATATACCACAACCCTACTTTTGGTGACTTAGATGACTTGGAATTCTTGCGCGTTGAGGGTTACGGGGCTTTAATAAGTGCGATTACGCCCAAATTAGCGAAAACTGGCACTTTTTTGGTCTTCGGAAATGGATAAAAGTTCTTCGTGATGGTCCCAGGAGCAATTAGATGGGTCACAACCCTATTTTTGCAACTTTGAAAATTTTAGTGGGTAAGAGTTATGCCCCTTGATTAAGCGATTTCATCAAATATTGGGAAAACCGTCGCTTTTTTGGAATTTTTGGACCAACTTATGTCGTTCGAAATGATCTCAGCTACATTTTGATATACCACAACCCTACTTTTGGTGACTTAGATGACTTGGAATTCTTGCGCGTTGAGGGTTACGGGGCTTTAATAAGTGCGATTACGCCCAAATTAGCGAAAACTGGCACTTTTTTGGTCTTCGGAAATGGATAAAAGTTCTTTGTGATGGTCCCAGGAGCAATTAGATGGGTCACAACCCTATTTTTGCAACTTTGAAAATTTTAGTGGGTAAGAGTTATGCCCCTTGATTAAGCGATTTCATCAAATATTGGGAAAACCGTCGGTTTTTTGGAATTTTTGGACCAACTTATGTCGTTCGAAATGATCTCAGCTACATTTTGATATACCACAACCCTACTTTTGGTGACTTAGATGACTTGGAATTCTTGCGCGTTGAGAGTTATGCCCCTTGATTAAGCGATTTCATCAAATATTGGGAAAACCGTCGCTTTTTTGGAATTTTTGGACCAACTTATGTCGTTCGAAATGATCTCAGCTACATTTTGATATACCACAACCCTACTTTTGGTGACTTAGATGACTTGGAATTCTTGCGCGTTGAGAGTTATGCCCCTTGATTAAGCGATTTCATCAAATATTGGGAAAACCGTCGCTTTTTTGGAATTTTTGGACCAACTTATGTCGTTCGAAATGATCTCAGCTACATTTTGATATACCACAACCCTACTTTTGGTGACTTAGATGACTTGGAATTCTTGCGCGTTGAGGGTTACGGGGCTTTAATAAGTGCGATTACGCCCAAATTAGCGAAAACTGGCACTTTTTTGGTCTTCGGAAATGGATAAAAGTTCTTCGTGATGGTCCCAGGAGCAATTAGATGGGTCACAACCCTATTTTTGCAACTTTGAAAATTTTAGTGGGTAAGAGTTATGCCCCTTGATTAAGCGATTTCATCAAATATTGGGAAAACCGTCGCTTTTTTGGAATTTTTGGACCAACTTATGTCGTTCGAAATGATCTCAGCTACATTTTGATATACCACAACCCTACTTTTGGTGACTTAGATGACTTGGAATTCTTGCGCGTTGAGAGTTATGCCCCTTGATTAAGCGATTTCCTCAAATATTGGGAAAACCGTCGCTTTTTTGGAATTTTTGGACCAACTTATGTCGTTCGAAATGATCTCAGCTACATTTTGATATACCACAACCCTACTTTTGGTGACTTAGATGACTTGGAATTCTTGCGCGTTGAGGGTTACGGGGCTTTAATAAGTGCGATTACGCCCAAATTAGCGAAAACTGGCACTTTTTTGGTCTTCGGAAATGGATAAAAGTTCTTCGTGATGGTCCCAGGAGCAATTAGATGGGTCACAACCCTATTTTTGCAACTTTGAAAATTTTAGTGGGTAAGAGTTATGCCCCTTGATTAAGCGATTTCATCAAATATTGGGAAAACCGTCGCTTTTTTGGAATTTTTGGACCAACTTATGTCGTTCGAAATGATCTCAGCTACATTTTGATATACCACAACCCTACTTTTGGTGACTTAGATGACTTGGAATTCTTGCGCGTTGAGGGTTATGGGGCTTTAATAAGTGCGATTACGCCCAAATTAGCGAAAACTGGCACTTTTTTGGTCTTCGGAAATGGATAAAAGTTCTTCGTGATGGTCCCATGAGCAATTAGATGGGTCACAACCCTATTTTTGCAACTTTGAAAATTTTAGTGGGTAAGAGTTATGCCCCTTGATTAAGCGATTTCATCAAATATTGGGAAAACCGTCGCTTTTTTGGAATTTTTGGACCAACTTATGTCGTTCGAAATGATCTCAGCTACATTTTGATATACCACAACCCTACTTTTGGTGACTTAGATGACTTGGAATTCTTGCGCGTTGAGAGTTATGCCCCTTGATTAAGCGATTTCATCAAATATTGGGAAAACCGTCGCTTTTTTGGAATTTTTGGACCAACTTATGTCGTTCGAAATGATCTCAGCTACATTTTGATATACCACAACCCTACTTTTGGTGACTTAGATGACTTGGAATTCTTGCGCGTTGAGGGTTACGGGGCTTTAATAAGTGCGATTACGCCCAAATTAGCGAAAACTGGCACTTTTTTGGTCTTCGGAAATGGATAAAAGTTCTTTGTGATGGTCCCAGGAGCAATTAGATGGGTCACAACCCTATTTTTGCAACTTTGAAAATTTTAGTGGGTAAGAGTTATGCCCCTTGATTAAGCGATTTCATCAAATATTGGGAAAACCGTCGCTTTTTTGGAATTTTTGGACCAACTTATGTCGTTCGAAATGATCTCAGCTACATTTTGATATACCACAACCCTACTTTTGGTGACTTAGATGACTTGGAATTCTTGCGCGTTGAGAGTTATGCCCCTTGATTAAGCGATTTCATCAAATATTGGGAAAACCGTCGCTTTTTTGGAAT
Organism: Steromphala cineraria; assembly: GCA_916613615.1. Lineage (NCBI taxonomy): Eukaryota > Metazoa > Mollusca > Gastropoda > Trochida > Trochidae > Steromphala > Steromphala cineraria. The sequence goes on along the minus strand of OU744726.1, from coordinate 28,928,039 downwards.
TTTTGGACCAACTTATGTCGTTCGAAATGATCTCAGCTACATTTTGATATACCACAACCCTACTTTTGGTGACTTAGATGACTTGGAATTCTTGCGCGTTGAGGGTTACGGGGCTTTAATAAGTGCGATTACGCCCAAATTAGCGAAAACTGGCACTTTTTTGGTCTTCGGAAATGGATAAAAGTTCTTCGTGATGGTCCCAGGAGCAATTAGATGGGTCACAACCCTATTTTTGCAACTTTGAAAATTTTAGTGGGTAAGAGTTATGCCCCTTGATTAAGCGATTTCATCAAATATTGGGAAAACCGTCGCTTTTTTGGAATTTTTGGACCAACTTATGTCGTTCGAAATGATCTCAGCTACATTTTGATATACCACAACCCTACTTTTGGTGACTTAGATGACTTGGAATTCTTGCGCGTTGAGGGTTACGGGGCTTTAATAAGTGCGATTACGCCCAAATTAGCGAAAACTGGCACTTTTTTGGTCTTCGGAAATGGATAAAAGTTCTTTGTGATGGTCCCAGGAGCAATTAGATGGGTCACAACCCTATTTTTGCAACTTTGAAAATTTTAGTGGGTAAGAGTTATGCCCCTTGATTAAGCGATTTCATCAAATATTGGGAAAACCGTCGGTTTTTTGGAATTTTTGGACCAACTTATGTCGTTCGAAATGATCTCAGCTACATTTTGATATACCACAACCCTACTTTTGGTGACTTAGATGACTTGGAATTCTTGCGCGTTGAGAGTTATGCCCCTTGATTAAGCGATTTCATCAAATATTGGGAAAACCGTCGCTTTTTTGGAATTTTTGGACCAACTTATGTCGTTCGAAATGATCTCAGCTACATTTTGATATACCACAACCCTACTTTTGGTGACTTAGATGACTTGGAATTCTTGCGCGTTGAGAGTTATGCCCCTTGATTAAGCGATTTCATCAAATATTGGGAAAACCGTCGCTTTTTTGGAATTTTTGGACCAACTTATGTCGTTCGAAATGATCTCAGCTACATTTTGATATACCACAACCCTACTTTTGGTGACTTAGATGACTTGGAATTCTTGCGCGTTGAGGGTTACGGGGCTTTAATAAGTGCGATTACGCCCAAATTAGCGAAAACTGGCACTTTTTTGGTCTTCGGAAATGGATAAAAGTTCTTCGTGATGGTCCCAGGAGCAATTAGATGGGTCACAACCCTATTTTTGCAACTTTGAAAATTTTAGTGGGTAAGAGTTATGCCCCTTGATTAAGCGATTTCATCAAATATTGGGAAAACCGTCGCTTTTTTGGAATTTTTGGACCAACTTATGTCGTTCGAAATGATCTCAGCTACATTTTGATATACCACAACCCTACTTTTGGTGACTTAGATGACTTGGAATTCTTGCGCGTTGAGAGTTATGCCCCTTGATTAAGCGATTTCATCAAATATTGGGAAAACCGTCGCTTTTTTGGAATTTTTGGACCAACTTATGTCGTTCGAAATGATCTCAGCTACATTTTGATATACCACAACCCTACTTTTGGTGACTTAGATGACTTGGAATTCTTGCGCGTTGAGGGTTACGGGGCTTTAATAAGTGCGATTACGCCCAAATTAGCGAAAACTGGCACTTTTTTGGTCTTCGGAAATGGATAAAAGTTCTTCGTGATGGTCCCAGGAGCAATTAGATGGGTCACAACCCTATTTTTGCAACTTTGAAAATTTTAGTGGGTAAGAGTTATGCCCCTTGATTAAGCGATTTCATCAAATATTGGGAAAACCGTCGCTTTTTTGGAATTTTTGGACCAACTTATGTCGTTCGAAATGATCTCAGCTACATTTTGATATACCACAACCCTACTTTTGGTGACTTAGATGACTTGGAATTCTTGCGCGTTGAGAGTTATGCCCCTTGATTAAGCGATTTCATCAAATATTGGGAAAACCGTCGTTTTTTTTGGAATTTTTGGACCAACTTATGTCGTTCGAAATGATCTCAGCTACATTTTGATATACCACAACCCTACTTTTGGTGACTTAGATGACTTGGAATTCTTGCGCGTTGAGAGTTATGCCCCTTGATTAAGCGATTTCATCAAATATTGGGAAAACCGTCGCTTTTTTGGAATTTTTGGACCAACTTATGTCGTTCGAAATGATCTCAGCTACATTTTGATATACCACAACCCTACTTTTGGTGACTTAGATGACTTGGAATTCTTGCGCGTTGAGGGTTACGGGGCTTTAATAAGTGCGATTACGCCCAAATTAGCGAAAACCGGCACTTTTTTGGTCTTCGGAAATGGATAAAAGTTCTTCGTGATGGTCCCAGGAGCAATTAGATGGGTCACAACCCTATTTTTGCAACTTTGAAAATTTTAGTGGGTAAGAGTTATGCCCCTTGATTAAGCGATTTCATCAAATATTGGGAAAACCGTCGCTTTTTTGGAATTTTTGGACCAACTTATGTCGTTCGAAATGATCTCAGCTACATTTTGATATACCACAACCCTACTTTTGGTGACTTAGATGACTTGGAATTCTTGCGCGTTGAGAGTTATGCCCCTTGATTAAGCGATTTCATCAAATATTGGGAAAACCGTCGCTTTTTTGGAATTTTTGGACCAACTTATGTCGTTCGAAATGATCTCAGCTACATTTTGATATACCACAACCCTACTTTTGGTGACTTAGATGACTTGGAATTCTTGCGCGTTGAGGGTTACGGGGCTTTAATAAGTGCGATTACGCCCAAATTAGCGAAAACTGGCACTTTTTTGGTCTTCGGAAATGGATAAAAGTTCTTCGTGATGGTCCCAGGAGCAATTAGATGGGTCACAACCCTATTTTTGCAACTTTGAAAATTTTAGTGGGTAAGAGTTATGCCCCTTGATTAAGCGATTTCATCAAATATTGGGAAAACCGTCGCTTTTTTGGAATTTTTGGACCAACTTATGTCGTTCGAAATGATCTCAGCTACATTTTGATATACCACAACCCTACTTTTGGTGACTTAGATGACTTGGAATTCTTGCGCGTTGAGGGTTACGGGGCTTTAATAAGTGCGATTACGCCCAAATTAGCGAAAACTGGCACTTTTTTGGTCTTCGGAAATGGATAAAAGTTCTTCGTGATGGTCCCAGGAGCAATTAGATGGGTCACAACCCTATTTTTGCAACTTTGAAAATTTTAGTGGGTAAGAGTTATGCCCCTTGATTAAGCGATTTCATCAAATATTGGGAAAACCGTCGCTTTTTTGGAATTTTTGGACCAACTTATGTCGTTCGAAATGATCTCAGCTACATTTTGATATACCACAACCCTACTTTTGGTGACTTAGATGACTTGGAATTCTTGCGCGTTGAGGGTTACGGGGCTTTAATAAGTGCGATTACGCCCAAATTAGCGAAAACTGGCACTTTTTTGGTCTTCGGAAATGGATAAAAGTTCTTTGTGATGGTCCCAGGAGCAATTAGATGGGTCACAACCCTATTTTTGCAACTTTGAAAATTTTAGTGGGTAAGAGTTATGCCCCTTGATTAAGCGATTTCATCAAATATTGGGAAAACCGTCGCTTTTTTGGAATTTTTGGACCAACTTATGTCGTTCGAAATGATCTCAGCTACATTTTGATATACCACAACCCTACTTTTGGTGACTTAGATGACTTGGAATTCTTGCGCGTTGAGAGTTATGCCCCTTGATTAAGCGATTTCATCAAATATTGGGAAAACCGTCGCTTTTTTGGAATTTTTGGACCAACTTATGTCGTTCGAAATGATCTCAGCTACATTTTGATATACCACAACCCTACTTTTGGTGACTTAGATGACTTGGAATTCTTGCGCGTTGAGAGTTATGCCCCTTGATTAAGCGATTTCATCAAATATTGGGAAAACCGTCGCTTTTTTGGAATTTTTGGACCAACTTATGTCGTTCGAAATGATCTCAGCTACATTTTGATATACCACAACCCTACTTTTGGTGACTTAGATGACTTGGAATTCTTGCGCGTTGAGGGTTACGGGGCTTTAATAAGTGCGATTACGCCCAAATTAGCAAAAACTGGCACTTTTTTGGTCTTCGGAAATGGATAAAAGTTCTTCGTGATGGTCCCAGGAGCAATTAGATGGGTCACAACCCTATTTTTGCAACTTTGAAAAATTTAGTGGGTAAGAGTTATGCCCCTTGATTAAGCGATTTCATCAAATATTGGGAAAAACCGTCGCTTTTTTGGAATTTTTGGACCAACTTATGTCGTTCGAAATGATCTCAGCTACATTTTGATATACCACAACCCTACTTTTGGTGACTTAGATGACTTGGAATTCTTGCGCGTTGAGAGTTATGCCCCTTGATTAAGCGATTTCATCAAATATTGGGAAAACCGTCGCTTTTTTGGAATTTTTGGACCAACTTATGTCGTTCGAAATGATCTCAGCTACATTTTGATATACCACAACCCTACTTTTGGTGACTTAGATGACTTGGAATTCTTGCGCGTTGAGGGTTACGGGGCTTTAATAAGTGCGATTACGCCCAAATTAGCGAAAACTGGCACTTTTTTGGTCTTCGGAAATGGATAAAAGTTCTTCGTGATGGTCCCAGGAGCAATTAGATGGGTCACAACCCTATTTTTGCAACTTTGAAAATTTTAGTGGGTAAGAGTTTTGCCCCTTGATTAAGCGATTTCATCAAATATTGGGAAAACCGTCGCTTTTTTGGAATTTTTGGACCAACTTATGTCGTTCGAAATGATCTCAGCTACATTTTGATATACCACAACCCTACTTTTGGTGACTTAGATGACTTGGAATTCTTGCGCGTTGAGAGTTATGCCCCTTGATTAAGCGATTTCATCAAATATTGGGAAAACCGTCGTTTTTTTTGGAATTTTTGGACCAACTTATGTCGTTCGAAATGATCTCAGCTACATTTTGATATACCACAACCCTACTTTTGGTGACTTAGATGACTTGGAATTCTTGCGCGTTGAGAGTTATGCCCCTTGATTAAGCGATTTCATCAAATATTGGGAAAACCGTCGCTTTTTTGGAATTTTTGGACCAACTTATGTCGTTCGAAATGATCTCAGCTACATTTTGATATACCACAACCCTACTTTTGGTGACTTAGATGACTTGGAATTCTTGCGCGTTGAGGGTTACGGGGCTTTAATAAGTGCGATTACGCCCAAATTAGCGAAAACTGGCACTTTTTTGGTCTTCGGAAATGGATAAAAGTTCTTCGTGATGGTCCCAGGAGCAATTAGATGGGTCACAACCCTATTTTTGCAACTTTGAAAATTTTAGTGGGTAAGAGTTATGCCCCTTGATTAAGCGATTTCATCAAATATTGGGAAAACCGTCGCTTTTTTGGAATTTTTGGACCAACTTATGTCGTTCGAAATGATCTCAGCTACATTTTGATATACCACAACCCTACTTTTGGTGACTTAGATGACTTGGAATTCTTGCGCGTTGAGAGTTATGCCCCTTGATTAAGCGATTTCATCAAATATTGGGAAAACCGTCGCTTTTTTGGAATTTTTGGACCAACTTATGTCGTTCGAAATGATCTCAGCTACATTTTGATATACCACAACCCTACTTTTGGTGACTTAGATGACTTGGAATTCTTGCGCGTTGAGGGTTACGGGGCTTTAATAAGTGCGATTACGCCCAAATTAGCGAAAACTGGCACTTTTTTGGTCTTCGGAAATGGATAAAAGTTCTTCGTGATGGTCCCAGGAGCAATTAGATGGGTCACAACCCTATTTTTGCAACTTTGAAAATTTTAGTGGGTAAGAGTTATGCCCCTTGATTAAGCGATTTCATCAAATATTGGGAAAACCGTCGCTTTTTTGGAATTTTTGGACCAACTTATGTCGTTCGAAATGATCTCAGCTACATTTTGATATACCACAACCCTACTTTTGGTGACTTAGATGACTTGGAATTCTTGCGCGTTGAGGGTTACGGGGCTTTAATAAGTGCGATTACGCCCAAATTAGCGAAAACTGGCACTTTTTTGGTCTTCGGAAATGGATAAAAGTTCTTCGTGATGGTCCCAGGAGCAATTAGATGGGTCACAACCCTATTTTTGCAACTTTGAAAATTTTAGTGGGTAAGAGTTATGCCCCTTGATTAAGCGATTTCATCAAATATTGGGAAAACCGTCGCTTTTTTGGAATTTTTGGACCAACTTATGTCGTTCGAAATGATCTCAGCTACATTTTGATATACCACAACCCTACTTTTGGTGACTTAGATGACTTGGAATTCTTGCGCGTTGAGAGTTATGCCCCTTGATTAAGCGATTTCATCAAATATTGGGAAAACCGTCGCTTTTTTGGAATTTTTGGACCAACTTATGTCGTTCGAAATGATCTCAGCTACATTTTGATATACCACAACCCTACTTTTGGTGACTTAGATGACTTGGAATTCTTGCGCGTTGAGGGTTACGGGGCTTTAATAAGTGCGATTTCGCCCAAATTAGCGAAAACTGGCACTTTTTTGGTCTTCGGAAATGGATAAAAGTTCTTCGTGATGGTCCCAGGAGCAATTAGATGGGTCACAACCCTATTTTTGCAACTTTGAAAATTTTAGTGGGTAAGAGTTATGCCCCTTGATTAAGCGATTTCATCAAATATTGGGAAAACCGTCGCTTTTTTGTAATTTTTGGACCAACTTATGTCGTTCGAAATGATCTCAGCTACATTTTGATATACCACAACCCTACTTTTGGTGACTTAGATGACTTGGAATTCTTGCGCGTTGAGAGTTATGCCCCTTGATTAAGCGATTTCATCAAATATTGGGAAAACCGTCGCTTTTTTGGAATTTTTGGACCAACTTATGTCGTTCGAAATGATCTCAGCTACATTTTGATATACCACAACCCTACTTTTGGTGACTTAGATGACTTGGAATTCTTGCGCGTTGAGGGTTACGGGGCTTTAATAAGTGCGATTACGCCCAAATTAGCGAAAACTGGCACTTTTTTGGTCTTCGGAAATGGATAAAAGTTCTTCGTGATGGTCCCAGGAGCAATTAGATGGGTCACAACCCTATTTTTGCAACTTTGAAAATTTTAGTGGGTAAGAGTTATGCCCCTTGATTAAGCGATTTCATCAAATATTGGGAAAACCGTCGCTTTTTTGGAATTTTTGGACCAACTTATGTCGTTCGAAATGATCTCAGCTACATTTTGATATACCACAACCCTACTTTTGGTGACTTAGATGACTTGGAATTCTTGCGCGTTGAGGGTTACGGGGCTTTAATAAGTGCGATTACGCCCAAATTAGCGAAAACTGGCACTTTTTTGGTCTTCGGAAATGGATAAAAGTTCTTTGTGATGGTCCCAGGAGCAATTAGATGGGTCACAACCCTATTTTTGCAACTTTGAAAATTTTAGTGGGTAAGAGTTATGCCCCTTGATAAAGCGATTTCATCAAATATTGGGAAAACCGTCGCTTTTTTGGAATTTTTGGACCAACTTATGTCGTTCGAAATGATCTCAGCTACATTTTGATATACCACAACCCTACTTTTGGTGACTTAGATGACTTGGAATTCTTGCGCGTTGAGAGTTATGCCCCTTGATTAAGCGATTTCATCAAATATTGGGAAAACCGTCGCTTTTTTGGAATTTTTGGACCAACTTATGTCGTTCGAAATGATCTCAGCTACATTTTGATATACCACAACCCTACTTTTGGTGACTTAGATGACTTGGAATTCTTGCGCGTTGAGAGTTATGCCCCTTGATTAAGCGATTTCATCAAATATTGGGAAAACCGTCGCTTTTTTGGAATTTTTGGACCAACTTATGTCGTTCGAAATGATCTCAGCTACATTTTGATATACCACAACCCTACTTTTGGTGACTTAGATGACTTGGAATTCTTGCGCGTTGAGGGTTACGGGGCTTTAATAAGTGCGATTACGCCCAAATTAGCGAAAACTGGCACTTTTTTGGTCTTCGGAAATGGATAAAAGTTCTTCGTGATGGTCCCAGGAGCAATTAGATGGGTCACAACCCTATTTTTGCAACTTTGAAAATTTTAGTGGGTAAGAGTTATGCCCCTTGATTAAGCGATTTCATCAAATATTGGGAAAACCGTCGCTTTTTTGGAATTTTTGGACCAACTTATGTCGTTCGAAATGATCTCAGCTACATTTTGATATACCACAACCCTACTTTTGGTGACTTAGATGACTTGGAATTCTTGCGCGTTGAGGGTTACGGGGCTTTAATAAGTGCGATTACGCCCAAATTAGCGAAAACTGGCACTTTTTTGGTCTTCGGAAATGGATAAAAGTTCTTTGTGATGGTCCCAGGAGCAATTAGATGGGTCACAACCCTATTTTTGCAACTTTGAAAATTTTAGTGGGTAAGAGTTATGCCCCTTGATTAAGCGATTTCATCAAATATTGGGAAAACCGTCGCTTTTTTGGAATTTTTGGACCAACTTATGTCGTTCGAAATGATCTCAGCTACATTTTGATATACCACAACCCTACTTTTGGTGACTTAGATGACTTGGAATTCTTGCGCGTTGAGGGTTACGGGGCTTTAATAAGTGCGATTACGCCCAAATTAGCGAAAACTGGCACTTTTTTGGTCTTCGGAAATGGATAAAAGTTCTTCGTGATGGTCCCAGGAGCAATTAGATGGGTCACAACCCTATTTTTGCAACTTTGAAAATTTAGTGGGTAAGAGTTATGCCCCTTGATTAAGCGATTTCATCAAATATTGGGAAAACCGTCGCTTTTTTGAAATTTTTGGACCAACTTATGTCGTTCGAAATGATCTCAGCTACATTTTGATATACCACAACCCTACTTTTGGTGACTTAGATGACTTGGAATTCTTGCGCGTTGAGAGTTATGCCCCTTGATTAAGCGATTTCATCAAATATTGGGAAAACCGTCGCTTTTTTGGAATTTTTGGACCAACTTATGTCGTTCGAAATGATCTCAGCTACATTTTGATATACCACAACCCTACTTTTGGTGACTTAGATGACTTGGAATTCTTGCGCGTTGAGGGTTACGGGGCTTTAATAAGTGCGATTACGCCCAAATTAGCGAAAACTGGCACTTTTTTGGTCTTCGGAAATGGATAAAAGTTCTTCGTGATGGTCCCAGGAGCAATTAGATGGGTCACAACCCTATTTTTGCAACTTTGAAAATTTTAGTGGGTAAGAGTTATGCCCCTTGATTAAGCGATTTCATCAAATATTGGGAAAACCGTCGCTTTTTTGGAATTTTTGGACCAACTTATGTCGTTCGAAATGATCTCAGCTACATTTTGATATACCACAACCCTACTTTTGGTGACTTAGATGACTTGGAATTCTTGCGCGTTGAGAGTTATGCCCCTTGATTAAGCGATTTCATCAAATATTGGGAAAACCGTCGCTTTTTTGGAATTTTTGGACCAACTTATGTCGTTCGAAATGATCTCAGCTACATTTTGATATACCACAACCCTACTTTTGGTGACTTAGATGACTTGGAATTCTTGCGCGTTGAGAGTTATGCCCCTTGATTAAGCGATTTCATCAAATATTGGGAAAACCGTCGCTTTTTTGGAATTTTTGGACCAACTTATGTCGTTCGAAATGATCTCAGCTACATTTTGATATACCACAACCCTACTTTTGGTGACTTAGATGACTTGGAATTCTTGCGCGTTGAGGGTTACGGGGCTTTAATAAGTGCGATTACGCCCAAATTAGCGAAAACTGGCACTTTTTTGGTCTTCGGAAATGGATAAAAGTTCTTCGTGATGGTCCCAGGAGCAATTAGATGGGTCACAACCCTATTTTTGCAACTTTGAAAATTTTAGTGGGTAAGAGTTATGCCCCTTGATTAAGCGATTTCATCAAATATTGGGAAAACCGTCGCTTTTTTGGAATTTTTGGACCAACTTATGTCGTTCGAAATGATCTCAGCTACATTTTGATATACCACAACCCTACTTTTGGTGACTTAGATGACTTGGAATTCTTGCGCGTTGAGAGTTATGCCCCTTGATTAAGCGATTTCATCAAATATTGGGAAAACCGTCGCTTTTTTGGAATTTTTGGACCAACTTATGTCGTTCGAAATGATCTCAGCTACATTTTGATATACCACAACCCTACTTTTGGTGACTTAGATGACTTGGAATTCTTGCGCGTTGAGGGTTACGGGGCTTTAATAAGTGCGATTACGCCCAAATTAGCGAAAACTGGCACTTTTTTGGTCTTCGGAAATGGATAAAAGTTCTTCGTGATGGTCCCAGGAGCAATTAGATGGGTCACAACCCTATTTTTGCAACTTTGAAAATTTTAGTGGGTAAGAGTTATGCCCCTTGATTAAGCGATTTCATCAAATATTGGGAAAACCGTCGCTTTTTTGGAATTTTTGGACCAACTTATGTCGTTCGAAATGATCTCAGCTACATTTTGATATACCACAACCCTACTTTTGGTGACTTAGATGACTTGGAATTCTTGCGCGTTGAGAGTTATGCCCCTTGATTAAGCGATTTCATCAAATATTGGGAAAACCGTCGCTTTTTTGGAATTTTTGGACCAACTTATGTCGTTCGAAATGATCTCAGCTACATTTTGATATACCACAACCCTACTTTTGGTGACTTAGATGACTTGGAATTCTTGCGCGTTGAGAGTTATGCCCCTTGATTAAGCGATTTCATCAAATATTGGGAAAACCGTCGCTTTTTTGGAATTTTTGGACCAACTTATGTCGTTCGAAATGATCTCAGCTACATTTTGATATACCACAACCCTACTTTTGGTGACTTAGATGACTTGGAATTCTTGCGCGTTGAGGGTTACGGGGCTTTAATAAGTGCGATTACGCCCAAATTAGCGAAAACTGGCACTTTTTTGGTCTTCGGAAATGGATAAAAGTTCTTCGTGATGGTCCCAGGAGCAATTAGATGGGTCACAACCCTATTTTTGCAACTTTGAAAATTTTAGTGGGTAAGAGTTATGCCCCTTGATTAAGCGATTTCATCAAATATTGGGAAAACCGTTGCTTTTTTGGAATTTTTGGACCAACTTATGTCGTTCGAAATGATCTCAGCTACATTTTGATATACCACAACCCTACTTTTGGTGACTTAGATGACTTGGAATTCTTGCGCGTTGAGAGTTATGCCCCTTGATTAAGCGATTTCATCAAATATTGGGAAAACCGTCGCTTTTTTGGAATTTTTGGACCAACTTATGTCGTTCGAAATGATCTCAGCTACATTTTGATATACCACAACCCTACTTTTGGTGACTTAGATGACTTGGAATTCTTGCGCGTTGAGAGTTATGCCCCTTGATTAAGCGATTTCATCAAATATTGGGAAAACCGTCGCTTTTTTGGAATTTTTGGACCAACTTATGTCGTTCGAAATGATCTCAGCTACATTTTGATATACCACAACCCTACTTTTGGTGACTTAGATGACTTGGAATTCTTGCGCGTTGAGGGTTACGGGGCTTTAATAAGTGCGATTACGCCCAAATTAGCGAAAACTGGCACTTTTTTGGTCTTCGGAAATGGATAAAAGTTCTTCGTGATGGTCCCAGGAGCAATTAGATGGGTCACAACCCTATTTTTGCAACTTTGAAAATTTTAGTGGGTAAGAGTTATGCCCCTTGATTAAGCGATTTCATCAAATATTGGGAAAACCGTCGCTTTTTTGGAATTTTTGGACCAACTTATGTCGTTCGAAATGATCTCAGCTACATTTTGATATACCACAACCCTACTTTTGGTGACTTAGATGACTTGGAATTCTTGCGCGTTGAGAGTTATGCCCCTTGATTAAGCGATTTCATCAAATATTGGGAAAACCGTCGCTTTTTTGGAATTTTTGGACCAACTTATGTCGTTCGAAATGATCTCAGCTACATTTTGATATACCACAACCCTACTTTTGGTGACTTAGATGACTTGGAATTCTTGCGCGTTGAGGGTTACGGGGCTTTAATAAGTGCGATTACGCCCAAATTAGCGAAAACTGGCACTTTTTTGGTCTTCGGAAATGGATAAAAGTTCTTCGTGATGGTCCCAGGAGCAATTAGATGGGTCACAACCCTATTTTTGCAACTTTGAAAATTTTAGTGGGTAAGAGTTATGCCCCTTGATTAAGCGATTTCATCAAATATTGGGAAAACCGTCGCTTTTTTGGAATTTTTGGACCAACTTATGTCGTTCGAAATGATCTCAGCTACATTTTGATATACCACAACCCTACTTTTGGTGACTTAGATGACTTGGAATTCTTGCGCGTTGAGAGTTATGCCCCTTGATTAAGCGATTTCATCAAATATTGGGAAAACCGTCGCTTTTTTGGAATTTTTGGACCAACTTATGTCGTTCGAAATGATCTCAGCTACATTTTGATATACCACAACCCTACTTTTGGTGACTTAGATGACTTGGAATTCTTGCGCGTTGAGGGTTACGGGGCTTTAATAAGTGCGATTACGCCCAAATTAGCGAAAACTGGCACTTTTTTGGTCTTCGGAAATGGATAAAAGTTCTTCGTGATGGTCCCAGGAGCAATTAGATGGGTCACAACCCTATTTTTGCAACTTTGAAAATTTTAGTGGGTAAGAGTTATGCCCCTTGATTAAGCGATTTCATCAAATATTGGGAAAACCGTCGCTTTTTTGGAATTTTTGGACCAACTTATGTCGTTCGAAATGATCTCAGCTACATTTTGATATACCACAACCCTACTTTTGGTGACTTAGATGACTTGGAATTCTTGCGCGTTGAGAGTTATGCCCCTTGATTAAGCGATTTCATCAAATATTGGGAAAACCGTCGCTTTTTTGGAATTTTTGGACCAACTTATGTCGTTCGAAATGATCTCAGCTACATTTTGATATACCACAACCCTACTTTTGGTGACTTAGATGACTTGGAATTCTTGCGCGTTGAGAGTTATGCCCCTTGATTAAGCGATTTCATCAAATATTGGGAAAACCGTCGCTTTTTGGGAATTTTTGGACCAACTTATGTCGTTCGAAATGATCTCAGCTACATTTTGATATACCACAACCCTACTTTTGGTGACTTAGATGACTTGGAATTCTTGCGCGTTGAGGGTTACGGGGCTTTAATAAGTGCGATTACGCCCAAATTAGCGAAAACTGGCACTTTTTTGGTCTTCGGAAATGGATAAAAGTTCTTCGTGATGGTCCCAGGAGCAATTAGATGGGTCACAACCCTATTTTGCAACTTTGAAAATTTTAGTGGGTAAGAGTTATGCCCCTTGATTAAGCGATTTCATCAAATATTGGGAAAACCGTCGCTTTTTTGGAATTTTTGGACCAACTTATGTCGTTCGAAATGATCTCAGCTACATTTTGATATACCACAACCCTACTTTTGGTGACTTAGATGACTTGGAATTCTTGCGCGTTGAGAGTTATGCCCCTTGATTAAGCGATTTCATCAAATATTGGGAAAACCGTCGCTTTTTTGGAATTTTTGGACCAACTTATGTCGTTCGAAATGATCTCAGCTACATTTTGATATACCACAACCCTACTTTTGGTGACTTAGATGACTTGGAATTCTTGCGCGTTGAGAGTTATGCCCCTTGATTAAGCGATTTCATCAAATATTGGGAAAACCGTCGCTTTTTTGGAATTTTTGGACCAACTTATGTCGTTCGAAATGATCTCAGCTACATTTTGATATACCACAACCCTACTTTTGGTGACTTAGATGACTTGGAATTCTTGCGCGTTGAGGGTTACGGGGCTTTAATAAGTGCGATTACGCCCAAATTAGCGAAAACTGGCACTTTTTTGGTCTTCGGAAATGGATAAAAGTTCTTCGTGATGGTCCCAGGAGCAATTAGATGGGTCACAACCCTATTTTTGCAACTTTGAAAATTTTAGTGGGTAAGAGTTATGCCCCTTGATTAAGCGATTTCATCAAATATTGGGAAAACCGTCGCTTTTTTGGAATTTTTGGACCAACTTATGTCGTTCGAAATGATCTCAGCTACATTTTGATATACCACAACCCTACTTTTGGTGACTTAGATGACTTGGAATTCTTGCGCGTTGAGAGTTATGCCCCTTGATTAAGCGATTTCATCAAATATTGGGAAAACCGTCGCTTTTTTGGAATTTTTGGACCAACTTATGTCGTTCGAAATGATCTCAGCTACATTTTGATATACCACAACCCTACTTTTGGTGACTTAGATGACTTGGAATTCTTGCGCGTTGAGAGTTATGCCCCTTGATTAAGCGATTTCATCAAATATTGGGAAAACCGTCGCTTTTTTGGAATTTTTGGACCAACTTATGTCGTTCGAAATGATCTCAGCTACATTTTGATATACCACAACCCTACTTTTGGTGACTTAGATGACTTGGAATTCTTGCGCGTTGAGGGTTACGGGGCTTTAATAAGTGCGATTACGCCCAAATTAGCGAAAACTGGCACTTTTTTGGTCTTCGGAAATGGATAAAAGTTCTTCGTGATGGTCCCAGGAGCAATTAGATGGGTCACAACCCTATTTTTGCAACTTTGAAAATTTTAGTGGGTAAGAGTTATGCCCCTTGATTAAGCGATTTCATCAAATATTGGGAAAACCGTCGCTTTTTTGGAATTTTTGGACCAACTTATGTCGTTCGAAATGATCTCAGCTACATTTTGATATACCACAACCCTACTTTTGGTGACTTAGATGACTTGGAATTCTTGCGCGTTGAGAGTTATGCCCCTTGATTAAGCGATTTCATCAAATATTGGGAAAACCGTCGCTTTTTTGGAATTTTTGGACCAACTTATGTCGTTCGAAATGATCTCAGCTACATTTTGATATACCACAACCCTACTTTTGGTGACTTAGATGACTTGGAATTCTTTCGCGTTGAGGGTTACGGGGCTTTAATAAGTGCGATTACGCCCAAATTAGCGAAAACTGGCACTTTTTTGGTCTTCGGAAATGGATAAAAGTTCTTCGTGATGGTCCCAGGAGCAATTAGATGGGTCACAACCCTATTTTTGCAACTTTGAAAATTTTAGTGGGTAAGAGTTATGCCCCTTGATTAAGCGATTTCATCAAATATTGGGAAAACCGTCGCTTTTTTGGAATTTTTGGACCAACTTATGTCGTTCGAAATGATCTCAGCTACATTTTGATATACCACAACCCTACTTTTGGTGACTTAGATGACTTGGAATTCTTGCGCGTTGAGAGTTATGCCCCTTGATTAAGCGATTTCATCAAATATTGGGAAAACCGTCGCTTTTTTGGAATTTTTGGACCAACTTATGTCGTTCGAAATGATCTCAGCTACATTTTGATATACCACAACCCTACTTTTGGTGACTTAGATGACTTGGAATTCTTGCGCGTTGAGGGTTACGGGGCTTTAATAAGTGCGATTACGCCCAAATTAGCGAAAACTGGCACTTTTTTGGTCTTCGGAAATGGATAAAAGTTCTTCGTGATGGTCCCAGGAGCAATTAGATGGGTCACAACCCTATTTTTGCAACTTTGAAAATTTTAGTGGGTAAGAGTTATGCCCCTTGATTAAGCGATTTCATCAAATATTGGGAAAACCGTCGCTTTTTTGGAATTTTTGGACCAACTTATGTCGTTCGAAATGATCTCAGCTACATTTTGATATACCACAACCCTACTTTTGGTGACTTAGATGACTTGGAATTCTTGCGCGTTGAGAGTTATGCCCCTTGATTAAGCGATTTCATCAAATATTGGGAAAACCGTCGCTTTTTTGGAATTTTTGGACCAACTTATGTCGTTCGAAATGATCTCAGCTACATTTTGATATACCACAACCCTACTTTTGGTGACTTAGATGACTTGGAATTCTTGCGCGTTGAGAGTTATGCCCCTTGATTAAGCGATTTCATCAAATATTGGGAAAACCGTCGCTTTTTTGGAATTTTTGGACCAACTTATGTCGTTCGAAATGATCTCAGCTACATTTTGATATACCACAACCCTACTTTTGGTGACTTAGATGACTTGGAATTCTTGCGCGTTGAGGGTTACGGGGCTTTAATAAGTGCGATTACGCCCAAATTAGCGAAAACTGGCACTTTTTTGGTCTTCGGAAATGGATAAAAGTTCTTCGTGATGGTCCCAGGAGCAATTAGATGGGTCACAACCCTATTTTTGCAACTTTGAAAATTTTAGTGGGTAAGAGTTATGCCCCTTGATTAAGCGATTTCATCAAATATTGGGAAAACCGTCGCTTTTTTGGAATTTTTGGACCAACTTATGTCGTTCGAAATGATCTCAGCTACATTTTGATATACCACAACCCTACTTTTGGTGACTTAGATGACTTGGAATTCTTGCGCGTTGAGAGTTATGCCCCTTGATTAAGCGATTTCATCAAATATTGGGAAAACCGTCGCTTTTTTGGAATTTTTGGACCAACTTATGTCGTTCGAAATGATCTCAGCTACATTTTGATATACCACAACCCTACTTTTGGTGACTTAGATGACTTGGAATTCTTGCGCGTTGAGGGTTACGGGGCTTTAATAAGTGCGATTACGCCCAAATTAGCGAAAACTGGCACTTTTTTGGTCTTCGGAAATGGATAAAAGTTCTTCGTGATGGTCCCAGGAGCAATTAGATGGGTCACAACCCTATTTTTGCAACTTTGAAAATTTTAGTGGGTAAGAGTTATGCCCCTTGATTAAGCGATTTCATCAAATATTGGGAAAACCGTCGCTTTTTTGGAATTTTTGGACCAACTTATGTCGTTCGAAATGATCTCAGCTACATTTTGATATACCACAACCCTACTTTTGGTGACTTAGATGACTTGGAATTCTTGCGCGTTGAGAGTTATGCCCCTTGATTAAGCGATTTCATCAAATATTGGGAAAACCGTCGCTTTTTTGGAATTTTTGGACCAACTTATGTCGTTCGAAATGATCTCAGCTACATTTTGATATACCACAACCCTACTTTTGGTGACTTAGATGACTTGGAATTCTTGCGCGTTGAGGGTTACGGGGCTTTAATAAGTGCGATTACGCCCAAATTAGCGAAAACCGGCACTTTTTTGGTCTTCGGAAATGGATAAAAGTTCTTCGTGATGGTCCCAGGAGCAATTAGATGGGTCACAACCCTATTTTTGCAACTTTGAAAATTTTAGTGGGTAAGAGTTATGCCCCTTGATTAAGCGATTTCATCAAATATTGGGAAAACCGTCGCTTTTTTGGAATTTTTGGACCAACTTATGTCGTTCGAAATGATCTCAGCTACATTTTGATATACCACAACCCTACTTTTGGTGACTTAGATGACTTGGAATTCTTGCGCGTTGAGAGTTATGCCCCTTGATTAAGGGATTTCATCAAATATTGGGAAAACCGTTGCTTTTTTGGAATTTTTGGACCAACTTATGTCGTTCGAAATGATCTCAGCTACATTTTGATATACCACAACCCTACTTTTGGTGACTTAGATGACTTGGAATTCTTGCGCGTTGAGAGTTATGCCCCTTGATTAAGCGATTTCATCAAATATTGGGAAAACCGTCGCTTTTTTGGAATTTTTGGACCAACTTATGTCGTTCGAAATGATCTCAGCTACATTTTGATATACCACAACCCTACTTTTGGTGACTTAGATGACTTGGAATTCTTTCGCGTTGAGGGTTACGGGGCTTTAATAAGTGCGATTACGCCCAAATTAGCGAAAACTGGCACTTTTTTGGTCTTCGGAAATGGATAAAAGTTCTTCGTGATGGTCCCAGGAGCAATTAGATGGGTCACAACCCTATTTTTGCAACTTTGAAAATTTTAGTGGGTAAGAGTTATGCCCCTTGATTAAGCGATTTCATCAAATATTGGGAAAACCGTCGCTTTTTTGGAATTTTTGGACCAACTTATGTCGTTCGAAATGATCTCAGCTACATTTTGATATACCACAACCCTACTTTTGGTGACTTAGATGACTTGGAATTCTTGCGCGTTGAGAGTTATGCCCCTTGATTAAGCGATTTCATCAAATATTGGGAAAACCGTCGCTTTTTTGGAATTTTTGGACCAACTTATGTCGTTCGAAATGATCTCAGCTACATTTTGATATACCACAACCCTACTTTTGGTGACTTAGATGACTTGGAATTCTTGCGCGTTGAGGGTTACGGGGCTTTAATAAGTGCGATTACGCCCAAATTAGCGAAAACTGGCACTTTTTTGGTCTTCGGAAATGGATAAAAGTTCTTCGTGATGGTCCCAGGAGCAATTAGATGGGTCACAACCCTATTTTTGCAACTTTGAAAATTTTAGTGGGTAAGAGTTATGCCCCTTGATTAAGCGATTTCATCAAATATTGGGAAAACCGTCGCTTTTTTGGAATTTTTGGACCAACTTATGTCGTTCGAAATGATCTCAGCTACATTTTGATATACCACAACCCTACTTTTGGTGACTTAGATGACTTGGAATTCTTGCGCGTTGAGAGTTATGCCCCTTGATTAAGCGATTTCATCAAATATTGGGAAAACCGTCGCTTTTTTGGAATTTTTGGACCAACTTATGTCGTTCGAAATGATCTCAGCTACATTTTGATATACCACAACCCTACTTTTGGTGACTTAGATGACTTGGAATTCTTGCGCGTTGAGAGTTATGCCCCTTGATTAAGCGATTTCATCAAATATTGGGAAAACCGTCGCTTTTTTGGAATTTTTGGACCAACTTATGTCGTTCGAAATGATCTCAGCTACATTTTGATATACCACAACCCTACTTTTGGTGACTTAGATGACTTGGAATTCTTGCGCGTTGAGGGTTACGGGGCTTTAATAAGTGCGATTACGCCCAAATTAGCGAAAACTGGCACTTTTTTGGTCTTCGGAAATGGATAAAAGTTCTTCGTGATGGTCCCAGGAGCAATTAGATGGGTCACAACCCTATTTTTGCAACTTTGAAAATTTTAGTGGGTAAGAGTTATGCCCCTTGATTAAGCGATTTCATCAAATATTGGGAAAACCGTCGCTTTTTTGGAATTTTTGGACCAACTTATGTCGTTCGAAATGATCTCAGCTACATTTTGATATACCACAACCCTACTTTTGGTGACTTAGATGACTTGGAATTCTTGCGCGTTGAGAGTTATGCCCCTTGATTAAGCGATTTCATCAAATATTGGGAAAACCGTCGCTTTTTTGGAATTTTTGGACCAACTTATGTCGTTCGAAATGATCTCAGCTACATTTTGATATACCACAACCCTACTTTTGGTGACTTAGATGACTTGGAATTCTTGCGCGTTGAGGGTTACGGGGCTTTAATAAGTGCGATTACGCCCAAATTAGCGAAAACTGGCACTTTTTTGGTCTTCGGAAATGGATAAAAGTTCTTCGTGATGGTCCCAGGAGCAATTAGATGGGTCACAACCCTATTTTTGCAACTTTGAAAATTTTAGTGGGTAAGAGTTATGCCCCTTGATTAAGCGATTTCATCAAATATTGGGAAAACCGTCGCTTTTTTGGAATTTTTGGACCAACTTATGTCGTTCGAAATGATCTCAGCTACATTTTGATATACCACAACCCTACTTTTGGTGACTTAGATGACTTGGAATTCTTGCGCGTTGAGAGTTATGCCCCTTGATTAAGCGATTTCATCAAATATTGGGAAAACCGTCGCTTTTTTGGAATTTTTGGACCAACTTATGTCGTTCGAAATGATCTCAGCTACATTTTGATATACCACAACCCTACTTTTGGTGACTTAGATGACTTGGAATTCTTGCGCGTTGAGGGTTACGGGGCTTTAATAAGTGCGATTACGCCCAAATTAGCGAAAACTGGCACTTTTTTGGTCTTCGGAAATGGATAAAAGTTCTTCGTGATGGTCCCAGGAGCAATTAGATGGGTCACAACCCTATTTTTGCAACTTTGAAAATTTTAGTGGGTAAGAGTTATGCCCCTTGATTAAGCGATTTCATCAAATATTGGGAAAACCGTCGCTTTTTTGGAATTTTTGGACCAACTTATGTCGTTCGAAATGATCTCAGCTACATTTTGATATACCACAACCCTACTTTTGGTGACTTAGATGACTTGGAATTCTTGCGCGTTGAGAGTTATGCCCCTTGATTAAGGGATTTCATCAAATATTGGGAAAACCGTTGCTTTTTTGGAATTTTTGGACCAACTTATGTCGTTCGAAATGATCTCAGCTACATTTTGATATACCACAACCCTACTTTTGGTGACTTAGATGACTTGGAATTCTTGCGCGTTGAGAGTTATGCCCCTTGATTAAGCGATTTCATCAAATATTGGGAAAACCGTCGCTTTTTTGGAATTTTTGGACCAACTTATGTCGTTCGAAATGATCTCAGCTACATTTTGATATACCACAACCCTACTTTTGGTGACTTAGATGACTTGGAATTCTTGCACGTTGAGGGTTACGGGGCTTTAATAAGTGCGATTACGCCCAAATTAGCGAAAACTGGCACTTTTTTGGTCTTCGGAAATGGATAAAAGTTCTTCGTGATGGTCCCAGGAGCAATTAGATGGGTCACAACCCTATTTTTGCAACTTTGAAAATTTTAGTGGGTAAGAGTTATGCCCCTTGATTAAGCGATTTCATCAAATATTGGGAAAACCGTCGCTTTTTTGGAATTTTTGGACCAACTTATGTCGTTCGAAATGATCTCAGCTACATTTTGATATACCACAACCCTACTTTTGGTGACTTAGATGACTTGGAATTCTTGCGCGTTGAGAGTTATGCCCCTTGATTAAGCAATTTCATCAAATATTGGGAAAACCGTCGCTTTTTTGGAATTTTTGGACCAACTTATGTCGTTCGAAATGATCTCAGCTACATTTTGATATACCACAACCCTACTTTTGGTGACTTAGATGACTTGGAATTCTTGCGCGTTGAGGGTTACGGGGCTTTAATAAGTGCGATTACGCCCAAATTAGCGAAAACTGGCACTTTTTTGGTCTTCGGAAATGGATAAAAGTTCTTCGTGATGGTCCCAGGAGCAATTAGATGGGTCACAACCCTATTTTTGCAACTTTGAAAATTTTAGTGGGTAAGAGTTATGCCCCTTGATTAAGCGATTTCATCAAATATTGGGAAAACCGTCGCCTTTTTGGTATTTTTGGACCAACTTATGTCGTTCGAAATGATCTCAGCTACATTTTGATATACCACAACCCTACTTTTGGTGACTTAGATGACTTGGAATTCTTGCGCGTTGAGAGTTATGCCCCTTGATTAAGCGATTTCATCAAATATTGGGAAAACCGTCGCTTTTTTGGAATTTTTGGACCAACTTATGTCGTTCGAAATGATCTCAGCTACATTTTGATATACCACAACCCTACTTTTGGTGACTTAGATGACTTGGAATTCTTGCGCGTTGAGAGTTGTGCCCCTTGATTAAGCGATTTCATCAAATATTGGGAAAACCGTCGCTTTTTTGGAATTTTTGGACCAACTTATGTCGTTCGAAATGATCTCAGCTACATTTTGATATACCACAACCCTACTTTTGGTGACTTAGATGACTTGGAATTCTTGCGCGTTGAGGGTTACGGGGCTTTAATAAGTGCGATTACGCCCAAATTAGCGAAAACTGGCACTTTTTTGGTCTTCGGAAATGGATAAAAGTTCTTCGTGATGGTCCCAGGAGCAATTAGATGGGTCACAACCCTATTTTTGCATCTTTGAAAATTTTAGTGGGTAAGAGTTATGCCCCTTGATTAAGCGATTTCATCAAATATTGGGAAAACCGTCGCTTTTTTGGAATTTTTGGACCAACTTATGTCGTTCGAAATGATCTCAGCTACATTTTGATATACCACAACCCTACTTTTGGTGACTTAGATGACTTGGAATTCTTGCGCGTTGAGAGTTATGCCCCTTGATTAAGCGATTTCATCAAATATTGGGAAAACCGTCGCTTTTTTGGAATTTTTGGACCAACTTATGTCGTTCGAAATGATCTCAGCTACATTTTGATATACCACAACCCTACTTTTGGTGACTTAGATGACTTGGAATTCTTGCGCGTTGAGAGTTATGCCCCTTGATTAAGCGATTTCATCAAATATTGGGAAAACCGTCGCTTTTTTGGAATTTTTGGACCAACTTATGTCGTTCGAAATGATCTCAGCTACATTTTGATATACCACAACCCTACTTTTGGTGACTTAGATGACTTGGAATTCTTGCGCGTTGAGGGTTACGGGGCTTTAATAAGTGCGATTACGCCCAAATTAGCGAAAACTGGCACTTTTTTGGTCTTCGGAAATGGATAAAAGTTCTTCGTGATGGTCCCAGGAGCAATTAGATGGGTCACAACCCTATTTTTGCAACTTTGAAAATTTTAGTGGGTAAGAGTTATGCCCCTTGATTAAGCGATTTCATCAAATATTGGGAAAACCGTCGCTTTTTTGGAATTTTTGGACCAACTTATGTCGTTCGAAATGATCTCAGCTACATTTTGATATACCACAACCCTACTTTTGGTGACTTAGATGACTTGGAATTCTTGCGCGTTGAGAGTTATGCCCCTTGATTAAGCGATTGCATCAAATATTGGGAAAACCGTCGCTTTTTTGGAATTTTTGGACCAACTTATGTCGTTCGAAATGATCTCAGCTACATTTTGATATACCACAACCCTACTTTTGGTGACTTAGATGACTTGGAATTCTTGCGCGTTGAGGGTTACGGGGCTTTAATAAGTGCGATTACGCCCAAATTAGCGAAAACTGGCACTTTTTTGGTCTTCGGAAATGGATAAAAGTTCTTCGTGATGGTCCCAGGAGCAATTACATGGGTCACAACCCTATTTTTGCAACTTTGAAAATTTTAGTGGGTAAGAGTTATGCCCCTTGATTAAGCGATTTCATCAAATATTGGGAAAACCGTCGCTTTTTTGGAATTTTTGGACCAACTTATGTCGTTCGAAATGATCTCAGCTACATTTTGATATACCACAACCCTACTTTTGGTGACTTAGATGACTTGGAATTCTTGCGCGTTGAGAGTTATGCCCCTTGATTAAGCGATTTCATCAAATATTGGGAAAACCGTCGCTTTTTTGGAATTTTTGGACCAACTTATGTCGTTCGAAATGATCTCAGCTACATTTTGATATACCACAACCCTACTTTTGGTGACTTAGATGACTTGGAATTCTTGCGCGTTGAGGGTTACGGGGCTTTAATAAGTGCGATTACGCCCAAATTAGCGAAAACTTGCACTTTTTTGGTCTTCGGAAATGGATAAAAGTTCTTCGTGATGGTCCCAGGAGCAATTAGATGGGTCACAACCCTATTTTTGCAACTTTGAAAATTTTAGTGGGTAAGAGTTATGCCCCTTGATTAAGCGAGTTCATCAAATATTGGGAAAACCGTCGCTTTTTTGGAATTTTTGGACCAACTTATGTCGTTCGAAATGATCTCAGCTACATTTTGATATACCACAACCCTACTTTTGGTGACTTAGATGACTTGGAATTCTTGCGCGTTGAGAGTTATGCCCCTTGATTAAGCGATTTCATCAAATATTGGGAAAACCGTCGCTTTTTTGGAATTTTTGGACCAACTTATGTCGTTCGAAATGATCTCAGCTACATTTTGATATACCACAACCCTACTTTTGGTGACTTAGATGACTTGGAATTCTTGCGCGTTGAGAGTTATGCCCCTTGATTAAGCGATTTCATCAAATATTGGGAAAACCGTCGCTTTTTTGGAATTTTTGGACCAACTTATGTCGTTCGAAATGATCTCAGCTACATTTTGATATACCACAACCCTACTTTTGATGACTTAGATGACTTGGAATTCTTGCGCGTTGAGGGTTACGGGGCTTTAATAAGTGCGATTACGCCCAAATTAGCGAAAACTGGCACTTTTTTGGTCTTCGGAAATGGATAAAAGTTCTTCGTGATGGTCCCAGGAGCAATTAGATGGGTCACAACCCTATTTTTGCAACTTTGAAAATTTTAGTGGGTAAGAGTTATGCCCCTTGATTAAGCGATTTCATCAAATATTGGGAAAACCGTCGCTTTTTTGGAATTTTTGGACCAACTTATGTCGTTCGAAATGATCTCAGCTACATTTTGATATACCACAACCCTACTTTTGGTGACTTAGATGACTTGGAATTCTTGCGCGTTGAGAGTTATGCCCCTTGATTAAGCGATTTCATCAAATATTGGGAAAACCGTTGCTTTTTTGGAATTTTTGGACCAACTTATGTCGTTCGAAATGATCTCAGCTACATTTTGATATACCACAACCCTACTTTTGGTGACTTAGATGACTTGGAATTCTTGCGCGTTGAGGGTTACGGGGCTTTAATAAGTGCGATTACGCCCAAATTAGCGAAAACTGGCACTTTTTTGGTCTTCGGAAATGGATAAAAGTTCTTCGTGATGGTCCCAGGAGCAATTAGATGGGTCACAACCCTATTTTTGCAACTTTGAAAATTTTAGTGGGTAAGAGTTATGCCCCTTGATTAAGCGATTTCATCAAATATTGGGAAAACCGTCGCTTTTTTGGAATTTTTGGACCAACTTATGTCGTTCGAAATGATCTCAGCTACATTTTGATATACCACAACCCTACTTTTTGTGACTTAGATGACTTGGAATTCTTGCGCGTTGAGAGTTATGCCCCTTGATTAAGCGATTTCATCAAATATTGGGAAAACCGTCGCTTTTTTGGAATTTTTGGACCAACTTATGTCGTTCGAAATGATCTCAGCTACATTTTGATATACCACAACCCTACTTTTGGTGACTTAGATGACTTGGAATTCTTGCGCGTTGAGGGTTACGGGGCTTTAATAAGTGCGATTACGCCCAAATTAGCGAAAACTTGCACTTTTTTGGTCTTCGGAAATGGATAAAAGTTCTTCGTGATGGTCCCAGGAGCAATTAGATGGGTCACAACCCTATTTTTGCAACTTTGAAAATTTTAGTGGGTAAGAGTTATGCCCCTTGATTAAGCGAGTTCATCAAATATTGGGAAAACCGTCGCTTTTTTGGAATTTTTGGACCAACTTATGTCGTTCGAAATGATCTCAGCTACATTTTGATATACCACAACCCTACTTTTGGTGACTTAGATGACTTGGAATTCTTGCGCGTTGAGAGTTATGCCCCTTGATTAAGCGATTTCATCAAATATTGGGAAAACCGTCGCTTTTTTGGAATTTTTGGACCAACTTATGTCGTTCGAAATGATCTCAGCTACATTTTGATATACCACAACCCTACTTTTGGTGACTTAGATGACTTGGAATTCTTGCGCGTTGAGGGTTACGGGGCTTTAATAAGTGCGATTACGCCCAAATTAGCGAAAACCGGCACTTTTTTGGTCTTCGGAAATGGATAAAAGTTCTTCGTGATGGTCCCAGGAGCAATTAGATGGGTCACAACCCTATTTTTGCAACTTTGAAAATTTTAGTGGGTAAGAGTTATGCCCCTTGATTAAGCGATTTCATCAAATATTGGGAAAACCGTCGCTTTTTTGGAATTTTTGGACCAACTTATGTCGTTCGAAATGATCTCAGCTACATTTTGATATACCACAACCCTACTTTTGGTGACTTAGATGACTTGGAATTCTTGCGCGTTGAGAGTTATGCCCCTTGATTAAGCGATTTCATCAAATATTGGGAAAACCGTCGCTTTTTTGAATTTTTGGACCAACTTATGTCGTTCGAAATGATCTCAGCTACATTTTGATATACCACAACCCTACTTTTGGTGACTTAGATGACTTGGAATTCTTGCGCGTTGAGAGTTATGCCCCTTGATTAAGCGATTTCATCAAATATTGGGAAAACCGTCGCTTTTTTGGAATTTTTGGACCAACTTATGTCGTTCGAAATGATCTCAGCTACATTTTGATATACCACAACCCTACTTTTGGTGACTTAGATGACTTGGAATTCTTGCGCGTTGAGGGTTACGGGGCTTTAATAAGTGCGATTACGCCCAAATTAGCGAAAACTGGCACTTTTTTGGTCTTCGGAAATGGATAAAAGTTCTTCGTGATGGTCCCAGGAGCAATTAGATGGGTCACAACCCTATTTTTGCAACTTTGAAAATTTTAGTGGGTAAGAGTTATGCCCCTTGATTAAGCGATTTCATCAAATATTGGGAAAACCGTCGCTTTTTTGGAATTTTTGGACCAACTTATGTCGTTCGAAATGATCTCAGCTACATTTTGATATACCACAACCCTACTTTTTGTGACTTAGATGACTTGGAATTCTTGCGCGTTGAGAGTTATGCCCCTTGATTAAGCGATTTCATCAAATATTGGGAAAACCGTCGCTTTTTTGGAATTTTTGGACCAACTTATGTCGTTCGAAATGATCTCAGCTACATTTTGATATACCACAACCCTACTTTTGGTGACTTAGATGACTTGGAATTCTTGCGCGTTGAGGGTTACGGGGCTTTAATAAGTGCGATTACGCCCAAATTAGCGAAAACTTGCACTTTATTGGTCTTCGGAAATGGATAAAAGTTCTTCGTGATGGTCCCAGGAGCAATTAGATGGGTCACAACCCTATTTTTGCAACTTTGAAAATTTTAGTGGGTAAGAGTTATGCCCCTTGATTAAGCGAGTTCATCAAATATTGGGAAAACCGTCGCTTTTTTGGAATTTTTGGACCAACTTATGTCGTTCGAAATGATCTCAGCTACATTTTGATATACCACAACCCTACTTTTGGTGACTTAGATGACTTGGAATTCTTGCGCGTTGAGAGTTATGCCCCTTGATTAAGCGATTTCATCAAATATTGGGAAAACCGTCGCTTTTTTGGAATTTTTGGACCAACTTATGTCGTTCGAAATGATCTCAGCTACATTTTGATATACCACAACCCTACTTTTGGTGACTTAGATGACTTGGAATTCTTGCGCGTTGAGGGTTACGGGGCTTTAATAAGTGCGATTACGCCCAAATTAGCGAAAACTGGCACTTTTTTGGTCTTCGGAAATGGATAAAAGTTCTTCGTGATGGTCCCAGGAGCAATTAGATGGGTCACAATCCTATTTTTGCAACTTTGAAAATTTTAGTGGGTAAGAGTTATGCCCCTTGATTAAGCGATTTCATCAAATATTGGGAAAACTGTCGCTTTTTTGGAATTTTTGGACCAACTTATGTCGTTCGAAATGATCTCAGCTACATTTTGATATACCACAACCCTACTTTTGGTGACTTAGATGACTTGGAATTCTTGCGCGTTGAGAGTTATGCCCCTTGATTAAGCGATTTCATCAAATATTGGGAAAACCGTCGCTTTTTTGGAATTTTTGGACCAACTTATGTCGTTCGAAATGATCTCAGCTACATTTTGATATACCACAACCCTACTTTTGGTGACTTAGATGACTTGGAATTCTTGCGCGTTGAGGGTTACGGGGCTTTAATAAGTGCGATTACGCCCAAATTAGCGAAAACTGGCACTTTTTTGGTCTTCGGAAATGGATAAAAGTTCTTCGTGATGGTCCCAGGAGCAATTAGATGGGTCACAACCCTATTTTTGCAACTTTGAAAATTTTAGTGGGTAAGAGTTATGCCCCTTGATTAAGCGATTTCATCAAATATTGGGAAAACCGTCGCTTTTTTGGAATTTTTGGACCAACTTATGTCGTTCGAAATGATCTCAGCTACATTTTGATATACCACAACCCTACTTTTTGTGACTAAGATGACTTGGAATTCTTGCGCGTTGAGAGTTATGCCCCTTGATTAAGCGATTTCATCAAATATTGGGAAAACCGTCGCTTTTTTGGAATTTTTGGACCAACTTATGTCGTTCGAAATGATCTCAGCTACATTTTGATATACCACAACCCTACTTTTGGTGACTTAGATGACTTGGAATTCTTGCGCGTTGAGGGTTACGGGGCTTTAATAAGTGCGATTACGCCCAAATTAGCGAAAACTTGCACTTTTTTGGTCTTCGGAAATGGATAAAAGTTCTTCGTGATGGTCCCAGGAGCAATTAGATGGGTCACAACCCTATTTTTGCAACTTTGAAAATTTTAGTGGGTAAGAGTTATGCCCCTTGATTAAGCGAGTTCATCAAATATTGGGAAAACCGTCGCTTTTTTGGAATTTTTGGACCAACTTATGTCGTTCGAAATGATCTCAGCTACATTTTGATATACCACAACCCTACTTTTGGTGACTTAGATGACTTGGAATTCTTGCGCGTTGAGAGTTATGCCCCTTGATTAAGCGATTTCATCAAATATTGGGAAAACCGTCGCTTTTTTGGAATTTTTGGACCAACTTATGTCGTTCGAAATGATCTCAGCTACATTTTGATATACCACAACCCTACTTTTGGTGACTTAGATGACTTGGAATTCTTGCGCGTTGAGAGTTATGCCCCTTGATTAAGCGATTTCATCAAATATTGGGAAAACCGTCGCTTTTTTGGAATTTTTGGACCAACTTATGTCGTTCGAAATGATCTCAGCTACATTTTGATATACCACAACCCTACTTTTGGTGACTTAGATGACTTGGAATTCTTGCGCGTTGAGGGTTACGGGGCTTTAATAAGTGCGATTACGCCCAAATTAGCGAAAACTGGCACTTTTTTGGTCTTCGGAAATGGATAAAAGTTCTTCGTGATGGTCCCAGGAGCAATTAGATGGGTCACAATCCTATTTTTGCAACTTTGAAAATTTTAGTGGGTAAGAGTTATGCCCCTTGATTAAGCGATTTCATCAAATATTGGGAAATCTGTCGCTTTTTTGGAATTTTTGGACCAACTTATGTCGTTCGAAATGATCTCAGCTACATTTTGATATACCACAACCCTACTTTTGGTGACTTAGATGACTTGGAATTCTTGCGCGTTGAGAGTTATGCCCCTTGATTAAGCGATTTCATCAAATATTGGGAAAACCGTCGCTTTTTTGGAATTTTTGGACCAACTTATGTCGTTCGAAATGATCTCAGCTACATTTTGATATACCACAACCCTACTTTTGGTGACTTAGATGACTTGGAATTCTTGCGCGTTGAGGGTTACGGGGCTTTAATAAGTGCGATTACGCCCAAATTAGCGAAAACTGGCACTTTTTTGGTCTTCGGAAATGGATAAAAGTTCTTCGTGATGGTCCCAGGAGCAATTAGATGGGTCACAACCCTATTTTTGCAACTTTGAAAATTTTAGTGGGTAAGAGTTATGCCCCTTGATTAAGCGATTTCATCAAATATTGGGAAAACCGTCGCTTTTTTGGAATTTTTGGACCAACTTATGTCGTTCGAAATGATCTCAGCTACATTTTGATATACCACAACCCTACTTTTTGTGACTTAGATGACTTGGAATTCTTGCGCGTTGAGAGTTATGCCCCTTGATTAAGCGATTTCATCAAATATTGGGAAAACCGTCGCTTTTTTGGAATTTTTGGACCAACTTATGTCGTTCGAAATGATCTCAGCTACATTTTGATATGCCACAACCCTACTTTTGGTGACTTAGATGACTTGGAATTCTTGCGCGTTGAGGGTTACGGGGCTTTAATAAGTGCGATTACGCCCAAATTAGCGAAAACTTGCACTTTTTTGGTCTTCGGAAATGGATAAAAGTTCTTCGTGATGGTCCCAGGAGCAATTAGATGGGTCACAACCCTATTTTTGCAACTTTGAAAATTTTAGTGGGTAAGAGTTATGCCCCTTGATTAAGCGAGTTCATCAAATATTGGGAAAACCGTCGCTTTTTTGGAATTTTTGGACCAACGTATGTCGTTCGAAATGATCTCAGCTACATTTTGATATACCACAACCCTACTTTTGGTGACTTAGATGACTTGGAATTCTTGCGCGTTGAGAGTTATGCCCCTTGATTAAGCGATTTCATCAAATATTGGGAAAACCGTCGCTTTTTTGGAATTTTTGGACCAACTTATGTCGTTCGAAATGATCTCAGCTACATTTTGATATACCACAA
Organism: Steromphala cineraria; assembly: GCA_916613615.1. NCBI lineage: Eukaryota > Metazoa > Mollusca > Gastropoda > Trochida > Trochidae > Steromphala > Steromphala cineraria. The sequence continues at coordinate 28,898,021 of OU744726.1, read as the reverse complement.
CCCTACTTTTGGTGACTTAGATGACTTGGAATTCTTGCGCGTTGAGGGTTACGGGGCTTTAATAAGTGCGATTACGCCCAAATTAGCGAAAACTGGCACTTTTTTGGTCTTCGGAAATGGATAAAAGTTCTTCGTGATGGTCCCAGGAGCAATTAGATGGGTCACAACCCTATTTTTGCAACTTTGAAAATTTTAGTGGGTAAGAGTTATGCCCCTTGATTAAGCGATTTCATCAAATATTGGGAAAACCGTCGCTTTTTTGGAATTTTTGGACCAACTTATGTCGTTCGAAATGATCTCAGCTACATTTTGATATACCACAACCCTACTTTTGGTGACTTAGATGACTTGGAATTCTTGCGCGTTGAGAGTTATGCCCCTTGATTAAGCGATTTCATCAAATATTGGGAAAACCGTCGCTTTTTTGAATTTTTGGACCAACTTATGTCGTTCGAAATGATCTCAGCTACATTTTGATATACCACAACCCTACTTTTGGTGACTTAGATGACTTGGAATTCTTGCGCGTTGAGAGTTATGCCCCTTGATTAAGCGATTTCATCAAATATTGGGAAAACCGTCGCTTTTTTGGAATTTTTGGACCAACTTATGTCGTTCGAAATGATCTCAGCTACATTTTGATATACCACAACCCTACTTTTGGTGACTTAGATGACTTGGAATTCTTGCGCGTTGAGGGTTACGGGGCTTTAATAAGTGCGATTACGCCCAAATTAGCGAAAACTGGCACTTTTTTGGTCTTCGGAAATGGATAAAAGTTCTTCGTGATGGTCCCAGGAGCAATTAGATGGGTCACAACCCTATTTTTGCAACTTTGAAAATTTTAGTGGGTAAGAGTTATGCCCCTTGATTAAGCGATTTCATCAAATATTGGGAAAACCGTCGCTTTTTTGGAATTTTTGGACCAACTTATGTCGTTCGAAATGATCTCAGCTACATTTTGATATACCACAACCCTACTTTTGGTGACTTAGATGACTTGGAATTCTTGCGCGTTGAGAGTTATGCCCCTTGATTAAGCGATTTCATCAAATATTGGGAAAACCGTCGCTTTTTTGGAATTTTTGGACCAACTTATGTCGTTCGAAATGATCTCAGCTACATTTTGATATACCACAACCCTACTTTTGGTGACTTAGATGACTTGGAATTCTTGCGCGTTGAGAGTTATGCCCCTTGATTAAGCGATTTCATCAAATATTGGGAAAACCGTCGCTTTTTTGGAATTTTTGGACCAACTTATGTCGTTCGAAATGATCTCAGCTACATTTTGATATACCACAACCCTACTTTTGGTGACTTAGATGACTTGGAATTCTTGCGCGTTGAGGGTTACGGGGCTTTAATAAGTGCGATTACGCCCAAATTAGCGAAAACTGGCACTTTTTTGGTCTTCGGAAATGGATAAAAGTTCTTCGTGATGGTCCCAGGAGCAATTAGATGGGTCACAACCCTATTTTTGCAACTTTGAAAATTTTAGTGGGTAAGAGTTATGCCCCTTGATTAAGCGATTTCATCAAATATTGGGAAAACCGTCGCTTTTTTGGAATTTTTGGACCAACTTATGTCGTTCGAAATGATCTCAGCTACATTTTGATATACCACAACCCTACTTTTGGTGACTTAGATGACTTGGAATTCTTGCGCGTTGAGAGTTATGCCCCTTGATTAAGCGATTTCATCAAATATTGGGAAAACCGTCGCTTTTTTGGAATTTTTGGACCAACTTATGTCGTTCGAAATGATCTCAGCTACATTTTGATATACCACAACCCTACTTTTGGTGACTTAGATGACTTGGAATTCTTGCGCGTTGAGAGTTATGCCCCTTGATTAAGCGATTTCATCAAATATTGGGAAAACCGTCGCTTTTTTGGAATTTTTGGACCAACTTATGTCGTTCGAAATGATCTCAGCTACATTTTGATATACCACAACCCTACTTTTGGTGACTTAGATGACTTGGAATTCTTGCGCGTTGAGGGTTACGGGGCTTTAATAAGTGCGATTACGCCCAAATTAGCGAAAACTGGCACTTTTTTGGTCTTCGGAAATGGATAAAAGTTCTTCGTGATGGTCCCAGGAGCAATTAGATGGGTCACAACCCTATTTTTGCAACTTTGAAAATTTTAGTGGGTAAGAGTTATGCCCCTTGATTAAGCGATTTCATCAAATATTGGGAAAACCGTCGCTTTTTTGGAATTTTTGGACCAACTTATGTCGTTCGAAATGATCTCAGCTACATTTTGATATACCACAACCCTACTTTTGGTGACTTAGATGACTTGGAATTCTTGCGCGTTGAGAGTTATGCCCCTTGATTAAGCGATTTCATCAAATATTGGGAAAACCGTCGCTTTTTTGGAATTTTTGGACCAACTTATGTCGTTCGAAATGATCTCAGCTACATTTTGATATACCACAACCCTACTTTTGGTGACTTAGATGACTTGGAATTCTTGCGCGTTGAGAGTTATGCCCCTTGATTAAGCGATTTCATCAAATATTGGGAAAACCGTCGCTTTTTTGGAATTTTTGGACCAACTTATGTCGTTCGAAATGATCTCAGCTACATTTTGATATACCACAACCCTACTTTTGGTGACTTAGATGACTTGGAATTCTTGCGCGTTGAGAGTTATGCCCCTTGATTAAGCGATTTCATCAAATATTGGGAAAACCGTCGCTTTTTTGGAATTTTTGGACCAACTTATGTCGTTCGAAATGATCTCAGCTACATTTTGATATACCACAACCCTACTTTTGGTGACTTAGATGACTTGGAATTCTTGCGCGTTGAGGGTTACGGGGCTTTAATAAGTGCGATTACGCCCAAATTAGCGAAAACTGGCACTTTTTTGGTCTTCGGAAATGGATAAAAGTTCTTCGTGATGGTCCCAGGAGCAATTAGATGGGTCACAACCCTATTTTTGCAACTTTGAAAATTTTAGTGGGTAAGAGTTATGCCCCTTGATTAAGCGATTTCATCAAATATTGGGAAAACCGTCGCTTTTTTGGAATTTTTGGACCAACTTATGTCGTTCGAAATGATCTCAGCTACATTTTGATATACCACAACCCTACTTTTGGTGACTTAGATGACTTGGAATTCTTGCGCGTTGAGAGTTATGCCCCTTGATTAAGCGATTTCATCAAATATTGGGAAAACCGTCGCTTTTTTGGAATTTTTGGACCAACTTATGTCGTTCGAAATGATCTCAGCTACATTTTGATATACCACAACCCTACTTTTGGTGACTTAGATGACTTGGAATTCTTGCGCGTTGAGAGTTATGCCCCTTGATTAAGCGATTTCATCAAATATTGGGAAAACCGTCGCTTTTTTTGGAATTTTTGGACCAACTTATGTCGTTCGAAATGATCTCAGCTACATTTTGATATACCACAACCCTACTTTTGGTGACTTAGATGACTTGGAATTCTTGCGCATTGAGGGTTACGGGGCTTTAATAAGTGCGATTACGCCCAAATTAGCGAAAACTGGCACTTTTTTGGTCTTCGGAAATGGATAAAAGTTCTTCGTGATGGTCCCAGGAGCAATTAGATGGGTCACAACCCTATTTTTGCAACTTTGAAAATTTTAGTGGGTAAGAGTTATGCCCCTTGATTAAGCGATTTCATCAAATATTGGGAAAACCGTCGCTTTTTTGGAATTTTTGGACCAACTTATGTCGTTCGAAATGATCTCAGCTACATTTTGATATACCACAACCCTACTTTTGGTGACTTAGATGACTTGGAATTCTTGCGCGTTGAGAGTTATGCCCCTTGATTAAGCGATTTCATCAAATATTGGGAAAACCGTCGCTTTTTTTGAATTTTTGGACCAACTTATGTCGTTCGAAATGATCTCAGCTACATTTTGATATACCACAACCCTACTTTTGGTGACTTAGATGACTTGGAATTCTTGCGCGTTGAGGGTTACGGGGCTTTAATAAGTGCGATTACGCCCAAATTAGCGAAAACTGGCACTTTTTTGGTCTTCGGAAATGGATAAAAGTTCTTCGTGATGGTCCCAGGAGCAATTAGATGGGTCACAACCCTATTTTTGCAACTTTGAAAATTTTAGTGGGTAAGAGTTATGCCCCTTGATTAAGCGATTTCATCAAATATTGGGAAAACCGTCGCTTTTTTGGAATTTTTGGACCAACTTATGTCGTTCGAAATGATCTCAGCTACATTTTGATATACCACAACCCTACTTTTGGTGACTTAGATGACTTGGAATTCTTGCGCGTTGAGAGTTATGCCCCTTGATTAAGCGATTTCATCAAATATTGGGAAAACCGTCGCTTTTTTGGAATTTTTGGACCAACTTATGTCGTTCGAAATGATCTCAGCTACATTTTGATATACCACAACCCTACTTTTGGTGACTTAGATGACTTGGAATTCTTGCGCGTTGAGGGTTAGGGGGCTTTAATAAGTGCGATTACGCCCAAATTAGCGAAAACTGGCACTTTTTTGGTCTTCGGAAATGGATAAAAGTTCTTCGTGATGGTCCCAGGAGCAATTAGATGGGTCACAACCCTATTTTTGCAACTTTGAAAATTTTAGTGGGTAAGAGTTATGCCCCTTGATTAAGCGATTTCATCAAATATTGGGAAAACCGTCGCTTTTTTGGAATTTTTGGACCAACTTATGTCGTTCGAAATGATCTCAGCTACATTTTGATATACCACAACCCTACTTTTGGTGACTTAGATGACTTGGAATTCTTGCGCGTTGAGAGTTATGCCCCTTGATTAAGCGATTTCATCAAATATTGGGAAAACCGTCGCTTTTTTGGAATTTTTGGACCAACTTATGTCGTTCGAAATGATCTCAGCTACATTTTGATATACCACAACCCTACTTTTGGTGACTTAGATGACTTGGAATTCTTGCGCGTTGAGAGTTATGCCCCTTGATTAAGCGATTTCATCAAATATTGGGAAAACCGTCGCTTTTTTGGAATTTTTGGACCAACTTATGTCGTTCGAAATGATCTCAGCTACATTTTGATATACCACAACCCTACTTTTGGTGACTTAGATGACTTGGAATTCTTGCGCGTTGAGGGTTACGGGGCTTTAATAAGTGCGATTACGCCCAAATTAGCGAAAACTGGCACTTTTTTGGTCTTCGGAAATGGATAAAAGTTCTTCGTGATGGTCCCAGGAGCAATTAGATGGGTCACAACCCTATTTTTGCAACTTTGAAAATTTTAGTGGGTAAGAGTTATGCCCCTTGATTAAGCGATTTCATCAAATATTGGGAAAACCGTCGCTTTTTTGGAATTTTTGGACCAACTTATGTCGTTCGAAATGATCTCAGCTACATTTTGATATACCACAACCCTACTTTTGGTGACTTAGATGACTTGGAATTCTTGCGCGTTGAGAGTTATGCCCCTTGATTAAGCGATTTCATCAAATATTGGGAAAACCGTCGCTTTTTTTGAATTTTTGGACCAACTTATGTCGTTCGAAATGATCTCAGCTACATTTTGATATACCACAACCCTACTTTTGGTGACTTAGATGACTTGGAATTCTTGCGCGTTGAGGGTTACGGGGCTTTAATAAGTGCGATTACGCCCAAATTAGCGAAAACTGGCACTTTTTTGGTCTTCGGAAATGGATAAAAGTTCTTCGTGATGGTCCCAGGAGCAATTAGATGGGTCACAACCCTATTTTTGCAACTTTGAAAATTTTAGTGGGTAAGAGTTATGCCCCTTGATTAAGCGATTTCATCAAATATTGGGAAAACCGTCGCTTTTTTGGAATTTTTGGACCAACTTATGTCGTTCGAAATGATCTCAGCTACATTTTGATATACCACAACCCTACTTTTGGTGACTTAGATGACTTGGAATTCTTGCGCGTTGAGAGTTATGCCCCTTGATTAAGCGATTTCATCAAATATTGGGAAAACCGTCGCTTTTTTGGAATTTTTGGACCAACTTATGTCGTTCGAAATGATCTCAGCTACATTTTGATATACCACAACCCTACTTTTGGTGACTTAGATGACTTGGAATTCTTGCGCGTTGAGGGTTAGGGGGCTTTAATAAGTGCGATTACGCCCAAATTAGCGAAAACTGGCACTTTTTTGGTCTTCGGAAATGGATAAAAGTTCTTCGTGATGGTCCCAGGAGCAATTAGATGGGTCACAACCCTATTTTTGCAACTTTGAAAATTTTAGTGGGTAAGAGTTATGCCCCTTGATTAAGCGATTTCATCAAATATTGGGAAAACCGTCGCTTTTTTGGAATTTTTGGACCAACTTATGTCGTTCGAAATGATCTCAGCTACATTTTGATATACCACAACCCTACTTTTGGTGACTTAGATGACTTGGAATTCTTGCGCGTTGAGAGTTATGCCCCTTGATTAAGCGATTTCATCAAATATTGGGAAAACCGTCGCTTTTTTGGAATTTTTGGACCAACTTATGTCGTTCGAAATGATCTCAGCTACATTTTGATATACCACAACCCTACTTTTGGTGACTTAGATGACTTGGAATTCTTGCGCGTTGAGAGTTATGCCCCTTGATTAAGCGATTTCATCAAATATTGGGAAAACCGTCGCTTTTTTGGAATTTTTGGACCAACTTATGTCGTTCGAAATGATCTCAGCTACATTTTGATATACCACAACCCTACTTTTGGTGACTTAGATGACTTGGAATTCTTTCGCGTTGAGGGTTACGGGGCTTTAATAAGTGCGATTACGCCCAAATTAGCGAAAACTGGCACTTTTTTGGTCTTCGGAAATGGATAAAAGTTCTTCGTGATGGTCCCAGGAGCAATTAGATGGGTCACAACCCTATTTTTGCAACTTTGAAAATTTTAGTGGGTAAGAGTTATGCCCCTTGATTAAGCGATTTCATCAAATATTGGGAAAACCGTCGCTTTTTTGGAATTTTTGGACCAACTTATGTCGTTCGAAATGATCTCAGCTACATTTTGATATACCACAACCCTACTTTTGGTGACTTAGATGACTTGGAATTCTTGCGCGTTGAGAGTTATGCCCCTTGATTAAGCGATTTCATCAAATATTGGGAAAACCGTCGCTTTTTTGGAATTTTTGGACCAACTTATGTCGTTCGAAATGATCTCAGCTACATTTTGATATACCACAACCCTACTTTTGGTGACTTAGATGACTTGGAATTCTTGCGCGTTGAGGGTTACGGGGCTTTAATAAGTGCGATTACGCCCAAATTAGCGAAAACTGGCACTTTTTTGGTCTTCGGAAATTGAAAAAAGTTCTTCGTGATGATCCCAGGAGCAATTAGATGGGTCACAACCCTATTTTTGCAACTTTGAAAATTTTAGTGGGTAAGAGTTATGCCCCTTGATTAAGCGATTTCATCAAATATTGGGAAAACCGTCGCTTTTTTGGAATTTTTGGACCAACTTATGTCGTTCGAAATGATCTCAGCTACATTTTGATATACCACAACCCTACTTTTGGTGACTTAGATGACTTGGAATTCTTGCGCGTTGAGAGTTATGCCCCTTGATTAAGCGATTTCATCAAATATTGGGAAAACCGTCGCTTTTTTGGAATTTTTGGACCAACTTATGTCGTTCGAAATGATCTCAGCTACATTTTGATATACCACAACCCTACTTTTGGTGACTTAGATGACTTGGAATTCTTGCGCGTTGAGAGTTATGCCCCTTGATTAAGCGATTTCATCAAATATTGGGAAAACCGTCGCTTTTTTGGAATTTTTGGACCAACTTATGTCGTTCGAAATGATCTCAGCTACATTTTGATATACCACAACCCTACTTTTGGTGACTTAGATGACTTGGAATTCTTGCGCGTTGAGGGTTACGGGGCTTTAATAAGTGCGATTACGCCCAAATTAGCGAAAACTGGCACTTTTTTGGTCTTCGGAAATGGATAAAAGTTCTTCGTGATGGTCCCAGGAGCAATTAGATGGGTCACAACCCTATTTTTGCAACTTTGAAAATTTTAGTGGGTAAGAGTTATGCCCCTTGATTAAGCGATTTCATCAAATATTGGGAAAACCGTCGCTTTTTTGGAATTTTTGGACCAACTTATGTCGTTCGAAATGATCTCAGCTACATTTTGATATACCACAACCCTACTTTTGGTGACTTAGATGACTTGGAATTCTTGCGCGTTGAGAGTTATGCCCCTTGATTAAGCGATTTCATCAAATATTGGGAAAACCGTCGCTTTTTTGGAATTTTTGGACCAACTTATGTCGTTCGAAATGATCTCAGCTACATTTTGATATACCACAACCCTACTTTTGGTGACTTAGATGACTTGGAATTCTTGCGCGTTGAGGGTTACGGGGCTTTAATAAGTGCGATTACGCCCAAATTAGCGAAAACTGGCACTTTTTTGGTCTTCGGAAATGGATAAAAGTTCTTCGTGATGGTCCCAGGAGCAATTAGATGGGTCACAACCCTATTTTTGCAACTTTGAAAATTTTAGTGGGTAAGAGTTATGCCCCTTGATTAAGCGATTTCATCAAATATTGGGAAAACCGTCGCTTTTTTGGAATTTTTGGACCAACTTATGTCGTTCGAAATGATCTCAGCTACATTTTGATATACCACAACCCTACTTTTGGTGACTTAGATGACTTGGAATTCTTGCGCGTTGAGAGTTATGCCCCTTGATTAAGCGATTTCATCAAATATTGGGAAAACCGTCGCTTTTTTGGAATTTTTGGACCAACTTATGTCGTTCGAAATGATCTCAGCTACATTTTGATATACCACAACCCTACTTTTGGTGACTTAGATGACTTGGAATTTTTGCGCGTTGAGAGTTATGCCCCTTGATTAAGCGATTTCTTCAAATATTGGGAAAACCATCGCTTTTTTGGAATTTTTGGACCAACTTATGTCGTTCGAAATGATCTCAGCTACATTTTGATATACCACAACCCTACTTTTGGTGACTTAGATGACTTGGAATTCTTGCACGTTGAGAGTTATGCCCCTTGATTAAGCGATTTCATCAAATATTGGAAAAACCGTCGCTTTTTTGGAATTTTTGGACCAACTTATGTCGTTCGAAATGATCTCAGCTACATTTTGATATACCACAACCCTACTTTTGGTGACTTAGATGACTTGGAATTCTTGCGCGTTGAGGGTTACGGGGCTTTAATAAGTGCGATTACGCCCAAATTAGCGAAAACTGGCACTTTTTTGGTCTTCGGAAATGGATAAAAGTTCTTCGTGATGATCCCAGGAGCAATTAGATGGGTCACAACCCTATTTTTGCAACTTTGAAAATTTTAGTGGGTAAGAGTTATGCCCCTTGATTAAGCGATTTCATCAAATATTGGGAAAACCGTCGCTTTTTTGGAATTTTTGGACCAACTTATGTCGTTCGAAATGATCTCAGCTACATTTTGATATACCACAACCCTACTTTTGGTGACTTAGATGACTTGGAATTCTTGCGCGTTGAGAGTTATGCCCCTTGATTAAGCGATTTCATCAAATATTGGGAAAACCGTCGCTTTTTTGGAATTTTTGGACCAACTTATGTCGTTCGAAATGATCTCAGCTACATTTTGATATACCACAACCCTACTTTTGGTGACTTAGATGACTTGGAATTCTTGCGCGTTGAGAGTTATGCCCCTTGATTAAGCGATTTCATCAAATATTGGGAAAACCGTTGCTTTTTTGGAATTTTTGGACCAACTTATGTCGTTCGAAATGATCTCAGCTACATTTTGATATACCACAACCCTACTTTTGGTGACTTAGATGACTTGGAATTCTTGCGCGTTGAGGGTTACGGGGCTTTAATAAGTGCGATTACGCCCAAATTAGCGAAAACTGGCACTTTTTTGGTCTTCGGAAATGGATAAAAGTTCTTCGTGATGGTCCCAGGAGCAATTAGATGGGTCACAACCCTATTTTTGCAACTTTGAAAATTTTAGTGGGTAAGAGTTATGCCCCTTGATTAAGCGATTTCATCAAATATTGGGAAAACCGTCGCTTTTTTGGAATTTTTGGACCAACTTATGTCGTTCGAAATGATCTCAGCTACATTTTGATATACCACAACCCTACTTTTGGTGACTTAGATGACTTGGAATTCTTGCGCGTTGAGAGTTATGCCCCTTGATTAAGCGATTTCATCAAATATTGGGAAAACCGTCGCTTTTTTGGAATTTTTGGACCAACTTATGTCGTTCGAAATGATCTCAGCTACATTTTGATATACCACAACCCTACTTTTGGTGACTTAGATGACTTGGAATTTTTGCGCGTTGAGAGTTATGCCCCTTGATTAAGCGATTTCTTCAAATATTGGGAAAACCATCGCTTTTTTGGAATTTTTGGACCAACTTATGTCGTTCGAAATGATCTCAGCTACATTTTGATATACCACAACCCTACTTTTGGTGACTTAGATGACTTGGAATTCTTGCACGTTGAGAGTTATGCCCCTTGATTAAGCGATTTCATCAAATATTGGGAAAACCGTCGCTTTTTTGGAATTTTTGGACCAACTTATGTCGTTCGAAATGATCTCAGCTACATTTTGATATACCACAACCCTACTTTTGGTGACTTAGATGACTTGGAATTCTTGCGCGTTGAGGGTTACGGGGCTTTAATAAGTGCGATTACGCCCAAATTAGCGAAAACTGGCACTTTTTTGGTCTTCGGAAATGGATAAAAGTTCTTCGTGATGATCCCAGGAGCAATTAGATGGGTCACAACCCTATTTTTGCAACTTTGAAAATTTTAGTGGGTAAGAGTTATGCCCCTTGATTAAGCGATTTCATCAAATATTGGGAAAACCGTCGCTTTTTTGGAATTTTTGGACCAACTTATGTCGTTCGAAATGATCTCAGCTACATTTTGATATACCACAACCCTACTTTTGGTGACTTAGATGACTTGGAATTCTTGCGCGTTGAGGGTTACGGGGCTTTAATAAGTGCGATTACGCCCAAATTAGCGAAAACCGGCACTTTTTTGGTCTTCGGAAATGGATAAAAGTTCTTCGTGATGGTCCCAGGAGCAATTAGATGGGTCACAACCCTATTTTTGCAACTTTGAAAATTTTAGTGGGTAAGAGTTATGCCCCTTGATTAAGCGATTTCATCAAATATTGGGAAAACCGTCGCTTTTTTGGAATTTTTGGACCAACTTATGTCGTTCGAAATGATCTCAGCTACATTTTGATATACCACAACCCTACTTTTGGTGACTTAGATGACTTGGAATTCTTGCGCGTTGAGAGTTATGCCCCTTGATTAAGCGATTTCATCAAATATTGGGAAAACCGTTGCTTTTTTGGAATTTTTGGACCAACTTATGTCGTTCGAAATGATCTCAGCTACATTTTGATATACCACAACCCTACTTTTGGTGACTTAGATGACTTGGAATTCTTGCGCGTTGAGGGTTACGGGGCTTTAATAAGTGCGATTACGCCCAAATTAGCGAAAACTGGCACTTTTTTGGTCTTCGGAAATGGATAAAAGTTCTTCGTGATGGTCCCAGGAGCAATTAGATGGGTCACAACCCTATTTTTGCAACTTTGAAAATTTTAGTGGGTAAGAGTTATGCCCCTTGATTAAGCGATTTCATCAAATATTGGGAAAACCGTCGCTTTTTTGGAATTTTTGGACCAACTTATGTCGTTCGAAATGATCTCAGCTACATTTTGATATACCACAACCCTACTTTTGGAGACTTAGATGACTTGGAATTCTTGCGCGTTGAGAGTTATGCCCCTTGATTAAGCGATTTCATCAAATATTGGGAAAACCGTCGCTTTTTTGGAATTTTTGGACCAACTTATGTCGTTCGAAATGATCTCAGCTACATTTTGATATACCACAACCCTACTTTTGGTGACTTAGATGACTTGGAATTCTTGCGCGTTGAGGGTTACGGGGCTTTAATAAGTGCGATTACGCCCAAATTAGCGAAAACTGGCACTTTTTTGGTCTTCGGAAATGGATAAAAGTTCTTCGTGATGGTCCCAGGAGCAATTAGATGGGTCACAACCCTATTTTTGCAACTTTGAAAATTTTAGTGGGTAAGAGTTATGCCCCTTGATTAAGCGATTTCATCAAATATTGGGAAAACCGTCGCTTTTTTGGAATTTTTGGACCAACTTATGTCGTTCGAAATGATCTCAGCTACATTTTGATATACCACAACCCTACTTTTGGTGACTTAGATGACTTGGAATTCTTGCGCGTTGAGGGTTACGGGGCTTTAATAAGTGCGATTACGCCCAAATTAGCGAAAACTGGCACTTTTTTGGTCTTCGGAAATGGATAAAAGTTCTTAGTGATGGTCCCAGGAGCAATTAGATGGGTCACAACCCTATTTTTGCAACTTTGAAAATTTTAGTGGGTAAGAGTTATGCCCCTTGATTAAGCGATTTCATCAAATATTGGGAAAACCGTCGCTTTTTTGGAATTTTTGGACCAATTTATGTCGTTCGAAATGATCTCAGCTACATTTTGATATACCACAACCCTACTTTTGGTGACTTAGATGACTTGGAATTCTTGCGCGTTGAGAGTTATGCCCCTTGATTAAGCGATTTCATCAAATATTGGGAAAACCGTCGCTTTTTTGGAATTTTTGGACCAACTTATGTCGTTCGAAATGATCTCAGCTACATTTTGATATACCACAACCCTACTTTTGGTGACTTAGATGACTTGGAATTCTTGCGCGTTGAGAGTTATGCCCCTTGATTAAGCGATTTCATCAAATATTGGGAAAACCGTCGCTTTTTTGGAATTTTTGGACCAACTTATGTCGTTCGAAATGATCTCAGCTACATTTTGATATACCACAACCCTACTTTTGGTGACTTAGATGACTTGGAATTCTTGCGCGTTGAGGGTTACGGGGCTTTAATAAGTGCGATTACGCCCAAATTAGCGAAAACTGGCACTTTTTTGGTCTTCGGAAATGGATAAAAGTTCTTCGTGATGGTCCCAGGAGCAATTAGATGGGTCACAACCCTATTTTTGCAACTTTGAAAATTTTAGTGGGTAAGAGTTATGCCCCTTGATTAAGCGATTTCATCAAATATTGGGAAAACCGTCGCTTTTTTGGAATTTTTGGACCAACTTATGTCGTTCGAAATGATCTCAGCTACATTTTGATATACCACAACCCTACTTTTGGTGACTTAGATGACTTGGAATTCTTGCGCGTTGAGAGTTATGCCCCTTGATTAAGCGATTTCATCAAATATTGGGAAAACCGTCGCTTTTTTGGAATTTTTGGACCAACTTATGTCGTTCGAAATGATCTCAGCTACATTTTGATATACCACAACCCTACTTTTGGTGACTTAGATGACTTGGAATTCTTGCGCGTTGAGGGTTACGGGGCTTTAATAAGTGCGATTACGCCCAAATTAGCGAAAACTGGCACTTTTTTGGTCTTCGGAAATGGATAAAAGTTCTTCGTGATGGTCCCAGGAGCAATTAGATGGGTCACAACCCTATTTTTGCAACTTTGAAAATTTTAGTGGGTAAGAGTTATGCCCCTTGATTAAGCGATTTCATCAAATATTGGGAAAACCGTCGCTTTTTTGGAATTTTTGGACCAACTTATGTCGTTCGAAATGATCTCAGCTACATTTTGATATACCACAACCCTACTTTTGGTGACTTAGATGACTTGGAATTCTTGCGCGTTGAGAGTTATGCCCCTTGATTAAGCGATTTCATCAAATATTGGGAAAACCGTCGCTTTTTTGGAATTTTTGGACCAACTTATGTCGTTCGAAATGATCTCAGCTACATTTTGATATACCACAACCCTACTTTTGGTGACTTAGATGACTTGGAATTCTTGCGCATTGAGAGTTATGCCCCTTGATTAAGCGATTTCATCAAATATTGGGAAAACCGTCGCCTTTTTGGAATTTTTGGACCAACTTATGTCGTTCGAAATGATCTCAGCTACATTTTGATATACCACAACCCTACTTTTGGTGACTTAGATGACTTGGAATTCTTGCGCGTTGAGGGTTACGGGGCTTTAATAAGTGCGATTACGCCCAAATTAGCGAAAACTGGCACTTTTTTGGTCTTCGGAAATGGATAAAAGTTCTTCGTGATGGTCCCAGGAGCAATTAGATGGGTCACAACCCTATTTTTGCAACTTTGAAAATTTTAGTGGGTAAGAGTTATGCCCCTTGATTAAGCGATTTCATCAAATATTGGGAAAACCGTCGCTTTTTTGGAATTTTTGGACCAACTTATGTCGTTCGAAATGATCTCAGCTACATTTTGATATACCACAACCCTACTTTTGGTGACTTAGATGACTTGGAATTCTTGCGCGTTGAGAGTTATGCCCCTTGATTAAGCGATTTCATCAAATATTGGGAAAACCGTCGCTTTTTTGGAATTTTTGGACCAACTTATGTCGTTCGAAATGATCTCAGCTACATTTTGATATACCACAACCCTACTTTTGGTGACTTAGATGACTTGGAATTCTTGCGCGTTGAGGGTTACGGGGCTTTAATAAGTGCGATTACGCCCAAATTAGCGAAAACTGGCACTTTTTTGGTCTTCGGAAATGGATAAAAGTTCTTCGTGATGGTCCCAGGAGCAATTAGATGGGTCACAACCCTATTTTTGCAACTTTGAAAATTTTAGTGGGTAAGAGTTATGCCCCTTGATTAAGCGATTTCATCAAATATTGGGAAAACCGTCGCTTTTTTGGAATTTTTGGACCAACTTATGTCGTTCGAAATGATCTCAGCTACATTTTGATATACCACAACCCTACTTTTGGTGACTTAGATGACTTGGAATTCTTGCGCGTTGAGAGTTATGCCTCTTGATTAAGCGATTTCATCAAATATTGGGAAAACCGTCGCTTTTTTGGAATTTTTGGACCAACTTATGTCGTTCGAAATGATCTCAGCTACATTTTGATATACCACAACCCTACTTTTGGTGACTTAGATGACTTGGAATTCTTGCGCGTTGAGAGTTATGCCCCTTGATTAAGCGATTTCATCAAATATTGGGAAAACCGTCGCTTTTTTGGAATTTTTGGACCAACTTATGTCGTTCGAAATGATCTCAGCTACATTTTGATATACCACAACCCTACTTTTGGTGACTTTGATGACTTGGAATTCTTGTGCGTTGAGGGTTACGGGGCTTTAATAAGTGCGATTACGCCCAAATTAGCGAAAACTGGCACTTTTTTGGTCTTCGGAAATGGATAAAAGTTCTTCGTGATGGTCCCAGGAGCAATTAGATGGGTCACAACCCTATTTTTGCAACTTTGAAAATTTTAGTGGGTAAGAGTTATGCCCCTTGATTAAGCGATTTCATCAAATATTGGGAAAACCGTCGCTTTTTTGGAATTTTTGGACCAACTTATGTCGTTCGAAATGATCTCAGCTACATTTTGATATACCACAACCCTACTTTTGGTGACTTAGATGACTTGGAATTCTTGCGCGTTGAGAGTTATGCCCCTTGATTAAGCGATTTCATCAAATATTGGGAAAACCGTCGCTTTTTTGGAATTTTTGGACCAACTTATGTCGTTCGAAATGATCTCAGCTACATTTTGATATACCACAACCCTACTTTTGGTGACTTAGATGACTTGGAATTCTTGCGCGTTGAGGGTTGGGGGGCTTTAATAAGTGCGATTACGCCCAAATTAGCGAAAACTGGCACTTTTTTGGTCTTCAGAAATGGATAAAAGTTCTTTGTGATGGTCCCAGGAGCAATTAGATGGGTCACAACCCTATTTTTGCAACTTTGAAAATTTTAGTGGGTAAGAGTTATGCCCCTTGATTAAGCGATTTCATCAAATATTGGGAAAACCGTCGCTTTTTTGGAATTTTTGGACCAACTTATGTCGTTCGAAATGATCTCAGCTACATTTTGATATACCACAACCCTACTTTTGGTGACTTAGATGACTTGGAATTCTTGCGCGTTGAGAGTTATGCCCCTTGATTAAGCGATTTCATCAAATATTGGGAAAACCGTCGCTTTTTTGGAATTTTTGGACCAACTTATGTCGTTCGAAATGATCTCAGCTACATTTTGATATACCACAACCCTACTTTTGGTGACTTAGATGACTTGGAATTCTTGCGCGTTGAGAGTTATGCCCCTTGATTAAGCGATTTCATCAAATATTGGGAAAACCGTCGCTTTTTTGGAATTTTTGGACCAACTTATGTCGTTCGAAATGATCTCAGCTACATTTTGATATACCACAACCCTAGTTTTGGTGACTTAGATGACTTGGAATTCTTGCGCGTTGAGGGTTACGGGGCTTTAATAAGTGCGATTACGCCCAAATTAGCGAAAACTGGCACTTTTTTGGTCTTCGGAAATGGATAAAAGTTCTTCGTGATGGTCCCAGGAGCAATTAGATGGGTCACAACCCTATTTTTGCAACTTTGAAAATTTTAGTGGGTAAGAGTTATGCCCCTTGATTAAGCGATTTCATCAAATATTGAGAAAACCGTCGCTTTTTTGGAATTTTTGGACAACTTATGTCGTTCGAAATGATCTCAGCTACATTTTGATATACCACAACCCTACTTTTGGTGACTTAGATGACTTGGAATTCTTGCGCGTTGAGAGTTATGCCCCTTGATTAAGCGATTTCATCAAATATTGGGAAAACCGTCGCTTTTTTGGAATTTTTGGACCAACTTATGTCGTTCGAAATGATCTCAGCTACATTTTGATATACCACAACCCTACTTTTGGTGACTTAGATGACTTGGAATTCTTGCGCGTTGAGAGTTATGCCCCTTGATTAAGCGATTTCATCAAATATTGGGAAAACCGTCGCTTTTTTGGAATTTTTGGACCAACTTATGTCGTTCGAAATGATCTCAGCTACATTTTGATATACCACAACCCTACTTTTGGTGACTTAGATGACTTGGAATTCTTGCGCGTTGAGGGTTACGGGGCTTTAATAAGTGCGATTACGCCCAAATTAGCGAAAACTGGCACTTTTTTGGTCTTCGGAAATGGATAAAAGTTCTTCGTGATGGTCCCAGGAGCAATTAGATGGGTCACAACCCTATTTTTGCAACTTTGAAAATTTTAGTGGGTAAGAGTTATGCCCCTTGATTAAGCGATTTCATCAAATATTGGGAAAACCGTCGCTTTTTTGGAATTTTTGGACCAACTTATGTCGTTCGAAATGATCTCAGCTACATTTTGATATACCACAACCCTACTTTTGGTGACTTAGATGACTTGGAATTCTTGCGCGTTGAGAGTTATGCCCCTTGATTAAGCGATTTCATCAAATATTGGGAAAACCGTCGCTTTTTTGGAATTTTTGGACCAACTTATGTCGTTCGAAATGATCTCAGCTACATTTTGATATACCACAACCCTACTTTTGGTGACTTAGATGACTTGGAATTCTTGCGCGTTGAGGGTTACGGGGCTTTAATAAGTGCGATTACGCCCAAATTAGCGAAAACTGGCACTTTTTTGGTCTTCGGAAATGGATAAAAGTTCTTCGTGATGGTCCCAGGAGCAATTAGATGGGTCACAACCCTATTTTTGCAACTTTGAAAATTTTAGTGGGTAAGAGTTATGCCCCTTGATTAAGCGATTTCATCAAATATTGGGAAAACCGTCGCTTTTTTGGAATTTTTGGACCAACTTATGTCGTTCGAAATGATCTCAGCTACATTTTGATATACCACAACCCTACTTTTGGTGACTTAGATGACTTGGAATTCTTGCGCGTTGAGAGTTATGTCCCTTGATTAAGCGATTTCATCAAATATTGGGAAAACCGTCGCTTTTTTGGAATTTTTGGACCAACTTATGTCGTTCGAAATGATCTCAGCTACATTTTGATATACCACAACCCTACTTTTGGTGACTTAGATGACTTGGAATTCTTGCGCGTTGAGGGTTACGGGGCTTTAATAAGTGCGATTACGCCCAAATTAGCGAAAACTGGCACTTTTTTGGTCTTCGGAAATGGATAAAAGTTCTTCGTGATGGTCCCAGGAGCAATTAGATGGGTCACAACCCTATTTTTGCAACTTTGAAAATTTTAGTGGGTAAGAGTTATGCCCCTTGATTAAGCGATTTCATCAAATATTGGGAAAACCGTCGCTTTTTTGGAATTTTTGGACCAACTTATGTCGTTCGAAATGATCTCAGCTACATTTTGATATACCACAACCCTACTTTTGGTGACTTAGATGACTTGGAATTCTTGCGCGTTGAGAGTTATGCCCCTTGATTAAGCGATTTCATCAAATATTGGGAAAACCGTCGCTTTTTTGGAATTTTTGGACCAACTTATGTCGTTCGAAATGATCTCAGCTACATTTTGATATACCACAACCCTACTTTTGGTGACTTAGATGACTTGGAATTCTTGCGCGTTGAGGGTTACGGGGCTTTAATAAGTGCGATTACGCCCAAATTAGCGAAAACTGGCACTTTTTTGGTCTTCGGAAATGGATAAAAGTTCTTCGTGATGGTCCCAGGAGCAATTAGATGGGTCACAACCCTATTTTTGCAACTTTGAAAATTTTAGTGGGTAAGAGTTATGCCCCTTGATTAAGCGATTTCATCAAATATTGGGAAAACCGTCGCTTTTTTGGAATTTTTGGACCAACTTATGTCGTTCGAAATGATCTCAGCTACATTTTGATATACCACAACCCTACTTTTGGTGACTTAGATGACTTGGAATTCTTGCGCGTTGAGAGTTATGCCCCTTGATTAAGCGATTTCATCAAATATTGGGAAAACCGTCGCTTTTTTGGAATTTTTGGACCAACTTATGTCGTTCGAAATGATCTCAGCTACATTTTGATATACCACAACCCTACTTTTGGTGACTTAGATGACTTGGAATTCTTGCGCGTTGAGGGTTACGGGGCTTTAATAAGTGCGATTACGCCCAAATTAGCGAAAACTGGCACTTTTTTGGTCTTCGGAAATGGATAAAAGTTCTTCGTGATGGTCCCAGGAGCAATTAGATGGGTCACAACCCTATTTTTGCAACTTTGAAAATTTTAGTGGGTAAGAGTTATGCCCCTTGATTAAGCGATTTCATCAAATATTGGGAAAACCGTCGCTTTTTTGGAATTTTTGGACCAACTTATGTCGTTCGAAATGATCTCAGCTACATTTTGATATACCACAACCCTACTTTTGGTGACTTAGATGACTTGGAATTCTTGCGCGTTGAGAGTTATGCCCCTTGATTAAGCGATTTCATCAAATATTGGGAAAACCGTCGCTTTTTTGGAATTTTTGGACCAACTTATGTCGTTCGAAATGATCTCAGCTACATTTTGATATACCACAACCCTACTTTTGGTGACTTAGATGACTTGGAATTCTTGCGCGTTGAGAGTTATGCCCCTTGATTAAGCGATTTCATCAAATATTGGGAAAACCGTCGCTTTTTTGGAATTTTTGGACCAACTTATGTCGTTCGAAATGATCTCAGCTACATTTTGATATACCACAACCCTACTTTTGGTGACTTAGATGACTTGGAATTCTTGCGCGTTGAGGGTTACGGGGCTTTAATAAGTGCGATTACGCCCAAATTAGCGAAAACTGGCACTTTTTTGGTCTTCGGAAATGGATAAAAGTTCTTCGTGATGGTCCCAGGAGCAATTAGATGGGTCACAACCCTATTTTTGCAACTTTGAAAATTTTAGTGGGTAAGAGTTATGCCCCTTGATTAAGCGATTTCATCAAATATTGGGAAAACCGTCGCTTTTTTGGAATTTTTGGACCAACTTATGTCGTTCGAAATGATCTCAGCTACATTTTGATATACCACAACCCTACTTTTGGTGACTTAGATGACTTGGAATTCTTGCGCGTTGAGAGTTATGCCCCTTGATTAAGCGATTTCATCAAATATTGGGAAAACCGTCGCTTTTTTGGAATTTTTGGACCAACTTATGTCGTTCGAAATGATCTCAGCTACATTTTGATATACCACAACCCTACTTTTGGTGTCTTAGATGACTTGGAATTCTTGCGCGTTGAGAGTTATGCCCCTTGATTAAGCGATTTCATCAAATATTGGGAAAACCGTCGCTTTTTTGGAATTTTTGGACCAACTTATGTCGTTCGAAATGATCTCAGCTACATTTTGATATACCACAACCCTACTTTTGGTGACTTAGATGACTTGGAATTCTTGCGCGTTGAGAGTTATGCCCCTTGATTAAGCGATTTCATCAAATATTGGGAAAACCGTCGCTTTTTTGGAATTTTTGGACCAACTTATGTCGTTCGAAATGATCTCAGCTACATTTTGATATACCACAACCCTACTTTTGGTGACTTAGATGACTTGGAATTCTTGCGCGTTGAGAGTTATGCCCCTTGATTAAGCGATTTCATCAAATATTGGGAAAACCGTCGCTTTTTTGGAATTTTTGGACCAACTTATGTCGTTCGAAATGATCTCAGCTACATTTTGATATACCACAACCCTACTTTTGGTGACTTAGATGACTTGGAATTCTTGCGCGTTGAGAGTTATGCCCCTTGATTAAGCGATTTCATCAAATATTGGGAAAACCGTCGCTTTTTTGGAATTTTTGGACCAACTTATGTCGTTCGAAATGATCTCAGCTACATTTTGATATACCACAACCCTACTTTTGGTGACTTAGATGACTTGGAATTCTTGCGCGTTGAGGGTTACGGGGCTTTAATAAGTGCGATTACGCCCAAATTAGCGAAAACCGGCACTTTTTTGGTCTTCGGAAATGGATAAAAGTTCTTCGTGATGGTCCCAGGAGCAATTAGATGGGTCACAACCCTATTTTTGCAACTTTGAAAATTTTAGTGGGTAAGAGTTATGCCCCTTGATTAAGCGATTTCATCAAATATTGGGAAAACCGTTGCTTTTTTGGAATTTTTGGACCAACTTATGTCGTTCGAAATGATCTCAGCTACATTTTGATATACCACAACCCTACTTTTGGTGACTTAGATGACTTGGAATTCTTGCGCGTTGAGAGTTATGCCCCTTGATTAAGCGATTTCATCAAATATTGGGAAAACCGTCGCTTTTTTGGAATTTTTGGACCAACTTATGTCGTTCGAAATGATCTCAGCTACATTTTGATATACCACAACCCTACTTTTGGTGACTTAGATGACTTGGAATTCTTGCGCGTTGAGGGTTACGGGGCTTTAATAAGTGCGATTACGCCCAAATTAGCGAAAACCGGCACTTTTTTGGTCTTCGGAAATGGATAAAAGTTCTTCGTGATGGTCCCAGGAGCAATTAGATGGGTCACAACCCTATTTTTGCAACTTTGAAAATTTTAGTGGGTAAGAGTTATGCCCCTTGATTAAGCGATTTCATCAAATATTGGGAAAACCGTCGCTTTTTTGGAATTTTTGGACCAACGTATGTCGTTCGAAATGATCTCAGCTACATTTTGATATACCACAACCCTACTTTTGGTGACTTAGATGACTTGGAATTCTTGCGCGTTGAGAGTTATGCCCCTTGATTAAGCGATTTCATCAAATATTGGGAAAACCGTCGCTTTTTTGGAATTTTTGGACCAACTTATGTCGTTCGAAATGATCTCAGCTACATTTTGATATACCACAACCCTACTTTTGGTGACTTAGATGACTTGGAATTCTTGCGCGTTGAGGGTTACGGGGCTTTAATAAGTGCGATTACGCCCAAATTAGCGAAAACCGGCACTTTTTTGGTCTTCGGAAATGGATAAAAGTTCTTCGTGATGGTCCCAGGAGCAATTAGATGGGTCACAACCCTATTTTTGCAACTTTGAAAATTTTAGTGGGTAAGAGTTATGCCCCTTGATTAAGCGATTTCATCAAATATTGGGAAAACCGTCGCTTTTTTGGAATTTTTGGACCAACTTATGTCGTTCGAAATGATCTCAGCTACATTTTGATATACCACAACCCTACTTTTGGTGACTTAGATGACTTGGAATTCTTGCGCGTTGAGAGTTATGCCCCTTGATTAAGCGATTTCATCAAATATTGGGAAAACCGTCGCTTTTTTGGAATTTTTGGACCAACTTATGTCGTTCGAAATGATCTCAGCTACATTTTGATATACCACAACCCTACTTTTGGTGACTTAGATGACTTGGAATTCTTGCGCGTTGAGGGTTACGGGGCTTTAATAAGTGCGATTACGCCCAAATTAGCGAAAACCGGCACTTTTTTGGTCTTCGGAAATGGATAAAAGTTCTTCGTGATGGTCCCAGGAGCAATTAGATGGGTCACAACCCTATTTTTGCAACTTTGAAAATTTTAGTGGGTAAGAGTTATGCCCCTTGATTAAGCGATTTCATCAAATATTGGGAAAACCGTCGCTTTTTTGGAATTTTTGGACCAACTTATGTCGTTCGAAATGATCTCAGCTACATTTTGATATACCACAACCCTACTTTTGGTGACTTAGATGACTTGGAATTCTTGCGCGTTGAGGGTTACGGGGCTTTAATAAGTGCGATTACGCCCAAATTAGCGAAAACTGGCACTTTTTTGGTCTTCGGAAATGGATAAAAGTTCTTCGTGATGGTCCCAGGAGCAATTAGATGGTTAACAACCCTATTTTTGCAACTTTGAAAATTTTAGTGGGTAAGAGTTATGCCCCTTGATTAAGCGATTTCATCAAATATTGGGAAAACCGTCGCTTTTTTGGAATTTTTGGACCAACTTATGTCGTTCGAAATGATCTCAGCTACATTTTGATATACCACAACCCTACTTTTAGTGACTTAGATGACTTGGAATTCTTGCGCGTTGAGAGTTATGCCCCTTGATTAAGCGATTTCATCAAATATTGGGAAAACCGTCGCTTTTTTGGAATTTTTGGACCAACTTATGTCGTTCGAAATGATCTCAGCTACATTTTGATATACCACAACCCTACTTTTGGTGACTTAGATGACTTGGAATTCTTGCGCGTTGAGGGTTACGGGGCTTTAATAAGTGCGATTACGCCCAAATTAGCGAAAACTGGCACTTTTTTGGTCTTCGGAAATGGATAAAAGTTCTTCGTGATGGTCCCAGGAGCAATTAGATGGGTCACAACCCTATTTTTGCAACTTTGAAAATTTTAGTGGGTAAGAGTTATGCCCCTTGATTAAGCGATTTCATCAAATATTGGGAAAACCGTCGCTTTTTTGGAATTTTTGGACCAACTTATGTCGTTCGAAATGATCTCAGCTACATTTTGATATACCACAACCCTACTTTTGGTGACTTAGATGACTTGGAATTCTTGCGCGTTGAGAGTTATGTCCCTTGATTAAGCGATTTCATCAAATATTGGGAAAACCGTCGCTTTTTTGGAATTTTTGGACCAACTTATGTCGTTCGAAATGATCTCAGCTACATTTTGATATACCACAACCCTACTTTTGGTGACTTAGATGACTTGGAATTCTTGCGCGTTGAGGGTTACGGGGCTTTAATAAGTGCGATTACGCCCAAATTAGCGAAAACTGGCACTTTTTTGGTCTTCGGAAATGGATAAAAGTTCTTCGTGATGGTCCCAGGAGCAATTAGATGGGTCACAACCCTATTTTTGCAACTTTGAAAATTTTAGTGGGTAAGAGTTATGCCCCTTGATTAAGCGATTTCATCAAATATTGGGAAAACCGTCGCTTTTTTGGAATTTTTGGACCAACTTATGTCGTTCGAAATGATCTCAGCTACATTTTGATATACCACAACCCTACTTTTGGTGACTTAGATGACTTGGAATTCTTGCGCGTTGAGGGTTACGGGGCTTTAATAAGTGCGATTACGCCCAAATTAGCGAAAACTGGCACTTTTTTGGTCTTCGGAAATGGATAAAAGTTCTTCGTGATGGTCCCAGGAGCAATTAGATGGGTCACAACCCTATTTTTGCAACTTTGAAAATTTTAGTGGGTAAGAGTTATGCCCCTTGATTAAGCGATTTCATCAAATATTGGGAAAACCGTCGCTTTTTTGGAATTTTTGGACCAACTTATGTCGTTCGAAATGATCTCAGCTACATTTTGATATACCACAACCCTACTTTTGGTGACTTAGATGACTTGGAATTCTTGCGCGTTGAGAGTTATGCCCCTTGATTAAGCGATTTCATCAAATATTGGGAAAACCGTCGCTTTTTTGGAATTTTTGGACCAACTTATGTCGTTCGAAATGATCTCAGCTACATTTTGATATACCACAACCCTACTTTTGGTGACTTAGATGACTTGGAATTCTTGCGCGTTGAGAGTTATGCCCCTTGATTAAGCGATTTCATCAAATATTGGGAAAACCGTCGCTTTTTTGGAATTTTTGGACCAACTTATGTCGTTCGAAATGATCTCAGCTACATTTTGATATACCACAACCCTACTTTTGGTGACTTAGATGACTTGGAATTCTTGCGCGTTGAGGGTTACGGGCTTTAATAAGTGCGATTACGCCCAAATTAGCGAAAACTGGCACTTTTTTGGTCTTCGGAAATGGATAAAAGTTCTTCGTGATGGTCCCGGGAGCAATTAGATGGGTCACAACCCTATTTTTGCAACTTTGAAAATTTTAGTGGGTAAGAGTTATGCCCCTTGATTAAGCGATTTCATCAAATATTGGGAAAACCGTCGCTTTTTTGGAATTTTTGGACCAACTTATGTCGTTCGAAATGATCTCAGCTACATTTTGATATACCACAACCCTACTTTTGGTGACTTAGATGACTTGGAATTCTTGCGCGTTGAGAGTTATGCCCCTTGATTAAGCGATTTCATCAAATATTGGGAAAACCGTCGCTTTTTTGGAATTTTTGGACCAACTTATGTCGTTCGAAATGATCTCAGCTACATTTTGATATACCACAACCCTACTTTTGGTGTCTTAGATGACTTGGAATTCTTGCGCGTTGAGAGTTATGCCCCTTGATTAAGCGATTTCATCAAATATTGGGAAAACCGTCGCTTTTTTGGAATTTTTGGACCAACTTATGTCGTTCGAAATGATCTCAGCTACATTTTGATATACCACAACCCTACTTTTGGTGACTTAGATGACTTGGAATTCTTGCGCGTTGAGGGTTACAGGGCTTTAATAAGTGCGATTACGCCCAAATTAGCGAAAACTGGCACTTTTTTGGTCTTCGGAAATGGATAAAAGTTCTTCGTGATGGTCCCAGGAGCAATTAGATGGGTCACAACCCTATTTTTGCAACTTTGAAAATTTTAGTGGGTAAGAGTTATGCCCCTTGATTAAGCGATTTCATCAAATATTGGGAAAACCGTCGCTTTTTTGGAATTTTTGGACCAACTTATGTCGTTCGAAATGATCTCAGCTACATTTTGATATACCACAACCCTACTTTTGGTGACTTAGATGACTTGGAATTCTTGCGCGTTGAGAGTTATGCCCCTTGATTAAGCGATTTCATCAAATATTGGGAAAACCGTCGCTTTTTTGGAATTTTTGGACCAACTTATGTCGTTCGAAATGATCTCAGCTACATTTTGATATACCACAACCCTACTTTTGGTGACTTAGATGACTTGGAATTCTTGCGCGTTGAGAGTTATGCCCCTTGATTAAGCGATTTCATCAAATATTGGGAAAACCGTCGCTTTTTTGGAATTTTTGGACCAACTTATGTCGTTCGAAATGATCTCAGCTACATTTTGATATACCACAACCCTACTTTTGGTGACTTAGATGACTTGGAATTCTTGCGCGTTGAGGGTTACGGGGCTTTAATAAGTGCGATTACGCCCAAATTAGCGAAAACTGGCACTTTTTTGGTCTTCGGAAATGGATAAAAGTTCTTCGTGATGGTCCCAGGAGCAATTAGATGGGTCACAACCCTATTTTTGCAACTTTGAAAATTTTAGTGGGTAAGAGTTATGCCCCTTGATTAAGCGATTTCATCAAATATTGGGAAAACCGTCGCTTTTTTGGAATTTTTGGACCAACTTATGTCGTTCGAAATGATCTCAGCTACATTTTGATATACCACAACCCTACTTTTGGTGACTTAGATGACTTGGAATTCTTGCGCGTTGAGAGTTATGCCCCTTGATTAAGCGATTTCATCAAATATTGGGAAAACCGTCGCTTTTTTGGAATTTTTGGACCAACTTATGTCGTTCGAAATGATCTCAGCTACATTATGATATACCACAACCCTACTTTTGGTGACTTAGATGACTTGGAATTCTTGGGCGTTGAGGGTTACGGGGCTTTAATAAGTGCGATTACGCCCAAATTAGCGAAAACTGGCACTTTTTTGGTCTTCGGAAATGGATAAAAGTTCTTCGTGATGGTCCCAGGAGCAATTAGATGGGTCACAACCCTATTTTTGCAACTTTGAAAATTTTAGTGGGTAAGAGTTATGCCCCTTGATTAAGCGATTTCATCAAATATTGGGAAAACCGTCGCTTTTTTGGAATTTTTGGACCAACTTATGTCGTTCGAAATGATCTCAGCTACATTTTGATATACCACAACCCTACTTTTGGTGACTTAGATGACTTGGAATTCTTGCGCGTTGAGAGTTATGCCCCTTGATTAAGCGATTTCATCAAATATTGGGAAAACCGTCGCTTTTTTGGAATTTTTGGACCAACTTATGTCGTTCGAAATGATCTCAGCTACATTTTGATATACCACAACCCTACTTTTGGTGACTTAGATGACTTGGAATTCTTGCGCGTTGAGAGTTATGCCCCTTGATTAAGCGATTTCATCAAATATTGGGAAAACCGTCGCTTTTTTGGAATTTTTGGACCAACTTATGTCGTTCGAAATGATCTCAGCTACATTTTGATATACCACAACCCTACTTTTGGTGACTTAGATGACTTGGAATTCTTGCGCGTTGAGGGTTACGGGGCTTTAATAAGTGCGATTACGCCCAAATTAGCGAAAACTGGCACTTTTTTGGTCTTCGGAAATGGATAAAAGTTCTTCGTGATGGTCCCAGGAGCAATTAGATGGGTCACAACCCTATTTTTGCAACTTTTAAAATTTTAGTGGGTAAGAGTTATGCCCCTTGATTAAGCGATTTCATCAAATATTGGGAAAACCGTCGCTTTTTTGGAATTTTTGGACCAACTTATGTCGTTCGAAATGATCTCAGCTACATTTTGATATACCACAACCCTACTTTTGGTGACTTAGATGACTTGGAATTCTTGCGCGTTGAGGGTTACGGGGCTTTAATAAGTGCGATTACGCCCAAATTAGCGAAAACTGGCACTTTTTTGGTCTTCGGAAATGGATAAAAGTTCTTCGTGATGGTCCCAGGAGCAATTAGATGGGTCACAACCCTATTTTTGCAACTTTGAAAATTTTAGTGGGTAAGAGTTATGCCCCTTGATTAAGCGATTTCATCAAATATTGGGAAAACCGTCGCTTTTTTGGAATTTTTGGACCAACTTATGTCGTTCGAAATGATCTCAGCTACATTTTGATATACCACAACCCTACTTTTGGTGACTTAGATGACTTGGAATTCTTGCGCGTTGAGAGTTATGCCCCTTGATTAAGCGATTTCATCAAATATTGGGAAAACCGTCGCTTTTTTGGAATTTTTGGACCAACTTATGTCGTTCGAAATGATCTCAGCTACATTTTGATATACCACAACCCTACTTTTGGTGACTTAGATGACTTGGAATTCTTGCGCGTTGAGAGTTATGCCCCTTGATTAAGCGATTTCATCAAATATTGGGAAAACCGTCGCTTTTTTGGAATTTTTGGACCAACTTATGTCGTTCGAAATGATCTCAGCTACATTTTGATATACCACAACCCTACTTTTGGTGACTTAGATGACTTGGAATTCTTGCGCGTTGAGGGTTACGGGGCTTTAATAAGTGCGATTACGCCCAAATTAGCGAAAACTGGCACTTTTTTGGTCTTCGGAAATGGATAAAAGTTCTTCGTGATGGTCCCAGGAGCAATTAGATGGGTCACAACCCTATTTTTGCAACTTTTAAAATTTTAGTGGGTAAGAGTTATGCCCCTTGATTAAGCGATTTCATCAAATATTGGGAAAACCGTCGCTTTTTTGGAATTTTTGGACCAACTTATGTCGTTCGAAATGATCTCAGCTACATTTTGATATACCACAACCCTACTTTTGGTGACTTAGATGACTTGGAATTCTTGCGCGTTGAGAGTTATGCCCCTTGATTAAGCGATTTCATCAAATATTGGGAAAACCGTCGCTTATTTGGAATTTTTGGACCAACTTATGTCGTTCGAAATGATCTCAGCTACATTTTGATATACCACAACCCTACTTTTGGTGACTTAGATGACTTGGAATTCTTGCGCGTTGAGAGTTATGCCCCTTGATTAAGCGATTTCATCAAATATTGGGAAAACCGTCGCTTTTTTGGAATTTTTGGACCAACTTATGTCGTTCGAAATGATCTCAGCTACATTTTGATATACCACAACCCTACTTTTGGTGACTTAGATGACTTGGAATTCTTGCGCGTTGAGGGTTACGGGGCTTTAATAAGTGCGATTACGCCCAAATTAGCGAAAACTGGCACTTTTTTGGTCTTCGGAAATGGATAAAAGTTCTTCGTGATGGTCCCAGGAGCAATTAGATGGGTCACAACCCTATTTTTGCAACTTTGAAAATTTTAGTGGGTAAGAGTTATGCCCCTTGATTAAGCGATTTCATCAAATATTGGGAAAACCGTCGCTTTTTTGGAATTTTTGGACCAACTTATGTCGTTCGAAATGATCTCAGCTACATTTTGATATACCACAACCCTACTTTTGGTGACTTAGATGACTTGGAATTCTTGCGCGTTGAGAGTTATGCCCCTTGATTAAGCGATTTCATCAAATATTGGGAAAACCGTCGCTTTTTTGGAATTTTTGGACCAACTTATGTCGTTCGAAATGATCTCAGCTACATTTTGATATACCACAACCCTACTTTTGGTGACTTAGATGACTTGGAATTCTTGCGCGTTGAGAGTTATGCCCCTTGATTAAGCGATTTCATCAAATATTGGGAAAACCGTCGCTTTTTTGGAATTTTTGGACCAACTTATGTCGTTCAAAATGATCTCAGCTACATTTTGATATACCACAACCCTACTTTTGGTGACTTAGATGACTTGGAATTCTTGCGCGTTCAGGGTTACGGGGCTTTAATAAGTGCGATTACGCCCAAATTAGCGAAAACCGGCACTTTTTTGGTCTTCGGAAATGGATAAAAGTTCTTCGTGATGGTCCCAGGAGCAATTAGATGGGTCACAACCCTATTTTTGCAACTTTGAAAATTTTAGTGGGTAAGAGTTATGCCCCTTGATTAAGCGATTTCATCAAATATTGGGAAAACCGTCGCTTTTTTGGAATTTTTGGACCAACTTATGTCGTTCGAAATGATCTCAGCTACATTTTGATATACCACAACCCTACTTTTGGTGACTTAGATGACTTGGAATTCTTGCGCGTTGAGAGTTATGCCCCTTGATTAAGCGATTTCATCAAATATTGGGAAAACCGTCGCTTTTTTGGAATTTTTGGACCAACTTATGTCGTTCGAAATGATCTCAGCTACATTTTGATATACCACAACCCTACTTTTGGTGACTTAGATGACTTGGAATTCTTGCGCGTTGAGAGTTATGCCCCTTGATTAAGCAATTTCATCAAATATTGGGAAAACCGTCGCTTTTTTGGAATTTTTGGACCAACTTATGTCGTTCGAAATGATCTCAGCTACATTTTGATATACCACAACCCTACTTTTGGTGACTTAGATGACTTGGAATTCTTGCGCGTTGAGGGTTACAGGGCTTTAATAAGTGCGATTACGCCCAAATTAGCGAAAACTGGCACTTTTTTGGTCTTCGGAAATGGATAAAAGTTCTTCGTGATGGTCCCAGGAGCAATTAGATAAGTCATAACCCTATTTTTGCAACTTTGAAAATTTTAGTGGGTAAGAGTTATGCCCCTTGATTAAGCGATTTCATCAAATATTGGGAAAACCGTCGCTTTTTTGGAATTTTTGGACCAACTTATGTCGTTCGAAATGATCTCAGCTACATTTTGATATACCACAACCCTACTTTTGGTGACTTAGATGACTTGGAATTCTTGCGCGTTGAGAGTTATGCCCCTTGATTAAGCGATTTCATCAAATATTGGGAAAACCGTCGCTTTTTTGGAATTTTTGGACCAACTTATGTCGTTCGAAATGATCTCAGCTACATTTTGATATACCACAACCCTACTTTTGGTGACTTAGATGACTTGGAATTCTTGCGCGTTGAGAGTTATGCCCCTTGATTAAGCGATTTCATCAAATATTGGGAAAACCGTCGCTTTTTTTGGAATTTTTGGACCAACTTATGTCGTTCGAAATGATCTCAGCTACATTTTGATATACCACAACCCTACTTTTGGTGACTTAGATGACTTGGAATTCTTGCGCGTTGAGAGTTATGCCCCTTGATTAAGCGATTTCATCAAATATTGGGAAAACCGTCGCTTTTTTGGAATTTTTGGACCAACTTATGTCGTTCGAAATGATCTCAGCTACATTTTGATATACCACAACCCTACTTTTGGTGACTTAGATGACTTGGAATTCTTGCGCGTTGAGGGTTACGGGGCTTTAATAAGTGCGATTACGCCCAAATTAGCGAAAACCGGCACTTTTTTGGTCTTCGGAAATGGATAAAAGTTCTTCGTGATGGTCCCAGGAGCAATTAGATGGGTCACAACCCTATTTTTGCAACTTTGAAAATTTTAGTGGGTAAGAGTTATGCCCCTTGATTAAGCGATTTCATCAAATATTGGGAAAACCGTCGCTTTTTTGGAATTTTTGGACCAACTTATGTCGTTCGAAATGATCTCAGCTACATTTTGATATACCACAACCCTACTTTTGGTGACTTAGATGACTTGGAATTCTTGCGCGTTGAGAGTTATGCCCCTTGATTAAGCGATTTCATCAAATATTGGGAAAACCGTCGCTTTTTTGGAATTTTTGGACCAACTTATGTCGTTCGAAATGATCTCAGCTACATTTTGATATACCACAACCCTACTTTTGGTGACTTAGATGACTTGGAATTCTTGCGCGTTGAGAGTTATGCCCCTTGATTAAGCAATTTCATCAAATATTGGGAAAACCGTCGCTTTTTTGGAATTTTTGGACCAACTTATGTCGTTCGAAATGATCTCAGCTACATTTTGATATACCACAACCCTACTTTTGGTGACTTAGATGACTTGGAATTCTTGCGCGTTGAGGGTTACAGGGCTTTAATAAGTGCGATTACGCCCAAATTAGCGAAAACTGGCACTTTTTTGGTCTTCGGAAATGGATAAAAGTTCTTCGTGATGGTCCCAGGAGCAATTAGATAAGTCA
Organism: Steromphala cineraria; assembly: GCA_916613615.1. Lineage (NCBI taxonomy): Eukaryota > Metazoa > Mollusca > Gastropoda > Trochida > Trochidae > Steromphala > Steromphala cineraria. The sequence continues at coordinate 28,866,556 of OU744726.1, read as the reverse complement.
TAACCCTATTTTTGCAACTTTGAAAATTTTAGTGGGTAAGAGTTATGCCCCTTGATTAAGCGATTTCATCAAATATTGGGAAAACCGTCGCTTTTTTGGAATTTTTGGACCAACTTATGTCGTTCGAAATGATCTCAGCTACATTTTGATATACCACAACCCTACTTTTGGTGACTTAGATGACTTGGAATTCTTGCGCGTTGAGAGTTATGCCCCTTGATTAAGCGATTTCATCAAATATTGGGAAAACCGTCGCTTTTTTGGAATTTTTGGACCAACTTATGTCGTTCGAAATGATCTCAGCTACATTTTGATATACCACAACCCTACTTTTGGTGACTTAGATGACTTGGAATTCTTGCGCGTTGAGAGTTATGCCCCTTGATTAAGCGATTTCATCAAATATTGGGAAAACCGTCGCTTTTTTTGGAATTTTTGGACCAACTTATGTCGTTCGAAATGATCTCAGCTACATTTTGATATACCACAACCCTACTTTTGGTGACTTAGATGACTTGGAATTCTTGCGCGTTGAGAGTTATGCCCCTTGATTAAGCGATTTCATCAAATATTGGGAAAACCGTCGCTTTTTTGGAATTTTTGGACCAACTTATGTCGTTCGAAATGATCTCAGCTACATTTTGATATACCACAACCCTACTTTTGGTGACTTAGATGACTTGGAATTCTTGCGCGTTGAGAGTTATGCCCCTTGATTAAGCGATTTCATCAAATATTGGGAAAACCGTCGCTTTTTTTGGAATTTTTGGACCAACTTATGTCGTTCGAAATGATCTCAGCTACATTTTGATATACCACAACCCTACTTTTGGTGACTTAGATGACTTGGAATTCTTGCGCGTTGAGAGTTATGCCCCTTGATTAAGCGATTTCATCAAATATTGGGAAAACCGTCGCTTTTTTGGAATTTTTGGACCAACTTATGTCGTTCGAAATGATCTCAGCTACATTTTGATATACCACAACCCTACTTTTGGTGACTTAGATGACTTGGAATTCTTGCGCGTTGAGAGTTATGCCCCTTGATTAAGCGATTTCATCAAATATTGGGAAAACCGTCGCTTTTTTGGAATTTTTGGACCAACTTATGTCGTTCGAAATGATCTCAGCTACATTTTGATATACCACAACCCTACTTTTGGTGACTTAGATGACTTGGAATTCTTGCGCGTTGAGGGTTACGGGGCTTTAATAAGTGCGATTACGCCCAAATTAGCGAAAACTGGCACTTTTTTGGTCTTCGGAAATGGATAAAAGTTCTTCGTGATGGTCCCAGGAGCAATTAGATGGGTCACAACCCTATTTTTGCAACTTTTAAAATTTTAGTGGGTAAGAGTTATGCCCCTTGATTAAGCGATTTAATAAAATATTGGGAAAACCGTCGCTTTTTTGGAATTTTTGGACCAACTTATGTCGTTCGAAATGATCTCAGCTACATTTTGATATACCACAACCCTACTTTTGGTGACTTAGATGACTTGGAATTCTTGCGCGTTGAGGGTTACGGGGCTTTAATAAGTGCGATTACGCCCAAATTAGCGAAAACTGGCACTTTTTTGGTCTTCGGAAATGGATAAAAGTTCTTCGTGATGGTCCCAGGAGCAATTAGATGGGTCACAACCCTATTTTTGCAACTTTGAAAATTTTAGTGGGTAAGAGTTATGCCCCTTGATTAAGCGATTTCATCAAATATTGGGAAAACCGTCGCTTTTTTGGAATTTTTGGACCAACTTATGTCGTTCGAAATGATCTCAGCTACATTTTGATATACCACAACCCTACTTTTGGTGACTTAGATGACTTGGAATTCTTGCGCGTTGAGAGTTATGCCCCTTGATTAAGCGATTTCATCAAATATTGGGAAAACCGTCGCTTTTTTGGAATTTTTGGACCAACTTATGTCGTTCGAAATGATCTCAGCTACATTTTGATATACCACAACCCTACTTTTGGTGACTTAGATGACTTGGAATTCTTGCGCGTTGAGAGTTATGCCCCTTGATTAAGCGATTTCATCAAATATTGGGAAAACCGTCGCTTTTTTGGAATTTTTGGACCAACTTATGTCGTTCGAAATGATCTCAGCTACATTTTGATATACCACAACCCTACTTTTGGTGACTTAGATGACTTGGAATTCTTGCGCGTTGAGGGTTACGGGGCTTTAATAAGTGCGATTACGCCCAAATTAGCAAAAACCGGCACTTTTTTGGTCTTCGGAAATGGATAAAAGTTCTTCGTGATGGTCCCAGGAGCAATTAGATGGGTCACAACCCTATTTGTGCAACTTTGAAAATTTTAGTGGGTAAGAGTTATGCCCCTTGATTAAGCGATTTCATCAAATATTGGGAAAACCGTCGCTTTTTTGGAATTTTTGGACCAACTTATGTCGTTCGAAATGATCTCAGCTACATTTTGATATACCACAACCCTACTTTTGGTGACTTAGATGACTTGGAATTCTTGCGCGTTGAGAGTTATGCCCCTTGATTAAGCGATTTCATCAAATATTGGGAAAACCGTCGCTTTTTTGGAATTTTTGGACCAACTTATGTCGTTCGAAATGATCTCAGCTACATTTTGATATACCACAACCCTACTTTTGGTGACTTAGATGACTTGGAATTCTTGCGCGTTGAGAGTTATGCCCCTTGATTAAGCGATTTCATCAAATATTGGGAAAACCGTCGCTTTTTTGGAATTTTTGGACCAACTTATGTCGTTCGAAATGATCTCAGCTACATTTTGATATACCACAACCCTACTTTTGGTGACTTAGATGACTTGGAATTCTTGCGCGTTGAGGGTTACAGGGCTTTAATAAGTGCGATTACGCCCAAATTAGCGAAAACTGGCACTTTTTTGGTCTTCGGAAATGGATAAAAGTTCTTCGTGATGGTCCCAGGAGCAATTAGATAAGTCATAACCCTATTTTTGCAACTTTGAAAATTTTAGTGGGTAAGAGTTATGCCCCTTGATTAAGCGATTTCATCAAATATTGGGAAAACCGTCGCTTTTTTGGAATTTTTGGACCAACTTATGTCGTTCGAAATGATCTCAGCTACATTTTGATATACCACAACCCTACTTTTGGTGACTTAGATGACTTGGAATTCTTGCGCGTTGAGAGTTATGCCCCTTGATTAAGCGATTTCATCAAATATTGGGAAAACCGTCGCTTTTTTGGAATTTTTGGACCAACTTATGTCGTTCGAAATGATCTCAGCTACATTTTGATATACCACAACCCTACTTTTGGTGACTTAGATGACTTGGAATTCTTGCGCGTTGAGAGTTATGCCCCTTGATTAAGCGATTTCATCAAATATTGGGAAAACCGTCGCTTTTTTTGGAATTTTTGGACCAACTTATGTCGTTCGAAATGATCTCAGCTACATTTTGATATACCACAACCCTACTTTTGGTGACTTAGATGACTTGGAATTCTTGCGCGTTGAGAGTTATGCCCCTTGATTAAGCGATTTCATCAAATATTGGGAAAACCGTCGCTTTTTTGGAATTTTTGGACCAACTTATGTCGTTCGAAATGATCTCAGCTACATTTTGATATACCACAACCCTACTTTTGGTGACTTAGATGACTTGGAATTCTTGCGCGTTGAGAGTTATGCCCCTTGATTAAGCGATTTCATCAAATATTGGGAAAACCGTCGCTTTTTTGGAATTTTTGGACCAACTTATGTCGTTCGAAATGATCTCAGCTACATTTTGATATACCACAACCCTACTTTTGGTGACTTAGATGACTTGGAATTCTTGCGCGTTGAGGGTTACAGGGCTTTAATAAGTGCGATTACGCCCAAATTAGCGAAAACTGGCACTTTTTTGGTCTTCGGAAATGGATAAAAGTTCTTCGTGATGGTCCCAGGAGCAATTAGATAAGTCATAACCCTATTTTTGCAACTTTGAAAATTTTAGTGGGTAAGAGTTATGCCCCTTGATTAAGCGATTTCATCAAATATTGGGAAAACCGTCGCTTTTTTGGAATTTTTGGACCAACTTATGTCGTTCGAAATGATCTCAGCTACATTTTGATATACCACAACCCTACTTTTGGTGACTTAGATGACTTGGAATTCTTGCGCGTTGAGAGTTATGCCCCTTGATTAAGCGATTTCATCAAATATTGGGAAAACCGTCGCTTTTTTGGAATTTTTGGACCAACTTATGTCGTTCGAAATGATCTCAGCTACATTTTGATATACCACAACCCTACTTTTGGTGACTTAGATGACTTGGAATTCTTGCGCGTTGAGAGTTATGCCCCTTGATTAAGCGATTTCATCAAATATTGGGAAAACCGTCGCTTTTTTTGGAATTTTTGGACCAACTTATGTCGTTCGAAATGATCTCAGCTACATTTTGATATACCACAACCCTACTTTTGGTGACTTAGATGACTTGGAATTCTTGCGCGTTGAGGGTTACGGGGCTTTAATAAGTGCGATTACGCCCAAATTAGCGAAAACTGGCACTTTTTTGGTCTTCGGAAATGGATAAAAGTTCTTCGTGATGGTCCCAGGAGCAATTAGATGGGTCACAACCCTATTTTTGCAACTTTGAAAATTTTAGTGGGTAAGAGTTATGCCCCTTGATTAAGCGATTTCATCAAATATTGGGAAAACCGTCGCTTTTTTGGAATTTTTGGACCAACTTATGTCGTTCGAAATGATCTCAGCTACATTTTGATATACCACAACCCTACTTTTGGTGACTTAGATGACTTGGAATTCTTGCGCGTTGAGAGTTATGCCCCTTGATTAAGCGATTTCATCAAATATTGGGAAAACCGTCGCTTTTTTGGAATTTTTGGACCAACTTATGTTGTTCGAAATGATCTCAGCTACATTTTGATATACCACAACCCTACTTTTGGTGACTTAGATGACTTGGAATTCTTGCGCGTTGAGAGTTATGCCCCTTGATTAAGCAATTTCATCAAATATTGGGAAAACCGTTGCTTTTTTGGAATTTTTGGACCAACTTATGTCGTTCGAAATGATCTCAGCTACATTTTGATATACCACAACCCTACTTTTGGTGACTTAGATGACTTGGAATTCTTGCTCGTTGAGGGTTATGGGGCTTTAATAAGTGCGATTACGCCCAAATTAGCGAAAACTGGCACTTTTTTGGTCTTCGGAAATGGATAAAAGTTCTTCGTGATGGTCCCAGGAGCAATTAGATGGGTCACAACCCTATTTTTGCAACTTTGAAAATTTTAGTGGGTAAGAGTTATGCCCCTTGATTAAGCGATTTCATCAAATATTGGGAAAACCGTCGCTTTTTTGGAATTTTTGGACCAACTTATGTCGTTCGAAATGATCTCAGCTACATTTTGATATACCACAACCCTACTTTTGGTGACTTAGATGACTTGGAATTCTTGCGCGTTGAGAGTTATGCCCCTTGATTAAGCGATTTCATCAAATATTGGGAAAACCGTCGCTTTTTTGGAATTTTTGGACCAACTTATGTCGTTTGAAATGATCTCAGCTACATTTTGATATACCACAACCCTACTTTTGGTGACTTAGATGACTTGGAATTCTTGCGCGTTGAGAGTTATGCCCCTTGATTAAGCGATTTCATCAAATATTGGGAAAACCGTCGCTTTTTTGGAATTTTTGGACCAACTTATGTCGTTCGAAATGATCTCAGCTACATTTTGATATACCACAACCCTACTTTTGGTGACTTAGATGACTTGGAATTCTTGCGCGTTGAGGGTTACGGGGCTTTAATAAGTGCGATTACGCCCAAATTAGCGAAAACTGGCACTTTTTTGGTCTTCGGAAATGGATAAAAGTTCTTCGTGATGGTCCCAGGAGCAATTAGATGGGTCACAACCCTATTTTTGCAACTTTGAAAATTTTAGTGGGTAAGAGTTATGCCCCTTGATTAAGCGATTTCATCAAATATTGGGAAAACCGTCGCTTTTTTGGAATTTTTGGACCAACTTATGTCGTTCGAAATGATCTCAGCTACATTTTGATATACCACAACCCTACTTTTGGTGACTTAGATGACTTGGAATTCTTGCGCGTTGAGAGTTATGCCCCTTGATTAAGCGATTTCATCAAATATTGGGAAAACCGTCGCTTTTTTGGAATTTTTGGACCAACTTATGTCGTTCGAAATGATCTCACCTACATTTTGATATACCACAACCCTACTTTTGGTGACTTAGATGACTTGGAATTCTTGCGCGTTGAGAGTTATGCCCCTTGATTAAGCGATTTCATCAAATATTGGGAAAACCGTCGCTTTTTTGGAATTTTTGGACCAACTTATGTCGTTCGAAATGATCTCAGCTACATTTTGATATACCACAACCCTACTTTTGGTGACTTAGATGACTTGGAATTCTTGCGCGTTGAGGGTTACGGGGCTTTAATAAGTGCGATTACGCCCAAATTAGCGAAAACTGGCACTTTTTTGGTCTTCGGAAATGGATAAAAGTTCTTCGTGATGGTCCCAGGAGCAATTAGATGGGTCACAACCCTATTTTTGCAACTTTGAAAATTTTAGTGGGTAAGAGTTATGCCCCTTGATTAAGCGATTTCATCAAATATTGGGAAAACCGTCGCTTTTTTGGAATTTTTGGACCAACTTATGTCGTTCGAAATGATCTCAGCTACATTTTGATATACCACAACCCTACTTTTGGTGACTTAGATGACTTGGAATTCTTGCGCGTTGAGAGTTATGCCCCTTGATTAAGCGATTTCATCAAATATTGGGAAAACCGTCGCTTTTTTGGAATTTTTGGACCAACTTATGTCGTTCGAAATGATCTCAGCTACATTTTGATATACCACAACCCTACTTTTGGTGACTTAGATGACTTGGAATTCTTGCGCGTTGAGAGTTATGCCCCTTGATTAAGCGATTTCATCAAATATTGGGAAAACCGTCGCTTTTTTGGAATTTTTGGACCAACTTATGTCGTTCGAAATGATCTCAGCTACATTTTGATATACCACAACCCTACTTTTGGTGACTTAGATGACTTGGAATTCTTGCGCGTTGAGGGTTACGGGGCTTTAATAAGTGCGATTACGCCCAAATTAGCGAAAACTGGCACTTTTTTGGTCTTCGGAAATGGATAAAAGTTCTTCGTGATGGTCCCAGGAGCAATTAGATGGGTCACAACCCTATTTTTGCAACTTTGAAAATTTTAGTGGGTAAGAGTTATGCCCCTTGATTAAGCGATTTCATCAAATATTGGGAAAACCGTCGCTTTTTTGGAATTTTTGGACCAACTTATGTCGTTCGAAATGATCTCAGCTACATTTTGATATACCACAACCCTACTTTTGGTGACTTAGATGACTTGGAATTCTTGCGCGTTGAGAGTTATGCCCCTTGATTAAGCGATTTCATCAAATATTGGGAAAACCGTCGCTTTTTTGGAATTTTTGGACCAACTTATGTCGTTCGAAATGATCTCAGCTACATTTTGATATACCACAACCCTACTTTTGGTGACTTAGATGACTTGGAATTCTTGCGCGTTGAGGGTTACGGGGCTTTAATAAGTGCGATTACGCCCAAATTAGCGAAAACTGGCACTTTTTTGGTCTTCGGAAATGGATAAAAGTTCTTCGTGATGGTCCCAGGAGCAATTAGATGGGTCACAACCCTATTTTTGCAACTTTGAAAATTTTAGTGGGTAAGAGTTATGCCCCTTGATTAAGCGATTTCATCAAATATTGGGAAAACCGTCGCTTTTTTGGAATTTTTGGACCAACTTATGTCGTTCGAAATGATCTCAGCTACATTTTGATATACCACAACCCTACTTTTGGTGACTTAGATGACTTGGAATTCTTGCGCGTTGAGAGTTATGCCCCTTGATTAAGCGATTTCATCAAATATTGGGAAAACCGTCGCTTTTTTGGAATTTTTGGACCAACTTATGTCGTTCGAAATGATCTCAGCTACATTTTGATATACCACAACCCTACTTTTGGTGACTTAGATGACTTGGAATTCTTGCGCGTTGAGAGTTATGCCCCTTGATTAAGCGATTTCATCAAATATTGGGAAAACCGTCGCTTTTTTGGAATTTTTGGACCAACTTATGTCGTTCGAAATGATCTCAGCTACATTTTGATATACCACAACCCTACTTTTGGTGACTTAGATGACTTGGAATTCTTGCGCGTTGAGGGTTACGGGGCTTTAATAAGTGCGATTACGCCCAAATTAGCGAAAACTGGCACTTTTTTGGTCTTCGGAAATGGATAAAAGTTCTTCGTGATGGTCCCAGGAGCAATTAGATGGGTCACAACCCTATTTTTGCAACTTTGAAAATTTTAGTGGGTAAGAGTTATGCCCCTTGATTAAGCGATTTCATCAAATATTGGGAAAACCGTCGCTTTTTTGGAATTTTTGGACCTACTTATGTCGTTCGAAATGATCTCAGCTACATTTTGGTATACCACAACCCTACTTTTGGTGACTTAGATGACTTGGAATTCTTGCGCGTTGAGAGTTATGCCCCTTGATTAAGCGATTTCATCAAATATTGGGAAAACCGTCGCTTTTTTGGAATTTTTGGACCAACTTATGTCGTTCGAAATGATCTCAGCTACATTTTGATATACCACAACCCTACTTTTGGTGACTTAGATGACTTGGAATTCTTGCGCGTTGAGAGTTATGCCCCTTGATTAAGCGATTTCATCAAATATTGGGAAAACCGTCGCTTTTTTGGAATTTTTGGACCAACTTATGTCGTTCGAAATGATCTCAGCTACATTTTGATATACCACAACCCTACTTTTGGTGACTTAGATGACTTGGAATTCTTGCGCGTTGAGGGTTACGGGGCTTTAATAAGTGCGATTACGCCCAAATTAGCGAAAACTGGCACTTTTTTGGTCTTCGGAAATGGATAAAAGTTCTTCGTGATGGTCCCAGGAGCAATTAGATGGGTCACAACCCTATTTTTGCAACTTTGAAAATTTTAGTGGGTAAGAGTTATGCCCCTTGATTAAGCGATTTCATCAAATATTGGGAAAACCGTTGCTTTTTTGGAATTTTTGGACCAACTTATGTCGTTCGAAATGATCTCAGCTACATTTTGATATACCACAACCCTACTTTTGGTGACTTAGATGACTTGGAATTCTTGCGCGTTGAGAGTTATGCCCCTTGATTAAGCGATTTCATCAAATATTGGGAAAACCGTCGCTTTTTTGGAATTTTTGGACCAACTTATGTCGTTCGAAATGATCTCAGCTACATTTTGATATACCACAACCCTACTTTTGGTGACTTAGATGACTTGGAATTCTTGCGCGTTGAGAGTTATGCCCCTTGATTAAGCGATTTCATCAAATATTGGGAAAACCGTCGCTTTTTTGTAATTTTTGGACCAACTTATGTCGTTCGAAATGATCTCAGCTACATTTTGATATACCACAACCCTACTTTTGGTGACTTAGATGACTTGGAATTCTTGCGCGTTGAGGGTTACGGGGCTTTAATAAGTGCGATTACGCCCAAATTAGCGAAAACTGGCACTTTTTTGGTCTTCGGAAATGGATAAAAGTTCTTCGTGATGGTCCCAGGAGCAATTAGATGGGTCACAACCCTATTTTTGCAACTTTGAAAATTTTAGTGGGTAAGAGTTATGCCCCTTGATTAAGCGATTTCATCAAATATTGGGAAAACCGTCGCTTTTTTGGAATTTTTGGACCAACTTATGTCGTTCGAAATGATCTCAGCTACATTTTGATATACCACAACCCTACTTTTGGTGACTTAGATGACTTGGAATTCTTGCGCGTTGAGAGTTATGCCCCTTGATTAAGCGATTTCATCAAATATTGGGAAAACCGTCGCTTTTTTGGAATTTTTGGACCAACTTATGTCGTTCGAAATGATCTCAGCTACATTTTGATATACCACAACCCTACTTTTGGTGACTTAGATGACTTGGAATTCTTGCGCGTTGAGAGTTATGCCCCTTGATTAAGCGATTTCATCAAATATTGGGAAAACCGTCGCTTTTTTGGAATTTTTGGACCAACTTATGTCGTTCGAAATGATCTCAGCTACATTTTGATATACCACAACCCTACTTTTGGTGACTTAGATGACTTGGAATTCTTGCGCGTTGAGGGTTACGGGGCTTTAATAAGTGCGATTACGCCCAAATTAGCGAAAACTGGCACTTTTTTGGTCTTCGGAAATGGATAAAAGTTCTTCGTGATGGTCCCAGGAGCAATTAGATGGGTCACAACCCTATTTTTGCAACTTTGAAAATTTTAGTGGGTAAGAGTTATGCCCCTTGATTAAGCGATTTCATCAAATATTGGGAAAACCGTCGCTTTTTTGGAATTTTTGGACCAACTTATGTCGTTCGAAATGATCTCAGCTACATTTTGATATACCACAACCCTACTTTTGGTGACTTAGATGACTTGGAATTCTTGCGCGTTGAGAGTTATGCCCCTTGATTAAGCGATTTCATCAAATATTGGGAAAACCGTCGCTTTTTTGGAATTTTTGGACCAACTTATGTCGTTCGAAATGATCTCAGCTACATTTTGATATACCACAACCCTACTTTTGGTGACTTAGATGACTTGGAATTCTTGCGCGTTGAGAGTTATGCCCCTTGATTAAGCGATTTCATCAAATATTGGGAAAACCGTCGCTTTTTTGGAATTTTTGGACCAACTTATGTCGTTCGAAATGATCTCAGCTACATTTTGATATACCACAACCCTACTTTTGGTGACTTAGATGACTTGGAATTCTTGCGCGTTGAGGGTTACGAGGCTTTAATAAGTGCGATTACGCCCAAATTAGCGAAAACTGGCACTTTTTTGGTCTTCGGAAATGGATAAAAGTTCTTCGTGATGGTCCCAGGAGCAATTAGATGGGTCACAACCCTATTTTTGCAACTTTGAAAATTTTAGTGGGTAAGAGTTATGCCCCTTGATTAAGCGATTTCATCAAATATTGGGAAAACCGTTGCTTTTTTGGAATTTTTGGACCAACTTATGTCGTTCGAAATGATCTCAGCTACATTTTGATATACCACAACCCTACTTTTGGTGACTTAGATGACTTGGAATTCTTGCGCGTTGAGAGTTATGCCCCTTGATTAAGCGATTTCATCAAATATTGGGAAAACCGTCGCTTTTTTGGAATTTTTGGACCAATTTATGTCGTTCGAAATGATCTCAGCTACATTTTGATATACCACAACCCTACTTTTGGTGACTTAGATGACTTGGAATTCTTGCGCGTTGAGAGTTATGCCCCTTGATTAAGCGATTTCATCAAATATTGGGAAAACCGTCGCTTTTTTGGAATTTTTGGAATTTTTGGACCAACTTATGTCGTTCGAAATGATCTCAGCTACATTTTGATATACCACAACCCTACTTTTGGTGACTTAGATGACTTGGAATTCTTGCGCGTTGAGGGTTACGGGGCTTTAATAAGTGCGATTACGCCCAAATTAGCGAAAACTGGCACTTTTTTGGTCTTCGGAAATGGATAAAAGTTCTTCGTGATGGTCCCAGGAGCAATTAGATGGGTCACAACCCTATTTTTGCAACTTTGAAAATTTTAGTGGGTAAGAGTTATGCCCCTTGATTAAGCGATTTCATCAAATATTGGGAAAACCGTCGCTTTTTTGGAATTTTTGGACCAACTTATGTCGTTCGAAATGATCTCAGCTACATTTTGATATACCACAACCCTACTTTTGGTGACTTAGATGACTTGGAATTCTTGCGCGTTGAGAGTTATGCCCCTTGATTAAGCGATTTCATCAAATATTGGGAAAACCGTCGCTTTTTTGGAATTTTTGGACCAACTTATGTCGTTCGAAATGATCTCAGCTACATTTTGATATACCACAACCCTACTTTTGGTGACTTAGATGACTTGGAATTCTTGCGCGTTGAGAGTTATGCCCCTTGATTAAGCGATTTCATCAAATATTGGGAAAACCGTCGCTTTTTTGGAATTTTTGGACCAACTTATGTCGTTCGAAATGATCTCAGCTACATTTTGATATACCACAACCCTACTTTTGGTGACTTAGATGACTTGGAATTCTTGCGCGTTGAGAGTTATGCCCCTTGATTAAGCGATTTCATCAAATATTGGGAAAACCGTCGCTTTTTTGGAATTTTTGGACCAACTTATGTCGTTCGAAATGATCTCAGCTACATTTTGATTTACCACAACCCTACTTTTGGTGACTTAGATGACTTGGAATTCTTGCGCGTTGAGGGTTACGGGGCTTTAATAAGTGCGATTACGCCCAAATTAGCGAAAACTGGCACTTTTTTGGTCTTCGGAAATGGATAAAAGTTCTTCGTGATGGTCCCAGGAGCAATTAGATGGGTCACAACCCTATTTTTGCAACTTTGAAAATTTTAGTGGGTAAGAGTTATGCCCCTTGATTAAGCGATTTCATCAAATATTGGGAAAACCGTCGCTTTTTTGGAATTTTTGGACCAACTTATGTCGTTCGAAATGATCTCAGCTACATTTTGATATACCACAACCCTACTTTTGGTGACTTAGATGACTTGGAATTCTTGCGCGTTGAGAGTTATGCCCCTTGATTAAGCGATTTCATCAAATATTGGGAAAACCGTCGCTTTTTTGGAATTTTTGGACCAACTTATGTCGTTCGAAATGATCTCAGCTACATTTTGATATACCACAACCCTACTTTTGGTGACTTAGATGACTTGGAATTCTTGCGCGTTGAGAGTTATGCCCCTTGATTAAGCGATTTCATCAAATATTGGGAAAACCGTCGCTTTTTTGTAATTTTTGGACCAACTTATGTCGTTCGAAATGATCTCAGCTACATTTTGATATACCACAACCCTACTTTTGGTGACTTAGATGACTTGGAATTCTTGCGCGTTGAGGGTTACGGGGCTTTAATAAGTGCGATTACGCCCAAATTAGCGAAAACTGGCACTTTTTTGGTCTTCGGAAATGGATAAAAGTTCTTCGTGATGGTCCCAGGAGCAATTAGATGGGTCACAACCCTATTTTTGCAACTTTGAAAATTTTAGTGGGTAAGAGTTATGCCCCTTGATTAAGCGATTTCATCAAATATTGGGAAAACCGTCGCTTTTTTGGAATTTTTGGACCAACTTATGTCGTTCGAAATGATCTCAGCTACATTTTGATATACCACAACCCTACTTTTGGTGACTTAGATGACTTGGAATTCTTGCGCGTTGAGAGTTATGCCCCTTGATTAAGCGATTTCATCAAATATTGGGAAAACCGTCGCTTTTTTGGAATTTTTGGACCAACTTATGTCGTTCGAAATGATCTCAGCTACATTTTGATATACCACAACCCTACTTTTGGTGACTTAGATGACTTGGAATTCTTGCGCGTTGAGAGTTATGCCCCTTGATTAAGCGATTTCATCAAATATTGGGAAAACCGTCGCTTTTTTGGAATTTTTGGACCAACTTATGTCGTTCGAAATGATCTCAGCTACATTTTGATATACCACAACCCTACTTTTGGTGACTTAGATGACTTGGAATTCTTGCGCGTTGAGGGTTACGGGGCTTTAATAAGTGCGATTACGCCCAAATTAGCGAAAACTGGCAATTTTTTGGTCTTCGGAAATGGATAAAAGTTCTTTGTGATGGTCCCAGGAGCAATTAGATGGGTCACAACCCTATTTTTGCAACTTTGAAAATTTTAGTGGGTAAGAGTTATGCCCCTTGATTAAGCGATTTCATCAAATATTGGGAAAACCGTTGCTTTTTTGGAATTTTTGGACCAACTTATGTCGTTCGAAATGATCTCAGCTACATTTTGATATACCACAACCCTACTTTTGGTGACTTAGATGACTTGGAATTCTTGCGCGTTGAGAGTTATGCCCCTTGATTAAGCGATTTCATCAAATATTGGGAAAACCGTTGCTTTTTTGGAATTTTTGGACCAACTTATGTCGTTCGAAATGATCTCAGCTACATTTTGATATACCACAACCCTACTTTTGGTGACTTAGATGACTTGGAATTCTTGCGCGTTGAGGGTTACGGGGCTTTAATAAGTGCGATTAAGCCCAAATTAGCGAAAACCGGCACTTTTTTGGTCTTCGGAAATGGATAAAAGTTCTTCGTGATGGTCCCAGGAGCAATTAGATGGGTCACAACCCTATTTTTGCAACTTTGAAAATTTTAGTGGGTAAGAGTTATGCCCCTTGATTAAGCGATTTCATCAAATATTGGGAAAACCGTCACTTTTTTGGAATTTTTGGACCAACTTATGTCGTTCGAAATGATCTCAGCTACATTTTGATATACCACAACCCTACTTTTGGTGACTTAGATGACTTGGAATTCTTGCGCGTTGAGGGTTACGGGGCTTTAATAAGTGCGATTACGCCCAAATTAGCGAAAACCGGCACTTTTTTGGTCTTCGGAAATGGATAAAAGTTCTTCGTGATGGTCCCAGGAGCAATTAGATGGGTCACAACCCTATTTTTGCAACTTTGAAAATTTTAGTGGGTAAGAGTTATGCCCCTTGATTAAGCGATTTCATCAAATATTGGGAAAACCGTCGCTTTTTTGGAATTTTTGGACCAACTTATGTCGTTCGAAATGATCTCAGCTACATTTTGATATACCACAACCCTACTTTTGGTGACTTAGATGACTTGGAATTCTTGCGCGTTGAGAGTTATGCCCCTTGATTAAGCGATTTCATCAAATATTGGGAAAACCGTCGCTTTTTTGGAATTTTTGGACCAACTTATGTCGTTCGAAATGATCTCAGCTACATTTTGATATACCACAACCCTACTTTTGGTGACTTAGATGACTTGGAATTCTTGCGCGTTGAGGGTTACGGGGCTTTAATAAGTGCGATTACGCCCAAATTAGCGAAAACTGGCACTTTTTTGGTCTTCGGAAATGGATAAAAGTTCTTCGTGATGGTCCCAGGAGCAATTAGATGGGTCACAACCCTATTTTTGCAACTTTGAAAATTTTAGTGGGTAAGAGTTATGCCCCTTGATTAAGCGATTTCATCAAATATTGGGAAAACCGTCGCTTTTTTGGAATTTTTGGACCAACTTATGTCGTTCGAAATGATCTCAGCTACATTTTGATATACCACAACCCTACTTTTGGTGACTTAGATGACTTGGAATTCTTGCGCGTTGAGAGTTATGCCCCTTGATTAAGCGATTTCATCAAATATTGGGAAAACCGTCGCTTTTTTGGAATTTTTGGACCAACTTATGTCGTTCGAAATGATCTCAGCTACATTTTGATATACCACAACCCTACTTTTGGTGACTTAGATGACTTGGAATTCTTGCGCGTTGAGAGTTATGCCCCTTGATTAAGCGATTTCATCAAATATTGGGAAAACCGTTGCTTTTTTGGAATTTTTGGACCAACTTATGTCGTTCGAAATGATCTCAGCTACATTTTGATATACCACAACCCTACTTTTGGTGACTTAGATGACTTGGAATTCTTGCGCGTTGAGGGTTACGGGGCTTTAATAAGTGCGATTAAGCCCAAATTAGCGAAAACCGGCACTTTTTTGGTCTTCGGAAATGGATAAAAGTTCTTCGTGATGGTCCCAGGAGCAATTAGATGGGTCACAACCCTATTTTTGCAACTTTGAAAATTTTAGTGGGTAAGAGTTATGCCCCTTGATTAAGCGATTTCATCAAATATTGGGAAAACCGTCACTTTTTTGGAATTTTTGGACCAACTTATGTCGTTCGAAATGATCTCAGCTACATTTTGATATACCACAACCCTACTTTTGGTGACTTAGATGACTTGGAATTCTTGCGCGTTGAGGGTTACGGGGCTTTAATAAGTGCGATTACGCCCAAATTAGCGAAAACCGGCACTTTTTTGGTCTTCGGAAATGGATAAAAGTTCTTCGTGATGGTCCCAGGAGCAATTAGATGGGTCACAACCCTATTTTTGCAACTTTGAAAATTTTAGTGGGTAAGAGTTATGCCCCTTGATTAAGCGATTTCATCAAATATTGGGAAAACCGTCGCTTTTTTGGAATTTTTGGACCAACTTATGTCGTTCGAAATGATCTCAGCTACATTTTGATATACCACAACCCTACTTTTGGTGACTTAGATGACTTGGAATTCTTGCGCGTTGAGAGTTATGCCCCTTGATTAAGCGATTTCATCAAATATTGGGAAAACCGTCGCTTTTTTGGAATTTTAGGACCAACTTATGTCGTTCGAAATGATCTCAGCTACATTTTGATATACCACAACCCTACTTTTGGTGACTTAGATGACTTGGAATTCTTGCGCGTTGAGGGTTACGGGGCTTTAATAAGTGCGATTACGCCCAAATTAGCGAAAACTGGCACTTTTTTGGTCTTCGGAAATGGATAAAAGTTCTTCGTGATGGTCCCAGGAGCAATTAGATGGGTCACAACCCTATTTTTGCAACTTTGAAAATTTTAGTGGGTAAGAGTTATGCCCCTTGATTAAGCGATTTCATCAAATATTGGGAAAACCGTCGCTTTTTTGGAATTTTTGGACCAACTTATGTCGTTCGAAATGATCTCAGCTACATTTTGATATACCACAACCCTACTTTTGGTGACTTAGATGACTTGGAATTCTTGCGCGTTGAGAGTTATGCCCCTTGATTAAGCGATTTCATCAAATATTGGGAAAACCGTCGCTTTTTTGGAATTTTTGGACCAACTTATGTCGTTCGAAATGATCTCAGCTACATTTTGATATACCACAACCCTACTTTTGGTGACTTAGATGACTTGGAATTCTTGCGCGTTGAGAGTTATGCCCCTTGATTAAGCGATTTCATCAAATATTGGGAAAACCGTCGCTTTTTTGGAATTTTTGGACCAACTTATGTCGTTCGAAATGATCTCAGCTACATTTTGATATACCACAACCCTACTTTTGGTGACTTAGATGACTTGGAATTCTTGCGCGTTGAGGGTTACGGGGCTTTAATAAGTGCGATTACGCCCAAATTAGCGAAAACTGGCACTTTTTTGGTCTTCGGAAATGGATAAAAGTTCTTCGTGATGGTCCCAGGAGCAATTAGATGGGTCACAACCCTATTTTTGCAACTTTGAAAATTTTAGTGGGTAAGAGTTATGCCCCTTGATTAAGCGATTTCATCAAATATTGGGAAAACCGTCGCTTTTTTGGAATTTTTGGACCAACTTATGTCGTTCGAAATGATCTCAGCTACATTTTGATATACCACAACCCTACTTTTGGTGACTAAGATGACTTGGAATTCTTGCGCGTTGAGGGTTACGGGGCTTTAATAAGTGCGATTACGCCCAAATTAGCGAAAACTGGCACTTTTTTGGTCTTCGGAAATGGATAAAAGTTCTTCGTGATGGTCCCAGGAGCAATTAGATGGGTCACAACCCTATTTTTGCAACTTTGAAAATTTTAGTGGGTAAGAGTTATGCCCCTTGATTAAGCGATTTCATCAAATATTGGGAAAACCGTCGCTTTTTTGGAATTTTTGGACCAACTTATGTCGTTCGAAATGATCTCAGCTACATTTTGATATACCACAACCCTACTTTTGGTGACTTAGATGACTTGGAATTCTTGCGCGTTGAGAGTTATGCCCCTTGATTAAGCGATTTCATCAAATATTGGGAAAACCATCGCTTTTTTGGAATTTTTGGACCAACTTATGTCGTTCGAAATGATCTCAGCTACATTTTGATATACCACAACCCTACTTTTGGTGACTTAGATGACTTGGAATTCTTGCGCGTTGAGAGTTATGCCCCTTGATTAAGCGATTTCATCAAATATTGGGAAAACCGTCGCTTTTTTGGAATTTTTGGACCAACTTATGTCGTTCGAAATGATCTCAGCTACATTTTGATATACCACAACCCTACTTTTGGTGACTTAGATGACTTGGAATTCTTGCGCGTTGAGGGTTACGGGGCTTTAATAAGTGCGATTACGCCCAAATTAGCGAAAACTGGCACTTTTTTGGTCTTCGGAAATGGATAAAAGTTCTTTGTGATGGTCCCAGGAGCAATTAGATGGGTCACAACCCTATTTTTGCAACTTTGAAAATTTTAGTGGGTAAGAGTTATGCCCCTTGATTAAGCGATTTCATCAAATATTGGGAAAACCGTTGCTTTTTTGGAATTTTTGGACCAACTTATGTCGTTCGAAATGATCTCAGCTACATTTTGATATACCACAACCCTACTTTTGGTGACTTAGATGACTTGGAATTCTTGCGCGTTGAGAGTTATGCCCCTTGATTAAGCGATTTCATCAAATATTGGGAAAACCGTCGCTTTTTTGGAATTTTTGGACCAACTTATGTCGTTCGAAATGATCTCAGCTACATTTTGATATACCACAACCCTACTTTTGGTGACTTAGATGACTTGGAATTCTTGCGCGTTGAGAGTTATGCCCCTTGATTAAGCGATTTCATCAAATATTGGGAAAACCGTCGCTTTTTTGGAATTTTTGGACCAACTTATGTCGTTCGAAATGATCTCAGCTACATTTTGATATACCACAACCCTACTTTTGGTGACTTAGATGACTTGGAATTCTTGCGCGTTGAGGGTTACGGGGCTTTAATAAGTGCGATTACGCCCAAATTAGCGAAAACTGGCACTTTTTTGGTCTTCGGAAATGGATAAAAGTTCTTCGTGATGGTCCCAGGAGCAATTAGATGGGTCACAACCCTAATTTTGCAACTTTGAAAATTTTAGTGGGTAAGAGTTATGCCCCTTGATTAAGCGATTTCATCAAATATTGGGAAAACCGTCGCTTTTTTGGAATTTTTGGACCAACTTATGTCGTTCGAAATGATCTCAGCTACATTTTGATATACCACAACCCTACTTTTGGTGACTTAGATGACTTGGAATTCTTGCGCGTTGAGAGTTATGCCCCCTGATTAAGCGATTTCATCAAATATTGGGAAAACCGTCGCTTTTTTGGAATTTTTGGACCAACTTATGTCGTTCGAAATGATCTCAGCTACATTTTGATATACCACAACCCTACTTTTGGTGACTTAGATGACTTGGAATTCTTGCGCGTTGAGAGTTATGCCCCTTGATTAAGCGATTTCATCAAATATTGGGAAAACCGTCGCTTTTTTGGAATTTTTGGACCAACTTATGTCGTTCGAAATGATCTCAGCTACATTTTGATATACCACAACCCTACTTTTGGTGACTTAGATGACTTGGAATTCTTGCGCGTTGAGGGTTACGAGGCTTTAATAAGTGCGATTACGCCCAAATTAGCGAAAACTGGCACTTTTTTGGTCTTCGGAAATGGATAAAAGTTCTTCGTGATGGTCCCAGGAGCAATTAGATGGGTCACAACCCTATTTTTGCAACTTTGAAAATTTTAGTGGGTAAGAGTTATGCCCCTTGATTAAGCGATTTCATCAAATATTGGGAAAACCGTTGCTTTTTTGGAATTTTTGGACCAACTTATGTCGTTCGAAATGATCTCAGCTACATTTTGATATACCACAACCCTACTTTTGGTGACTTAGATGACTTGGAATTCTTGCGCGTTGAGAGTTATGCCCCTTGATTAAGCGATTTCATCAAATATTGGGAAAACCGTCGCTTTTTTGGAATTTTTGGACCAACTTATGTCGTTCGAAATGATCTCAGCTACATTTTGATATACCACAACCCTACTTTTGGTGACTTAGATGACTTGGAATTCTTGCGCGTTGAGAGTTATGCCCCTTGATTAAGCGATTTCATCAAATATTGGGAAAACCGTCGCTTTTTTGGAATTTTTGGAATTTTTGGACCAACTTATGTCGTTCGAAATGATCTCAGCTACATTTTGATATAC
The DNA here is from genome assembly GCA_916613615.1 of Steromphala cineraria. Taxonomy (NCBI): domain Eukaryota; kingdom Metazoa; phylum Mollusca; class Gastropoda; order Trochida; family Trochidae; genus Steromphala; species Steromphala cineraria. The sequence continues at coordinate 28,846,632 of OU744726.1, read as the reverse complement.
CACAACCCTACTTTTGGTGACTTAGATGACTTGGAATTCTTGCGCGTTGAGGGTTACGGGGCTTTAATAAGTGCGATTACGCCCAAATTAGCGAAAACTGGCACTTTTTTGGTCTTCGGAAATGGATAAAAGTTCTTCGTGATGGTCCCAGGAGCAATTAGATGGGTCACAACCCTATTTTTGCAACTTTGAAAATTTTAGTGGGTAAGAGTTATGCCCCTTGATTAAGCGATTTCATCAAATATTGGGAAAACCGTCGCTTTTTTGGAATTTTTGGACCAACTTATGTCGTTCGAAATGATCTCAGCTACATTTTGATATACCACAACCCTACTTTTGGTGACTTAGATGACTTGGAATTCTTGCGCGTTGAGAGTTATGCCCCTTGATTAAGCGATTTCATCAAATATTGGGAAAACCGTCGCTTTTTTGGAATTTTTGGACCAACTTATGTCGTTCGAAATGATCTCAGCTACATTTTGATATACCACAACCCTACTTTTGGTGACTTAGATGACTTGGAATTCTTGCGCGTTGAGAGTTATGCCCCTTGATTAAGCGATTTCATCAAATATTGGGAAAACCGTCGCTTTTTTGGAATTTTTGGACCAACTTATGTCGTTCGAAATGATCTCAGCTACATTTTGATATACCACAACCCTACTTTTGGTGACTTAGATGACTTGGAATTCTTGCGCGTTGAGAGTTATGCCCCTTGATTAAGCGATTTCATCAAATATTGGGAAAACCGTCGCTTTTTTGGAATTTTTGGACCAACTTATGTCGTTCGAAATGATCTCAGCTACATTTTGATTTACCACAACCCTACTTTTGGTGACTTAGATGACTTGGAATTCTTGCGCGTTGAGGGTTACGGGGCTTTAATAAGTGCGATTACGCCCAAATTAGCGAAAACTGGCACTTTTTTGGTCTTCGGAAATGGATAAAAGTTCTTCGTGATGGTCCCAGGAGCAATTAGATGGGTCACAACCCTATTTTTGCAACTTTGAAAATTTTAGTGGGTAAGAGTTATGCCCCTTGATTAAGCGATTTCATCAAATATTGGGAAAACCGTCGCTTTTTTGGAATTTTTGGACCAACTTATGTCGTTCGAAATGATCTCAGCTACATTTTGATATACCACAACCCTACTTTTGGTGACTTAGATGACTTGGAATTCTTGCGCGTTGAGAGTTATGCCCCTTGATTAAGCGATTTCATCAAATATTGGGAAAACCGTCGCTTTTTTGGAATTTTTGGACCAACTTATGTCGTTCGAAATGATCTCAGCTACATTTTGATATACCACAACCCTACTTTTGGTGACTTAGATGACTTGGAATTCTTGCGCGTTGAGAGTTATGCCCCTTGATTAAGCGATTTCATCAAATATTGGGAAAACCGTCGCTTTTTTGGAATTTTTGGACCAACTTATGTCGTTCGAAATGATCTCAGCTACATTTTGATATACCACAACCCTACTTTTGGTGACTTAGATGACTTGGAATTCTTGCGCGTTGAGGGTTACGGGGCTTTAATAAGTGCGATTACGCCCAAATTAGCGAAAACTGGCACTTTTTTGGTCTTCGGAAATGGATAAAAGTTCTTCGTGATGGTCCCAGGAGCAATTAGATGGGTCACAACCCTATTTTTGCAACTTTGAAAATTTTAGTGGGTAAGAGTTATGCCCCTTGATTAAGCGATTTCATCAAATATTGGGAAAACCGTCGCTTTTTTGGAATTTTTGGACCAACTTATGTCGTTCGAAATGATCTCAGCTACATTTTGATATACCACAACCCTACTTTTGGTGACTTAGATGACTTGGAATTCTTGCGCGTTGAGAGTTATGCCCCTTGATTAAGCGATTTCATCAAATATTGGGAAAACCGTCGCTTTTTTGGAATTTTTGGACCAACTTATGTCGTTCGAAATGATCTCAGCTACATTTTGATATACCACAACCCTACTTTTGGTGACTTAGATGACTTGGAATTCTTGCGCGTTGAGAGTTATGCCCCTTGATTAAGCGATTTCATCAAATATTGGGAAAACCGTCGCTTTTTTGGAATTTTTGGACCAACTTATGTCGTTCGAAATGATCTCAGCTACATTTTGATATACCACAACCCTACTTTTGGTGACTTAGATGACTTGGAATTCTTGCGCGTTGAGGGTTACGGGGCTTTAATAAGTGCGATTACGCCCAAATTAGCGAAAACTGGCACTTTTTTGGTCTTCGGAAATGGATAAAAGTTCTTTGTGATGGTCCCAGGAGCAATTAGATGGGTCACAACCCTATTTTTGCAACTTTGAAAATTTTAGTGGGTAAGAGTTATGCCCCTTGATTAAGCGATTTCATCAAATATTGGGAAAACCGTCGCTTTTTTGGAATTTTTGGACCAACTTATGTCGTTCGAAATGATCTCAGCTACATTTTGATATACCACAACCCTACTTTTGGTGACTTAGATGACTTGGAATTCTTGCGCGTTGAGAGTTATGCCCCTTGATTAAGCGATTTCATCAAATATTGGGAAAACCGTCGCTTTTTTGGAATTTTTGGACCAACTTATGTCGTTCGAAATGATCTCAGCTACATTTTGATATACCACAACCCTACTTTTGGTGACATAGATGACTTGGAATTCTTGCGCGTTGAGAGTTATGCCCCTTGATTAAGCGATTTCATCAAATATTGGGAAAACCGTCGCTTTTTTGGAATTTTTGGACCAACTTATGTCGTTCGAAATGATCTCAGCTACATTTTGATATACCACAACCCTACTTTTGGTGACTTAGATGACTTGGAATTCTTGCGCGTTGAGGGTTACGGGGCTTTAATAAGTGCGATTACGCCCAAATTAGCGAAAACTGGCACTTTTTTGGTCTTCGGAAATGGATAAAAGTTCTTCGTGATGGTCCCAGGAGCAATTAGATGGGTCACAACCCTATTTTTGCAACTTTGAAAATTTTAGTGGGTAAGAGTTATGCCCCTTGATTAAGCGATTTCATCAAATATTGGGAAAACCGTCGCTTTTTTGGAATTTTTGGACCAACTTATGTCGTTCGAAATGATCTCAGCTACATTTTGATATACCACAACCCTACTTTTGGTGACTTAGATGACTTGGAATTCTTGCGCGTTGAGAGTTATGCCCCTTGATTAAGCGATTTCATCAAATATTGGGAAAACCGTCGCTTTTTTGGAATTTTTGGACCAACTTATGTCGTTCGAAATGATCTCAGCTACATTTTGATATACCACAACCCTACTTTTGGTGACATAGATGACTTGGAATTCTTGCGCGTTGAGAGTTATGCCCCTTGATTAAGCTATTTCATCAAATATTGGGAAAACCGTCGCTTTTTTGGAATTTTTGGACCAACTTATGTCGTTCGAAATGATCTCAGCTACATTTTGATATACCACAACCCTACTTTTGGTGACTTAGATGACTTGGAATTCTTGCGCGTTGAGGGTTACGGGGCTTTAATAAGTGCGATTACGCCCAAATTAGCGAAAACTGGCACTTTTTTGGTCTTCGGAAATGGATAAAAGTTCTTCGTGATGGTCCCAGGAGCAATTAGATGGGTCACAACCCTATTTTTGCAACTTTGAAAATTTTAGTGGGTAAGAGTTATGCCCCTTGATTAAGCGATTTCATCAAATATTGGGAAAACCGTCGCTTTTTTGGAATTTTTGGACCAACTTATGTCGTTCGAAATGATCTCAGCTACATTTTGATATACCACAACCCTACTTTTGGTGACTTAGATGACTTGGAATTCTTGCGCGTTGAGAGTTATGCCCCTTGATTAAGCGATTTCATCAAATATTGGGAAAACCGTCGCTTTTTTGGAATTTTTGGACCAACTTATGTCGTTCGAAATGATCTCAGCTACATTTTGATATACCACAACCCTACTTTTGGTGACTTAGATGACTTGGAATTCTTGCGCGTTGAGAGTTATGCCCCTTGATTAAGCGATTTCATCAAATATTGGGAAAACCGTCGCTTTTTTGGAATTTTTGGACCAACTTATGTCGTTCGAAATGATCTCAGCTACATTTTGATATACCACAACCCTACTTTTGGTGACTTAGATGACTTGGAATTCTTGCGCGTTGAGAGTTATGCCCCTTGATTAAGCGATTTCATCAAATATTGGGAAAACCGTCGCTTTTTTGGAATCTTTGGACCAACTTATGTCGTTCGAAATGATCTCAGCTACATTTTGATATACCACAACCCTACTTTTGGTGACTTAGATGACTTGGAATTCTTGCGCGTTGAGGGTTACGGGGCTTTAATAAGTGCGATTACGCCCAAATTAGCGAAAACTGGCACTTTTTTGGTCTTCGGAAATGGATAAAAGTTCTTCGTGATGGTCCCAGGAGCAATTAGATGGGTCACAACCCTATTTTTGCAACTTTGAAAATTTTAGTGGGTAAGAGTTATGCCCCTTGATTAAGCGATTTCATCAAATATTGGGAAAACCGTCGCTTTTTTGGAATTTTTGGACCAACTTATGTCGTTCGAAATGATCTCAGCTACATTTTGATATACCACAACCCTACTTTTGGTGACTTAGATGACTTGGAATTCTTGCGCGTTGAGAGTTATGCCCCTTGATTAAGCGATTTCATCAAATATTGGGAAAACCGTCGCTTTTTTGGAATTTTTGGACCAACTTATGTCGTTCGAAATGATCTCAGCTACATTTTGATATACCACAACCCTACTTTTGGTGACTTAGATGACTTGGAATTCTTGCGCGTTGAGAGTTATGCCCCTTGATTAAGCTATTTCATCAAATATTGGGAAAACCGTCGCTTTTTTGGAATTTTTGGACCAACTTATGTCGTTCGAAATGATCTCAGCTACATTTTGATATACCACAACCCTACTTTTGGTGACTTAGATGACTTGGAATTCTTGCGCGTTGAGGGTTACGGGGCTTTAATAAGTGCGATTACGCCCAAATTAGCGAAAACTGGCACTTTTTTGGTCTTCGGAAATGGATAAAAGTTCTTCGTGATGGTCCCAGGAGCAATTAGATGGGTCACAACCCTATTTTTGCAACTTTGAAAATTTTAGTGGGTAAGAGTTATGCCCCTTGATTAAGCGATTTCATCAAATATTGGGAAAACCGTCGCTTTTTTGGAATTTTTGGACCAACTTATGTCGTTCGAAATGATCTCAGCTACATTTTGATATACCACAACCCTACTTTTGGTGACTTAGATGACTTGGAATTCTTGCGCGTTGAGAGTTATGCCCCTTGATTAAGCGATTTCATCAAATATTGGGAAAACCGTCGCTTTTTTGGAATTTTTGGACCAACTTATGTCGTTCGAAATGATCTCAGCTACATTTTGATATACCACAACCCTACTTTTGGTGACTTAGATGACTTGGAATTCTTGCGCGTTGAGAGTTATGCCCCTTGATTAAGCGATTTCATCAAATATTGGGAAAACCGTCGCTTTTTTGGAATTTTTGGACCAACTTATGTCGTTCGAAATGATCTCAGCTACATTTTGATATACCACAACCCTACTTTTGGTGACTTAGATGACTTGGAATTCTTGCGCGTTGAGGGTTACGGGGCTTTAATAAGTGCGATTACGCCCAAATTAGCGAAAACTGGCACTTTTTTGGTCTTCGGAAATGGATAAAAGTTCTTCGTGATGGTCCCAGGAGCAATTAGATGGGTCACAACCCTATTTTTGCAACTTTGAAAATTTTAGTGGGTAAGAGTTATGCCCCTTGATTAAGCGATTTCATCAAATATTGGGAAAACCGTCGCTTTTTTGGAATTTTTGGACCAACTTATGTCGTTCGAAATGATCTCAGCTACATTTTGATATACCACAACCCTACTTTTGGTGACTTAGATGACTTGGAATTCTTGCGCGTTGAGAGTTATGCCCCTTGATTAAGCGATTTCATCAAATATTGGGAAATCCGTCGCTTTTTTGGAATTTTTGGACCAACTTATGTCGTTCGAAATGATCTCAGCTACATTTTGATATACCACAACCCTACTTTTGGTGACTTAGATGACTTGGAATTCTTGCGCGTTGAGAGTTATGCCCCTTGATTAAGCGATTTCATCAAATATTGGGAAAACCGTCGCTTTTTTGGAATTTTTGGACCAACTTATGTCGTTCGAAATGATCTCAGCTACATTTTGATATACCACAACCCTACTTTTGGTGACTTAGATGACTTGGAATTCTTGCGCGTTGAGGGTTACTGGGCTTTAATAAGTGCGATTACGCCCAAATTAGCGAAAACTGGCACTTTTTTGGTCTTCGGAAATGGATAAAAGTTCTTCGTGATGGTCCCAGGAGCAATTAGATGGGTCACAACCCTATTTTTGCAACTTTGAAAATTTTAGTGGGTAAGAGTTATGCCCCTTGATTAAGCGATTTCATCAAATATTGGGAAAACCGTCGCTTTTTTGGAATTTTTGGACCAACTTATGTCGTTCGAAATGATCTCAGCTACATTTTGATATACCACAACCCTACTTTTGGTGACTTAGATGACTTGGAATTCTTGCGCGTTGAGAGTTATGCCCCTTGATTAAGCGATTTCATCAAATATTGGGAAAACCGTCGCTTTTTTGGAATTTTTGGACCAACTTATGTCGTTCGAAATGATCTCAGCTACATTTTGATATACCACAACCCTACTTTTGGTGACTTAGATGACTTGGAATTCTTGCGCGTTGAGAGTTATGCCCCTTGATTAAGCGATTTCATCAAATATTGGGAAAACCGTCGCTTTTTTGGAATTTTTGGACCAACTTATGTCGTTCGAAATGATCTCAGCTACATTTTGATATACCACAACCCTACTTTTGGTGACTTAGATGACTTGGAATTCTTGCGCGTTGAGAGTTATGCCCCTTGATTAAGCGATTTCATCAAATATTGGGAAAACCGTCGCTTTTTTGGAATTTTTGGACCAACTTATGTCGTTCGAAATGATCTCAGCTACATTTTGATATACCACAACCCTACTTTTGGTGACTTAGATGACTTGGAATTCTTGCGCGTTGAGGGTTACGGGGCTTTAATAAGTGCGATTACGCCCAAATTAGCGAAAACTGGCACTTTTTTGGTCTTCGGAAATGGATAAAAGTTCTTCGTGATGGTCCCAGGAGCAATTAGATGGGTCACAACCCTATTTTTGCAACTTTGAAAATTTTAGTGGGTAAGAGTTATGCCCCTTGATTAAGCGATTTCATCAAATATTGGGAAAACCGTCGCTTTTTTGGAATTTTTGGACCAACTTATGTCGTTCGAAATGATCTCAGCTACATTTTGATATACCACAACCCTACTTTTGGTGACTTAGATGACTTGGAATTCTTGCGCGTTGAGAGTTATGCCCCTTGATTAAGCGATTTCATCAAATATTGGGAAAACCGTCGCTTTTTTGGAATTTTTGGACCAACTTATGTCGTTCGAAATGATCTCAGCTACATTTTGATATACCACAACCCTACTTTTGGTGACTTAGATGACTTGGAATTCTTGCGCGTTGAGAGTTATGCCCCTTGATTAAGCGATTTCATCAAATATTGGGAAAACCGTCGCTTTTTTGGAATTTTTGGACCAACTTATGTCGTTCGAAATGATCTCAGCTACATTTTGATATACCACAACCCTACTTTTGGTGACTTAGATGACTTGGAATTCTTGCGCGTTGAGGGTTACGGGGCTTTAATAAGTGCGATTACGCCCAAATTAGCGAAAACTGGCACTTTTTTGGTCTTCAGAAATGGATAAAAGTTCTTCGTGATGGTCCCAGGAGCAATTAGATGGGTCACAACCCTATTTTTGCAACTTTGAAAATTTTAGTGGGTAAGAGTTATGCCCCTTGATTAAGCGATTTCATCAAATATTGGGAAAACCGTCGCTTTTTTGGAATTTTTGGACCAACTTATGTCGTTCGAAATGATCTCAGCTACATTTTGATATACCACAACCCTACTTTTGGTGACTTAGATGACTTGGAATTCTTGCGCGTTGAGAGTTATGCCCCTTGATTAAGCGATTTCATCAAATATTGGGAAAACCGTCGCTTTTTTGGAATTTTTGGACCAACTTATGTCGTTCGAAATGATCTCAGCTACATTTTGATATACCACAACCCTACTTTTGGTGACTTAGATGACTTGGAATTCTTGCGCGTTGAGAGTTATGCCCCTTGATTAAGCGATTTCATCAAATATTGGGAAAACCGTCGCTTTTTTGGAATTTTTGGACCAACTTATGTCGTTCGAAATGATCTCAGCTACATTTTGATATACCACAACCCTACTTTTGGTGACTTAGATGACTTGGAATTCTTGCGCGTTGAGGGTTACGGGGCTTTAATAAGTGCGATTACGCCCAAATTAGCGAAAACTGGCACTTTTTTGGTCTTCGGAAATGGATAAAAGTTCTTCGTGATGGTCCCAGGAGCAATTAGATGGGTCACAACCCTATTTTTGCAACTTTGAAAATTTTAGTGGGTAAGAGTTATGCCCCTTGATTAAGCGATTTCATCAAATATTGGGAAAACCGTTGCTTTTTTGGAATTTTTGGACCAACTTATGTCGTTCGAAATGATCTCAGCTACATTTTGATATACCACAACCCTACTTTTGGTGACTTAGATGACTTGGAATTCTTGCGCGTTGAGAGTTATGCCCCTTGATTAAGCGATTTCATCAAATATTGGGAAAACCGTCGCTTTTTTGGAATTTTTGGACCAACTTATGTCGTTCGAAATGATCTCAGCTACATTTTGATATACCACAACCCTACTTTTGGTGACTTAGATGACTTGGAATTCTTGCGCGTTGAGAGTTATGCCCCTTGATTAAGCGATTTCATCAAATATTGGGAAAACCGTCGCTTTTTTGGAATTTTTGGACCAACTTATGTCGTTCGAAATGATCTCAGCTACATTTTGATATACCACAACCCTACTTTTGGTGACTTAGATGACTTGGAATTCTTGCGCGTTGAGGGTTACGGGGCTTTAATAAGTGCGATTACGCCCAAATTAGCGAAAACTGGCACTTTTTTGGTCTTCGGAAATGGATAAAAGTTCTTCGTGATGGTCCCAGGAGCAATTAGATGGGTCACAACCCTATTTTTGCAACTTTGAAAATTTTAGTGGGTAAGAGTTATGCCCCTTGATTAAGCGATTTCATCAAATATTGGGAAAACCGTCGCTTTTTTGGAATTTTTGGACCAACTTATGTCGTTCGAAATGATCTCAGCTACATTTTGATATACCACAACCCTACTTTTAGTGACTTAGATGACTTGGAATTCTTGCGCGTTGAGAGTTATGCCCCTTGATTAAGCGATTTCATCAAATATTGGGAAAACCGTCGCTTTTTTGGAATTTTTGGACCAACTTATGTCGTTCGAAATGATCTCAGCTACATTTTGATATACCACAACCCTACTTTTGGTGACTTAGATGACTTGGAATTCTTGCGCGTTGAGGGTTACGGGGCTTTAATAAGTGCGATTACGCCCAAATTAGCGAAAACTGGCACTTTTTTGGTCTTCGGAAATGGATAAAAGTTCTTCGTGATGGTCCCAGGAGCAATTAGATGGGTCACAACCCTATTTTTGCAACTTTGAAAATTTTAGTGGGTAAGAGTTATGCCCCTTGATTAAGCGATTTCATCAAATATTGGGAAAACCGTCGCTTTTTTGGAATTTTTGGACCAACTTATGTCGTTCGAAATGATCTCAGCTACATTTTGATATACCACAACCCTACTTTTGGTGACTTAGATGACTTGGAATTCTTGCGCGTTGAGAGTTATGCCCCTTGATTAAGCGATTTCATCAAATATTGGGAAAACCGTCGCTTTTTTGGAATTTTTGGACCAACTTATGTCGTTCGAAATGATCTCAGCTACATTTTGATATACCACAACCCTACTTTTGGTGACTTAGATGACTTGGAATTCTTGCGCGTTGAGAGTTATGCCCCTTGATTAAGCGATTTCATCAAATATTGGGAAAACCGTTGCTTTTTTGGAATTTTTGGACCAACTTATGTCGTTCGAAATGATCTCAGCTACATTTTGATATACCACAACCCTACTTTTGGTGACTTAGATGACTTGGAATTCTTGCGCGTTGAGGGTTACGGGGCTTTAATAAGTGCGATTACGCCCAAATTAGCGAAAACCGGCACTTTTTTGGTCTTCGGAAATGGATAAAAGTTCTTCGTGATGGTCCCAGGAGCAATTAGATGGGTCACAACCCTATTTTTGCAACTTTGAAAATTTTAGTGGGTAAGAGTTATGCCCCTTGATTAAGCGATTTCATCAAATATTGGGAAAACCGTCGCTTTTTTGGAATTTTTGGACCAATTTATGTCGTTCGAAATGATCTCAGCTACATTTTGATATACCACAACCCTACTTTTGGTGACTTAGATGACTTGGAATTCTTGCGCGTTGAGAGTTATGCCCCTTGATTAAGCGATTTCATCAAATATTGGGAAAACCGTCGCTTTTTTGGAATTTTTGGACCAACTTATGTCGTTCGAAATGATCTCAGCTACATTTTGATATACCACAACCCTACTTTTGGTGACTTAGATGACTTGGAATTCTTGCGCGTTGAGGGTTACGGGGCTTTAATAAGTGCGATTACGCCCAAATTAGCGAAAACTGGCACTTTTTTGGTCTTCGGAAATGGATAAAAGTTCTTCGTGATGGTCCCAGGAGCAATTAGATGGGTCACAACCCTATTTTTGCAACTTTGAAAATTTTAGTGGGTAAGAGTTATGCCCCTTGATTAAGCGATTTCATCAAATATTGGGAAAACCGTCGCTTTTTTGGAATTTTTGGACCAACTTATGTCGTTCGAAATGATCTCAGCTACATTTTGATATACCACAACCCTACTTTTGGTGACTTAGATGACTTGGAATTCTTGCGCGTTGAGAGTTATGCCCCTTGATTAAGCGATTTCATCAAATATTGGGAAAACCGTCGCTTTTTTGGAATTTTTGGACCAACTTATGACGTTCGAAATGATCTCAGCTACATTTTGATATACCACAACCCTACTTTTGGTGACTTAGATGACTTGGAATTCTTGCGCGTTGAGAGTTATGCCCCTTGATTAAGCGATTTCATCAAATATTGGGAAAACCGTCGCTTTTTTGGAATTTTTGGACCAACTTATGTCGTTCGATATGATCTCAGCTACATTTTGATATACCACAACCCTACTTTTGGTGACTTAGATGACTTGGAATTCTTGCGCGTTGAGGGTTACGGGGCTTTAATTAGTGCGATTACGCCCAAATTAGCGAAAACTGGCACTTTTTTGGTCTTCGGAAATGGATAAAAGTTCTTCGTGATGGTCCCAGGAGCAATTAGATGGGTCACAACCCTATTTTTGCAACTTTGAAAATTTTAGTGGGTAAGAGTTATGCCCCTTGATTAAGCGATTTCATCAAATATTGGGAAAACCGTCGCTTTTTTGGAATTTTTGGACCAACTTATGTCGTTCGAAATGATCTCAGCTACATTTTGATATACCACAACCCTACTTTTGGTGACTTAGATGACTTGGAATTCTTGCGCGTTGAGAGTTATGCCCCTTGATTAAGCGATTTCATCAAATATTGGGAAAACCGTCGCTTTTTTGGAATTTTTGGACCAACTTATGTCGTTCGAAATGATCTCAGCTACATTTTGATATACCACAACCCTACTTTTGGTGACTGAGATGACTTGGAATTCTTGCGCGTTGAGAGTTATGCCCCTTGATTAAGCGATTTCATCAAATATTGGGAAAACCGTCGCTTTTTTGGAATTTTTGGACCAACTTTTGTCGTTCGAAATGATCTCAGCTACATTTTGATATACCACAACCCTACTTTTGGTGACTAAGTTGACTTGGAATTCTTGCGCGTTGAGGGTTACGGGGCTTTAATAAGTGCGATTACGCCCAAATTAGCGAAAACTGGCACTTTTTTGGTCTTCGGAAATGGATAAAAGTTCTTCGTGATGGTCCCAGGAGCAATTAGATGGGTCACAACCCTATTTTTGCAACTTTGAAAATTTTAGTGGGTAAGAGTTATGCCCCTTGATTAAGCGATTTCATCAAATATTGGGAAAACCGTCGCTTTTTTGGAATTTTTGGACCAACTTATGTCGTTCGAAATGATCTCAGCTACATTTTGATATACCACAACCCTACTTTTGGTGACTTAGATGACTTGGAATTCTTGCGCGTTGAGAGTTATGCCCCTTGATTAAGCGATTTCATCAAATATTGGGAAAACCGTCGCTTTTTTGGAATTTTTGGACCAACTTATGTCGTTCGAAATGATCTCAGCTACATTTTGATATACCACAACCCTACTTTTGGTGACTTAGATGACTTGGAATTCTTGCGCGTTGAGAGTTATGCCCCTTGATTAAGCGATTTCATCAAATATTGGGAAAACCGTCGCTTTTTTGGAATTTTTGGACCAACTTATGTCGTTCGAAATGATCTCAGCTACATTTTGATATACCACAACCCTACTTTTGGTGACTTAGATGACTTGGAATTCTTGCGCGTTGAGGGTTACGGGGCTTTAATACGTGCGATTACGCCCAAATTAGCGAAAACTGGCACTTTTTTGGTCTTCGGAAATGGATAAAAGTTCTTCGTGATGGTCCCAGGAGCAATTAGATGGGTCACAACCCTATTTTTGCAACTTTGAAAATTTTAGTGGGTAAGAGTTATGCCCCTTGATTAAGCGATTTCATCAAATATTGGGAAAACCGTCGCTTTTTTGGAATTTTTGGACCAACTTATGTCGTTCGAAATGATCTCAGCTACATTTTGATATACCACAACCCTACTTTTGGTGACTTAGATGACTTGGAATTCTTGCGCGTTGAGAGTTATGCCCCTTGATTAAGCGATTTCATCAAATATTGGGAAAACCGTCGCTTTTTTGGAATTTTTGGACCAACTTATGTCGTTCGAAATGATCTCAGCTACATTTTGATATACCACAACCCTACTTTTGGTGACTTAGATGACTTGGAATTCTTGCGCGTTGAGGGTTACGGGGCTTTAATAAGTGCGATTACGCCCAAATTAGCGAAAACTGGCACTTTTTTGGTCTTCGGAAATGGATAAAAGTTCTTCGTGATGGTCCCAGGAGCAATAAGATGGGTCACAACCCTATTTTTGCAACTTTGAAAATTTTAGTGGGTAAGAGTTATGCCCCTTGATTAAGCGATTTCATCAAATATTGGGAAAACCGTCGCTTTTTTGGAATTTTTGGACCAACTTATGTCATTCGAAATGATCTCAGCTACATTTTGATATACCACAACCCTACTTTTGGTGACTTAGATGACTTGGAATTCTTGCGCGTTGAGAGTTATGCCCCTTGATTAAGCGATTTCATCAAATATTGGGAAAACCGTCGCTTTTTTGGAATTTTTGGACCAACTTATGTCGTTCGAAATGATCTCAGCTACATTTTGATATACCACAACCCTACTTTTGGTGACTTAGATGACTTGGAATTCTTGCGCGTTGAGAGTTATGCCCCTTGATTAAGCGATTTCATCAAATATTGGGAAAACCGTCGCTTTTTTGGAATTTTTGGACCAACTTATGTCGTTCGAAATGATCTCAGCTACATTTTGATATACCACAACCCTACTTTTGGTGACTTAGATGACTTGGAATTCTTGCGCGTTGAGGGTTACGGGGCTTTAATAAGTGCGATTACGCCCAAATTAGCGAAAACTGGCACTTTTTTGGTCTTCGGAAATGGATAAAAGTTCTTCGTGATGGTCCCAGGAGCAATTAGATGGGTCACAACCCTATTTTTGCAACTTTGAAAATTTTAGTGGGTAAGAGTTATGCCCCTTGATTAAGCGATTTCATCAAATATTGGGAAAACCGTCGCTTTTTTGGAATTTTTGGACCAATTTATGTCGTTCGAAATGATCTCAGCTACATTTTGATATACCACAACCCTACTTTTGGTGACTTAGATGACTTGGAATTCTTGCGCGTTGAGAGTTATGCCCCTTGATTAAGCGATTTCATCAAATATTGGGAAAACCGTCGCTTTTTTGGAATTTTTGGACCAACTTATGTCGTTCGAAATGATCTCAGCTACATTTTGATATACCACAACCCTACTTTTGGTGACTTAGATGACTTGGAATTCTTGCGCGTTGAGGGTTACGGGGCTTTAATAAGTGCGATTACGCCCAAATTAGCGAAAACTGGCACTTTTTTGGTCTTCGGAAATGGATAAAAGTTCTTCGTGATGGTCCCAGGAGCAATTAGATGGGTCACAACCCTATTTTTGCAACTTTGAAAATTTTAGTGGGTAAGAGTTATGCCCCTTGATTAAGCGATTTCATCAAATATTGGGAAAACCGTCGCTTTTTTGGAATTTTTGGACCAACTTATGTCGTTCGAAATGATCTCAGCTACATTTTGATATACCACAACCCTACTTTTGGTGACTTAGATGACTTGGAATTCTTGCGCGTTGAGGGTTACGGGGCTTTAATAAGTGCGATTACGCCCAAATTAGCGAAAACTGGCACTTTTTTGGTCTTCGGAAATGGATAAAAGTTCTTCGTGATGGTCCCAGGAGCAATTAGATGGGTCACAACCCTATTTTTGCAACTTTGAAAATTTTAGTGGGTAAGAGTTATGCCCCTTGATTAAGCGATTTCATCAAATATTGGGAAAACCGTCGCTTTTTTGGAATTTTTGGACCAACTTATGTCGTTCGAAATGATCTCAGCTACATTTTGATATACCACAACCCTACTTTTGGTGACTTAGATGACTTGGAATTCTTGCGCGTTGAGAGTTATGCCCCTTGATTAAGCGATTTCATCAAATATTGGGAAAACCGTCGCTTTTTTGGAATTTTTGGACCAACTTATGTCGTTCGAAATGATCTCAGCTACATTTTGATATACCACAACCCTACTTTTGGTGACTTAGATGACTTGGAATTTTTGCGCGTTGAGAGTTATGCCCCTTGATTAAGCGATTTCATCAAATATTGGGAAAACCGTCGCTTTTTTGGAATTTTTGGACCAACTTATGTCGTTCGAAATGATCTCAGCTACATTTTGATATACCACAACCCTACTTTTGGTGACTTAGATGACTTGGAATTCTTGCGCGTTGAGGGTTACGGGGCTTTAATTAGTGCGATTACGCCCAAATTAGCGAAAACTGGCACTTTTTTGGTCTTCGGAAATGGATAAAAGTTCTTCGTGATGGTCCCAGGAGCAATTAGATGGGTCACAACCCTATTTTTGCAACTTTGAAAATTTTAGTGGGTAAGAGTTATGCCCCTTGATTAAGCGATTTCATCAAATATTGGGAAAACCGTCGCTTTTTTGGAATTTTTGGACCAACTTATGTCGTTCGAAATGATCTCAGCTACATTTTGATATACCACAACCCTACTTTTGGTGACTTAGATGACTTGGAATTCTTGCGCGTTGAGAGTTATGCCCCTTGATTAAGCGATTTCATCAAATATTGGGAAAACCGTCGCTTTTTTGGAATTTTTGGACCAACTTATGTCGTTCGAAATGATCTCAGCTACATTTTGATATACCACAACCCTACTTTTGGTGACTTAGATGACTTGGAATTTTTGCGCGTTGAGAGTTATGCCCCTTGATTAAGCGATTTCATCAAATATTGGGAAAACCGTCGCTTTTTTGGAATTTTTGGACCAACTTATGTCGTTCGAAATTATCTCAGCTACATTTTGATATACCACAACCCTACTTTTGGTGACTTAGATGACTTGGAATTCTTGCGCGTTGAGGGTTACGGGGCTTTAATTAGTGCGATTACGCCCAAATTAGCGAAAACTGGCACTTTTTTGGTCTTCGGAAATGGATAAAAGTTCTTCGTGATGGTCCCAGGAGCAATTAGATGGGTCACAACCCTATTTTTGCAACTTTGAAAATTTTAGTGGGTAAGAGTTATGCCCCTTGATTAAGCGATTTCATCAAATATTGGGAAAACCGTCGCTTTTTTGGAATTTTTGGACCAACTTATGTCGTTCGAAATGATCTCAGCTACATTTTGATATACCACAACCCTACTTTTGGTGACTTAGATGACTTGGAATTCTTGCGCGTTGAGAGTTATGCCCCTTGATTAAGCGATTTCATCAAATATTGGGAAAACCGTCGCTTTTTTGGAATTTTTGGACCAACTTATGTCGTTCGAAATGATCTCAGCTACATTTTGATATACCACAACCCTACTTTTGGTGACTTAGATGACTTGGAATTCTTGCGCGTTGAGAGTTATGCCCCTTGATTAAGCGATTTCATCAAATATTGGGAAAACCGTCGCTTTTTTGGAATTTTTGGACCAACTTTTGTCGTTCGAAATGATCTCAGCTACATTTTGATATACCACAACCCTACTTTTGGTGACTTAGATGACTTGGAATTCTTGCGCGTTGAGGGTTACGGGGCTTTAATAAGTGCGATTACGCCCAAATTAGCGAAAACTGGCACTTTTTTGGTCTTCGGAAATGGATAAAAGTTCTTCGTGATGGTCCCAGGAGCAATTAGATGGGTCACAACCCTATTTTTGCAACTTTGAAAATTTTTGTGGGTAAGAGTTATGCCCCTTGATTAAGCGATTTCATCAAATATTGGGAAAACCGTCGCTTTTTTGGAATTTTTGGACCAACTTATGTCGTTCGAAATGATCTCAGCTACATTTTGATATACCACAACCCTACTTTTGGTGACTTAGATGACTTGGAATTCTTGCGCGTTGAGAGTTATGCCCCTTGATTAAGCGATTTCATCAAATATTGGGAAAACCGTCGCTTTTTTGGAATTTTTGGACCAACTTATGTCGTTCGAAATGATCTCAGCTACATTTTGATATACCACAACCCTACTTTTGGTGACTTAGATGACTTGGAATTCTTGCGCGTTGAGAGTTATGCCAATTGATTAAGCGATTTCATCAAATATTGGGAAAACCGTCGCTTTTTTGGAATTTTTGGACCAACTTATGTCGTTCGAAATGATCTCAGCTACATTTTGATATACCACAACCCTACTTTTGGTGACTTAGATGACTTGGAATTCTTGCGCGTTGAGGGTTACGGGGCTTTAATAAGTGCGATTACACCCAAATTAGCGAAAACTGGCACTTTTTTGGTCTTCGGAAATGGATAAAAGTTCTTCGTGATGGTCCCAGGAGCAATTAGATGGGTCACAACCCTATTTTTGCAACTTTGAAAATTTTAGTGGGTAAGAGTTATGCCCCTTGATTAAGCGATTTCATCAAATATTGGGAAAACCGTCGCTTTTTTGGAATTTTTGGACCAACTTATGTCGTTCGAAATGATCTCAGCTACATTTTGATATACCACAACCCTACTTTTGGTGACTTAGATGACTTGGAATTCTTGCGCGTTGAGAGTTATGCCCCTTGATTAAGCGATTTCATCAAATATTGGGAAAACCGTCGCTTTTTTGGAATTTTTGGACCAACTTATGTCGTTCGAAATGATCTCAGCTACATTTTGATATACCACAACCCTACTTTTGGTGACTTAGATGACTTGGAATTCTTGCGCGTTGAGAGTTATGCCCCTTGATTAAGCGATTTCATCAAATATTGGGAAAACCGTCGCTTTTTTGGAATTTTTGGACCAACTTATGTCGTTCGAAATGATCTCAGCTACATTTTGATATACCACAACCCTACTTTTGGTGACTTAGATGACTTGGAATTCTTGCGCGTTGAGGGTTACGGGGCTTTAATAAGTGCGATTACGCCCAAATTAGCGAAAACTGGCACTTTTTTGGTCTTCGGAAATGGATAAAAGTTCTTCGTGATGGTCCCAGGAGCAATTAGATGGGTCACAACCCTATTTTTGCAACTTTGAAAATTTTAGTGGGTAAGAGTTATGCCCCTTGATTAAGCGATTTCATCAAATATTGGGAAAACCGTCGCTTTTTTGGAATTTTTGGACCAACTTATGTCGTTCGAAATGATCTCAGCTACATTTTGATATACCACAACCCTACTTTTAGTGACTTAGATGACTTGGAATTCTTGCGCGTTGAGAGTTATGCCCCTTGATTAAGCGATTTCATCAAATATTGGGAAAACCGTCGCTTTTTTGGAATTTTTGGACCAACTTATGTCGTTCGAAATGATCTCAGCTACATTTTGATATACCACAACCCTACTTTTGGTGACTTAGATGACTTGGAATTCTTGCGCGTTGAGGGTTACGGGGCTTTAATAAGTGCGATTACGCCCAAATTAGCGAAAACTGGCACTTTTTTGGTCTTCGGAAATGGATAAAAGTTCTTCGTGATGGTCCCAGGAGCAATTAGATGGGTCACAACCCTATTTTTGCAACTTTGAAAATTTTAGTGGGTAAGAGTTATGCCCCTTGATTAAGCGATTTCATCAAATATTGGGAAAACCGTCGCTTTTTTGGAATTTTTGGACCAACTTATGTCGTTCGAAATGATCTCAGCTACATTTTGATATACCACAACCCTACTTTTGGTGACTTAGATGACTTGGAATTCTTGCGCGTTGAGAGTTATGCCCCTTGATTAAGCGATTTCATCAAATATTGGGAAAACCGTCGCTTTTTTGGAATTTTTGGACCAACTTATGTCGTTCGAAATGATCTCAGCTACATTTTGATATACCACAACCCTACTTTTGGTGACTTAGATGACTTGGAATTCTTGCGCGTTGAGAGTTATGCCCCTTGATTAAGCGATTTCATCAAATATTGGGAAAACCGTTGCTTTTTTGGAATTTTTGGACCAACTTATGTCGTTCGAAATGATCTCAGCTACATTTTGATATACCACAACCCTACTTTTGGTGACTTAGATGACTTGGAATTCTTGCGCGTTGAGGGTTACGGGGCTTTAATAAGTGCGATTACGCCCAAATTAGCGAAAACTGGCACTTTTTTGGTCTTCGGAAATGGATAAAAGTTCTTCGTGATGGTCCCAGGAGCAATTAGATGGGTCACAACCCTATTTTTGCAACTTTGAAAATTTTAGTGGGTAAGAGTTATGCCCCTTGATTAAGCGATTTCATCAAATATTGGGAAAACCGTCGCTTTTTTGGAATTTTTGGACCAATTTATGTCGTTCGAAATGATCTCAGCTACATTTTGATATACCACAACCCTACTTTTGGTGACTTAGATGACTTGGAATTCTTGCGCGTTGAGAGTTATGCCCCTTGATTAAGCGATTTCATCAAATATTGGGAAAACCGTCGCTTTTTTGGAATTTTTGGACCAACTTATGTCGTTCGAAATGATCTCAGCTACATTTTGATATACCACAACCCTACTTTTGGTGACTTAGATGACTTGGAATTCTTGCGCGTTGAGGGTTACGGGGCTTTAATAAGTGCGATTACGCCCAAATTAGCGAAAACTGGCACTTTTTTGGTCTTCGGAAATGGATAAAAGTTCTTCGTGATGGTCCCAGGAGCAATTAGATGGGTCACAACCCTATTTTTGCAACTTTGAAAATTTTAGTGGGTAAGAGTTATGCCCCTTGATTAAGCGATTTCATCAAATATTGGGAAAACCGTCGCTTTTTTGGAATTTTTGGACCAACTTATGTCGTTCGAAATGATCTCAGCTACATTTTGATATACCACAACCCTACTTTTGGTGACTTAGATGACTTGGAATTCTTGCGCGTTGAGAGTTATGCCCCTTGATTAAGCGATTTCATCAAATATTGGGAAAACCGTCGCTTTTTTGGAATTTTTGGACCAACTTATGTCGTTCGAAATGATCTCAGCTACATTTTGATATACCACAACCCTACTTTTGGTGACTTAGATGACTTGGAATTCTTGCGCGTTGAGAGTTATGCCCCTTGATTAAGCGATTTCATCAAATATTGGGAAAACCGTCGCTTTTTTGGAATTTTTGGACCAACTTATGTCGTTCGATATGATCTCAGCTACATTTTGATATACCACAACCCTACTTTTGGTGACTTAGATGACTTGGAATTCTTGCGCGTTGAGGGTTACGGGGCTTTAATTAGTGCGATTACGCCCAAATTAGCGAAAACTGGCACTTTTTTGGTCTTCGGAAATGGATAAAAGTTCTTCGTGATGGTCCCAGGAGCAATTAGATGGGTCACAACCCTATTTTTGCAACTTTGAAAATTTTAGTGGGTAAGAGTTATGCCCCTTGATTAAGCGATTTCATCAAATATTGGGAAAACCGTCGCTTTTTTGGAATTTTTGGACCAACTTATGTCGTTCGAAATGATCTCAGCTACATTTTGATATACCACAACCCTACTTTTGGTGACTTAGATGACTTGGAATTCTTGCGCGTTGAGAGTTATGCCCCTTGATTAAGCGATTTCATCAAATATTGGGAAAACCGTCGCTTTTTTGGAATTTTTGGACCAACTTATGTCGTTCGAAATGATCTCAGCTACATTTTGATATACCACAACCCTACTTTTGGTGACTGAGATGACTTGGAATTCTTGCGCGTTGAGAGTTATGCCCCTTGATTAAGCGATTTCATCAAATATTGGGAAAACCGTCGCTTTTTTGGAATTTTTGGACCAACTTTTGTCGTTCGAAATGATCTCAGCTACATTTTGATATACCACAACCCTACTTTTGGTGACTAAGTTGACTTGGAATTCTTGCGCGTTGAGGGTTACGGGGCTTTAATAAGTGCGATTACGCCCAAATTAGCGAAAACTGGCACTTTTTTGGTCTTCGGAAATGGATAAAAGTTCTTCGTGATGGTCCCAGGAGCAATTAGATGGGTCACAACCCTATTTTTGCAACTTTGAAAATTTTAGTGGGTAAGAGTTATGCCCCTTGATTAAGCGATTTCATCAAATATTGGGAAAACCGTCGCTTTTTTGGAATTTTTGGACCAACTTATGTCGTTCGAAATGATCTCAGCTACATTTTGATATACCACAACCCTACTTTTGGTGACTTAGATGACTTGGAATTCTTGCGCGTTGAGAGTTATGCCCCTTGATTAAGCGATTTCATCAAATATTGGGAAAACCGTCGCTTTTTTGGAATTTTTGGACCAACTTATGTCGTTGGAAATGATCTCAGCTACATTTTGATATACCACAACCCTACTTTTGGTGACTTAGATGACTTGGAATTCTTGCGCGTTGAGAGTTATGCCCCTTGATTAAGCGATTTCATCAAATATTGGGAAAACCGTCGCTTTTTTGGAATTTTTGGACCAACTTATGTCGTTCGAAATGATCTCAGCTACATTTTGATATACCACAACCCTACTTTTGGTGACTTAGATGACTTGGAATTCTTGCGCGTTGAGGGTTACGGGGCTTTAATACGTGCGATTACGCCCAAATTAGCGAAAACTGGCACTTTTTTGGTCTTCGGAAATGGATAAAAGTTCTTCGTGATGGTCCCAGGAGCAATTAGATGGGTCACAACCCTATTTTTGCAACTTTGAAAATTTTAGTGGGTAAGAGTTATGCCCCTTGATTAAGCGATTTCATCAAATATTGGGAAAACCGTCGCTTTTTTGGAATTTTTGGACCAACTTATGTCGTTCGAAATGATCTCAGCTACATTTTGATATACCACAACCCTACTTTTGGTGACTTAGATGACTTGGAATTCTTGCGCGTTGAGAGTTATGCCCCTTGATTAAGCGATTTCATCAAATATTGGGAAAACCGTCGCTTTTTGGGAATTTTTGGACCAACTTATGTCGTTCGAAATGATCTCAGCTACATTTTGATATACCACAACCCTACTTTTGGTGACTTAGATGACTTGGAATTCTTGCGCGTTGAGGGTTACGGGGCTTTAATAAGTGCGATTACGCCCAAATTAGCGAAAACTGGCACTTTTTTGGTCTTCGGAAATGGATAAAAGTTCTTCGTGATGGTCCCAGGAGCAATAAGATGGGTCACAACCCTATTTTTGCAACTTTGAAAATTTTAGTGGGTAAGAGTTATGCCCCTTGATTAAGCGATTTCATCAAATATTGGGAAAACCGTCGCTTTTTTGGAATTTTTGGACCAACTTATGTCATTCGAAATGATCTCAGCTACATTTTGATATACCACAACCCTACTTTTGGTGACTTAGATGACTTGGAATTCTTGCGCGTTGAGAGTTATGCCCCTTGATTAAGCGATTTCATCAAATATTGGGAAAACCGTCGCTTTTTTGGAATTTTTGGACCAACTTATGTCGTTCGAAATGATCTCAGCTACATTTTGATATACCACAACCCTACTTTTGGTGACTTAGATGACTTGGAATTCTTGCGCGTTGAGAGTTATGCCCCTTGATTAAGCGATTTCATCAAATATTGGGAAAACCGTCGCTTTTTTGGAATTTTTGGACCAACTTATGTCGTTCGAAATGATCTCAGCTACATTTTGATATACCACAACCCTACTTTTGGTGACTTAGATGACTTGGAATTCTTGCGCGTTGAGGGTTACGGGGCTTTAATAAGTGCGATTACGCCCAAATTAGCGAAAACTGGCACTTTTTTGGTCTTCGGAAATGGATAAAAGTTCTTCGTGATGGTCCCAGGAGCAATTAGATGGGTCACAACCCTATTTTTGCAACTTTGAAAATTTTAGTGGGTAAGAGTTATGCCCCTTGATTAAGCGATTTCATCAAATATTGGGAAAACCGTCGCTTTTTTGGAATTTTTGGACCAATTTATGTCGTTCGAAATGATCTCAGCTACATTTTGATATACCACAACCCTACTTTTGGTGACTTAGATGACTTGGAATTCTTGCGCGTTGAGAGTTATGCCCCTTGATTAAGCGATTTCATCAAATATTGGGAAAACCGTCGCTTTTTTGGAATTTTTGGACCAACTTATGTCGTTCGAAATGATCTCAGCTACATTTTGATATACCACAACCCTACTTTTGGTGACTTAGATGACTTGGAATTCTTGCGCGTTGAGGGTTACGGGGCTTTAATAAGTGCGATTACGCCCAAATTAGCGAAAACTGGCACTTTTTTGGTCTTCGGAAATGGATAAAAGTTCTTCGTGATGGTCCCAGGAGCAATTAGATGGGTCACAACCCTATTTTTGCAACTTTGAAAATTTTAGTGGGTAAGAGTTATGCCCCTTGATTAAGCGATTTCATCAAATATTGGGAAAACCGTCGCTTTTTTGGAATTTTTGGACCAACTTACGTCGTTCGAAATGATCTCAGCTACATTTTGATATACCACAACCCTACTTTTGGTGACTTAGATGACTTGGAATTCTTGCGCGTTGAGAGTTATGCCCCTTGATTAAGCGATTTCATCAAATATTGGGAAAACCGTCGCTTTTTTGGAATTTTTGGACCAACTTATGTCGTTCGAAATGATCTCAGCTACATTTTGATATACCACAACCCTACTTTTGGTGACTTAGATGACTTGGAATTTTTGCGCGTTGAGAGTTATGCCCCTTGATTAAGCGATTTCATCAAATATTGGGAAAACCGTCGCTTTTTTGGAATTTTTGGACCAACTTATGTCGTTCGAAATGATCTCAGCTACATTTTGATATACCACAACCCTACTTTTGGTGACTTAGATGACTTGGAATTCTTGCGCGTTGAGGGTTACGGGGCTTTAATTAGTGCGATTACGCCCAAATTAGCGAAAACTGGCACTTTTTTGGTCTTCGGAAATGGATAAAAGTTCTTCGTGATGGTCCCAGGAGCAATTAGATGGGTCACAACCCTATTTTTGCAACTTTGAAAATTTTAGTGGGTAAGAGTTATGCCCCTTGATTAAGCGATTTCATCAAATATTGGGAAAACCGTCGCTTTTTTGGAATTTTTGGACCAACTTATGTCGTTCGAAATGATCTCAGCTACATTTTGATATACCACAACCCTACTTTTGGTGACTTAGATGACTTGGAATTCTTGCGCGTTGAGAGTTATGCCCCTTGATTAAGCGATTTCATCAAATATTGGGAAAACCGTCGCTTTTTTGGAATTTTTGGACCAACTTATGTCGTTCGAAATGATCTCAGCTACATTTTGATATACCACAACCCTACTTTTGGTGACTTAGATGACTTGGAATTCTTGCGCGTTGAGAGTTATGCCCCTTGATTAAGCGATTTCATCAAATATTGGGAAAACCGTCGCTTTTTTGGAATTTTTGGACCAACTTATGTCGTTCGAAATGATCTCAGCTACATTTTGATATACCACAACCCTACTTTTGGTGACTTAGATGACTTGGAATTCTTGCGCGTTGAGAGTTATGCCCCTTGATTAAGCGATTTCATCAAATATTGGGAAAACCGTCGCTTTTTTGGAATTTTTGGACCAACTTATGTCGTTCGAAATGATCTCAGCTACATTTTGATATACCACAACCCTACTTTTGGTGACTTAGATGACTTGGAATTCTTGCGCGTTGAGGGTTACGGGGCTTTAATAAGTGCGATTACGCCCAAATTAGCAAAACTGGCACTTTTTTGGTCTTCGGAAATGGATAAAAGTTCTTCGTGATGGTCCCAGGAGCAATTAGATGGGTTACAACCCTATTTTTGCAACTTTGAAAATTTTAGTGGGTAAGAGTTATGCCCCTTGATTAAGCGATTTCATCAAATATTGGGAAAACCGTCGCTTTTTTGGAATTTTTGGACCAACTTATGTCGTTCGAAATGATCTCAGCTACATTTTGATATACCACAACCCTACTTTTGGTGACTTAGATGACTTGGAATTCTTGCGCGTTGAGAGTTATGCCCCTTGATTAAGCGATTTCATCAAATATTGGGAAAACCGTCGCTTTTTTGGAATTTTTGGACCAACTTATGTCGTTCGAAATGATCTCAGCTACATTTTGATATACCACAACCCTACTTTTGGTGACCTAGATGACTTGGAATTCTTGCGCGTTGAGAGTTATGCCCCTTGATTAAGCGATTTCATCAAATATTGGGAAAACCGTCGCTTTTTTGGAATTTTTGGACCAACTTTTGTCGTTCGAAATGATCTCAGCTACATTTTGATATACCACAACCCTACTTTTGGTGACTTAGATGACTTGGAATTCTTGCGCGTTGAGGGTTACGGGGCTTTAATAAGTGCGATTACGCCCAAATTAGCGAAAACTGGCACTTTTTTGGTCTTCGGAAATGGATAAAAGTTCTTCGTGATGGTCCCAGGAGCAATTAGATGGGTCACAACCCTATTTTTGCAACTTTGAAAATTTTAGTGGGTAAGAGTTATGCCCCTTGATTAAGCGATTTCATCAAATATTGGGAAAACCGTCGCTTTTTTGGAATTTTTGGACCAACTTATGTCGTTCGAAATGATCTCAGCTACATTTTGATATACCACAACCCTACTTTTGGTGACTTAGATGACTTGGAATTCTTGCGCGTTGAGAGTTATGCCCCTTGATTAAGCGATTTCATCAAATATTGGGAAAACCGTCGCTTTTTTGGAATTTTTGGACCAACTTATGTCGTTCGAAATGATCTCAGCTACATTTTGATATACCACAACCCTACTTTTGGTGACTTAGATGACTTGGAATTCTTGCGCGTTGAGAGTTATGCCCCTTGATTAAGCGATTTCATCAAATATTGGGAAAACCGTCGCTTTTTTGGAATTTTTGGACCAACTTATGTCGTTCGAAATGATCTCAGCTACATTTTGATATACCACAACCCTACTTTTGGTGACTTAGATGACTTGGAATTCTTGCGCGTTGAGGGTTACGGGGCTTTAATAAGTGCGATTACGCCCAAATTAGCGAAAACTGGCACTTTTTTGGTCTTCGGAAATGGATAAAAGTTCTTCGTGATGGTCCCAGGAGCAATTAGATGGGTCACAACCCTATTTTTGCAACTTTGAAAATTTTAGTGGGTAAGAGTTATGCCCCTTGATTAAGCGATTTCATCAAATATTGGGAAAACCGTCGCTTTTTTAGAATTTTTGGACCAACTTATGTCGTTCGAAATGATCTCAGCTACATTTTGATATACCACAACCCTACTTTTGGTGACTTAGATGACTTGGAATTCTTGCGCGTTGAGAGTTATGCCCCTTGATTAAGCGATTTCATCAAATATTGGGAAAACCGTCGCTTTTTTGGAATTTTTGGACCAACTTATGTCGTTCGAAATGATCTCAGCTACATTTTGATATACCACAACCCTACTTTTGGTGACTTAGATGACTAGGAATTCTTGCGCGTTGAGAGTTATGCCCCTTGATTAAGCGATTTCATCAAATATTGGGAAAACCGTCGCTTTTTTGGAATTTTTGGACCAACTTATGTCGTTCGAAATGATCTCAGCTACATTTTGATATACCACAACCCTACTTTTGGTGACTTAGATGACTTGGAATTCTTGCGCGTTGAGGGTTACGGGGCTTTAATAAGTGCGATTACGCCCAAATTAGCGAAAACTGGCACTTTTTTGGTCTTCGGAAATGGATAAAAGTTCTTCGTGATGGTCCCAGGAGCAATTAGATGGGTCACAACCCTATTTTTGCAACTTTGAAAATTTTAGTGGGTAAGAGTTATGCCCCTTGATTAAGCGATTTCATCAAATATTGGGAAAACCGTCGCTTTTTTGGAATTTTTGGACCAACTTATGTCGTTCGAAATGATCTCAGCTACATTTTGATATACCACAACCCTACTTTTGGTGACTTAGATGACTTGGAATTCTTGCGCGTTGAGAGTTATGCCCCTTGATTAAGCGATTTCATCAAATATTGGGAAAACCGTCGCTTTTTTGGAATTTTTGGACCAACTTATGTCGTTCGAAATGATCTCAGCTACATTTTGATATACCACAACCCTACTTTTGGTGACTTAGATGACTTGGAATTCTTGCGCGTTGAGAGTTATGCCCCTTGATTAAGCGATTTCATCAAATATTGGGAAAACCGTCGCTTTTTTGGAATTTTTGGACCAACTTATGTCGTTCGAAATGATCTCAGCTACATTTTGATATACCACAACCCTACTTTTGGTGACTTAGATGACTTGGAATTCTTGCGCGTTGAGGGTTACGGGGCTTTAATAAGTGCGATTACGCCCAAATTAGCGAAAACTGGCACTTTTTTGGTCTTCGGAAATGGATAAAAGTTCTTCGTGATGGTCCCAGGAGCAATTAGATGGGTCACAACCCTATTTTTGCAACTTTGAAAATTTTAGTGGGTAAGAGTTATGCCCCTTGATTAAGTGATTTCATCAAATATTGGGAAAACCGTCGCTTTTTTGGAATTTTTGGACCAACTTATGTCGTTCGAAATGATCTCAGCTACATTTTGATATACCACAACCCTACTTTTGGTGACTTAGATGACTTGGAATTCTTGCGCGTTGAGAGTTATGCCCCTTGATTAAGCGATTTCATCAAATATTGGGAAAACCGTTGCTTTTTTGGAATTTTTGGACCAACTTATGTCGTTCGAAATGATCTCAGCTACATTTTGATATACCACAACCCTACTTTTGGTGACTTAGATGACTTGGAATTCTTGCGCGTTGAGAGTTATGCCCCTTGATTAAGCGATTTCATCAAATATTGGGAAAACCGTCGCTTTTTTGGAATTTTTGGACCAACTTATGTCGTTCGAAATGATCTCAGCTACATTTTGATATACCACAACCCTACTTTTGGTGACTTAGATGACTTGGAATTCTTGCGCGTTGAGAGTTATGCCCCTTGATTAAGCGATTTCATCAAATATTGGGAAAACCGTCGCTTTTTTGGAATTTTTGGACCAACTTATGTCGTTCGAAATGATCTCAGCTACATTTTGATATACCACAACCCTACTTTTGGTGACTTAGATGACTTGGAATTCTTGCGCGTTGAGGGTTACGGGGCTTTAATAAGTGCGATTACGCCCAAATTAGCGAAAACTGGCACTTTTTTGGTCTTCGGAAATGGATAAAAGTTCTTCGTGATGGTCCCAGGAGCAATTAGATGGGTCACAACCCTATTTTTGCAACTTTGAAAATTTTAGTGGGTAAGAGTTATGCCCCTTGATTAAGCGATTTCATCAAATATTGGGAAAACCGTCGCTTTTTTGGAATTTTTGGACCAACTTATGTCGTTCGAAATGATCTCAGCTACATTTTGATATACCACAACCCTACTTTTGGTGACTTAGATGACTTGGAATTCTTGCGCGTTGAGAGTTATGCCCCTTGATTAAGCGATTTCATCAAATATTGGGAAAACCGTCGCTTTTTTGGAATTTTTGGACCAACTTATGTCGTTCGAAATGATCTCAGCTACATTTTGATATACCACAACCCTACTTTTGGTGACTTAGATGACTTGGAATTCTTGCGCGTTGAGAGTTATGCCCCTTGATTAAGCGATTTCATCAAATATTGGGAAAACCGTCGCTTTTTTGGAATTTTTGGACCAACTTATGTCGTTCGAAATGATCTCAGCTACATTTTGATATACCACAACCCTACTTTTGGTGACTTAGATGACTTGGAATTCTTGCGCGTTGAGGGTTACGGGGCTTTAATAAGTGCGATTACGCCCAAATTAGCGAAAACTGGCACTTTTTTGGTCTTCGGAAATGGATAAAAATTCTTCGTGATGGTCCCAGGAGCAATTAGATGGGTCACAACCCTATTTTTGCAACTTTGAAAATTTTAGTGGGTAAGAGTTATGCCCCTTGATTAAGCGATTTCATCAAATATTGGGAAAACCGTCGCTTTTTTGGAATTTTTGGACCAACTTATGTCGTTCGAAATGATCTCAGCTACATTTTGATATACCACAACCCTACTTTTGGTGACTTAGATGACTTGGAATTCTTGCGCGTTGAGAGTTATGCCCCTTGATTAAGCGATTTCATCAAATATTGGGAAAACCGTCGCTTTTTTGGAATTTTTGGACCAACTTATGTCGTTCGAAATGATCTCAGCTACATTTTGATATACCACAACCCTACTTTTGGTGACTTAGATGACTTGGAATTCTTGCGCGTTGAGAGTTATGCCCCTTGATTAAGCGATTTCATCAAATATTGGGAAAACCGTCGCTTTTTTGGAATTTTTGGACCAACTTATGTCGTTCGAAATGATCTCAGCTACATTTTGATATACCACAACCCTACTTTTGGTGACTTAGATGACTTGGAATTCTTGCGCGTTGAGGGTTACGGGGCTTTAATAAGTGCGATTACGCCCAAATTAGCGAAAACTGGCACTTTTTTGGTCTTCGGAAATGGATAAAAATTCTTCGTGATGGTCCCAGGAGCAATTAGATGGGTCACAACCCTATTTTTGCAACTTTGAAAATTTTAGTGGGTAAGAGTTATGCCCCTTGATTAAGCGATTTCATCAAATATTGGGAAAACCGTCGCTTTTTTGGAATTTTTGGACCAACTTATGTCGTTCGAAATGATCTCAGCTACATTTTGATATACCACAACCCTACTTTTGGTGACTTAGATGACTTGGAATTCTTGCGCGTTGAGAGTTATGCCCCTTGATTAAGCGATTTCATCAAATATTGGGAAAACCGTCGCTTTTTTGGAATTTTTGGACCAACTTATGTCGTTCGAAATGATCTCAGCTACATTTTGATATACCACAACCCTACTTTTGGTGACTTAGATGACTTGGAATTCTTGCGCGTTGAGAGTTATGCCCCTTGATTAAGCGATTTCATCAAATATTGGGAAAACCGTCGCTTTTTTGGAATTTTTGGACCAACTTATGTCGTTCGAAATGATCTCAGCTACATTTTGATATACCACAACCCTACTTTTGGTGACTTAGATGACTTGGAATTCTTGCGCGTTGAGGGTTACGGGGCTTTAATAAGTGCGATTACGCCCAAATTAGCGAAAACTGGCACTTTTTTGGTCTTCGGAAATGGATAAAAGTTCTTCGTGATGGTCCCAGGAGCAATTAGATGGGTCACAACCCTATTTTTGCAACTTTGAAAATTTTAGTGGGTAAGAGTTATGCCCCTTGATTAAGCGATTTCATCAAATATTGGGAAAACCGTCGCTTTTTTGGAATTTTTGGACCAACTTATGTCGTTCGAAATGATCTCAGCTACATTTTGATATACCACAACCCTACTTTTGGTGACTTAGATGACTTGGAATTCTTGCGCGTTGAGAGTTATGCCCCTTGATTAAGCGATTTCATCAAATATTGGGAAAACCGTCGCTTTTTTGGAATTTTTGGACCAACTTATGTCGTTCGAAATGATCTCAGCTACATTTTGATATACCACAACCCTACTTTTGGTGACTTAGATGACTTGGAATTCTTGCGCGTTGAGAGTTATGCCCCTTGATTAAGCGATTTCATCAAATATTGGGAAAACCGTCGCTTTTTTGGAATTTTTGGACCAACTTATGTCGTTCGAAATGATCTCAGCTACATTTTGATATACCACAACCCTACTTTTGGTGACTTAGATGACTTGGAATTCTTGCGCGTTGAGAGTTATGCCCCTTGATTAAGCGATTTCATCAAATATTGGGAAAACCGTCGCTTTTTTGGAATTTTTGGACCAACTTATGTCGTTCGAAATGATCTCAGCTACATTTTGATATACCACAACCCTACTTTTGGTGACTTAGATGACTTGGAATTCTTGCGCGTTGAGGGTTACGGGGCTTTAATAAGTGCGATTACGCCCAAATTAGCGAAAACTGGCACTTTTTTGGTCTTCGGAAATGGATAAAAGTTCTTCGTGATGGTCCCAGGAGCAATTAGATGGGTCACAACCCTATTTTTGCAACTTTGAAAATTTTAGTGGGTAAGAGTTATGCCCCTTGATTAAGCGATTTCATCAAATATTGGGAAAACCGTCGCTTTTTTGGAATTTTTGGACCAACTTATGTCGTTCGAAATGATCTCAGCTACATTTTGATATACCACAACCCTACTTTTGGTGACTTAGATGACTTGGAATTCTTGCGCGTTGAGAGTTATGCCCCTTGATTAAGCGATTTCATCAAATATTGGGAAAACCGTCGCTTTTTTGGAATTTTTGGACCAACTTATGTCGTTCGAAATGATCTCAGCTACATTTTGATATACCACAACCCTACTTTTGGTGACTTAGATGACTTGGAATTCTTGCGCGTTGAGAGTTATGCCCCTTGATTAAGCGATTTCATCAAATATTGGGAAAACCGTCGCTTTTTTGGAATTTTTGGACCAACTTATGTCGTTCGAAATGATCTCAGCTACATTTTGATATACCACAACCCTACTTTTGGTGACTTAGATGACTTGGAATTCTTGCGCGTTGAGGGTTACGGGGCTTTAATAAGTGCGATTACGCCCAAATTAGCGAAAACTGGCACTTTTTTGGTCTTCGGAAATGGATAAAAATTCTTCGTGATGGTCCCAGGAGCAATTAGATGGGTCACAACCCTATTTTTGCAACTTTGAAAATTTTAGTGGGTAAGAGTTATGCCCCTTGATTAAGCGATTTCATCAAATATTGGGAAAACCGTCGCTTTTTTGGAATTTTTGGACCAACTTATGTCGTTCGAAATGATCTCAGCTACATTTTGATATACCACAACCCTACTTTTGGTAACTTAGATGACTTGGAATTCTTGCGCGTTGAGAGTTATGCCCCTTGATTAAGCGATTTCATCAAATATTGGGAAAACCGTCGCTTTTTTGGAATTTTTGGACCAACTTATGTCGTTCGAAATGATCTCAGCTACATTTTGATATACCACAACCCTACTTTTGGTGACTTAGATGACTTGGAATTCTTGCGCGTTGAGAGTTATGCCCCTTGATTAAGCGATTTCATCAAATATTGGGAAAACCGTCGCTTTTTTGGAATTTTTGGACCAACTTATGTCGTTCGAAATGATCTCAGCTACATTTTGATATACCACAACCCTACTTTTGGTGACTTAGATGACTTGGAATTCTTGCGCGTTGAGGGTTACGGGGCTTTAATAAGTGCGATTACGCCCAAATTAGCGAAAACTGGCACTTTTTTGGTCTTCGGAAATGGATAAAAGTTCTTCGTGATGGTCCCAGGAGCAATTAGATGGGTCACAACCCTATTTTTGCAACTTTGAAAATTTTAGTGGGTAAGAGTTATGCCCCTTGATTAAGCGATTTCATCAAATATTGGGAAAACCGTCGCTTTTTTGGAATTTTTGGACCAACTTATGTCGTTCGAAATGATCTCAGCTACATTTTGATATACCACAACCCTACTTTTGGTGACTTAGATGACTTGGAATTCTTGCGCGTTGAGAGTTATGCCCCTTGATTAAGCGATTTCATCAAATATTGGGAAAACCGTCGCTTTTTTGGAATTTTTGGACCAACTTATGTCGTTCGAAATGATCTCAGCTACATTTTGATATACCACAACCCTACTTTTGGTGACTTAGATGACTTGGAATTCTTGCGCGTTGAGAGTTATGCCCCTTGATTAAGCGATTTCATCAAATATTGGGAAAACCGTCGCTTTTTTGGAATTTTTGGACCAACTTATGTCGTTCGAAATGATCTCAGCTACATTTTGATATACCACAACCCTACTTTTGGTGACTTAGATGACTTGGAATTCTTGCGCGTTGAGGGTTACGGGGCTTTAATAAGTGCGATTACGCCCAAATTAGCGAAAACTGGCACTTTTTTGGTCTTCGGAAATGGATAAAAGTTCTTCGTGATGGTCCCAGGAGCAATTAGATGGGTCACAACCCTATTTTTGCAACTTTGAAAATTTTAGTGGGTAAGAGTTATGCCCCTTGATTAAGCGATTTCATCAAATATTGGGAAAACCGTCGCTTTTTTGGAATTTTTGGACCAACTTATGTCGTTCGAAATGATCTCAGCTACATTTTGATATACCACAACCCTACTTTTGGTGACTTAGATGACTTGGAATTCTTGCGCGTTGAGAGTTATGCCCCTTGATTAAGCGATTTCATCAAATATTGGGAAAACCGTCGCTTTTTTGGAATTTTTGGACCAACTTATGTCGTTTGAAATGATCTCAGCTACATTTTGATATACCACAACCCTACTTTTGGTGACTTAGATGACTTGGAATTCTTGCGCGTTGAGAGTTATGCCCCTTGATTAAGCGATTTCATCAAATATTGGGAAAACCGTCGCTTTTTTGGAATTTTTGGACCAACTTATGTCGTTCGAAATGATCTCAGCTACATTTTGATATACCACAACCCTACTTTTGGTGACTTAGATGACTTGGAATTCTTGCGCGTTGAGGGTTACGGGGCTTTAATAAGTGCGATTACGCCCAAATTAGCGAAAACTGGCACTTTTTTGGTCTTCGGAAATGGATAAAAGTTCTTCGTGATGGTCCCAGGAGCAATTAGATGGGTCACAACCCTATTTTTGCAACTTTGAAAATTTTAGTGGGTAAGAGTTATGCCCCTTGATTAAGCGATTTCATCAAATATTGGGAAAACCGTCGCTTTTTTGGAATTTTTGGACCAACTTATGTCGTTCGAAATGATCTCAGCTACATTTTGATATACCACAACCCTACTTTTGGTGACTTAGATGACTTGGAATTCTTGCGCGTTGAGAGTTATGCCCCTTGATTAAGCGATTTCATCAAATATTGGGAAAACCGTCGCTTTTTTGGAATTTTTGGACAAACTTATGTCGTTCGAAATGATCTCAGCTACATTTTGATATACCACAACCCTACTTTTGGTGACTAAGATGACTTGGAATTCTTGCGCGTTGAGGGTTACGGGGCTTTAATAAGTGCGATTACGCCCAAATTAGCGAAAACTGGCACTTTTTTGGTCTTCGGAAATGGATAAAAGTTCTTCGTGATGGTCCCAGGAGCAATTAGATGGGTCACAACCCTATTTTTGCAACTTTGAAAATTTTAGTGGGTAAGAGTTATGCCCCTTGTTTAAGCGATTTCATCAAATATTGGGAAAACCGTCGCTTTTTTGGAATTTTTGGACCAACTTATGTCGTTCGAAATGATCTCAGCTACATTTTGATATACCACAACCCTACTTTTGGTGACTTAGATGACTTGGAATTCTTGCGCGTTGAGAGTTATGCCCCTTGATTAAGCGATTTCATCAAATATTGGGAAAACCGTCGCTTTTTTGGAATTTTTGGACCAACTTATGTCGTTCGAAATGATCTCAGCTACATTTTGATATACCACAACCCTACTTTTGGTGACTTAGATGACTTGGAATTCTTGCGCGTTGAGAGTTATGCCCCTTGATTAAGCGATTTCATCAAATATTGGGAAAACCGTCGCTTTTTTGGAATTTTTGGACCAACTTATGTCGTTCGAAATGATCTCAGCTACATTTTGATATACCACAACCCTACTTTTGGTGACTTAGATGACTTGGAATTCTTGCGCGTTGAGGGTTACGGGGCTTTAATAAGTGCGATTACGCCCAAATTAGCGAAAACTGGCACTTTTTTGGTCTTCGGAAATGGATAAAAGTTCTTCGTGATGGTCCCAGGAGCAATTAGATGGGTCACAACCCTATTTTTGCAACTTTGAAAATTTTAGTGGGTAAGAGTTATGCCCCTTGATTAAGCGATTTCATCAAATATTGGGAAAACCGTTGCTTTTTTGGAATTTTTGGACCAACTTATGTCGTTCGAAATGATCTCAGCTACATTTTGATATACCACAACCCTACTTTTGGTGACTTAGATGACTTGGAATTCTTGCGCGTTGAGAGTTATGCCCCTTGATTAAGCGATTTCATCAAATATTGGGAAAACCGTCGCTTTTTTGGAATTTTTGGACCAACTTATGTCGTTCGAAATGATCTCAGCTACATTTTGATATACCACAACCCTACTTTTGGTGACTTAGATGACTTGGAATTCTTGCGCGTTGAGAGTTATGCCCCTTGATTAAGCGATTTCATCAAATATTGGGAAAACCGTCGCTTTTTTGGAATTTTTGGACCAACTTATGTCGTTCGAAATGATCTCAGCTACATTTTGATATACCACAACCCTACTTTTGGTGACTTAGATGACTTGGAATTCTTGCGCGTTGAGAGTTATGCCCCTTGATTAAGCGATTTCATCAAATATTGGGAAAACCGTCGCTTTTTTGGAATTTTTGGACCAACTTATGTCGTTCGAAATGATCTCAGCTACATTTTGATATACCACAACCCTACTTTTGGTGACTTAGATGACTTGGAATTCTTGCGCGTTGAGGGTTACGGGGCTTTAATAAGTGCGATTACGCCCAAATTAGCGAAAACTGGCACTTTTTTGGTCTTCGGAAATGGATAAAAGTTCTTCGTGATGGTCCCAGGAGCAATTAGATGGGTCACAACCCTATTTTTGCAACTTTGAAAATTTTAGTGGGTAAGAGTTATGCCCCTTGATTAAGCGATTTCATCAAATATTGGGAAAACCGTCGCTTTTTTGGAATTTTTGGACCAACTTATGTCGTTCGAAATGATCTCAGCTACATTTTGATATACCACAACCCTACTTTTGGTGACTTAGATGACTTGGAATTCTTGCGCGTTGAGAGTTATGCCCCTTGATTAAGCGATTTCATCAAATATTGGGAAAACCGTCGCTTTTTTGGAATTTTTGGACCAACTTATGTCGTTCGAAATGATCTCAGCTACATTTTGATATACCACAACCCTACTTTTGGTGACTTAGATGACTTGGAATTCTTGCGCGTTGAGGGTTACGGGGCTTTAATAAGTGCGATTACGCCCAAATTAGCGAAAACTGGCACTTTTTTGGTCTTCGGAAATGGATAAAAGTTCTTCGTGATGGTCCCAGGAGCAATTAGATGGGTCACAACCCTATTTTTGCAACTTTGAAAATTTTAGTGGGTAAGAGTTATGCCCCTTGATTAAGCGATTTCATCAAATATTGGGAAAACCGTTGCTTTTTTGGAATTTTTGGACCAACTTATGTCGTTCGAAATGATCTCAGCTACATTTTGATATACCACAACCCTACTTTTGGTGACTTAGATGACTTGGAATTCTTGCGCGTTGAGAGTTATGCCCCTTGATTAAGCGATTTCATCAAATATTGGGAAAACCGTCGCTTTTTTGGAATTTTTGGACCAACTTATGTCGTTCGAAATGATCTCAGCTACATTTTGATATACCACAACCCTACTT
The DNA here is from genome assembly GCA_916613615.1 of Steromphala cineraria. NCBI lineage: Eukaryota > Metazoa > Mollusca > Gastropoda > Trochida > Trochidae > Steromphala > Steromphala cineraria. Next base: position 28,810,389 of record OU744726.1, on the reverse strand, counting down.
TTGGTGACTTAGATGACTTGGAATTCTTGCGCGTTGAGAGTTATGCCCCTTGATTAAGCGATTTCATCAAATATTGGGAAAACCGTCGCTTTTTTGGAATTTTTGGACCAACTTATGTCGTTCGAAATGATCTCAGCTACATTTTGATATACCACAACCCTACTTTTGGTGACTTAGATGACTTGGAATTCTTGCGCGTTGAGGGTTACGGGGCTTTAATAAGTGCGATTACGCCCAAATTAGCGAAAACTGGCACTTTTTTGGTCTTCGGAAATGGATAAAAGTTCTTCGTGATGGTCCCAGGAGCAATTAGATGGGTCACAACCCTATTTTTGCAACTTTGAAAATTTTAGTGGGTAAGAGTTATGCCCCTTGATTAAGCGATTTCATCAAATATTGGGAAAACCGTCGCTTTTTTGGAATTTTTGGACCAACTTATGTCGTTCGAAATGATCTCAGCTACATTTTGATATACCACAACCCTACTTTTGGTGACTTAGATGACTTGGAATTCTTGCGCGTTGAGAGTTATGCCCCTTGATTAAGCGATTTCATCAAATATTGGGAAAACCGTCGCTTTTTTGGAATTTTTGGACCAACTTATGTCGTTCGAAATGATCTCAGCTACATTTTGATATACCACAACCCTACTTTTGGTGACTTAGATGACTTGGAATTCTTGCGCGTTGAGAGTTATGCCCCTTGATTAAGCGATTTCATCAAATATTGGGAAAACCGTCGCTTTTTTGGAATTTTTGGACCAACTTATGTCGTTCGAAATGATCTCAGCTACATTTTGATATACCACAACCCTACTTTTGGTGACTTAGATGACTTGGAATTCTTGCGCGTTGAGGGTTACGGGGCTTTAATAAGTGCGATTACGCCCAAATTAGCGAAAACTGGCACTTTTTTGGTCTTCGGAAATGGATAAAAGTTCTTCGTGATGGTCCCAGGAGCAATTAGATGGGTCACAACCCTATTTTTGCAACTTTGAAAATTTTAGTGGGTAAGAGTTATGCCCCTTGATTAAGCGATTTCATCAAATATTGGGAAAACCGTCGCTTTTTTGGAATTTTTGGACCAACTTATGTCGTTCGAAATGATCTCAGCTACATTTTGATATACCACAACCCTACTTTTGGTGACTTAGATGACTTGGAATTCTTGCGCGTTGAGAGTTATGCCCCTTGATTAAGCGATTTCATCAAATATTGGGAAAACCGTCGCTTTTTTGGAATTGTTGGACCAACTTATGTCGTTCGAAATGATCTCAGCTACATTTTGATATACCACAACCCTACTTTTGGTGACTTAGATGACTTGGAATTCTTGCGCGTTGAGAGTTATGCCCCTTGATTAAGCGATTTCATCAAATATTGGGAAAACCGTAGCTTTTTTGGAATTTTTGGACCAACTTATGTCGTTCGAAATGATCTCAGCTACATTTTGATATACCACAACCCTACTTTTGGTGACTTAGATGACTTGGAATTCTTGCGCGTTGAGGGTTACGGGGCTTTAATAAGTGCGATTACGCCCAAATTAGCGAAAACTGGCACTTTTTTGGTCTTCGGAAATGGATAAAAGTTCTTCGTGATGGTCCCAGGAGCAATTAGATGGGTCACAACCCTATTTTTGCAACTTTGAAAATTTTCGTGGGTAAGAGTTATGCCCCTTGATTAAGCGATTTCATCAAATATTGGGAAAACCGTCGCTTTTTTGGAATTTTTGGACCAACTTATGTCGTTCGAAATGATCTCAGCTACATTTTGATATACCACAACCCTACTTTTGGTGACTTAGATGACTTGGAATTCTTGCGCGTTGAGAGTTATGCCCCTTGATTAAGCGATTTCATCAAATATTGGGAAAACCGTCGCTTTTTTGGAATTTTTGGACCAACTTATGTCGTTCGAAATGATCTCAGCTACATTTTGATATACCACAACCCTACTTTTGGTGACTTAGATGACTTGGAATTCTTGCGCGTTGAGAGTTATGCCCCTTGATTAAGCGATTTCATCAAATATTGGGAAAACCGTCGCTTTTTTGGAATTTTTGGACCAACTTATGTCGTTCGAAATGATCTCAGCTACATTTTGATATACCACAACCCTACTTTTGGTGACTTAGATGACTTGGAATTCTTGCGCGTTGAGGGTTACGGGGCTTTAATAAGTGCGATTACGCCCAAATTAGCGAAAACTGGCACTTTTTTGGTCTTCGGAAATGGATAAAAGTTCTTCGTGATGGTCCCAGGAGCAATTAGATGGGTCACAACCCTATTTTTGCAACTTTGAAAATTTTAGTGGGTAAGAGTTATGCCCCTTGATTAAGCGATTTCATCAAATATTGGGAAAACCGTCGCTTTTTTGGAATTTTTGGACCAACTTATGTCGTTCGAAATGATCTCAGCTACATTTTGATATACCACAACCCTACTTTTGGTGACTTAGATGACTTGGAATTCTTGCGCGTTGAGAGTTATGCCCCTTGATTAAGCGATTTCATCAAATATTGGGAAAACCGTCGCTTTTTTGGAATTTTTGGACCAACTTATGTCGTTCGAAATGATCTCAGCTACATTTTGATATACCACAACCCTACTTTTGGTGACTTAGATGACTTGGAATTCTTGCGCGTTGAGAGTTATGCCCCTTGATTAAGCGATTTCATCAAATATTGGGAAAACCGTCGCTTTTTTGGAATTTTTGGACCAACTTATGTCGTTCGAAATGATCTCAGCTACATTTTGATATACCACAACCCTACTTTTGGTGACTTAGATGACTTGGAATTCTTGCGCGTTGAGGGTTACGGGGCTTTTATAAGTGCGATTACGCCCAAATTAGCGAAAACTGGCACTTTTTTGGTCTTCGGAAATGGATAAAAGTTCTTCGTGATGGTCCCAGGAGCAATTAGATGGGTCACAACCCTATTTTTGCAACTTTGAAAATTTTAGTGGGTAAGAGTTATGCCCCTTGATTAAGCGATTTCATCAAATATTGGGAAAACCGTCGCTTTTTTGGAATTTTTGGACCAACTTATGTCGTTCGAAATGATCTCAGCTACATTTTGATATACCACAACCCTACTTTTGGTGACTTAGATGACTTGGAATTCTTGCGCGTTGAGAGTTATGCCCCTTGATTAAGCGATTTCATCAAATATTGGGAAAACCGTCGCTTTTTTGGAATTTTTGGACCAACTTATGTCGTTCGAAATGATCTCAGCTACATTTTGATATACCACAACCCTACTTTTGGTGACTTAGATGACTTGGAATTCTTGCGCGTTGAGAGTTATGCCCCTTGATTAAGCGATTTCATCAAATATTGGGAAAACCGTAGCTTTTTTGGAATTTTTGGACCAACTTATGTCGTTCGAAATGATCTCAGCTACATTTTGATATACCACAACCCTACTTTTGGTGACTTAGATGACTTGGAATTCTTGCGCGTTGAGGGTTACGGGGCTTTAATAAGTGCGATTACGCCCAAATTAGCGAAAACTGGCACTTTTTTGGTCTTCGGAAATGGATAAAAGTTCTTCGTGATGGTCCCAGGAGCAATTAGATGGGTCACAACCCTATTTTTGCAACTTTGAAAATTTTCGTGGGTAAGAGTTATGCCCCTTGATTAAGCGATTTCATCAAATATTGGGAAAACCGTCGCTTTTTTGGAATTTTTGGACCAACTTATGTCGTTCGAAATGATCTCAGCTACATTTTGATATACCACAACCCTACTTTTGGTGACTTAGATGACTTGGAATTCTTGCGCGTTGAGAGTTATGCCCCTTGATTAAGCGATTTCATCAAATATTGGGAAAACCGTCGCTTTTTTGGAATTTTTGGACCAACTTATGTCGTTCGAAATGATCTCAGCTACATTTTGATATACCACAACCCTACTTTTGGTGACTTAGATGACTTGGAATTCTTGCGCGTTGAGAGTTATGCCCCTTGATTAAGCGATTTCATCAAATATTGGGAAAACCGTCGCTTTTTTGGAATTTTTGGACCAACTTATGTCGTTCGAAATGATCTCAGCTACATTTTGATATACCACAACCCTACTTTTGGTGACTTAGATGACTTGGAATTCTTGCGCGTTGAGAGTTATGCCCCTTGATTAAGCGATTTCATCAAATATTGGGAAAACCGTCGCTTTTTTGGAATTTTTGGACCAACTTATGTCGTTCGAAATGATCTCAGCTACATTTTGATATACCACAACCCTACTTTTGGTGACTTAGATGACTTGGAATTCTTGCGCGTTGAGAGTTATGCCCCTTGATTAAGCGATTTCATCAAATATTGGGAAAACCGTCGCTTTTTTGGAATTTTTGGACCAACTTATGTCGTTCGAAATGATCTCAGCTACATTTTGATATACCACAACCCTACTTTTGGTGACTAAGATGACTTGGAATTCTTGCGCGTTGAGGGTTACGGGGCTTTAATAAGTGCGATTACGCCCAAATTAGCGAAAACTGGCACTTTTTTGGTCTTCGGAAATGGATAAAAGTTCTTCGTGATGGTCCCAGGAGCAATTAGATGGGTCACAACCCTATTCTTGCAACTTTGAAAATTTTAGTGGGTAAGAGTTATGCCCCTTGATTAAGCGATTTCATCAAATATTGGGAAAACCGTCGCTTTTTTGGAATTTTTGGACCAACTTATGTCGTTCGAAATGATCTCAGCTACATTTTGATATACCACAACCCTACTTTTGGTGACTTAGATGACTTGGAATTCTTGCGCGTTGAGAGTTATGCCCCTTGATTAAGCGATTTCATCAAATATTGGGAAAACCGTCGCTTTTTTGGAATTTTTGGACCAACTTATGTCGTTCGAAATGATCTCAGCTACATTTTGATATACCACAACCCTACTTTTGGTGACTTAGATGACTTGGAATTCTTGCGCGTTGAGGGTTACGGGGCTTTAATAAGTGCGATTACGCCCAAATTAGCGAAAACTGGCACTTTTTTGGTCTTCGGAAATGGATAAAAGTTCTTCGTGATGGTCCCAGGAGCAATTAGATGGGTCACAACCCTATTTTTGCAACTTTGAAAATTTTAGTGGGTAAGAGTTATGCCCCTTGATTAAGCGATTTCATCAAATATTGGGAAAACCGTCGCTTTTTTGGAATTTTTGGACCAACTTATGTCGTTCGAAATGATCTCAGCTACATTTTGATATACCACAACCCTACTTTTGGTGACTTAGATGACTTGGAATTCTTGCGCGTTGAGGGTTACGGGGCTTTAATAAGTGCGATTACGCCCAAATTAGCGAAAACTGGCACTTTTTTGGTCTTCGGAAATGGATAAAAGTTCTTCGTGATGGTCCCAGGAGCAATTAGATGGGTCACAACCCTATTTTTGCAACTTTGAAAATTTTAGTGGGTAAGAGTTATGCCCCTTGATTAAGCGATTTCATCAAATATTGGGAAAACCGTCGCTTTTTGGAATTTTTGGACCAACTTATGTCGTTCGAAATGATCTCAGCTACATTTTGATATACCACAACCCTACTTTTGGTGACTTAGATGACTTGGAATTCTTGCGCGTTGAGAGTTATGCCCCTTGATTAAGCGATTTCATCAAATATTGGGAAAACCGTCGCTTTTTTGGAATTTTTGGACCAACTTATGTCGTTCGAAATGTTCTCAGCTACATTTTGATATACCACAACCCTACTTTTGGTGACTTGGATGACTTGGAATTCTTGCGCGTTGAGGGTTACGGGGCTTTAATAAGTGCGATTACGCCCAAATTAGCGAAAACTGGCACTTTTTTGGTCTTCGGAAATGGATAAAAGTTCTTCGTGATGGTCCCAGGAGCAATTAGATGGGTCACAACCCTATTCTTGCAACTTTGAAAATTTTAGTGGGTAAGAGTTATGCCCCTTGATTAAGCGATTTCATCAAATATTGGGAAAACCGTCGCTTTTTTGGAATTTTTGGACCAACTTATGTCGTTCGAAATGATCTCAGCTACATTTTGATATACCACAACCCTACTTTTGGTGACTTAGATGACTTGGAATTCTTGCGCGTTGAGAGTTATGCCCCTTGATTAAGCGATTTCATCAAATATTGGGAAAACCGTCGCTTTTTTGGAATTTTTGGACCAACTTATGTCGTTCGAAATGATCTCAGCTACATTTTGATATACCACAACCCTACTTTTGGTGACTTAGATGACTTGGAATTCTTGCGCGTTGAGAGTTATGCCCCTTGATTAAGCGATTTCATCAAATATTGGGAAAACCGTCGCTTTTTTGGAATTTTTGGACCAACTTATGTCGTTCGAAATGATCTCAGCTACATTTTGATATACCACAACCCTACTTTTGGTGACTTAGATGACTTGGAATTCTTGCGCGTTGAGGGTTACGGGGCTTTAATAAGTGCGATTACGCCCAAATTAGCGAAAACTGGCACTTTTTTGGTCTTCGGAAATGGATAAAAGTTCTTCGTGATGGTCCCAGGAGCAATTAGATGGGTCACAACCCTATTTTTGCAACTTTGAAAATTTTAGTGGGTAAGAGTTATGCCCCTTGATTAAGCGATTTCATCAAATATTGGGAAAACCGTCGCTTTTTTGGAATTTTTGGACCAACTTATGTCGTTCGAAATGATCTCAGCTACATTTTGATATACCACAACCCTACTTTTGGTGACTTAGATGACTTGGAATTCTTGCGCGTTGAGAGTTATGCCCCTTGATTAAGCGATTTCATCAAATATTGGGAAAACCGTCGCTTTTTTGGAATTTTTGGACCAACTTATGTCGTTCGAAATGATCTCAGCTACATTTTGATATACCACAACCCTACTTTTGGTGACTTAGATGACTTGGAATTCTTGCGCGTTGAGGGTTACGGGGCTTTAATAAGTGCGATTACGCCCAAATTAGCGAAAACTGGCACTTTTTTGGTCTTCGGAAATGGATAAAAGTTCTTCGTGATGGTCACAGGAGCAATTAGATGGGTCACAACCCTATTTTTGCAACTTTGAAAATTTTAGTGGGTAAGAGTTATGCCCCTTGATTAAGCGATTTCATCAAATATTGGGAAAACCGTCGCTTTTTTGGAATTTTTGGACCAACTTATGTCGTTCGAAATGATCTCAGCTACATTTTGATATACCACAACCCTACTTTTGGTGACTTAGATGACTTGGAATTCTTGCGCGTTGAGGGTTACGGGGCTTTAATAAGTGCGATTACGCCCAAATTAGCGAAAACTGGCACTTTTTTGGTCTTCGGAAATGGATAAAAGTTCTTCGTGATGGTCCCAGGAGCAATTAGATGGGTCACAACCCTATTTTTGCAACTTTGAAAATTTTAGTGGGTAAGAGTTATGCCCCTTGATTAAGCGATTTCATCAAATATTGGGAAAACTGTCGCTTTTTTGGAATTTTTGGACCAACTTATGTCGTTCGAAATGATCTCAGCTACATTTTGATATACCACAACCCTACTTTTGGTGACTTAGATGACTTGGAATTCTTGCGCGTTGAGAGTTATGCCCCTTGATTAAGCGATTTCATCAAATATTGGGAAAACCGTCGCTTTTTTGGAATTTTTGGACCAACTTATGTCGTTCGAAATGTTCTCAGCTACATTTTGATATACCACAACCCTACTTTTGGTGACTTGGATGACTTGGAATTCTTGCGCGTTGAGGGTTACGGGGCTTTAATAAGTGCGATTACGCCCAAATTAGCGAAAACTGGCACTTTTTTGGTCTTCGGAAATGGATAAAAGTTCTTCGTGATGGTCCCAGGAGCAATTAGATGGGTCACAACCCTATTTTTGCAACTTTGAAAATTTTAGTGGGTAAGAGTTATGCCCCTTGATTAAGCGATTTCATCAAATATTGGGAAAACCGTCGCTTTTTTGGAATTTTTGGACCAACTTATGTCGTTCGAAATGATCTCAGCTACATTTTGATATACCACAACCCTACTTTTGGTGACTTAGATGACTTGGAATTCTTGCGCGTTGAGAGTTATGCCCCTTGATTAAGCGATTTCATCAAATATTGGGAAAACCGTCGCTTTTTTGGAATTTTTGGACCAACTTATGTCGTTCAAAATGATCTCAGCTACATTTTGATATACCACAACCCTACTTTTGGTGACTTAGATGACTTGGAATTCTTGCGCGTTGAGAGTTATGCCCCTTGATTAAGCGATTTCATCAAATATTGGGAAAACCGTCGCTTTTTTGGAATTTTTGGACCAACTTATGTCGTTCGAAATGATCTCAGCTACATTTTGATATACCACAACCCTACTTTTGGTGACTTAGATGACTTGGAATTCTTGCGCGTTGAGGGTTACGGGGCTTTAATAAGTGCGATTACGCCCAAATTAGCGAAAACCGGCACTTTTTTGGTCTTCGGAAATGGATAAAAGTTCTTCGTGATGGTCCCAGGAGCAATTAGATGGGTCACAACCCTATTTTTGCAACTTTGAAAATTTTAGTGGGTAAGAGTTATGCCCCTTGATTAAGCGATTTCATCAAATATTGGGAAAACCGTCGCTTTTTTGGAATTTTTGGACCAACTTATGTCGTTCGAAATGATCTCAGCTACATATTGATATACCACAACCCTACTTTTGGTGACTTAGATGACTTGGAATTCTTGCGCGTTGAGAGTTATGCCCCTTGATTAAGCGATTTCATCAAATATTGGGAAAACCGTCGCTTTTTTGGAATTTTTGGACCAACTTATGTCGTTCGAAATGATCTCAGCTACATTTTGATATACCACAACCCTACTTTTGGTGACTTAGATGACTTGGAATTCTTGCGCGTTGAGAGTTATGCCCCTTGATTAAGCGATTTCATCAAATATTGGGAAAACCGTCGCTTTTTTGGAATTTTTGGACCAACTTATGTCGTTCGAAATGATCTCAGCTACATTTTGATATACCACAACCCTACTTTTGGTGACTTAGATGACTTGGAATTCTTGCGCGTTGAGGGTTACGGGGCTTTAATAAGTGCGATTACGCCCAAATTAGCGAAAACTGGCACTTTTTTGGTCTTCGGAAATGGATAAAAGTTCTTCGTGATGGTCCCAGGAGCAATTAGATGGGTCACAACCCTATTTTTGCAACTTTGAAAATTTTAGTGGGTAAGAGTTATGCCCCTTGATTAAGCGATTTCATCAAATATTGGGAAAACCGTCGCTTTTTTGGAATTTTTGGACCAACTTATGTCGTTCGAAATGATCTCAGCTACATTTTGATATACCACAACCCTACTTTTGGTGACTTAGATGACTTGGAATTCTTGCGCGTTGAGAGTTATGCCCCTTGATTAAGCGATTTCATCAAATATTGGGAAAACCGTCGCTTTTTTGGAATTTTTGGACCAACTTATGTCGTTCGAAATGATCTCAGCTACATTTTGATATACCACAACCCTACTTTTGGTGACTTAGATGACTTGGAATTCTTGCGCGTTGAGAGTTATGCCCCTTGATTAAGCGATTTCATCAAATATTGGGAAAACCGTCGCTTTTTTGGAATTTTTGGACCAACTTATGTCGTTCGAAATGATCTCAGCTACATTTTGATATACCACAACCCTACTTTTGGTGACTTAGATGACTTGGAATTCTTGCGCGTTGAGGGTTACGGGGCTTTAATAAGTGCGATTACGCCCAAATTAGCGAAAACTGGCACTTTTTTGGTCTTCGGAAATGGATAAAAGTTCTTCGTGATGGTCCCAGGAGCAATTAGATGGGTCACAACCCTATTTTTGCAACTTTGAAAATTTTAGTGGGTAAGAGTTATGCCCCTTGATTAAGCGATTTCATCAAATATTGGGAAAACCGTCGCTTTTTTGGAATTTTTGGACCAACTTATGTCGTTCGAAATGATCTCAGCTACATATTGATATACCACAACCCTACTTTTGGTGACTTAGATGACTTGGAATTCTTGCGCGTTGAGAGTTATGCCCCTTGATTAAGCGATTTCATCAAATATTGGGAAAACCGTCGCTTTTTTGGAATTTTTGGACCAACTTATGTCGTTCGAAATGATCTCAGCTACATTTTGATATACCACAACCCTACTTTTGGTGACTTAGATGACTTGGAATTCTTGCGCGTTGAGAGTTATGCCCCTTGATTAAGCGATTTCATCAAATATTGGGAAAACCGTCGCTTTTTTGGAATTTTTGGACCAACTTATGTCGTTCGAAATGATCTCAGCTACATTTTGATATACCACAACCCTACTTTTGGTGACTTAGATGACTTGGAATTCTTGCGCGTTGAGGGTTACGGGGCTTTAATAAGTGCGATTACGCCCAAATTAGCGAAAACTGGCACTTTTTTGGTCTTCGGAAATGGATAAAAGTTCTTCGTGATGGTCCCAGGAGCAATTAGATGGGTCACAACCCTATTTTTGCAACTTTGAAAATTTTAGTGGGTAAGAGTTATGCCCCTTGATTAAGCGATTTCATCAAATATTGGGAAAACCGTCGCTTTTTTGGAATTTTTGGACCAACTTATGTCGTTCGAAATGATCTCAGCTACATTTTGATATACCACAACCCTACTTTTGGTGACTTAGATGACTTGGAATTCTTGCGCGTTGAGAGTTATGCCCCTTGATTAAGCGATTTCATCAAATATTGGGAAAACCGTCGCTTTTTTGGAATTTTTGGACCAACTTATGTCGTTCGAAATGATCTCAGCTACATTTTGATATACCACAACCCTACTTTTGGTGACTTAGATGACTTGGAATTCTTGCGCGTTGAGAGTTATGCCCCTTGATTAAGCGATTTCATCAAATATTGGGAAAACCGTCGCTTTTTTGGAATTTTTGGACCAACTTATGTCGTTCGAAATGATCTCAGCTACATTTTGATATACCACAACCCTACTTTTGGTGACTTAGATGACTTGGAATTCTTGCGCGTTGAGGGTTACGGGGCTTTAATAAGTGCGATTACGCCCAAATTAGCGAAAACTGGCACTTTTTTGGTCTTCGGAAATGGATAAAAGTTCTTCGTGATGGTCCCAGGAGCAATTAGATGGGTCACAACCCTATTTTTGCAACTTTGAAAATTTTAGTGGGTAAGAGTTATGCCCCTTGATTAAGCGATTTCATCAAATATTGGGAAAACCGTCGCTTTTTTGGAATTTTTGGACCAACTTATGTCGTTCGAAATGATCTCAGCTACATTTTGATATACCACAACCCTACTTTTGGTGACTTAGATGACTTGGAATTCTTGCGCGTTGAGAGTTATGCCCCTTGATTAAGCGATTTCATCAAATATTGGGAAAACCGTCGCTTTTTTGGAATTTTTGGACCAACTTATGTCGTTCGAAATGATCTCAGCTACATTTTGATATACCACAACCCTACTTTTGGTGACTTAGATGACTTGGAATTCTTGCGCGTTGAGAGTTATGCCCCTTGATTAAGCGATTTCATCAAATATTGGGAAAACCGTCGCTTTTTTGGAATTTTTGGACCAACTTATGTCGTTCGAAATGATCTCAGCTACATTTTGATATACCACAACCCTACTTTTGGTGACTTAGATGACTTGGAATTCTTGCGCGTTGAGGGTTACGGGGCTTTAATAAGTGCGATTACGCCCAAATTAGCGAAAACTGGCACTTTTTTGGTCTTCGGAAATGGATAAAAGTTCTTCGTGATGGTCCCAGGAGCAATTAGATGGGTCACAACCCTATTTTTGCAACTTTGAAAATTTTAGTGGGTAAGAGTTATGCCCCTTGATTAAGCGATTTCATCAAATATTGGGAAAACCGTCGCTTTTTTGGAATTTTTGGACCAACTTATGTCGTTCGAAATGATCTCAGCTACATTTTGATATACCACAACCCTACTTTTGGTGACTTAGATGACTTGGAATTCTTGCGCGTTGAGAGTTATGCCCCTTGATTAAGCGATTTCATCAAATATTGGGAAAACCGTCGCTTTTTTGGAATTTTTGGACCAACTTATGTCGTTCGAAATGATCTCAGCTACATTTTGATATACCACAACCCTACTTTTGGTGACTTAGATGACTTGGAATTCTTGCGCGTTGAGAGTTATGCCCCTTGATTAAGCGATTTCATCAAATATTGGGAAAACCGTCGCTTTTTTGGAATTTTTGGACCAACTTATGTCGTTCGAAATGATCTCAGCTACATTTTGATATACCACAACCCTACTTTTGGTGACTTAGATGACTTGGAATTCTTGCGCGTTGAGGGTTACGGGGCTTTAATAAGTGCGATTACGCCCAAATTAGCGAAAACTGGCACTTTTTTGGTCTTCGGAAATGGATAAAAGTTCTTCGTGATGGTCCCAGGAGCAATTAGATGGGTCACAACCCTATTTTTGCAACTTTGAAAATTTTAGTGGGTAAGAGTTATGCCCCTTGATTAAGCGATTTCATCAAATATTGGGAAAACCGTCGCTTTTTTGGAATTTTTGGACCAACTTATGTCGTTCGAAATGATCTCAGCTACATTTTGATATACCACAACCCTACTTTTGGTGACTTAGATGACTTGGAATTCTTGCGCGTTGAGAGTTATGCCCCTTGATTAAGCGATTTCATCAAATATTGGGAAAACCGTCGCTTTTTTGGAATTTTTGGACCAACTTATGTCGTTCGAAATGATCTCAGCTACATTTTGATATACCACAACCCTACTTTTGGTGACTTAGATGACTTGGAATTCTTGCGCGTTGAGAGTTATGCCCCTTGATTAAGCGATTTCATCAAATATTGGGAAAACCGTCGCTTTTTTGGAATTTTTGGACCAACTTATGTCGTTCGAAATGATCTCAGCTACATTTTGATATACCACAACCCTACTTTTGGTGACTTAGATGACTTGGAATTCTTGCGCGTTGAGAGTTATGCCCCTTGATTAAGCGATTTCATCAAATATTGGGAAAACCGTCGCTTTTTTGGAATTTTTGGACCAACTTATGTCGTTCGAAATGATCTCAGCTACATTTTGATATACCACAACCCTACTTTTGGTGACTTAGATGACTTGGAATTCTTGCGCGTTGAGAGTTATGCCCCTTGATTAAGCGATTTCATCAAATATTGGGAAAACCGTCGCTTTTTTGGAATTTTTGGACCAACTTATGTCGTTCGAAATGATCTCAGCTACATTTTGATATACCACAACCCTACTTTTGGTGACTTAGATGACTTGGAATTCTTGCGCGTTGAGGGTTACGGGGCTTTAATAAGTGCGATTACGCCCAAATTAGCGAAAACTGGCACTTTTTTGGTCTTCGGAAATGGATAAAAGTTCTTCGTGATGGTCCCAGGAGCAATTAGATGGGTCACAACCCTATTTTTGCAACTTTGAAAATTTTAGTGGGTAAGAGTTATGCCCCTTGATTAAGCGATTTCATCAAATATTGGGAAAACCGTCGCTTTTTTGGAATTTTTGGACCAACTTATGTCGTTCGAAATGATCTCAGCTACATTTTGATATACCACAACCCTACTTTTGGTGACTTAGATGACTTGGAATTCTTGCGCGTTGAGAGTTATGCCCCTTGATTAAGCGATATCAAATATTGGGAAAACCGTCGCTTTTTTGGAATTTTTGGACCAACTTATGTCGTTCGAAATGATCTCAGCTACATTTTGATATACCACAACCCTACTTTTGGTGACTTAGATGACTTGGAATTCTTGCGCGTTGAGAGTTATGCCCCTTGATTAAGCGATTTCATCAAATATTGGGAAAACCGTCGCTTTTTTGGAATTTTTGGACCAACTTATGTCGTTCGAAATGTTCTCAGCTACATTTTGATATACCACAACCCTACTTTTGGTGACTTGGATGACTTGGAATTCTTGCGCGTTGAGGGTTACGGGGCTTTAATAAGTGCGATTACGCCCAAATTAGCGAAAACTGGCACTTTTTTGGTCTTCGGAAATGGATAAAAGTTCTTCGTGATGGTCCCAGGAGCAATTAGATGGGTCACAACCCTATTTTTGCAACTTTGAAAATTTTAGTGGGTAAGAGTTATGCCCCTTGATTAAGCGATTTCATCAAATATTGGGAAAACCGTCGCTTTTTTGGAATTTTTGGACCAACTTATGTCGTTCGAAATGATCTCAGCTACATTTTGATATACCACAACCCTACTTTTGGTGACTTAGATGACTTGGAATTCTTGCGCGTTGAGAGTTATGCCCCTTGATTAAGCGATTTCATCAAATATTGGGAAAACCGTCGCTTTTTTGGAATTTTTGGACCAACTTATGTCGTTCGAAATGATCTCAGCTACATTTTGATATACCACAACCCTACTTTTGGTGACTTAGATGACTTGGAATTCTTGCGCGTTGAGAGTTATGCCCCTTGATTAAGCGATTTCATCAAATATTGGGAAAACCGTCGCTTTTTTGGAATTTTTGGACCAACTTATGTCGTTCGAAATGATCTCAGCTACATTTTGATATACCACAACCCTACTTTTGGTGACTTAGATGACTTGGAATTCTTGCGCGTTGAGGGTTACGGGGCTTTAATAAGTGCGATTACGCCCAAATTAGCGAAAACTGGCACTTTTTTGGTCTTCGGAAATGGATAAAAGTTCTTCGTGATGGTCCCAGGAGCAATTAGATGGGTCACAACCCTATTTTTGCAACTTTGAAAATTTTAGTGGGTAAGAGTTATGCCCCTTGATTAAGCGATTTCATCAAATATTGGGAAAACCGTCGCTTTTTTGGAATTTTTGGACCAACTTATGTCGTTCGAAATGATCTCAGCTACATTTTGATATACCACAACCCTACTTTTGGTGACTTAGATGACTTGGAATTCTTGCGCGTTGAGAGTTATGCCCCTTGATTAAGCGATTTCATCAAATATTGGGAAAACCGTCGCTTTTTTGGAATTTTTGGACCAACTTATGTCGTTCGAAATGATCTCAGCTACATTTTGATATACCACAACCCTACTTTTGGTGACTTAGATGACTTGGAATTCTTGCGCGTTGAGAGTTATGCGCCTTGATTAAGCGATTTCATCAAATATTGGGAAAACCGTCGCTTTTTTGGAATTTTTGGACCAACTTATGTCGTTCGAAATGATCTCAGCTACATTTTGATATACCACAACCCTACTTTTGGTGACTTAGATGACTTGGAATTCTTGCGCGTTGAGGGTTACGGGGCTTTAATAAGTGCGATTACGCCCAAATTAGCGAAAACTGGCACTTTTTTGGTCTTCGGAAATGGATAAAAGTTCTTCGTGATGGTCCCAGGAGCAATTAGATGGGTCACAACCCTATTTTTGCAACTTTGAAAATTTTAGTGGGTAAGAGTTATGCCCCTTGATTAAGCGATTTCATCAAATATTGGGAAAACCGTCGCTTTTTTGGAATTTTTGGACCAACTTATGTCGTTCGAAATGATCTCAGCTACATTTTGATATACCACAACCCTACTTTTGGTGACTTAGATGACTTGGAATTCTTGCGCGTTGAGAGTTATGCCCCTTGATTAAGCGATTTCATCAAATATTGGGAAAACCGTCGCTTTTTTGGAATTTTTGGACCAACTTATGTCGTTCGAAATGATCTCAGCTACATTTTGATATACCACAACCCTACTTTTGGTGACTTAGATGACTTGGAATTCTTGCGCGTTGAGAGTTATGCCCCTTGATTAAGCGATTTCATCAAATATTGGGAAAACCGTCGCTTTTTTGGAATTTTTGGACCAACTTATGTCGTTCGAAATGATCTCAGCTACATTTTGATATACCACAACCCTACTTTTGGTGACTAAGATGACTTGGAATTCTTGCGCGTTGAGGGTTACGGGGCTTTAATAAGTGCGATTACGCCCAAATTAGCGAAAACTGGCACTTTTTTAGTCTTCGGAAATGGATAAAAGTTCTTCGTGATGGTCCCAGGAGCAATTAGATGGGTCACAACCCTATTTTTGCAACTTTGAAAATTTTAGTGGGTAAGAGTTATGCCCCTTGATTAAGCGATTTCATCAAATATTGGGAAAACCGTCGCTTTTTTGGAATTTTTGGACCAACTTATGTCGTTCGAAATGATCTCAGCTACATTTTGATATACCACAACCCTACTTTTGGTGACTTAGATGACTTGGAATTCTTGCGCGTTGAGAGTTATGCCCCTTGATTAAGCGATTTCATCAAATATTGGGAAAACCGTCGCTTTTTTGGAATTTTTGGACCAACTTATGTCGTTCGAAATGATCTCAGCTACATTTTGATATACCACAACCCTACTTTTGGTGACTTAGATGACTTGGAATTCTTGCGCGTTGAGAGTTATGCCCCTTGATTAAGCGATTTCATCAAATATTGGGAAAACCGTCGCTTTTTTGGAATTTTTGGACCAACTTATGTCGTTCGAAATGATCTCAGCTACATTTTGATATACCACAACCCTACTTTTGGTGACTTAGATGACTTGGAATTCTTGCGCGTTGAGGGTTACGGGGCTTTAATAAGTGCGATTACGCCCAAATTAGCGAAAACTGGCACTTTTTTGGTCTTCGGAAATGGATAAAAGTTCTTCGTGATGGTCCCAGGAGCAATTAGATGGGTCACAACCCTATTTTTGCAACTTTGAAAATTTTAGTGGGTAAGAGTTATGCCCCTTGATTAAGCGATTTCATCAAATATTGGGAAAACCGTCGCTTTTTTGGAATTTTTGGACCAACTTATGTCGTTCGAAATGATCTCAGCTACATTTTGATATACCACAACCCTACTTTTGGTGACTTAGATGACTTGGAATTCTTGCGCGTTGAGAGTTATGCCCCTTGATTAAGCGATTTCATCAAATATTGGGAAAACCGTCGCTTTTTTGGAATTTTTGGACCAACTTATGTCGTTCGAAATGATCTCAGCTACATTTTGATATACCACAACCCTACTTTTGGTGACTTAGATGACTTGGAATTCTTGCGCGTTGAGAGTTATGCCCCTTGATTAAGCGATTTCATCAAATATTGGGAAAACCGTCGCTTTTTTGGAATTTTTGGACCAACTTATGTCGTTCGATATGATCTCAGCTACATTTTGATATACCACAACCCTACTTTTGGTGACTTAGATGACTTGGAATTCTTGCGCGTTGAGGGTTACGGGGCTTTAATAAGTGCGATTACGCCCAAATTAGCGAAAACTGGCACTTTTTTGGTCTTCGGAAATGGATAAAAGTTCTTCGTGATGGTCCCAGGAGCAATTAGATGGGTCACAACCCTATTTTTGCAACTTTGAAAATTTTAGTGGGTAAGAGTTATGCCCCTTGATTAAGCGATTTCATCAAATATTGGGAAAACCGTCGCTTTTTTGGAATTTTTGGACCAACTTATGTCGTTCGAAATGATCTCAGCTACATTTTGATATACCACAACCCTACTTTTGGTGACTTAGATGACTTGGAATTCTTGCGCGTTGAGAGTTATGCCCCTTGATTAAGCGATTTCATCAAATATTGGGAAAACCGTCGCTTTTTTGGAATTTTTGGACCAACTTATGTCGTTCGAAATGATCTCAGCTACATTTTGATATACCACAACCCTACTTTTGGTGACTTAGATGACTTGGAATTCTTGCGCGTTGAGAGTTATGCCCCTTGATTAAGCGATTTCATCAAATATTGGGAAAACCGTCGCTTTTTTGGAATTTTTGGACCAACTTATGTCGTTCGAAATGATCTCAGCTACATTTTGATATACCACAACCCTACTTTTGGTGACTTAGATGACTTGGAATTCTTGCGCGTTGAGGGTTACGGGGCTTTAATAAGTGCGATTACGCCCAAATTAGCGAAAACTGGCACTTTTTTGGTCTTCGGAAATGGATAAAAGTTCTTCGTGATGGTCCCAGGAGCAATTAGATGGGTCACAACCCTATTTTTGCAACTTTGAAAATTTTAGTGGGTAAGAGTTATGCCCCTTGATTAAGCGATTTCATCAAATATTGGGAAAACCGTCGCTTTTTTGGAATTTTTGGACCAACTTATGTCGTTCGAAATGATCTCAGCTACATTTTGATATACCACAACCCTACTTTTGGTGACTTAGATGACTTGGAATTCTTGCGCGTTGAGAGTTATGCCCCTTGATTAAGCGATTTCATCAAATATTGGGAAAACCGTCGCTTTTTTGGAATTTTTGGACCAACTTATGTCGTTCGAAATGATCTCAGCTACATTTTGATATACCACAACCCTACTTTTGGTGACTTAGATGACTTGGAATTCTTGCGCGTTGAGAGTTATGCCCCTTGATTAAGCGATTTCATCAAATATTGGGAAAACCGTCGCTTTTTTGGAATTTTTGGACCAACTTATGTCGTTCGAAATGATCTCAGCTACATTTTGATATACCACAACCCTACTTTTGGTGACTTAGATGACTTGGAATTCTTGCGCGTTGAGGGTTACGGGGCTTTAATAAGTGCGATTACGCCCAAATTAGCGAAAACTGGCACTTTTTTGGTCTTCGGAAATGGATAAAAGTTCTTCGTGATGGTCCCAGGAGCAATTAGATGGGTCACAACCCTATTTTTGCAACTTTGAAAATTTTAGTGGGTAAGAGTTATGCCCCTTGATTAAGCGATTTCATCAAATATTGGGAAAACCGTCGCTTTTTTGGAATTTTTGGACCAACTTATGTCGTTCGAAATGATCTCAGCTACATTTTGATATACCACAACCCTACTTTTGGTGACTTAGATGACTTGGAATTCTTGCGCGTTGAGAGTTATGCCCCTTGATTAAGCGATTTCATCAAATATTGGGAAAACCGTCGCTTTTTTGGAATTTTTGGACCAACTTATGTCGTTCGAAATGATCTCAGCTACATTTTGATATACCACAACCCTACTTTTGGTGACTTAGATGACTTGGAATTCTTGCGCGTTGAGAGTTATGCCCCTTGATTAAGCGATTTCATCAAATATTGGGAAAACCGTCGCTTTTTTGGAATTTTTGGACCAACTTATGTCGTTCGAAATGATCTCAGCTACATTTTGATATACCACAACCCTACTTTTGGTGACTTAGATGACTTGGAATTCTTGCGCGTTGAGGGTTACGGGGCTTTAATAAGTGCGATTACGCCCAAATTAGCGAAAACTGGCACTTTTTTGGTCTTCGGAAATGGATAAAAGTTCTTCGTGATGGTCCCAGGAGCAATTAGATGGGTCACAACCCTATTTTTGCAACTTTGAAAATTTTAGTGGGTAAGAGTTATGCCCCTTGATTAAGCGATTTCATCAAATATTGGGAAAACCGTCGCTTTTTTGGAATTTTTGGACCAACTTATGTCGTTCGAAATGATCTCAGCTACATTTTGATATACCACAACCCTACTTTTGGTGACTTAGATGACTTGGAATTCTTGCGCGTTGAGAGTTATGCCCCTTGATTAAGCGATTTCATCAAATATTGGGAAAACCGTCGGTTTTTTGGAATTTTTGGACCAACTTATGTCGTTCGAAATGATCTCAGCTATATTTTGATATACCACAACCCTACTTTTGGTGACTTAGATGACTTGGAATTCTTGCGCGTTGAGAGTTATGCCCCTTGATTAAGCGATTTCATCAAATATTGGGAAAACCGTTGCTTTTTTGGAATTTTTGGACCAACTTATGTCGTTCGAAATGATCTCAGCTACATTTTGATATACCACAACCCTACTTTTGGTGACTTAGATGACTTGGAATTCTTGCGCGTTGAGGGTTACGGGGCTTTAATAAGTGCGATTACGCCCAAATTAGCGAAAACTGGCACTTTTTTGGTCTTCGGAAATGGATAAAAGTTCTTCGTGATGGTCCCAGGAGCAATTAGATGGGTCACAACCCTATTTTTGCAACTTTGAAAATTTTAGTGGGTAAGAGTTATGCCCCTTGATTAAGCGATTTCATCAAATATTGGGAAAACCGTCGCTTTTTTGGAATTTTTGGACCAACTTATGTCGTTTGAAATGATCTCAGCTACATTTTGATATACCACAACCCTACTTTTGGTGACTTAGATGACTTGGAATTCTTGCGCGTTGAGAGTTATGCCCCTTGATTAAGCGATTTCATCAAATATTGGGAAAACCGTCGCTTTTTTGGAATTTTTGGACCAACTTATGTCGTTCGAAATGATCTCAGCTACATTTTGATATACCACAACCCTACTTTTGGTGACTTAGATGACTTGGAATTCTTGCGCGTTGAGAGTTATGCCCCTTGATTAAGCGATTTCATCAAATATTGGGAAAACCGTCGCTTTTTTGGAATTTTTGGACCAACTTATGTCGTTCGAAATGATCTCAGCTACATTTTGATATACCACAACCCTACTTTTGGTGACTTAGATGACTTGGAATTCTTGCGCGTTGAGGGTTACGGGGCTTTAATAAGTGCGATTACGCCCAAATTAGCGAAAACTGGCACTTTTTGGGTCTTCGGAAATGGATAAAAGTTCTTCGTGATGCTCCCAGGAGCAATTAGATGGGTCACAACCCTATTTTTGCAACTTTGAAATTTTTAGTGGGTAAGAGTTATGCCCCTTGATTAAGCGATTTCATCAAATATTGGGAAAACCGTCGCTTTTTTGGAATTTTTGGACCAACTTATGTCGTTCGAAATGATCTCAGCTACATTTTGATATACCACAACCCTACTTTTGGTGACTTAGATGACTTGGAATTCTTGCGCGTTGAGGGTTACGGGGCTTTAATAAGTGCGATTACGCCCAAATTAGCGAAAACTGGCACTTTTTTGGTCTTCGGAAATGGATAAAAGTTCTTCGTGATGGTCCCAGGAGCAATTAGATGGGTCACAACCCTATTTTTGCAACTTTGAAAATTTTAGTGGGTAAGAGTTATGCCCCTTGATTAAGCGATTTCATCAAATATTGGGAAAACCGTCGCCTTTTTGGAATTTTTGGACCAACTTATGTCGTTCGAAATGATCTCAGCTACATTTTGATATACCACAACCCTACTTTTGGTGACTTAGATGACTTGGAATTCTTGCGCGTTGAGAGTTATGCCCCTTGATTAAGCGATTTCATCAAATATTGGGAAAACCGTCGCTTTTTTGGAATTTTTGGACCAACTTATGTCGTTCGAAATGATCTCAGCTACATTTTGATATACCACAACCCTACTTTTGGTGACTTAGATGACTTGGAATTCTTGCGCGTTGAGGGTTACGGGGCTTTAATAAGTGCGATTACGCCCAAATTAGCGAAAACTGGCACTTTTTTGGTCTTCGGAAATGGATAAAAGTTCTTCGTGATGGTCCCAGGAGCAATTAGATGGGTCACAACCCTATTTTTGCAACTTTGAAAATTTTAGTGGGTAAGAGTTATGCCCCTTGATTAAGCGATTTCATCAAATATTGGGAAAACCGTCGCTTTTTTGGAATTTTTGGATTAACTTATGTCGTTCGAAATGATCTCAGCTACATTTTGATATACCACAACCCTACTTTTGGTGACTTAGATGACTTGGAATTCTTGCGCGTTGAGGGTTACGGGGCTTTAATAAGTGCGATTACGCCCAAATTAGCGAAAACTGGCACTTTTTTGGTCTTCGGAAATGGATAAAAGTTCTTCGTGATGGTCCCAGGAGCAATTAGATGGGTCACAACCCTATTTTTGCAACTTTGAAAATTTTAGTGGGTAAGAGTTATGCCCCTTGATTAAGCGATTTCATCAAATATTGGGAAAACCGTCGCTTTTTTGGAATTTTTGGACCAACTTATGTCGTTCGAAATGATCTCAGCTACATTTTGATATACCACAACCCTACTTTTGGTGACTTAGATGACTTGGAATTCTTGCGCGTTGAGAGTTATGCCCCTTGATTAAGCGATTTCATCAAATATTGGGAAAACCGTCGCTTTTTTGGAATTTTTGGACCAACTTATGTCGTTCGAAATGATCTCAGCTACATTTTGATATACCACAACCCTACTTTTGGTGACATAGATGACTTGGAATTCTTGCGCGTTGAGAGTTATGCCCCTTGATTAAGCGATTTCATCAAATATTGGGAAAACCGTCGCTTTTTTGGAATTTTTGGACCAACTTATGTCGTTCGAAATGATCTCAGCTACATTTTGATATACCACAACCCTACTTTTGGTGACTTAGATGACTTGGAATTCTTGCGCGTTGAGAGTTATGCCCCTTGATTAAGCGATTTCATCAAATATTGGGAAAACCGTCGCTTTTTTGGAATTTTTGGACCAACTTATGTCGTTCGAAATGATCTCAGCTACATTTTGATATACCACAACCCTACTTTTGGTGACTTAGATGACTTGGAATTCTTGCGCGTTGAGGGTTACGGGGCTTTAATAAGTGCGATTACGCCCAAATTAGCGAAAACTGGCACTTTTTTGGTCTTCGGAAATGGATAAAAGTTCTTCGTGATGGTCCCAGGAGCAATTAGATGGGTCACAACCCTATTTTTGCAACTTTGAAAATTTTAGTGGGTAAGAGTTATGCCCCTTGATTAAGCGATTTCATCAAATATTGGGAAAACCGTCGCTTTTTTGGAATTTTTGGACCAACTTATGTCGTTCGAAATGATCTCAGCTACATTTTGATATACCACAACCCTACTTTTGGTGACTTAGATGACTTGGAATTCTTGCGCGTTGAGGGTTACGGGGCTTTAATAAGTGCGATTACGCCCAAATTAGCGAAAACTGGCACTTTTTTGGTCTTTGGAAATGGATAAAAGTTCTTCGTGATGGTCCCAGGAGCAATTAGATGGGTCACAACCCTATTTTTGCAACTTTGAAAATTTTAGTGGGTAAGAGTTATGCCCCTTGATTAAGCGATTTCATCAAATATTGGGAAAACCGTCGCTTTTTTGGAATTTTTGGACCAACTTATGTCGTTCGAAATGATCTCAGCTACATTTTGATATACCACAACCCTACTTTTGGTGACTTAGATGACTTGGAATTCTTGCGCGTTGAGAGTTATGCCCCTTGATTAAGCGATTTCATCAAATATTGGGAAAACCGTCGCTTTTTTGGAATTTTTGGACCAACTTATGTCGTTCGAAATGATCTCAGCTACATTTTGATATACCACAACCCTACTTTTGGTGACTTAGATGACTTGGAATTCTTGCGCGTTGAGAGTTATGCCCCTTGATTAAGCGATTTCATCAAATATTGGGAAAACCGTCGCTTTTTTGGAATTTTTGGACCAACTTATGTCGTTCGAAATGATCTCAGCTACATTTTGATATACCACAACCCTACTTTTGGTGACTTAGATGACTTGGAATTCTTGCGCGTTGAGGGTTACGGGGCTTTAATAAGTGCGATTACGCCCAAATTAGCGAAAACTGGCACTTTTTTGGTCTTCGGAAATGGATAAAAGTTCTTCGTGATGGTCCCAGGAGCAATTAGATGGGTCACAACCCTATTTTTGCAACTTTGAAAATTTTAGTGGGTAAGAGTTATGCCCCTTGATTAAGCGATTTCATCAAATATTGGGAAAACCGTCGCTTTTTTGGAATTTTTGGACCAACTTATGTCGTTCGAAATGATCTCAGCTACATTTTGATATACCACAACCCTACTTTTGGTGACTTAGATGACTTGGAATTCTTGCGCGTTGAGGGTTACGGGGCTTTAATAAGTGATATTACGCCCAAATTAGCGAAAACTGGCACTTTTTTGGTCTTCGGAAATGGATAAAAGTTCTTCGTGATGGTCCCAGGAGCAATTAGATGGGTCACAACCCTATTTTTGCAACTTTGAAAATTTTAGTGGGTAAGAGTTATGCCCCTTGATTAAGCGATTTCATCAAATATTGGGAAAACCGTTGCTTTTTTGGAATTTTTGGACCAACTTATGTCGTTCGAAATGATCTCAGCTACATTTTGATATACCACAACCCTACTTTTGGTGACTTAGATGACTTGGAATTCTTGCGCGTTGAGAGTTATGCCCCTTGATTAAGCGATTTCATCAAATATTGGGAAAACCGTCGCTTTTTTGGAATTTTTGGACCAACTTATGTCGTTCGAAATGATCTCATCTACATTTTGATATACCACAACCCTACTTTTGGTGACTTAGATGACTTGGAATTCTTGCGCGTTGAGGGTTACGGGGCTTTAATAAGTGCGATTACGCCCAAATTAGCGAAAACTGGCACTTTTTTGGTCTTCGGAAATGGATAAAAGTTCTTCGTGATGGTCCCAGGAGCAATTAGATGGGTCACAACCCTATTTTTGCAACTTTGAAAATTTTAGTGGGTAAGAGTTATGCCCCTTGATTAAGCGATTTCATCAAATATTGGGAAAACCGTCGCTTTTTTGGAATTTTTGGACCAACTTATGTCGTTCGAAATGATCTCAGCTACATTTTGATATACCACAACCCTACTTTTGGTGACTTAGATGACTTGGAATTCTTGCGCGTTGAGGGTTACGGGGCTTATAATAAGTGCGATTACGCCCAAATTAGCGAAAACTGGCACTTTTTTGGTCTTCGGAAATGGATAAAAGTTCTTCGTGATGGTCCCAGGAGCAATTAGATGGGTCACAACCCTATTTTTGCAACTTTGAAAATTTTAGTGGGTAAGAGTTATGCCCCTTGATTAAGCGATTTCATCAAATATTGGGAAAACCGTCGCTTTTTTGGAATTTTTGGACCAACTTATGTCGTTCGAAATGATCTCAGCTACATTTTGATATACCACAACCCTACTTTTGGTGACTTAGATGACTTGGAATTCTTGCGCGTTGAGAGTTATGCCCCTTGATTAAGCGATTTCATCAAATATTGGGAAAACCGTCGCTTTTTTGGAATTTTTGGACCAACTTATGTCGTTCGAAATGATCTCAGCTACATTTTGATATACCACAACCCTACTTTTGGTGACTTAGATGACTTGGAATTCTTGCGCGTTGAGAGTTATGCCCCTTGATTAAGCGATTTCATCAAATATTGGGAAAACCGTCGCTTTTTTGGAATTTTTGGACCAACTTATGTCGTTCGAAATGATCTCAGCTACATTTTGATATACCACAACCCTACTTTTGGTGACTTAGATGACTTGGAATTCTTGCGCGTTGAGGGTTACGGGGCTTTAATAAGTGCGATTACGCCCAAATTAGCGAAAACTGGCACTTTTTTGGTCTTCGGAAATGGATAAAAGTTCTTCGTGATGGTCCCAGGAGCAATTAGATGGGTCACAACCCTATTTTTGCAACTTTGAAAATTTTAGTGGGTAAGAGTTATGCCCCTTGATTAAGCGATTTCATCAAATATTGGGAAAACCGTCGCTTTTTTGGAATTTTTGGACCAACTTATGTCGTTCGAAATGATCTCAGCTACATTTTGATATACCACAACCCTACTTTTGGTGACTTAGATGACTTGGAATTCTTGCGCGTTGAGGGTTACGGGGCTTTAATAAGTGATATTACGCCCAAATTAGCGAAAACTGGCACTTTTTTGGTCTTCGGAAATGGATAAAAGTTCTTCGTGATGGTCCCAGGAGCAATTAGATGGGTCACAACCCTATTTTTGCAACTTTGAAAATTTTAGTGGGTAAGAGTTATGCCCCTTGATTAAGCGATTTCATCAAATATTGGGAAAACCGTTGCTTTTTTGGAATTTTTGGACCAACTTATGTCGTTCGAAATGATCTCAGCTACATTTTGATATACCACAACCCTACTTTTGGTGACTTAGATGACTTGGAATTCTTGCGCGTTGAGAGTTATGCCCCTTGATTAAGCGATTTCATCAAATATTGGGAAAACCGTCGCTTTTTTGGAATTTTTGGACCAACTTATGTCGTTCGAAATGATCTCATCTACATTTTGATATACCACAACCCTACTTTTGGTGACTTAGATGACTTGGAATTCTTGCGCGTTGAGGGTTACGGGGCTTTAATAAGTGCGATTACGCCCAAATTAGCGAAAACTGGCACTTTTTTGGTCTTCGGAAATGGATAAAAGTTCTTCGTGATGGTCCCAGGAGCAATTAGATGGGTCACAACCCTATTTTTGCAACTTTGAAAATTTTAGTGGGTAAGAGTTATGCCCCTTGATTAAGCTATTTCATCAAATATTGGGAAAACCGTCGCTTTTTTGGAATTTTTGGACCAACTTATGTCGTTCGAAATGATCTCAGCTACATTTTGATATACCACAACCCTACTTTTGGTGACTTAGATGACTTGGAATTCTTGCGCGTTGAGGGTTACGGGGCTTATAATAAGTGCGATTACGCCCAAATTAGCGAAAACTGGCACTTTTTTGGTCTTCGGAAATGGATAAAAGTTCTTCGTGATGGTCCCAGGAGCAATTAGATGGGTCACAACCCTATTTTTGCAACTTTGAAAATTTTAGTGGGTAAGAGTTATGCCCCTTGATTAAGCGATTTCATCAAATATTGGGAAAACCGTCGCTTTTTTGGAATTTTTGGACCAACTTATGTCGTTCGAAATGATCTCAGCTACATTTTGATATACCACAACCCTACTTTTGGTGACTTAGATGACTTGGAATTCTTGCGCGTTGAGAGTTATGCCCCTTGATTAAGCGATTTCATCAAATATTGGGAAAACCGTCGCTTTTTTGGAATTTTTGGACCAACTTATGTCGTTCGAAATGATCTCAGCTACATTTTGATATACCACAACCCTACTTTTGGTGACTTAGATGACTTGGAATTCTTGCGCGTTGAGGGTTACGGGGCTTTAATAAGTGCGATTACGCCCAAATTAGCGAAAACTGGCACTTTTTTGGTCTTCGGAAATGGATAAAAGTTCTTCGTGATGGTCCCAGGAGCAATTAGATGGGTCACAACCCTATTTTTGCAACTTTGAAAATTTTAGTGGGTAAGAGTTATGCCCCTTGATTAAGCGATTTCATCAAATATTGGGAAAACCGTCGCTTTTTTGGAATTTTTGGACCAACTTATGTCGTTCGAAATGATCTCAGCTACATTTTGATATACCACAACCCTACTTTTGGTGACTTAGATGACTTGGAATTCTTGCGCGTTGAGAGTTATGCCCCTTGATTAAGCAATTTCATCAAATATTGGGAAAACCGTCGCTTTTTTGGAATTTTTGGACCAACTTATGTCGTTCGAAATGATCTCAGCTACATTTTGATATACCACAACCCTACTTTTGGTGACTTAGATGACTTGGAATTCTTGCGCGTTGAGAGTTATGCCCCTTGATTAAGCGATTTCATCAAATATTGGGAAAACCGTCGCTTTTTTGGAATTTTTGGACCAACTTATGTCGTTCGAAATGATCTCAGCTACATTTTGATATACCACAACCCTACTTTTGGTGACTTAGATGACTTGGAATTCTTGCGCGTTGAGAGTTATGCCCCTTGATTAAGCGATTTCATCAAATATTGGGAAAACCGTCGCTTTTTTGGAATTTTTGGACCAACTTATGTCGTTCGAAATGATCTCAGCTACATTTTGATATACCACAACCCTACTTTTGGTGACTTAGATGACTTGGAATTCTTGCGCGTTGAGGGTTACGGGGCTTTAATAAGTGCGATTACGCCCAAATTAGCGAAAACTGGCACTTTTTTGGTCTTCGGAAATGGATAAAAGTTCTTCGTGATGGTCCCAGGAGCAATTAGATGGGTCACAACCCTATTTTTGCAACTTTGAAAATTTTAGTGGGTAAGAGTTATGCCCCTTGATTAAGCGATTTCATCAAATATTGGGAAAACCGTCGCTTTTTTGGAATTTTTGGACCAACTTATGTCGTTCGAAATGATCTCAGCTACATTTTGATATACCACAACCCTACTTTTGGTGACTTAGATGACTTGGAATTCTTGCGCGTTGAGAGTTATGCCCCTTGATTAAGCAATTTCATCAAATATTGGGAAAACCGTCGCTTTTTTGGAATTTTTGGACCAACTTATGTCGTTCGAAATGATCTCAGCTACATTTTGATATACCACAACCCTACTTTTGGTGACTTAGATGACTTGGAATTCTTGCGCGTTGAGAGTTATGCCCCTTGATTAAGCGATTTCATCAAATATTGGGAAAACCGTCGCTTTTTTGGAATTTTTGGACCAACTTATGTCGTTCGAAATGATCTCAGCTACATTTTGATATACCACAACCCTACTTTTGGTGACTTAGATGACTTGGAATTCTTGCGCGTTGAGAGTTATGCCCCTTGATTAAGCGATTTCATCAAATATTGGGAAAACCGTCGCTTTTTTGGAATTTTTGGACCAACTTATGTCGTTCGAAATGATCTCAGCTACATTTTGATATACCACAACCCTACTTTTGGTGACTTAGATGACTTGGAATTCTTGCGCGTTGAGGGTTACGGGGCTTTAATAAGTGCGATTACGCCCAAATTAGCGAAAACTGGCACTTTTTTGGTCTTTGGAAATGGATAAAAGTTCTTCGTGATGGTCCCAGGAGCAATTAGATGGGTCACAACCCTATTTTTGCAACTTTGAAAATTTTAGTGGGTAAGAGTTATGCCCCTTGATTAAGCGATTTCATCAAATATTGGGAAAACCGTCGCTTTTTTGGAATTTTTGGACCAACTTATGTCGTTCGAAATGATCTCAGCTACATTTTGATATACCACAACCCTACTTTTGGTGACTTAGATGACTTGGAATTCTTGCGCGTTGAGAGTTATGCCCCTTGATTAAGCGATTTCATCAAATATTGGGAAAACCGTCGCTTTTTTGGAATTTTTGGACCAACTTATGTCGTTCGAAATGATCTCAGCTACATTTTGATATACCACAACCCTACTTTTGGTGACTTAGATGACTTGGAATTCTTGCGCGTTGAGAGTTATGCCCCTTGATTAAGCGATTTCATCAAATATTGGGAAAACCGTCGCTTTTTTGGAATTTTTGGACCAACTTATGTCGTTCGAAATGATCTCAGCTACATTTTGATATACCACAACCCTACTTTTGGTGACTTAGATGACTTGGAATTCTTGCGCGTTGAGGGTTACGGGGCTTTAATAAGTGCGATTACGCCCAAATTAGCGAAAACTGGCACTTTTTTGGTCTTCGGAAATGGATAAAAGTTCTTCGTGATGGTCCCAGGAGCAATTAGATGGGTCACAACCCTATTTTTGCAACTTTGAAAATTTTAGTGGGTAAGAGTTATGCCCCTTGATTAAGCGATTTCATCAAATATTGGGAAAACCGTCGCTTTTTTGGAATTTTTGGACCAACTTATGTCGTTCGAAATGATCTCAGCTACATTTTGATATACCACAACCCTACTTTTGGTGACTTAGATGACTTGGAATTCTTGCGCGTTGAGAGTTATGCCCCTTGATTAAGCGATTTCATCAAATATTGGGAAAACCGTCGCTTTTTTGGAATTTTTGGACCAACTTATGTCGTTCGAAATGATCTCAGCTACATTTTGATATACCACAACCCTACTTTTGGTGACTTAGATGACTTGGAATTCTTGCGCGTTGAGAGTTATGCCCCTTGATTAAGCGATTTCATCAAATATTGGGAAAACCGTCGCTTTTTTGGAATTTTTGGACCAACTTATGTCGTTCGAAATGATCTCAGCTACATTTTGATATACCACAACCCTACTTTTGGTGACTTAGATGACTTGGAATTCTTGCGCGTTGAGGGTTACGGAGCTTTAATAAGTGCGATTACGCCCAAATTAGCGAAAACTGGCACTTTTTTGGTCTTCGGAAATGGATAAAAGTTCTTCGTGATGGTCCCAGGAGCAATTAGATGGGTCACAACCCTATTTTTGCAACTTTGAAAATTTTAGTGGGTAAGAGTTATGCCCCTTGATTAAGCGATTTCATCAAATATTGGGAAAACCGTCGCTTTTTTGGAATTTTTGGACCAACTTATGTCGTTCGAAATGATCTCAGCTACATTTTGATATACCACAACCCTACTTTTGGTGACTTAGATGACTTGGAATTCTTGCGCGTTGAGAGTTATGCCCCTTGATTAAGCGATTTCATCAAATATTGGGAAAACCGTCGCTTTTTTGGAATTTTTGGACCAACTTATGTCGTTCGAAATGATCTCAGCTACATTTTGATATACCACAACCCTACTTTTGGTGACTTAGATGACTTGGAATTCTTGCACGTTGAGAGTTATGCCCCTTGATTAAGCGATTTCATCAAATATTGGGAAAACCGTCGCTTTTTTGGAATTTTTGGACCAACTTATGTCGTTCGAAATGATCTCAGCTACATTTTGATATACCACAACCCTACTTTTGGTGACTTAGATGACTTGGAATTCTTGCGCGTTGAGGGTTACGGGGCTTTAATAAGTGCGATTACGCCCAAATTAGCGAAAACCGGCACTTTTTTGGTCTTCGGAAATGGATAAAAGTTCTTCGTGATGGTCCCAGGAGCAATTAGATGGGTCACAACCCTATTTTTGCAACTTTGAAAATTTTAGTGGGTAAGAGTTATGCCCCTTGATTAAGCGATTTCATCAAATATTGGGAAAACCGTCGCTTTTTTGGAATTTTTGGACCAACTTATGTCGTTCGAAATGATCTCAGCTACATTTTGATATACCACAACCCTACTTTTGGTGACTTAGATGACTTGGAATTCTTGCGCGTTGAGAGTTATGCCCCTTGATTAAGCGATTTCATCAAATATTGGGAAAACCGTCGCTTTTTTGGAATTTTTGGACCAACTTATGTCGTTCGAAATGATCTCAGCTACATTTTGATATACCACAACCCTACTTTTGGTGACTTAGATGACTTGGAATTCTTGCGCGTTGAGAGTTATGCCCCTTGATTAAGCGATTTCATCAAATATTGGGAAAACCGTCGCTTTTTTGGAATTTTTGGACCAACTTATGTCGTTCGAAATGATCTCAGCTACATTTTGATATACCACAACCCTACTTTTGGTGACTTAGATGACTTGGAATTCTTGCGCGTTGAGGGTTACGGGGCTTTAATAAGTGCGATTACGCCCAAATTAGCGAAAACCGGCACTTTTTTGGTCTTCGGAAATGGATAAAAGTTCTTCGTGATGGTCCCAGGAGCAATTAGATGGGTCACAACCCTATTTTTGCAACTTTGAAAATTTTAGTGGGTAAGAGTTATGCCCCTTGATTAAGCGATTTCATCAAATATTGGGAAAACCGTCGCTTTTTTGGAATTTTTGGACCAACTTATGTCGTTCGAAATGATCTCAGCTACATTTTGATATACCACAACCCTACTTTTGGTGACTTAGATGACTTGGAATTCTTGCGCGTTGAGAGTTATGCCCCTTGATTAAGCGATTTCATCAAATATTGGGAAAACCGTCGCTTTTTTGGAATTTTTGGACCAACTTATGTCGTTCGAAATGATCTCAGCTACATTTTGATATACCACAACCCTACTTTTGGTGACTTATATGACTTGGAATTCTTGCGCGTTGAGGGTTACGGGGCTTTAATAAGTGCGATTACGCCCAAATTAGCGAAAACTGGCACTTTTTTGGTCTTCGGAAATGGATAAAAGTTCTTCGTGATGGTCCCAGGAGCAATTAGATGGGTCACAACCCTATTTTTGCAACTTTGAAAATTTTAGTGGGTAAGAGTTATGCCCCTTGATTAAGCGATTTCATCAAATATTGGGAAAACCGTCGCTTTTTTGGAATTTTTGGACCAACTTATGTCGTTCGAAATGATCTCAGCTACATTTTGATATACCACAACCCTACTTTTGGTGACTTAGATGACTTGGAATTCTTGCGCGTTGAGAGTTATGCCCCTTGATTAAGCGATTTCATCAAATATTGGGAAAACCGTCGCTTTTTTGGAATTTTTGGACCAACTTATGTCGTTCGAAATGATCTCAGCTACATTTTGATATACCACAACCCTACTTTTGGTGACTTAGATGACTTGGAATTCTTGCGCGTTGAGAGTTATGCCCCTTGATTAAGCGATTTCATCAAATATTGGGAAAACCGTCGCTTTTTCGGAATTTTTGGACCAACTTATGTCGTTCGAAATGATCTCAGCTACATTTTGATATACCACAACCCTACTTTTGGTGACTTAGATGACTTGGAATTCTTGCGCGTTGAGGGTTACGGGGCTTTAATAAGTGCGATTACGCCCAAATTAGCGAAAACCGGCACTTTTTTGGTCTTCGGAAATGGATAAAAGTTCTTCGTGATGGTCCCAGGAGCAATTAGATGGGTCACAACCCTATTTTTGCAACTTTGAAAATTTTAGTGGGTAAGAGTTATGCCCCTTGATTAAGCGATTTCATCAAATATTGGGAAAACCGTCGCTTTTTTGGAATTTTTGGACCAACTTATGTCGTTCGAAATGATCTCAGCTACATTTTGATATACCACAACCCTACTTTTGGTGACTTAGATGACTTGGAATTCTTGCGCGTTGAGAGTTATGCCCCTTGATTAAGCGATTTCATCAAATATTGGGAAAACCGTCGCTTTTTTGGAATTTTTGGACCAACTTATGTCGTTCGAAATGATCTCAGCTACATTTTGATATACCACAACCCTACTTTTGGTGACTTAGATGACTTGGAATTCTTGCGCGTTGAGAGTTATGCCCCTTGATTAAGCGATTTCATCAAATATTGGGAAAACCGTCGCTTTTTTGGAATTTTTGGACCAACTTATGTCGTTCAAAATGATCTCAGCTACATTTTGATATACCACAACCCTACTTTTGGTGACTTAGATGACTTGGAATTCTTGCGCGTTGAGGGTTACGGGGCTTTAATAAGTGCGATTACGCCCAAATTAGCGAAAACCGGCACTTTTTTGGTCTTCGGAAATGGATAAAAGTTCTTCGTGATGGTCCCAGGAGCAATTAGATGGGTCACAACCCTATTTTTGCAACTTTGAAAATTTTAGTGGGTAAGAGTTATGCCCCTTGATTAAGCGATTTCATCAAATATTGGGAAAACCGTCGCTTTTTTGGAATTTTTGGACCAACTTATGTCGTTCGAAATGATCTCAGCTACATTTTGATATACCACAACCCTACTTTTGGTGACTTAGATGACTTGGAATTCTTGCGCGTTGAGAGTTATGCCCCTTGATTAAGCGATTTCATCAAATATTGGGAAAACCGTCGCTTTTTTGGAATTTTTGGACCAACTTATGTCGTTCGAAATGATCTCAGCTACATTTTGATATACCACAACCCTACTTTTGGTGACTTAGATGACTTGGAATTCTTGCGCGTTGAGAGTTATGCCCCTTGATTAAGCGATTTCATCAAATATTGGGAAAACCGTCGCTTTTTTGGAATTTTTGGACCAACTTATGTCGTTCAAAATGATCTCAGCTACATTTTGATATACCACAACCCTACTTTTGGTGACTTAGATGACTTGGAATTCTTGCGCGTTGAGGGTTACGGGGCTTTAATAAGTGCGATTACGCCCAAATTAGCGAAAACCGGCACTTTTTTGGTCTTCGGAAATGGATAAAAGTTCTTCGTGATGGTCCCAGGAGCAATTAGATGGGTCACAACCCTATTTTTGCAACTTTGAAAATTTTAGTGGGTAAGAGTTATGCCCCTTGATTAAGCGATTTCATCAAATATTGGGAAAACCGTCGCTTTTTTGGAATTTTTGGACCAACTTATGTCGTTCGAAATGATCTCAGCTACATTTTGATATACCACAACCCTACTTTTGGTGACTTAGATGACTTGGAATTCTTGCGCGTTGAGAGTTATGCCCCTTGATTAAGCGATTTCATCAAATATTGGGAAAACCGTCGCTTTTTTGGAATTTTTGGACCAACTTATGTCGTTCGAAATGATCTCAGCTACATTTTGATATACCACAACCCTACTTTTGGTGACTTAGATGACTTGGAATTCTTGCGCGTTGAGAGTTATGCCCCTTGATTAAGCGATTTCATCAAATATTGGGAAAACCGTCGCTTTTTTGGAATTTTTGGACCAACTTATGTCGTTCGAAATGATCTCAGCTACATTTTGATATACCACAACCCTACTTTTGGTGACTTAGATGACTTGGAATTCTTGCGCGTTGAGGGTTACGGGGCTTTAATAAGTGCGATTAAGCCCAAATTAGCGAAAACCGGCACTTTTTTGGTCTTCGGAAATGGATAAAAGTTCTTCGTGATGGTCCCAGGAGCAATTAGATGGGTCACAACCCTATTTTTGCAACTTTGAAAATTTTAGTGGGTAAGAGTTATGCCCCTTGATTAAGCGATTTCATCAAATATTGGGAAAACCGTCGCTTTTTTGGAATTTTTGGACCAACTTATGTCGTTCGAAATGATCTCAGCTACATTTTGATATACCACAACCCTACTTTTGGTGACTAAGATGACTTGGAATTCTTGCGCGTTGAGAGTTATGCCCCTTGATTAAGCGATTTCATCAAATATTGGGAAAACCGTCGCTTTTTTGGAATTTTTGGACCAACTTATGTCGTTCGAAATGATCTCAGCTACATTTTGATATACCACAACCCTACTTTTGGTGACTTAGATGACTTGGAATTCTTGCGCGTTGAGAGTTATGCCCCTTGATTAAGCGATTTCATCAAATATTGGGAAAACCGTCGCTTTTTTGGAATTTTTGGACCAACTTATGTCGTTCGAAATGATCTCAGCTACATTTTGATATACCACAACCCTACTTTTGGTGACTTAGATGACTTGGAATTCTTGCGCGTTGAGGGTTACGGGGCTTTAATAAGTGCGATTACGCCCAAATTAGCGAAAACTGGCACTTTTTTGGTCTTCGGAAATGGATAAAAGTTCTTCGTGATGGTCCCAGGAGCAATTAGATGGGTCACAACCCTATTTTTGCAACTTTGAAAATTTTAGTGGGTAAGAGTTATGCCCCTTGATTAAGCGATTTCATCAAATATTGGGAAAACCGTCGCTTTTTTGGAATTTTTGGACCAACTTATGTCGTTCGAAATGATCTCAGCTACATTTTGATATACCACAACCCTACTTTTGGTGACTTAGATGACTTGGAATTCTTGCGCGTTGAGAGTTATGCCCCTTGATTAAGCGATTTCATCAAATATTGGGAAAACCGTCGCTTTTTTGGAATTTTTGGACCAACTTATGTCGTTCGAAATGATCTCAGCTACATTTTGATATACCACAACCCTACTTTTGGTGACTTAGATGACTTGGAATTCTTGCGCGTTGAGAGTTATGCCCCTTGATTAAGCGATTTCATCAAATATTGGGAAAACCGTCGCTTTTTTGGAATTTTTGGACCAACTTATGTCGTTCGAAATGATCTCAGCTACATTTTGATATACCACAACCCTACTTTTGGTGACTTAGATGACTTGGAATTCTTGCGCGTTGAGGGTTACGGGGCTTTAATAAGTGCGATTACGCCCAAATTAGCGAAAACTGGCACTTTTCTGGTCTTCGGAAATGGATAAAAGTTCTTCGTGATGGTCCCAGGAGCAATTAGATGGGTCACAACCCTATTTTTGCAACTTTGAAAATTTTAGTGGGTAAGAGTTATGCCCCTTGATTAAGCGATTTCATCAAATATTGGGAAAACCGTCGCTTTTTTGGAATTTTTGGACCAACTTATGTCGTTCGAAATGATCTCAGCTACATTTTGATATACCACAACCCTACTTTTGGTGACTTAGATGACTTGGAATTCTTGCGCGTTGAGAGTTATGCCCCTTGATTAAGCGATTTCATCAAATATTGGGAAAACCGTCGCTTTTTTGGAATTTTTGGACCAACTTATGTCGTTCGAAATGATCTCAGCTACATTTTGATATACCACAACCCTACTTTTGGTGACTTAGATGACTTGGAATTCTTGCGCGTTGAGAGTTATGCCCCTTGATTAAGCGATTTCATCAAATATTGGGAAAACCGTCGCTTTTTTTGAATTTTTGGACCAACTTATGTTGTTCGAAATGATCTCAGCTACATTTTGATATACCACAACCCTACTTTTGGTGACTTAGATGACTTGGAATTCTTGCGCGTTGAGGGTTACGGGGCTTTAATAAGTGCGATTACGCCCAAATTAGCGAAAACTGGCACTTTTTTGGTCTTCGGAAATGGATAAAAGTTCTTCGTGATGGTCCCAGGAGCAATTAGATGGGTCACAACCCTATTTTTGCAACTTTGAAAATTTTAGTGGGTAAGAGTTATGCCCCTTGATTAAGCGATTTCATCAAATATTGGGAAAACCGTCGCTTTTTTGGAATTTTTGGACCAACTTATGTCGTTCGAAATGATCTCAGCTACATTTTGATATACCACAACCCTACTTTTGGTGACTTAGATGACTTGGAATTCTTGCGCGTTGAGAGTTATGCCCCTTGATTAAGCGATTTCATCAAATATTGGGAAAACCGTCGCTTTTTTGGAATTTTTGGACCAACTTATGTCGTTCGAAATGATCTCAGCTACATTTTGATATACCACAACCCTACTTTTGGTGACTTAGATGACTTGGAATTCTTGCGCGTTGAGAGTTATGCCCCTTGATTAAGCGATTTCATCAAATATTGGGAAAACCGTCGCTTTTTTGGAATTTTTGGACCAACTTATGTCGTTCGAAATGATCTCAGCTACATTTTGATATACCACAACCCTACTTTTGGTGACTTAGATGACTTGGAATTCTTGCGCGTTGAGGGTTACGGGGCTTTAATAAGTGCGATTACGCCCAAATTAGCGAAAACTGGCACTTTTTTGGTCTTCGGAAATGGATAAAAGTTCTTCGTGATGGTCCCAGGAGCAATTAGATGGGTCACAACCCTATTTTTGCAACTTTGAAAATTTTAGTGGGTAAGAGTTATGCCCCTTGATTAAGCGATTTCATCAAATATTGGGAAAACCGTCGCTTTTTTGAAATTTTTGGACCAACTTATGTCGTTCGAAATGATCTCAGCTACATTTTGATATACCACAACCCTACTTTTGGTGACTTAGATGACTTGGAATTCTTGCGCGTTGAGAGTTATGCCCCTTGATTAAGCGATTTCATCAAATATTGGGAAAACCGTCGCTTTTTTGGAATTTTTGGACCAACTTTTGTCGTTCGAAATGATCTCAGCTACATTTTGATATACCACAACCCTACTTTTGGTGACTTAGATGACTTGGAATTCTTGCGCGTTGAGAGTTATGCCCCTTGGTTAAGCGATTTCATCAAATATTGGGAAAACCGTCGCTTTTTTGGAATTTTTGGACCAACTTATGTCGTTCGAAATGATCTCAGCTACATTTTGATATACCACAACCCTACTTTTGGTGACTTAGATGACTTGGAATTCTTGCGCGTTGAGGGTTACGGGGCTTTAATAAGTGCGATTACGCCCAAATTAGCGAAAACTGGCACTTTTTTGGTCTTCGGAAATGGATAAAAGTTCTTCGTGATGGTCCCAGGAGCAATTAGATGGGTCACAACCCTATTTTTGCAACTTTGAAAATTTTAGTGGGTAAGAGTTATGCCCCTTGATTAAGCGATTTCATCAAATATTGGGAAAACCGTCGCTTTTTTGGAATTTTTGGACCAACTTATGTCGTTCGAAATGATCTCAGCTACATTTTGATATACCACAACCCTACTTTTGGTGACTTAGATGACTTGGAATTCTTGCGCGTTGAGAGTTATGCCCCTTGATTAAGCGATTTCATCAAATATTGGGAAAACCGTCGCTTTTTTGGAATTTTTGGACCAACTTATGTCGTTCGAAATGATCTCAGCTACATTTTGATATACCACAACCCTACTTTTGGTGACTTAGATGACTTGGAATTCTTGCGCGTTGAGAGTTATGCCCCTTGATTAAGCGATTTCATCAAATATTGGGAAAACCGTCGCTTTTTTGGAATTTTTGGACCAACTTATGTCGTTCGAAATGATCTCAGCTACATTTTGATATACCACAACCCTACTTTTGGTGACTTAGATGACTTGGAATTCTTGCGCGTTGAGGGTTACGGGGCTTTAATAAGTGCGATTACGCCCAAATTAGCGAAAACTGGCACTTTTTTGGTCTTCGGAAATGGATAAAAGTTCTTCGTGATGGTCCCAGGAGCAATTAGATGGGTCACAACCCTATTTTTGCAACTTTGAAAATTTTAGTGGGTAAGAGTTATGCCCCTTGATTAAGCGATTTCATCAAATATTGGGAAAACCGTCGCTTTTTTGGAATTTTTGGACCAACTTATGTCGTTCGAAATGATCTCAGCTACATTTTGATATACCACAACCCTACTTTTGGTGACTTAGATGACTTGGAATTCTTGCGCGTTGAGAGTTATGCCCCTTGATTAAGCGATTTCATCAAATATTGGGAAAACCGTCGCTTTTTTGGAATTTTTGGACCAACTTATGTCGTTCGAAATGATCTCAGCTACATTTTGATATACCACAACCCTACTTTTGGTGACTTAGATGACTTGGAATTCTTGCGCGTTGAGAGTTATGCCCCTTGATTAAGCGATTTCATCAAATATTGGGAAAACCGTCGCTTTTTTGGAATTTTTGGACCAACTTATGTCGTTCGAAATGATCTCAGCTACATTTTGATATACCACAACCCTACTTTTGGTGACTTAGATGACTTGGAATTCTTGCGCGTTGAGGGTTACGGGGCTTTAATAAGTGCGATTACGCCCAAATTAGCGAAAACTGGCACTTTTTTGGTCTTCGGAAATGGATAAAAGTTCTTCGTGATGGTCCCAGGAGCAATTAGATGGGTCACAACCCTATTTTTGCAACTTTGAAAATTTTAGTGGGTAAGAGTTATGCCCCTTGATTAAGCGATTTCATCAAATATTGGGAAAACCGTCGCTTTTTTGAAATTTTTGGACCAACTTATGTCGTTCGAAATGATCTCAGCTACATTTTGATATACCACAACCCTACTTTTGGTGACTTAGATGACTTGGAATTCTTGCGCGTTGAGAGTTATGCCCCTTGATTAAGCGATTTCATCAAATATTGGGAAAACCGTCGCTTTTTTGGAATTTTTGGACCAACTTTTGTCGTTCGAAATGATCTCAGCTACATTTTGATATACCACAACCCTACTTTTGGTGACTTAGATGACTTGGAATTCTTGCGCGTTGAGAGTTATGCCCCTTGGTTAAGCGATTTCATCAAATATTGGGAAAACCGTCGCTTTTTTGGAATTTTTGGACCAACTTATGTCGTTCGAAATGATCTCAGCTACATTTTGATATACCACAACCCTACTTTTGGTGACTTAGATGACTTGGAATTCTTGCGCGTTGAGGGTTACGGGGCTTTAATAAGTGCGATTACGCCCAAATTAGCGAAAACTGGCACTTTTTTGGTCTTCGGAAATGGATAAAAGTTCTTCGTGATGGTCCCAGGAGCAATTAGATGGGTCACAACCCTATTTTTGCAACTTTGAAAATTTTAGTGGGTAAGAGTTATGCCCCTTGATTAAGCGATTTCATCAAATATTGGGAAAACCGTCGCTTTTTTGGAATTTTTGGACCAACTTATGTCGTTCGAAATGATCTCAGCTACATTTTGATATACCACAACCCTACTTTTGGTGACTTAGATGACTTGGAATTCTTGCGCGTTGAGAGTTATGCCCCTTGATTAAGCGATTTCATCAAATATTGGGAAAACCGTCGCTTTTTTGGAATTTTTGGACCAACTTATGTCGTTCGAAATGATCTCAGCTACATTTTGATATACCACAACCCTACTTTTGGTGACTTAGATGACTTGGAATTCTTGCGCGTTGAGAGTTATGCCCCTTGATTAAGCGATTTCATCAAATATTGGGAAAACCGTCGCTTTTTTGGAATTTTTGGACCAACTTATGTCGTTCGAAATGATCTCAGCTACATTTTGATATACCACAACCCTACTTTTGGTGACTTAGATGACTTGGAATTCTTGCGCGTTGAGGGTTACGGGGCTTTAATAAGTGCGATTACGCCCAAATTAGCGAAAACCGGCACTTTTTTGGTCTTCGGAAATGGATAAAAGTTCTTCGTGATGGTCCCAGGAGCAATTAGATGGGTCACAACCCTATTTTTGCAACTTTGAAAATTTTAGTGGGTAAGAGTTATGCCCCTTGATTAAGCGATTTCATCAAATATTGGGAAAACCGTCGCTTTTTTGGAATTTTTGGACCAACTTATGTCGTTCGAAATGATCTCAGCTACATTTTGATATACCACAACCCTACTTTTGGTGACTTAGATGACTTGGAATTCTTGCGCGTTGAGGGTTACGGGGCTTCAATAAGTGCGATTACGCCCAAATTAGCGAAAACCGGCACTTTTTTGGTCTTCGGAAATGGATAAAAGTTCTTCGTGATGGTCCCAGGAGCAATTAGATGGGTCACAACCCTATTTTTGCAACTTTGAAAATTTTAGTGGGTAAGAGTTATGCCCCTTGATTAAGCGATTTCATCAAATATTGGGAAAACCGTCGCTTTTTGGGAATTTTTGGACCAACTTATGTCGTTCGAAATGATCTCAGCTACATTTTGATATACCACAACCCTACTTTTGGTGACTTAGATGACTTGGAATTCTTGCGCGTTGAGAGTTATGCCCCTTGATTAAGCGATTTCATCAAATATTGGGAAAACCGTCGCTTTTTTGGAATTTTTGGACCAACTTATGTCGTTCGAAATGATCTCAGCTACATTTTGATATACCACAACCCTACTTTTGGTGACTTAGATGACTTGGAATTCTTGCGCGTTGAGAGTTATGCCCCTTGATTAAGCGATTTCATCAAATATTGGGAAAACCGTCGCTTTTTTGGAATTTTTGGACCAACTTATGTCGTTCGAAATGATCTCAGCTACATTTTGATATACCACAACCCTACTTTTGGTGACTTAGATGACTTGGAATTCTTGCGCGTTGAGGGTTACGGGGCTTTAATAAGTGCGATTACGCCCAAATTAGCGAAAACCGGCACTTTTTTGGTCTTCGGAAATGGATAAAAGTTCTTCGTGATGGTCCCAGGAGCAATTAGATGGGTCACAACCCTATTTTTGCAACTTTGAAAATTTTAGTGGGTAAGAGTTATGCCCCTTGATTAAGCGATTTCATCAAATATTGGGAAAACCGTCGCTTTTTTGGAATTTTTGGACCAACTTATGTCGTTCGAAATGATCTCAGCTACATTTTGATATACCACAACCCTACTTTTGGTGACTTAGATGACTTGGAATTCTTGCGCGTTGAGAGTTATGCCCCTTGATTAAGCGATTTCATCAAATATTGGGAAAACTGTCGCTTTTTTGGAATTTTTGGACCAACTTATGTCGTTCGAAATGATCTCAGCTACATTTTGATATACCACAACCCTACTTTTGGTGACTTAGATGACTTGGAATTCTTGCGCGTTGAGGGTTACGGGGCTTTAATAAGTGCGATTACGCCCAAATTAGCGAAAACTGGCACTTTTTTGGTCTTCGGAAATGGATAAAAGTTCTTCGTGATGGTCCCAGGAGCAATTAGATGGGTCACAACCCTATTTTTGCAACTTTGAAAATTTTAGTGGGTAAGAGTTATGCCCCTTGATTAAGCGATTTCATCAAATATTGGGAAAACCGTCGCTTTTTTGGAATTTTTGGACCTACTTATGTCGTTCGAAATGATCTCAGCTACATTTTGATATACCACAACCCTACTTTTGGTGACTTAGATGACTTGGAATTCTTGCGCGTTGA
Source organism: Steromphala cineraria (assembly GCA_916613615.1). Classification (NCBI taxonomy): domain Eukaryota; kingdom Metazoa; phylum Mollusca; class Gastropoda; order Trochida; family Trochidae; genus Steromphala; species Steromphala cineraria. The sequence continues at coordinate 28,768,604 of OU744726.1, read as the reverse complement.
GAGTTATGCCCCTTGATTAAGCGATTTCATCAAATATTGGGAAAACCGTCGCTTTTTTGGAATTTTTGGACCAACTTATGTCGTTCGAAATGATCTCAGCTACATTTTGATATACCACAACCCTACTTTTGGTGACTTAGATGACTTGGAATTCTTGCGCGTTGAGAGTTATGCCCCTTGATTAAGCGATTTCATCAAATATTGGGAAAACCGTCGCTTTTTTGGAATTTTTGGACCAACTTATGTCGTTCGAAATGATCTCAGCTACATTTTGATATACCACAACCCTACTTTTGGTGACTTAGATGACTTGGAATTCTTGCGCGTTGAGGGTTACGGGGCTTTAATAAGTGCGATTACGCCCAAATTAGCGAAAACCGGCACTTTTTTGGTCTTCGGAAATGGATAAAAGTTCTTCGTGATGGTCCCAGGAGCAATTAGATGGGTCACAACCCTATTTTTGCAACTTTGAAAATTTTAGTGGGTAAGAGTTATGCCCCTTGATTAAGCGATTTCATCAAATATTGGGAAAACCGTCGCTTTTTTGGAATTTTTGGACCAACTTATGTCGTTCGAAATGATCTCAGCTACATTTTGATATACCACAACCCTACTTTTGGTGACTTAGATGACTTGGAATTCTTGCGCGTTGAGAGTTATGCCCCTTGATTAAGCGATTTCATCAAATATTGGGAAAACCGTCGCTTTTTTGGAATTTTTGGACCAACTTATGTCGTTCGAAATGATCTCAGCTACATTTTGATATACCACAACCCTACTTTTGGTGACTTAGATGACTTGGAATTCTTGCGCGTTGAGAGTTATGCCCCTTGATTAAGCGATTTCATCAAATATTGGGAAAACCGTCGCTTTTTTGGAATTTTTGGACCAACTTATGTCGTTCGAAATGATCTCAGCTACATTTTGATATACCACAACCCTACTTTTGGTGACTTAGATGACTTGGAATTCTTGCGCGTTGAGGGTTACGGGGCTTTAATAAGTGCGATTACGCCCAAATTAGCGAAAACCGGCACTTTTTTGGTCTTCGGAAATGGATAAAAGTTCTTCGTGATGGTCCCAGGAGCAATTAGATGGGTCACAACCCTATTTTTGCAACTTTGAAAATTTTAGTGGGTAAGAGTTATGCCCCTTGATTAAGCGATTTCATCAAATATTGGGAAAACCGTCGCTTTTTTGGAATTTTTGGACCAACTTATGTCGTTCGAAATGATCTCAGCTACATTTTGATATACCACAACCCTACTTTTGGTGACTTAGATGACTTGGAATTCTTGCGCGTTGAGAGTTATGCCCCTTGATTAAGCGATTTCATCAAATATTGGGAAAACCGTCGCTTTTTTGGAATTTTTGGACCAACTTATGTCGTTCGAAATGATCTCAGCTACATTTTGATATACCACAACCCTACTTTTGGTGACTTAGATGACTTGGAATTCTTGCGCGTTGAGAGTTATGCCCCTTGATTAAGCGATTTCATCAAATATTGGGAAAACCGTCGCTTTTTTGGAATTTTTGGACCAACTTATGTCGTTCGAAATGATCTCAGCTACATTTTGATATACCACAACCCTACTTTTGGTGACTTAGATGACTTGGAATTCTTGCGCGTTGAGGGTTACGGGGCTTTAATAAGTGCGATTACGCCCAAATTAGCGAAAACCGGCACTTTTTTGGTCTTCGGAAATGGATAAAAGTTCTTCGTGATGGTCCCAGGAGCAATTAGATGGGTCACAACCCTATTTTTGCAACTTTGAAAATTTTAGTGGGTAAGAGTTATGCCCCTTGATTAAGCGATTTCATCAAATATTGGGAAAACCGTCGCTTTTTTGGAATTTTTGGACCAACTTATGTCGTTCGAAATGATCTCAGCTACATTTTGATATACCACAACCCTACTTTTGGTGACTTAGATGACTTGGAATTCTTGCGCGTTGAGAGTTATGCCCCTTGATTAAGCGATTTCATCAAATATTGGGAAAACCGTCGCTTTTTTGGAATTTTTGGACCAACTTATGTCGTTCGAAATGATCTCAGCTACATTTTGATATACCACAACCCTACTTTTGGTGACTTAGATGACTTGGAATTCTTGCGCGTTGAGAGTTATGCCCCTTGATTAAGCGATTTCATCAAATATTGGGAAAACCGTCGCTTTTTTGGAATTTTTGGACCAACTTATGTCGTTCGAAATGATCTCAGCTACATTTTGATATACCACAACCCTACTTTTGGTGACTTAGATGACTTGGAATTCTTGCGCGTTGAGGGTTACGGGGCTTTAATAAGTGCGATTACGCCCAAATTAGCGAAAACCGGCACTTTTTTGGTCTTCGGAAATGGATAAAAGTTCTTCGTGATGGTCCCAGGAGCAATTAGATGGGTCACAACCCTATTTTTGCAACTTTGAAAATTTTAGTGGGTAAGAGTTATGCCCCTTGATTAAGCGATTTCATCAAATATTGGGAAAACCGTCGCTTTTTTGGAATTTTTGGACCAACTTATGTCGTTCGAAATGATCTCAGCTACATTTTGATATACCACAACCCTACTTTTGGTGACTTAGATGACTTGGAATTCTTGCGCGTTGAGAGTTATGCCCCTTGATTAAGCGATTTCATCAAATATTGGGAAAACCGTCGCTTTTTTGGAATTTTTGGACCAACTTATGTCGTTCGAAATGATCTCAGCTACATTTTGATATACCACAACCCTACTTTTGGTGACTTAGATGACTTGGAATTCTTGCGCGTTGAGGGTTACGGGGCTTTAATAAGTGCGATTACGCCCAAATTAGCGAAAACTGGCACTTTTTTGGTCTTCGGAAATGGATAAAAGTTCTTCGTGATGGTCCCAGGAGCAATTAGATGGGTCACAACCCTATTTTTGCAACTTTGAAAATTTTAGTGGGTAAGAGTTATGCCCCTTGATTAAGCGATTTCATCAAATATTGGGAAAACCGTCGCTTTTTTGGAATTTTTGGACCAACTTATGTCGTTCGAAATGATCTCAGCTACATTTTGATATACCACAACCCTACTTTTGGTGACTTAGATGACTTGGAATTCTTGCGCGTTGAGAGTTATGCCCCTTGATTAAGCGATTTCATCAAATATTGGGAAAACCGTCGCTTTTTTGGAATTTTTGGACCAACTTATGTCGTTCGAAATGATCTCAGCTACATTTTGATATACCACAACCCTACTTTTGGTGACTTAGATGACTTGGAATTCTTGCGCGTTGAGAGTTATGCCCCTTGATTAAGCGATTTCATCAAATATTGGGAAAACCGTCGCTTTTTTGGAATTTTTGGACCAACTTATGTCGTTCGAAATGATCTCAGCTACATTTTGATATACCACAACCCTACTTTTGGTGACTTAGATGACTTGGAATTCTTGCGCGTTGAGGGTTACGGGGCTTTAATAAGTGCGATTACGCCCAAATTAGCGAAAACTGGCACTTTTTTGGTCTTCGGAAATGGATAAAAGTTCTTCGTGATGGTCCCAGGAGCAATTAGATGGGTCACAACCCTATTTTTGCAACTTTGAAAATTTTAGTGGGTAAGAGTTATGCCCCTTGATTAAGCGATTTCATCAAATATTGGGAAAACCGTCGCTTTTTTGGAATTTTTGGACCAACTTATGTCGTTCGAAATGATCTCAGCTACATTTTGATATACCACAACCCTACTTTTGGTGACTTAGATGACTTGGAATTCTTGCGCGTTGAGAGTTATGCCCCTTGATTAAGCGATTTCATCAAATATTGGGAAAACCGTCGCTTTTTTGGAATTTTTGGACCAACTTATGTCGTTCGAAATGATCTCAGCTACATTTTGATATACCACAACCCTACTTTTGGTGACTTAGATGACTTGGAATTCTTGCGCGTTGAGAGTTATGCCCCTTGATTAAGCGATTTCATCAAATATTGGGAAAACCGTCGCTTTTTTGGAATTTTTGGACCAACTTATGTCGTTCGAAATGATCTCAGCTACATTTTGATATACAGACGGTTGCAGATATCTTTACCGGTACCTACCGCGATCAAACTGCAATCTGATTGCAGTTGACCGCGATCAAACTGCAGTCGGACCGCGGTTGACCGCGATCAGATTGCAGTCAGACCGCGGTTGACCGCGATCAAACTGCAATCTGATTGCAGTTGACCGCGATCAGAATGCAGTCGGACCGCGGTTGACCGCGATCGGATTGCATTCTGATCGCGTTTGACCGTGGTCAATTCAGAATCATTGAAAGAAGGAAAATTTGATCTATAAAGCCCATCAGTTGATATAAAGAGGACAGTCAATTTGTACAGATATGTTTGTCGTCAGTTATAATTTGAAAACGCATAAACAATGTTATGGTTGATTTACATATGTATGGAAAAGGCATATGTTTTATGACCAAATAAAACATGTTAATTGTAAACACTAAACATGTAGTAGTTATATGCAACATCGGTATCACCGTTTCACTTGTTACGGCCAGAAGTGATTATCAGTAATCAATACAAATAATTTTCTTTTACTCAATTCGAATTGAATAAGACTAGGTTATGTGTTGTGAGGCGTGATTTTAATAATCATTATAGTATTTAAAAACTTGCGTAAGGTTTGACAAATCGTATTCTGGAATTAACATATAAAGGATATTTTAAAGGGACAGTAGTACGTTTTTTGAAGGAATATAAGCTGATGTCAGGAAAATGAAAATAAATGGTTCCAATTGAAAGACAAATATTTTAACTGAATGAAGCAGTAATGAATTAAATATATTTTGTAAAGTTCAGCCATTCTTACACAAAATGAGTTAAAGTTGTTCATACAAAAATGACCGCCAATGGTCTTTATGTGAAACTTTATAATTTATTTTCTTACATTGGATGATTGTGTAATACGATTTTTGACATTATCAACATAATACATTAATCATTAACATTCAATTATCAGTGACAAATTTATATTGTTTTTCTTCAAGAAAGAACGTGCTACTGCCACTTTAATATAAAGAATAATTCGTCTACAATTTCATCTGCTCACATTGGTTATTTGAGATGAGCAATATTTATTTCATTATATTTTCAGTTTCTACTGATAATAAAAACTGTTGAGTAGACAAAGTGTAGGTTTTTCTATACATATTTCATGTAATGATATGTAATAGATTTGCGTGAATAATATTACAGTGAACATTAAACAAAAGTATTATTACGAAATGAGCAAGATATTTATCTGGGTGATATGGTAATAATCATTTGGTTTTTCAGAGACCCCATATTTAACTGTTTATAAGAAAGCCTATTGTTTTAACACTGATGAATAATCTATTCAATCTATAATCATACTTAAATGAAATTAATGACAATAACGGTATACGTTTAACCTGAAACGTGGTAATCTGAACAGGTTAAATTTTCAACTCCTTTAACAGATACTCATAACAAATACGTAAAATATCATAATCACACACGAAAAGCTTACACCAATATTTAGTCATACTATACTGGTTTTCAGATAACAATGGACAATGAACTAATTTTTCAATTACATTCAGTTCACGTGTATACACCTTTGAATTGGTATCCAATTCCCTCAAGTTATTACAAATATTTCGGTCGATTATATGTAGGTGCTGATCCTGGTACTAATCATTACAATATTACAATCGATACTTGGTTTGAACCACTGCCAAAACGTATCTTCGACAAAAATTTAATTTAGAGCTGCAGCCCTCTTCCTCATTTGGCATACCCAACAACATTTCATAAGGTATTCACTGATTTGATGTTTTAAACACATTATATTGTTCTTTTCATTTTTGATTTCATTGATTTGGTTTAAACATATTCATTTCATTAAAGATAAATGAATCGGTTTGGCCAACAAGTTATGCTAAGGCGATTCGAAGATATATTTGCAAAAATAATAATGGGTGACGTTCACTAACAGAACAACATAAAGTTTCATACGCTACATCAAATATATGGCCGAAAATTATACAGTATATTCATTGAGTTTGATATTTGTTTTTCATCCAGATTTGAGAAATATGAATTGAAGCGGCGTTGAAATAGATACTAAACTGTAGGAATGAGATACGCTAAGAATCCTTCTTGTCTCACACTATCATAACACATAATACATATACATACTAGTAATACAATATGTACACTGGAATATATGTGTGTGTCGATCATTTTTATTGTCAAAATGGTGCCTCATTCTGTGTCAAAATGGTGCCACAAAGGTGTCTAAACGGTTTGATGAATTAGTGGCCAAGTAGTTATACCATATTCGAAATTAACCTGCTTGTTGGATGTTTATAACACACTGTGTTTCGCCATATCAGTCAGATCCCTTAAACTTGAACATTCGAGCGGCCATTTTAATGTGTGAACATTATGGAATACAATGTGGCCGCTCGAAGGGAAATCGGCTCACATGACGTAACCGAACATTGTGCATTCGTTTTAGAACTATTTTTATTGATACAAAGTATTATTACCCACACGGTTGGAAATAAGTGGTGACGTATTTTCAATATGAGCACTAGTGCACATATCAATTTTTCCTAGCAACGATTGTTGTAGCGCGAGTTCCCGTATTTTTTCGCCTGGCACGTCATAACACCATTGTTTGTGACGTCATCGTAGTCGGCCGTCGCAACGGAAGCGGCCCGTTTCTTGGATATTTTTAAGATGATAAAATGGAATAGAATCGGAAATAAAGAAATTATTACCCTCGGAGGTGTGTCATATGACTTTTACGAAACTCGTGCAAATTTGTGTATAACCCTCGCTCTCGCTCGGGTATTACAAAAATTCACGCTCGTTTCGTAAAAGTCATATGACACACTTCCTCGGGTAATAATCTCTATTTATTTAGCCATTGTTAACACGTATTTATTTTTTCGTAAGATCCCTTTATTTCAGTAAGAAAATCGTGCTTTAAATTGCCATGTGAGCATATTAATTACCGTAAATGAACTTTACATGTCAATCGTTAAGTTAAACATCCATTAACCTCAACTTTACCACTTTTCGATTTTTCAAAAAATGAAAAAGGAACTTGATTTTTTTTTTAATTGTCAAATAAACACCTTTAATTGGCCTTTCATTAAGACAGCGTAATTATCGGCTGTGAAAAACCCACCTGGGTTAGGGGCCATAAAACTTGCGCGGTTGTGACACAATAAACATAGAAAGTAATGCATCATTAATTCAACTGATATACCGCCTAAATAATTGTTTAATTACCATTGATATCCCTTTTACACCAAATGCTTAGTAGTGTTACATCGTCAAATGATTTATCTAACTGAGTGGATTCATTTTCTGAAAATCGTTATTTATTGGGTTTTTTTCTGTGGTATTGTTACGATAGATGTATAGATAACGAGGCTGATTCTGTTAATGACGCCCGGTCACAAAAAGGGGGCGTGTGTAGTCATGCATTCACTGGTTTGTGGCCAGACAAGTCTAAGCGACCCATCAAAAGTGGCTTCCATTACCAAACTGAACAATTACAGCCTGATCCTTTGAATTTTCAAAACTGATTCTGTACCTATCCGTCGAATAACGCTTGGGTGATTTTGTGACGATCATTCGAAGTTTGACGAGCAAGAGACACTGGGAGAATCTAAGTTAATAAATGAAGTAGGCTACAGTACCGATCCGTCGAATGGATTTTTCTATCCTAAAACTATAAATTCGACGAAACGGTATGCGACTAACTGAACATATTTGAGTAGCGACCTTTGACGCACTATACAATATTGTAATCAGACTTTCATATATTCCAAAGAAATAGAAAAAAATATGTTTGTGGTTATTAGAACTTTCAAAAGAGTTTCCTTTCATTTCCGAGATGAAGACTTAGTGTTTCCGGGAGATTGGGGTGTTGGCACAATAATATAACAATCTAACAAACGACTGCAGGTGGTAATTATTCGTGCTGATAGATTGGTTGTGTAACCAAGTGAGACACAAATATTCTGTGTGTCTGTTTGTCTGACATCGTGTACATACAACAGGTGTACATGTGTATGTCTCGGTGATTAGCTAGCTCCCTCGGTGAATCAGGATTTACTTAGAAGAGACGGCCTGTTCCCAATGTGCCTACATCCCAATGTGCCTACACTGCTATCAAAACAGAGACATGCATGGGTGGTTTGTGTATTGGGTTCATCCAACCTATTTGATAATGGACTATTCCACTTGAAATAAGTAAAAAGAAATTTGATGGGTTTGAGAGGTTTGATAATTTAATTCATAACAATAAACAGTAACAGATACATATTACTTCACTTCATACATTTCCTGACATTTCATGCTTCTTTGACACAGTCAGACACACTGATACATCTGACTGCACTTAAGTATTTGAAATCAATGTCATTGCAATTTCACTAGGTGCCCCACAGCATCAACAAACTGCAGCGGTGTCTTCATCCCTGTGGACAGCTGGTTCTTCAGTCTCTGGATCTTGGTGTCCAAGTCTCTATATACCCTTGACCGCTGACGTCTGGTACCACCGTGTTCTAACTGCCTCCTTAGGACACGCTCTTCCCTCTCCATTTTCTTTAGTTCCCCGATTAGTTCGTAGATGTTGGGATGAGACTTCTTGACTCTTTTTTTCAACCCGTTGTGATATCCTTCCAAATGATTGTTTGTCCTTGGTCCAGTGTTGCCGTGCTGGTTCCACATTCTCACAGGGAAGCGGGCGTCAAAGTCTACCCATGTTGAAGTCATGTAGTCGTTGAAGACTTGGATCTTGTCGCCATCTGGTCCAGACTCCATGACTTCAACCCATACGTCCTGGACGATGTCAGCTGGCAATAGTGGCAGAGCAGCAGCAGATCGACGTCCATCTCGCCTATCTCGTCGTTGTAAACTTGTTGAACAGGGTTGATGTTGTGGCAGACACGCTGTCTAAGTCGGCTGAGAAGACGGGTCTGGTCCTCGTTCTCCGGAAGATGGGTGTGGTCCTCCTTCAGCGTGGATATGTGGTCCCCTATGGTACTACAACGTCCCTTGCATCCTTTGACGACACACTTCCAGTGTGTAGCAACCTGTCTTCTGACGTTCAGGCGGTATCTAAAACCGTTATGTAGAATTTGCTGTCCTCCTTGCTGCGAGGTGACGAACTCTGCTCTGATGACGTTTGCCATTTTAGCATGATCATATTTGATTTTCTGAACCTTATATACCTGCTACGATGACAGTAACAAATCTGAGAAGTTGTTTCAGTATATGACTGTTTATCTGAGGAGAGCCCCACTGCCTCATTATCAAAACATTTCTTCTTTACATTTCATTATTATGTGTTTTTTTTATAAAGCAAAGCTCTCTACTCATTATGTGGGGAGCAGAATTAAACAATCTAACATTACTTATCAAAACATTATGTTTTATTTTGAAAGATAAGCTCTTTACTCAACGTTTTCTTAACACAGCTAATCAGTGTCTTAACCACTTTAACTCATCAGAACATCTAAGCAGTAGAACTGACTACGTTTTGTTAACATTCTAATCTCCTTACATCTGCTTAGGTAACAACTGTTGATCTACGGGTCATACCCACTTTCTGAGAAGGGGTGTATTTTCAGTTCCCAAAGTGCCTACACAGTTTCTGTAGGCACATTGGGATGTAGGCACAATGGGATGTAGGCACATTGGCACCAAACCGAAGAGACAGACCGACGAGTTTATTCATGTGTCACTCGTCTCGTAGTTACATAACATCGGGATTGGTTGTAATTCTAGTGAACATTTCGGGAAAACATAAGAAATGATTGAATGTAGATATGTCATGAATTAACATTTGGCTGTATTAATTTCCTGTAAATGCTGCTATTGAACAATTGACACTGTTTCAATAACTGAATTTTAATATACCACTGTTTGTGTCGCTATGCTACATTACGGGTTCATGTTATTCAGAAACATCATTATCATCAAATTTAGGAATTATTAGATATCAGACTCTTGCTTTTTTATATCAAAAATCATTATTACATTATTTATATCTTTTTTTCAAAAAAATAGAATAATTATAAGATAAGTCGTTAATGTCATTTTCTTACTATCATATATGTCTAACGTATTATGATAATCTCTTTCAACATCATAGATGACATTCTTGATTTAGGTTTTATCAAATATGAGAAGTGTTCAGTAAATCCTTTTTGCCCAATACCAGAAACTGTCGTCGTTTAGTGTTTGCACAATTAATCCTGACACTAACTCATCCTTTTTAAAAAGTATATCAATGAATGATCGCCAGAGTTCATAAGACATTATTTTTTATGGAAGCAGTCTTAATATATGACACAACATACAAGACACAGTGATGACGCCATTGTCACTCAATACATACCGACAAACTGGTCACCGGCGGTAACATAGAGTGATCATGTGATATACCACTTTCATCAGTGATTAGGAATGTGTATCCCTCATCAGTTCTTATCGTTAAGGAGGACTAAAATGGTCTATAGCCACTTTTGGGGATTCATGAAAAGGGGCTTGCAATTTGAATTATATTCAACTTTGAATTTTCGAAAGAACGACGGTAACCTGCCTAAATAAAGCTTTTCAAATACACTGCCTAATTAGCCGCGGCGAACAGAATCTGTGGTCAGTGAAGCGTGTCACGAGCGTATCTACCTTCTATGACGTAGGAGAAGGGGAGTAGTTTCAACGTGTAATGACACCCTTTTCATCGTTCATTTTACATACAAATAGTTACAAAATACATTCAAGTTTTATTTATTCCGAAAGCATATATATCCGACGGCTCAATAATAGTTTATTCAAGCTAATTTTTAATTGTATAAACATGTCGCATTGTATATTTCAAAACCCTATAAATGACGCAACAAGGCTTCATCTTGATAAAATTTCATTGTTATATTGGCACCGTTGTGGCTAGACTTATCTGTTTAAAGTGATAATCTGATGGTCTGTTGTTTGCTGAATCTTACATAACATACACTGACTGTTTTTTTTACGGTGACAAATAACAAATTGTTTATATTTTCAGTGACCAAACCGAATATTTTCTAAAAAAGAATACCTAAATAAATGTTACATTTTTGTGAGTTTACTGCAAAATAAAGATTTATTCTAAAGAGCCATTAGACGGTGGATAATTGTACCATGGTGATATGAATGGAAATGAAAAGTGTGGACGGTTAAATGTTATTTATCATTATATCTTTATTTTTATGAAAAATATAGACGCCACAGTGAATAATCTATAGTAAGTTATGATCAATATCCGTATTTTTACAACACATGTCAAGAATAGAATAATTAAACATACATTATTGTTACGGCAGTGATTGATATATTTATGATATATAAGGTTTCGATTCGTATTGAAAATGCACCAATGTTATATTTGGGATCATCACATTCCGCATAATGGTACAGTCACATCCATCAAAGCGAATCCGCAAACAAAATTGACTCACCGTTTTATAAAGTTCGAGTTTAGCGTATTTCTTAGATGTTAATGTAACTGCTTCTGCCATTTTTATTAATCAGAATTTAACACATAAATGGTTTAGGTTTTAAGGGGGTTTATCTCCGGACATTATGGTAGATACGCAAGTGGCGACAGGCCTGGTCACGCTCTAATGAGTTTTCAAAGTGTTCGCCTGGTAATTTCGGCTGCGCTCTAAAACCGCTCATTCCCATAGATAACGGTACTGGCAATAACGATCTATCATTCCTGGGAAAAATACATTACATAACCTCTTTAGCAATATCAGACAATAAATACCACCAATCCGGTCACCGGCGTTGATATGAAATGGGTATGTGATATACCGCTTTGATCGCTGAATAGGACTTTGATGTTTCCGACTTTGAATCTACAGATGTATGTGCGTTCAGATTGTACAGCCGAGCTGTAGGCGACGCTGAATAATGGATGTTTAACAGTGTTCTCCTCTCCCTCCCCCAATTAAATCAGTGCAGCAAAATGACACATCACACGTTAAAACATACTATTCTTCGATTCCTTTTTAATCTTCGTGAAACAATCGGGACTTTATGGCTTTTACATAACCGGAAGTCCTTTCTTGTGGTAATTTGTCTCCTAGAGCGAGACGGTAAGACAGCGAGATGTTGGGTAGTAAATCGGGTCAAGGGTTAATTAACGAAGTAATGGCGGCGGCCTTTGTATCAGGTATGTAGGCAAAGCAATACACAATAAAGAGGAAAATAGGGGCAATCTCCCACCCTAGAGTAAACGAGATGAAGCTGCTGAGTTCTCCAAATCAAGTTCAAATGTCCTTGAATGAAACGAACAGGGCCGATCAATAGAGAGAGAGAGAGAGAGAGAAAATAAGTCACGTGCTGGGTTACATAGAACATTTACAAATAGATAAAACAAATTAAAACAGTATTAGCATCTTATGAATTACATACATATATATTTTGCTAAAAACAAAAACATAAGAGCCAACCGTTGATATGAGGGTTATGAGAGACTACGACATATGAAATATAAATACAACAAAATTGACTATGAAATATATTTAACCTAACATAAAAAAGATTTTCCTTTTTCTGAAATAAATCTGCAGCTTTTGGCAACAATACATAAAAACTCTGGACTGAACATAATAAGGCTAGATTAAAAGGCACAAAATCTTGACAAATGTCCACATTAATAAATAAAATCTCTTGTCTATGGTATGTATACTGTGGACAATAGAACATGGTACTCAACTTTAACAGCGTAAAAACAAATATAAGACATATACTATTTCAGCTATTGGTAAATTAGTAAAACGTCTCGTTTTAACTCGTAACTCAAGTTACTGTCGACAATTGTATTCATGAGGATCGGGATTATCCATGCGTTAATCCTTCTAAGCCAATCGACTGTTCTCGATTAACTTCTTTGAGAGGCATGATATAAGTTGGAATGACAGTAATGCAGAGGAATATATCGATGACAACTTCTTTGTTCATTGCATGCGGCTTTTCAACACAGATTCTTGTAAACTTTACATTCAATGACCAAAGAAGTTGTCATCCATATATTCCTCTGCATTATTCTCGATAAGTGGAGGTGACATTCACGCGGGATCGACAAGATTTTTGCCGATTTTTAATCCGCGTACTTAAATGGTTGATCCAACTTAAATTGTTGATCCCACGTGTATGAACCTTAGCCATTTTAAAGTACAAGACTTTTGACATACTGATAACTGGTAATTTGGCAGCAACACTGAATGACTCGACCAATAAACTACTTGTTAAACCTGTAAAAGATGAACGTTTTTGAAATCAATGCGGTATATGACACCATCGGTCAGAAGTCGCTGTTGTACATAAAAATTAATTCATAAACTTTTCTCTGACTGTTTTTATCGGGTGTTATCATAATTATAAACTAACCCGTGAAAACATAAACACTGTAATATTTACATTCATGACAGAATTACAAAATCTACATAGAGGTTGTCTCTTCTCATTAAAGGTATGCGGCCCGGAAGGTGAAATTCTCAAAATTCTCAATTCGCATATAAATTAATGCACATATATCGGCAAAACTGATCACAGATAATCAATATTACATATGTGTTCTTGTTCTATTTCAGTTATACCTTGAAAATAGACCATTAGACTTGATTTGATGGAAACATCTTATATTACTACTGCTACTGGTTGTACCGTTTCAGTTATGCCTTACCATACTGGCATGTGAGATTGTCACGATGATTGATAAGCCATCTTTATTTCCTCCAAATGTATTAAAAAAAAGGTCGTGCACACAAAGAATTAAAATGTACAGTTTTGAAAAAATATTTGAAAATGACAGTCATATACCAATAATACAACTTTCTCCCATTGTGTCCTGTCTGAATTACCCAGTGTTGTCCAAAAACCGAGAATATCATGATCAGTAATTATTCCTTCTTCCTATTGTCTCCAAAATTCAACAAAATCAAATATGATATCACGAATTATTTAACAATTTACATCTGTCATTAAAACTTGTGTATAACGTTATGACGTGTATTGGCATGGAGATTTTCACGATTTCATTCGGCCGTCTTAAAATTTAAACACCCACAAACTACAGAGAAGTCAAATGGCTTTCATAACACCATAAAGTGATATATCTCTCTTGTATGAATGAGGAATATAAGTAATGATGAGTTAACGATGTTCATAACTTCACACATACGCTACACAAAGTCGTAGCAAGGTACATTCAAATTACACTTTATGCAACAGGATATTATTTCATGTTTTAACCAGTGCAAAAAATCGCTATACGTTTTACGACAGTGTAGAAGGTAGACATGAAATATCTGAACAAAGGAATAGTATGCGTTGTTAAAGTTTGAATAACAAATAACAAATCATGTAGTAAAATCAATTTGGACCGAATACGGCAGATTTGAGTTTCTCAATCTATTATGATTAAACTTATGCTGTACTGCCGACATGCAGACAATGTCTATAATCACTCTCAACCCTTGATCGGATCGACCGCAGTTTGACTGCAATCTGATCACGGTTGATCGCGATCAGATTGCAGTCAGACCGCGGTTGACCGCGATCAAACTGCAATCTGATTGCAGTTGACCGCGATCAGATTGCAGTCAGACCGCGGTTGACCGCGATCAGATTGCAGTCAGACCGCGGTTGACCGCGATCAAACTGCAATCTGAATGCAGTTGATCGCGATCAGACTGCAATCAGACCGCGGTTTTCAGGTAACTAATTCTGCAAGGGTCTGTACCACAACCCTACTTTTGGTGACTTAGATGACTTGGAATTCTTGCGCGTTGAGGGTTACGGGGCTTTAATAAGTGCGATTACGCCCAAATTAGCGAAAACTGGCACTTTTTTGGTCTTCGGAAATGGATAAAAGTTCTTCGTGATGGTCCCAGGAGCAATTAGATGGGTCACAACCCTATTTTTGCAACTTTGAAAATTTTAGTGGGTAAGAGTTATGCCCCTTGATAAAGCGATTTCATCAAATATTGGGAAAACCGTCGCTTTTTTGGAATTTTTGGACCAACTTATGTCGTTCGAAATGATCTCAGCTACATTTTGATATACCACAACCCTACTTTTGGTGACTTAGATGACTTGGAATTCTTGCGCGTTGAGAGTTATGCCCCTTGATTAAGCGATTTCATCAAATATTGGGAAAACCGTCGCTTTTTTGGAATTTTTGGACCAACTTATGTCGTTCGAAATGATCTCAGCTACATTTTGATATACCACAACCCTACTTTTGGTGACTTAGATGACTTGGAATTCTTGCGCGTTGAGAGTTATGCCCCTTGATTAAGCGATTTCATCAAATATTGGGAAAACCGTCGCTTTTTTGGAATTTTTGGACCAACTTATGTCGGTCGAAATGATCTCAGCTACATTTTGATATACCACAACCCTACTTTTGGTGACTTAGATGACTTGGAATTCTTGCGCGTTGAGGGTTACGGGGCTTTAATAAGTGCGATTACGCCCAAATTAGCGAAAACCGGCACTTTTTTGGTCTTCGGAAATGGATAAAAGTTCTTCGTGATGGTCCCAGGAGCAATTAGATGGGTCACAACCCTATTTTTGCAACTTTGAAAATTTTAGTGGGTAAGAGTTATGCCCCTTGATTAAGCGATTTCATCAAATATTGGGAAAACCGTCGCTTTTTTGGAATTTTTGGACCAACTTATGTCGTTCGAAATGATCTCAGCTACATTTTGATATACCACAACCCTACTTTTGGTGACTTAGATGACTTGGAATTCTTGCGCGTTGAGAGTTATGCCCCTTGATTAAGCGATTTCATCAAATATTGGGAAAACCGTCGCTTTTTTGGAATTTTTGGACCAACTTATGTCGTTCGAAATGATCTCAGCTACATTTTGATATACCACAACCCTACTTTTGGTGACTTAGATGACTTGGAATTCTTGCGCGTTGAGGGTTACGGGGCTTTAATAAGTGCGATTACGCCCAAATTAGCGAAAACCGGCACTTTTTTGGTCTTCGGAAATGGATAAAAGTTCTTCGTGATGGTCCCAGGAGCAATTAGATGGGTCACAACCCTATTTTTGCAACTTTGAAAATTTTAGTGGGTAAGAGTTATGTCCCTTGATTAAGCGATTTCATCAAATATTGGGAAAACCGTCGCTTTTTTGGAATTTTTGGACCAACTTATGTCGTTCGAAATGATCTCAGCTACATTTTGATATACCACAACCCTACTTTTGGTGACTTAGATGACTTGGAATTCTTGCGCGTTGAGAGTTATGCCCCTCGATTAAGCGATTTCATCAAATATTGGGAAAACCGTCGCTTTTTTGGAATTTTTGGACCAACTTATGTCGTTCGAAATGATCTCAGCTACATTTTGATATACCACAACCCTACTTTTGGTGACTTAGATGACTTGGAATTCTTGCGCGTTGAGGGTTACGGGGCTTTAATAAGTGCGATTACGCCCAAATTAGCGAAAACTGGCACTTTTTTGGTCTTCGGAAATGGATAAAAGTTCTTCGTGATGGTCCCAGGAGCAATTAGATGGGTCACAACCCTATTTTTGCAACTTTGAAAATTTTAGTGGGTAAGAGTTATGCCCCTTGATTAAGCGATTTCATCAAATATTGGGAAAACCGTCGCTTTTTTGGAATTTTTGGACCAACTTATGTCGTTCGAAATGATCTCAGCTACATTTTGATATACCACAACCCTACTTTTGGTGACTTAGATGACTTGGAATTCTTGCGCGTTGAGAGTTATGCCCCTTGATTAAGCGATTTCATCAAATATTGGGAAAACCGTCGCTTTTTTGGAATTTTTGGACCAACTTATGTCGTTCGAAATGATCTCAGCTACATTTTGATATACCACAACCCTACTTTTGGTGACTTAGATGACTTGGAATTCTTGCGCGTTGAGAGTTATGCCCCTTGATTAAGCGATTTCATCAAATATTGGGAAAACCGTCGCTTTTTTGGAATTTTTGGACCAACTTATGTCGTTCGAAATGATCTCAGCTACATTTTGATATACCACAACCCTACTTTTGGTGACTTAGATGACTTGGAATTCTTGCGCGTTGAGGGTTACGGGGCTTTAATAAGTGCGATTACGCCCAAATTAGCGAAAACCGGCACTTTTTTGGTCTTCGGAAATGGATAAAAGTTCTTCGTGATGGTCCCAGGAGCAATTAGATGGGTCACAACCCTATTTTTGCAACTTTGAAAATTTTAGTGGGTAAGAGTTATGCCCCTTGATTAAGCGATTTCATCAAATATTGGGAAAACCGTCGCTTTTTTGGAATTTTTGGACCAACTTATGTCGTTCGAAATGATCTCAGCTACATTTTGATATACCACAACCCTACTTTTGGTGACTTAGATGACTTGGAATTCTTGCGCGTTGAGAGTTATGCCCCTTGATTAAGCGATTTCATCAAATATTGGGAAAACCGTCGCTTTTTTGGAATTTTTGGACCAACTTATGTCGTTCGAAATGATCTCAGCTACATTTTGATATACCACAACCCTACTTTTGGTGACTTAGATGACTTGGAATTCTTGCGCGTTGAGAGTTATGCCCCTTGATTAAGCGATTTCATCAAATATTGGGAAAACCGTCGCTTTTTTGGAATTTTTGGACCAACTTATGTCGTTCGAAATGATCTCAGCTACATTTTGATATACCACAACCCTACTTTTGGTGACTTAGATGACTTGGAATTCTTGCGCGTTGAGGGTTACGGGGCTTTAATAAGTGCGATTACGCCCAAATTAGCGAAAACCGGCACTTTTTTGGTCTTCGGAAATGGATAAAAGTTCTTCGTGATGGTCCCAGGAGCAATTAGATGGGTCACAACCCTATTTTTGCAACTTTGAAAATTTTAGTGGGTAAGAGTTATGCCCCTTGATTAAGCGATTTCATCAAATATTGGGAAAACCGTCGCTTTTTTGGAATTTTTGGACCAACTTATGTCGTTCGAAATGATCTCAGCTACATTTTGATATACCACAACCCTACTTTTGGTGACTTAGATGACTTGGAATTCTTGCGCGTTGAGAGTTATGCCCCTTGATTAAGCGATTTCATCAAATATTGGGAAAACCGTCGCTTTTTTGGAATTTTTGGACCAACTTATGTCGTTCGAAATGATCTCAGCTACATTTTGATATACCACAACCCTACTTTTGGTGACTTAGATGACTTGGAATTCTTGCGCGTTGAGAGTTATGCCCCTTGATTAAGCGATTTCATCAAATATTGGGAAAACCGTCGCTTTTTTGGAATTTTTGGACCAACTTATGTCGTTCGAAATGATCTCAGCTACATTTTGATATACCCAAACCCTACTTTTGGTGACTAAGATGACTTGGAATTCTTGCGCGTTGAGGGTTACGGGGCTTTAATAAGTGCGATTACGCCCAAATTAGCGAAAACCGGCACTTTTTTGGTCTTCGGAAATGGATAAAAGTTCTTCGTGATGGTCCCAGGAGCAATTAGATGGGTCACAACCCTATTTTTGCAACTTTGAAAATTTTAGTGGGTAAGAGTTATGCCCCTTGATTAAGCGATTTCATCAAATATTGGGAAAACCGTCGCTTTTTTGGAATTTTTGGACCAACTTATGTCGTTCAAAATGATCTCAGCTACATTTTGATATACCACAACCCTACTTTTGGTGACTTAGATGACTTGGAATTCTTGGGCGTTGAGAGTTATGCCCCTTGATTAAGCGATTTCATCAAATATTGGGAAAACCGTCGCTTTTTTGGAATTTTTGGACCAACTTATGTCGTTCGAAATGATCTCAGCTACATTTTGATATACCACAACCCTACTTTTGGTGACTTAGATGACTTGGAATTCTTGCGCGTTGAGGGTTACGGGGCTTTAATAAGTGCGATTACGCCCAAATTAGCGAAAACTGGCACTTTTTTGGTCTTCGGAAATGGATAAAAGTTCTTCGTGATGGTCCCAGGAGCAATTAGATGGGTCACAACCCTATTTTTGTAACTTTGAAAATTTTAGTGGGTAAGAGTTATGCCCCTTGATTAAGCGATTTCATCAAATATTGGGAAAACCGTCGCTTTTTTGGAATTTTTGGACCAACTTATGTCGTTCGAAATGATCTCAGCTACATTTTGATATACCACAACCCTACTTTTGGTGACTTAGATGACTTGGAATTCTTGCGCGTTGAGGGTTACGGGGCTTTAATAAGTGCGATTACGCCCAAATTAGCGAAAACCGGCACTTTTTTGGTCTTCGGAAATGGATAAAAGTTCTTCGTGATGGTCCCAGGAGCAATTAGATGGGTCACAACCCTATTTTTGCAACTTTGAAAATTTTAGTGGGTAAGAGTTATGCCCCTTGATTAAGCGATTTATTCAAATATTGGGAAAACCGTCGCTTTTTTGGAATTTTTGGACCAACTTATGTCGTTCGAAATGATCTCAGCTACATTTTGATATACCACAACCCTACTTTTGGTGACTTAGATGACTTGGAATTCTTGCGCGTTGAGAGTTATGCCCCTTGATTAAGCGATTTCATCAAATATTGGGAAAACCGTCGCTTTTTTGGAATTTTTGGACCAACTTATGTCGTTCGAAATGATCTCAGCTACATTTTGATATACCACAACCCTACTTTTGGTGACTTAGATGACTTGGAATTCTTGCGCGTTGAGAGTTATGCCCCTTGATTAAGCGATTTCATCAAATATTGGGAAAACCGTCGCTTTTTTGGAATTTTTGGACCAACTTATGTCGTTCGAAATGATCTCAGCTACATTTTGATATACCACAACCCTACTTTTGGTGACTTAGATGACTTGGAATTCTTGCGCGTTGAGGGTTACGGGGCTTTAATAAGTGCGATTACGCCCAAATTAGCGAAAACCGGCACTTTTTTGGTCTTCGGAAATGGATAAAAGTTCTTCGTGATGGTCCCAGGAGCAAATAGATGGGTCACAACCCTATTTTTGCAACTTTGAAAATTTTAGTGGGTAAGAGTTATGCCCCTTGATTAAGCGATTTCATCAAATATTGGGAAAACCGTCGCTTTTTTGGAATTTTTGGACCAACTTATGTCGTTCGAAATGATCTCAGCTACATTTTGATATACCACAACCCTACTTTTGGTGACTTAGATGACTTGGAATTCTTGCGCGTTGAGAGTTATGCCCCTTGATTAAGCGATTTCATCAAATATTGGGAAAACCGTCGCTTTTTTGGAATTTTTGGACCAACTTATGTCGTTCGAAATGATCTCAGCTACATTTTGATATACCACAACCCTACTTTTGGTGACTTAGATGACTTGGAATTCTTGCGCGTTGAGAGTTATGCCCCTTGATTAAGCGATTTCATCAAATATTGGGAAAACCGTCGCTTTTTTGGAATTTTTGGACCAACTTATGTCGTTCGAAATGATCTCAGCTACATTTTGATATACCACAACCCTACTTTTGGTGACTTAGATGACTTGGAATTCTTGCGCGTTGAGAGTTATGCCCCTTGATTAAGCGATTTCATCAAATATTGGGAAAACCGTCGCTTTTTTGGAATTTTTGGACCAACTTATGTCGTTCGAAATGATCTCAGCTACATTTTGATATACCACAACCCTACTTTTGGTGACTTAGATGACTTGGAATTCTTGCGCGTTGAGGGTTACGGGGCTTTAATAAGTGCGATTACGCCCAAATTAGCGAAAACCGGCACTTTTTTGGTCTTCGGAAATGGATAAAAGTTCTTCGTGATGGTCCCAGAAGCAAATAGATGGGTCACAACCCTATTTTTGCAACTTTGAAAATTTTAGTGGGTAAGAGTTATGCCCCTTGATTAAGCGATTTCATCAAATATTGGGAAAACCGTCGCTTTTTTGGAATTTTTGGACCAACTTATGTCGTTCGAAATGATCTCAGCTACATTTTGATATACCACAACCCTACTTTTGGTGACTTAGATGACTTGGAATTCTTGCGCGTTGAGAGTTATGCCCCTTGATTAAGCGATTTCATCAAATATTGGGAAAACCGTCGCTTTTTTGGAATTTTTGGACCAACTTATGTCGTTCGAAATGATCTCAGCTACATTTTGATATACCACAACCCTACTTTTGGTGACTTAGATGACTTGGAATTCTTGCGCGTTGAGGGTTACGGGGCTTTAATAAGTGCGATTACGCCCAAATTAGCGAAAACTGGCACTTTTTTGGTCTTCGGAAATGGATAAAAGTTCTTCGTGATGGTCCCAGGAGCAATTAGATGGGTCACAACCCTATTTTTGCAACTTTGAAAATTTTAGTGGGTAAGAGTTATGCCCCTTGATTAAGCGATTTCATCAAATATTGGGAAAACCGTCGCTTTTTTGGAATTTTTGGACCAACTTATGTCGTTCGAAATGATCTCAGCTACATTTTGATATACCACAACCCTACTTTTGGTGACTTAGATGACTTGGAATTCTTGCGCGTTGAGAGTTATGCCCCTTGATTAAGCGATTTCATCAAATATTGGGAAAACCGTCGCTTTTTTGGAATTTTTGGACCAACTTATGTCGTTCGAAATGATCTCAGCTACATTTTGATATACCACAACCCTACTTTTGGTGACTTAGATGACTTGGAATTCTTGCGCGTTGAGAGTTATGCCCCTTGATTAAGCGATTTCATCAAATATTGGGAAAACCGTCGCTTTTTTGGAATTTTTGGACCAACTTATGTCGTTCGAAATGATCTCAGCTACATTTTGATATACCACAACCCTACTTTTGGTGACTTAGATGACTTGGAATTATTGCGCGTTGAGGGTTACGGGGCTTTAATAAGTGCGATTACGCCCAAATTAGCGAAAACCGGCACTTTTTTGGTCTTCGGAAATGGATAAAAGTTCTTCGTGATGGTCCCAGGAGCAATTAGATGGGTCACAACCCTATTTTTGCAACTTTGAAAATTTTAGTGGGTAAGAGTTATGCCCCTTGATTAAGCGATTTCATCAAATATTGGGAAAACCGTCGCTTTTTTGGAATTTTTGGACCAACTTATGTCGTTCGAAATGATCTCAGCTACATTTTGATATACCACAACCCTACTTTTGGTGACTTAGATGACTTGGAATTCTTGCGCGTTGAGAGTTATGCCCCTTGATTAAGCGATTTCATCAAATATTGGGAAAACCGTCGCTTTTTTGGAATTTTTGGACCAACTTATGTCGTTCGAAATGATCTCAGCTACATTTTGATATACCACAACCCTACTTTTGGTGACTTAGATGACTTGGAATTCTTGCGCTTTGAGAGTTATGCCCCTTGATTAAGCGATTTCATCAAATATTGGGAAAACCGTCGCTTTTTTGGAATTTTTGGACCAACTTATGTCGTTCGAAATGATCTCAGCTACATTTTGATATACCACAACCCTACTTTTGGTGACTTAGATGACTTGGAATTCTTGCGCGTTGAGAGTTATGCCCCTTGATTAAGCGATTTCATCAAATATTGGGAAAACCGTCGCTTTTTTGGAATTTTTGGACCAACTTATGTCGTTCGAAATGATCTCAGCTACATTTTGATATACCACAACCCTACTTTTGGTGACTTAGATGACTTGGAATTCTTGCGCGTTGAGGGTT
The DNA here is from genome assembly GCA_916613615.1 of Steromphala cineraria. Lineage (NCBI taxonomy): Eukaryota > Metazoa > Mollusca > Gastropoda > Trochida > Trochidae > Steromphala > Steromphala cineraria. Next base: position 28,745,923 of record OU744726.1, on the reverse strand, counting down.
ACGGGGCTTTAATAAGTGCGATTACGCCCAAATTAGCGAAAACCGGCACTTTTTTGGTCTTCGGAAGTGGATAAAAGTTCTTCGTGATGGTCCCAGGAGCAAATAGATGGGTCACAACCCTATTTTTGCAACTTTGAAAATTTTAGTGGGTAAGAGTTATGCCCCTTGATTAAGCGATTTCATCAAATATTGGGAAAACCGTCGCTTTTTTGGAATTTTTGGACCAACTTATGTCGTTCGAAATGATCTCAGCTACATTTTGATATACCACAACCCTACTTTTGGTGACTTAGATGACTTGGAATTCTTGCGCGTTGAGAGTTATGCCCCTTGATTAAGCGATTTCATCAAATATTGGGAAAACCGTCGCTTTTTTGGAATTTTTGGACCAACTTATGTCGTTCGAAATGATCTCAGCTACATTTTGATATACCACAACCCTACTTTTGGTGACTTAGATGACTTGGAATTCTTGCGCGTTGAGAGTTATGCCCCTTGATTAAGCGATTTCATCAAATATTGGGAAAACCGTCGCTTTTTTGGAATTTTTGGACCAACTTATGTCGTTCGAAATGATCTCAGCTACATTTTGATATACCACAACCCTACTTTTGGTGACTTAGATGACTTGGAATTCTTGCGCGTTGAGAGTTATGCCCCTTGATTAAGCGATTTCATCAAATATTGGGAAAACCGTCGCTTTTTTGGAATTTTTGGACCAACTTATGTCGTTCGAAATGATCTCAGCTACATTTTGATATACCACAACCCTACTTTTGGTGACTTAGATGACTTGGAATTCTTGCGCGTTGAGGGTTACGGGGCTTTAATAAGTGCGATTACGCCCAAATTAGCGAAAACCGGCACTTTTTTGGTCTTCGGAAATGGATAAAAGTTCTTCGTGATGGTCCCAGGAGCAAATAGATGGGTCACAACCCTATTTTTGCAACTTTGAAAATTTTAGTGGGTAAGAGTTATGCCCCTTGATTAAGCGATTTCATCAAATATTGGGAAAACCGTCGCTTTTTTGGAATTTTTGGACCAACTTATGTCGTTCGAAATGATCTCAGCTACATTTTGATATACCACAACCCTACTTTTGGTGACTTAGATGACTTGGAATTCTTGCGCGTTGAGAGTTATGCCCCTTGATTAAGCGATTTCATCAAATATTGGGAAAACCGTCGCTTTTTTGGAATTTTTGGACCAACTTATGTCGTTCGAAATGATCTCAGCTACATTTTGATATACCACAACCCTACTTTTGGTGACTTAGATGACTTGGAATTCTTGCGCGTTGAGGGTTACGGGGCTTTAATAAGTGCGATTACGCCCAAATTAGCGAAAACTGGCACTTTTTTGGTCTTCGGAAATGGATAAAAGTTCTTCGTGATGGTCCCAGGAGCAATTAGATGGGTCACAACCCTATTTTTGCAACTTTGAAAATTTTAGTGGGTAAGAGTTATGCCCCTTGATTAAGCGATTTCATCAAATATTGGGAAAACCGTCGCTTTTTTGGAATTTTTGGACCAACTTATGTCGTTCGAAATGATCTCAGCTACATTTTGATATACCACAACCCTACTTTTGGTGACTTAGATGACTTGGAATTCTTGCGCGTTGAGAGTTATGCCCCTTGATTAAGCGATTTCATCAAATATTGGGAAAACCGTCGCTTTTTTGGAATTTTTGGACCAACTTATGTCGTTCGAAATGATCTCAGCTACATTTTGATATACCACAACCCTACTTTTGGTGACTTAGATGACTTGGAATTCTTGCGCGTTGAGAGTTATGCCCCTTGATTAAGCGATTTCATCAAATATTGGGAAAACCGTCGCTTTTTTGGAATTTTTGGACCAACTTATGTCGTTCGAAATGATCTCAGCTACATTTTGATATACCACAACCCTACTTTTGGTGACTTAGATGACTTGGAATTATTGCGCGTTGAGGGTTACGGGGCTTTAATAAGTGCGATTACGCCCAAATTAGCGAAAACCGGCACTTTTTTGGTCTTCGGAAATGGATAAAAGTTCTTCGTGATGGTCCCAGGAGCAATTAGATGGGTCACAACCCTATTTTTGCAACTTTGAAAATTTTAGTGGGTAAGAGTTATGCCCCTTGATTAAGCGATTTCATCAAATATTGGGAAAACCGTCGCTTTTTTGGAATTTTTGGACCAACTTATGTCGTTCGAAATGATCTCAGCTACATTTTGATATACCACAACCCTACTTTTGGTGACTTAGATGACTTGGAATTCTTGCGCGTTGAGAGTTATGCCCCTTGATTAAGCGATTTCATCAAATATTGGGAAAACCGTCGCTTTTTTGGAATTTTTGGACCAACTTATGTCGTTCGAAATGATCTCAGCTACATTTTGATATACCACAACCCTACTTTTGGTGACTTAGATGACTTGGAATTCTTGCGCGTTGAGAGTTATGCCCCTTGATTAAGCGATTTCATCAAATATTGGGAAAACCGTCGCTTTTTTGGAATTTTTGGACCAACTTATGTCGTTCGAAATGATCTCAGCTACATTTTGATATACCACAACCCTACTTTTGGTGACTTAGATGACTTGGAATTCTTGCGCGTTGAGAGTTATGCCCCTTGATTAAGCGATTTCATCAAATATTGGGAAAACCGTCGCTTTTTTGGAATTTTTGGACCAACTTATGTCGTTCGAAATGATCTCAGCTACATTTTGATATACCACAACCCTACTTTTGGTGACTTAGATGACTTGGAATTCTTGCGCGTTGAGGGTTACGGGGCTTTAATAAGTGCGATTACGCCCAAATTAGCGAAAACTGGCACTTTTTTGGTCTTCGGAAATGGATAAAAGTTCTTCGTGATGGTCCCAGGAGCAATTAGATGGGTCACAACCCTATTTTTGCAACTTTGAAAATTTTAGTGGGTAAGAGTTATGCCCCTTGATTAAGCGATTTCATCAAATATTGGGAAAACCGTCGCTTTTTTGGAATTTTTGGACCAACTTATGTCGTTCGAAATGATCTCAGCTACATTTTGATATACCACAACCCTACTTTTGGTGACTTAGATGACTTGGAATTCTTGCGCGTTGAGAGTTATGCCCCTTGATTAAGCGATTTCATCAAATATTGGGAAAACCGTCGCTTTTTTGGAATTTTTGGACCAACTTATGTCGTTCGAAATGATCTCAGCTACATTTTGATATACCACAACCCTACTTTTGGTGACTTAGATGACTTGGAATTCTTGCGCGTTGAGAGTTATGCCCCTTGATTAAGCGATTTCATCAAATATTGGGAAAACCGTCGCTTTTTTGGAATTTTTGGACCAACTTATGTCGTTCGAAATGATCTCAGCTACATTTTGATATACCACAACCCTACTTTTGGTGACTTAGATGACTTGGAATTATTGCGCGTTGAGGGTTACGGGGCTTTAATAAGTGCGATTACGCCCAAATTAGCGAAAACCGGCACTTTTTTGGTCTTCGGAAATGGATAAAAGTTCTTCGTGATGGTCCCAGGAGCAATTAGATGGGTCACAACCCTATTTTTGCAACTTTGAAAATTTTAGTGGGTAAGAGTTATGCCCCTTGATTAAGCGATTTCATCAAATATTGGGAAAACCGTCGCTTTTTTGGAATTTTTGGACCAACTTATGTCGTTCGAAATGATCTCAGCTACATTTTGATATACCACAACCCTACTTTTGGTGACTTAGATGACTTGGAATTCTTGCGCGTTGAGAGTTATGCCCCTTGATTAAGCGATTTCATCAAATATTGGGAAAACCGTCGCTTTTTTGGAATTTTTGGACCAACTTATGTCGTTCGAAATGATCTCAGCTACATTTTGATATACCACAACCCTACTTTTGGTGACTTAGATGACTTGGAATTCTTGCGCTTTGAGAGTTATGCCCCTTGATTAAGCGATTTCATCAAATATTGGGAAAACCGTCGCTTTTTTGGAATTTTTGGACCAACTTATGTCGTTCGAAATGATCTCAGCTACATTTTGATATACCACAACCCTACTTTTGGTGACTTAGATGACTTGGAATTCTTGCGCGTTGAGAGTTATGCCCCTTGATTAAGCGATTTCATCAAATATTGGGAAATCTGTCGCTTTTTTGGAATTTTTGGACCAACTTATGTCGTTCGAAATGATCTCAGCTACATTTTGATATACCACAACCCTACTTTTGGTGACTTAGATGACTTGGAATTCTTGCGCGTTGAGAGTTATGCCCCTTGATTAAGCGATTTCATCAAATATTGGGAAAACCGTCGCTTTTTTGGAATTTTTGGACCAACTTATGTCGTTCGAAATGATCTCAGCTACATTTTGATATACCACAACCCTTCTTTTGGTGACTTAGATGACTTGGAATTCTTGCGCGTTGAGGGTTACGGGGCTTTAATAAGTGCGATTACGCCCAAATTAGCGAAAACCGGCACTTTTTTGGTCTTCGGAAATGGATAAAAGTTCTTCGTGATGGTCCCAGGAGCAATTAGATGGGTCACAACCCTATTTTTGCAACTTTGAAAATTTTAGTGGGTAAGAGTTATGCCCCTTGATTAAGCGATTTCATCAAATATTGGGAAAACCGTCGCTTTTTTGGAATTTTTGGACCAACTTATGTCGTTCGAAATGATCTCAGCTACATTTTGATATACCACAACCCTACTTTTGGTGACTTAGATGACTTGGAATTCTTGCGCGTTGAGAGTTATGCCCCTTGATTAAGCGATTTCATCAAATATTGGGAAAACCGTCGCTTTTTTGGAATTTTTGGACCAACTTATGTCGTTCGAAATGATCTCAGCTACATTTTGATATACCACAACCCTACTTTTGGTGACTTAGATGACTTGGAATTCTTGCGCGTTGAGAGTTATGCCCCTTGATTAAGCGATTTCATCAAATATTGGGAAAACCGTCGCTTTTTTGGAATTTTTGGACCAACTTATGTCGTTCGAAATGATCTCAGCTACATTTTGATATACCACAACCCTACTTTTGGTGACTTAGATGACTTGGAATTCTTGCGCGTTGAGGGTTACGGGGCTTTAATAAGTGCGATTACGCCCAAATTAGCGAAAACTGGCACTTTTTTGGTCTTCGGAAATGGATAAAAGTTCTTCGTGATGGTCCCAGGAGCAATTAGATGGGTCACAACCCTATTTTTGCAACTTTGAAAATTTTAGTGGGTAAGAGTTATGCCCCTTGATTAAGCGATTTCATCAAATATTGGGAAAACCGTCGCTTTTTTGGAATTTGTGGACCAACTTATGTCGTTCGAAATGATCTCAGCTACATTTTGATATACCACAACCCTACTTTTGGTGACTTAGATGACTTGGAATTCTTGCGCGTTGAGAGTTATGCCCCTTGATTAAGCGATTTCATCAAATATTGGGAAAACCGTCGCTTTTTTGGAATTTTTGGACCAACTTATGTCGTTCGAAATGATCTCAGCTACATTTTGATATACCACAACCCTACTTTTGGTGACTTAGATGACTTGGAATTCTTGCGCGTTGAGAGTTATGCCCCTTGATTAAGCGATTTCATCAAATATTGGGAAAACCGTCGCTTTTTTGGAATTTTTGGACCAACTTATGTCGTTCGAAATGATCTCAGCTACATTTTGATATACCACAACCCTACTTTTGGTGACTTAGATGACTTGGAATTCTTGCGCGTTGAGGGTTACGGGGCTTTAATAAGTGCGATTACGCCCAAATTAGCGAAAACCGGCACTTTTTTGGTCTTCGGAAATGGATAAAAGTTCTTCGTGATGGTCCCAGGAGCAATTAGATGGGTCACAACCCTATTTTTGCAACTTTGAAAATTTTAGTGGGTAAGAGTTATGCCCCTTGATTAAGCGATTTCATCAAATATTGGGAAAACCGTCGCTTTTTTGGAATTTTTGGACCAACTTATGTCGTTCGAAATGATCTCAGCTACATTTTGATATACCACAACCCTACTTTTGGTGACTTAGATGACTTGAAATTCTTGCGCGTTGAGAGTTATGCCCCTTGATTAAGCGATTTCATCAAATATTGGGAAAACCGTCGCTTTTTTGGAATTTTTGGACCAACTTATGTCGTTCGAAATGATCTCAGCTACATTTTGATATACCACAACCCTACTTTTGGTGACTTAGATGACTTGGAATTCTTGCGCGTTGAGAGTTATGCCCCTTGATTAAGCGATTTCATCAAATATTGGGAAAACCGTCGCTTTTTTGGAATTTTTGGACCAACTTATGTCGTTCGAAATGATCTCAGCTACATTTTGATATACCACAACCCTACTTTTGGTGACTTAGATGACTTGGAATTCTTGCGCGTTGAGGGTTACGGGGCTTTAATAAGTGCAATTACGCCCAAATTAGCGAAAACCGGCACTTTTTTGGTCTTCGGAAATGGATAAAAGTTCTTCGTGATGGTCCCAGGAGCAATTAGATGGGTCACAACCCTATTTTTGCAACTTTGAAAATTTTAGTGGGTAAGAGTTATGCCCCTTGATTAAGCGATTTCATCAAATATTGGGAAAACCGTCGCTTTTTTGGAATTTTTGGACCAACTTATGTCGTTCGAAATGATCTCAGCTACATTTTGATATACCACAACCCTACTTTTGGTGACTTAGATGACTTGGAATTCTTGCGCGTTGAGAGTTATGCCCCTTGATTAAGCGATTTCATCAAATATTGGGAAAACCGTCGCTTTTTTGGAATTTTTGGACCAACTTATGTCGTTCGAAATGATCTCAGCTACATTTTGATATACCACAACCCTACTTTTGGTGACTTAGATGACTTGGAATTCTTGCGCGTTGAGAGTTATGCCCCTTGATTAAGCGATTTCATCAAATATTGGGAAAACCGTCGCTTTTTTGGAATTTTTGGACCAACTTATGTCGTTCGAAATGATCTCAGCTACATTTTGATATACCACAACCCTACTTTTGGTGACTTAGATGACTTGGAATTCTTGCGCGTTGAGTGTTACGGGGCTTTAATAAGTGCGATTACGCCCAAATTAGCGAAAACCGGCACTTTTTTGGTCTTCGGAAATGGATAAAAGTTCTTCGTGATGGTCCCAGGAGCAATTAGATGGGTCACAACCCTATTTTTGCAACTTTGAAAATTTTAGTGGGTAAGAGTTATGCCCCTTGATTAAGCGATTTCATCAAATATTGGGAAAACCGTCGCTTTTTTGGAATTTTTGGACCAACTTATGTCGTTCGAAATGATCTCAGCTACATTTTGATATACCACAACCCTACTTTTGGTGACTTAGATGACTTGGAATTCTTGCGCGTTGAGAGTTATGCCCCTTGATTAAGCGATTTCATCAAATATTGGGAAAACCGTCGCTTTTTTGGAATTTTTGGACCAACTTATGTCGTTCGAAATGATCTCAGCTACATTTTGATATACCACAACCCTACTTTTGGTGACTTAGATGACTTGGAATTCTTGCGCGTTGAGGGTTACGGGGCTTTAATAAGTGCGATTACGCCCAAATTAGCGAAAACTGGCACTTTTTTGGTCTTCGGAAATGGATAAAAGTTCTTCGTGATGGTCCCAGGAGCAATTAGATGGGTCACAACCCTATTTTTGCAACTTTGAAAATTTTAGTGGGTAAGAGTTATGCCCCTTGATTAAGCGATTTCATCAAATATTGGGAAAACCGTCGCTTTTTTGGAATTTTTGGACCAACTTATGTCGTTCGAAATGATCTCAGCTACATTTTGATATACCACAACCCTACTTTTGGTGACTTAGATGACTTGGAATTCTTGCGCGTTGAGAGTTATGCCCCTTGATTAAGCGATTTCATCAAATATTGGGAAAACCGTCGCTTTTTTGGAATTTTTGGACCAACTTATGTCGTTCGAAATGATCTCAGCTACATTTTGATATGCCACAACCCTACTTTTGGTGACTTAGATGACTTGGAATTCTTGCGCGTTGAGGGTTACGGGGCTTTAATAAGTGCGATTACGCCCAAATTAGCGAAAACCGGCACTTTTTTGGTCTTCGGAAATGGATAAAAGTTCTTCGTGATGGTCCCAGGAGCAATTAGATGGGTCACAACCCTATTTTTGCAACTTTGAAAATTTTAGTGGGTAAGAGTTATGCCCCTTGATTAAGCGATTTCATCAAATATTGGGAAAACCGTCGCTTTTTTGGAATTTTTGGACCAACTTATGTCGTTCGAAATGATCTCAGCTACATTTTGATATACCACAACCCTACTTTTGGTGACTTAGATGACTTGGAATTCTTGCGCGTTGAGAGTTATGCCCCTTGATTAAGCGATTTCATCAAATATTGGGAAAACCGTCGCTTTTTTGGAATTTTTGGACCAACTTATGTCGTTCGAAATGATCTCAGCTACATTTTGATATACCACAACCCTACTTTTGGTGACTTAGATGACTTGGAATTCTTGCGCGTTGAGAGTTATGCCCCTTGATTAAGCGATTTCATCAAATATTGGGAAAACCGTCGCTTTTTTGGAATTTTTGGACCAACTTATGTCGTTCGAAATGATCTCAGCTACATTTTGATATACCACAACCCTACTTTTGGTGACTTAGATGACTTGGAATTCTTGCGCGTTGAGGGTTACGGGGCTTTAATAAGTGCGATTACGCCCAAATTAGCGAAAACTGGCACTTTTTTGGTCTTCGGAAATGGATAAAAGTTCTTCGTGATGGTCCCAGGAGCAATTAGATGGGTCACAACCCTATTTTTGCAACTTTGAAAATTTTAGTGGGTAAGAGTTATGCCCCTTGATTAAGCGATTTCATCAAATATTGGGAAAACCGTCGCTTTTTTGGAATTTTTGGACCAACTTATGTCGTTCGAAATGATCTCAGCTACATTTTGATATACCACAACCCTACTTTTGGTGACTTAGATGACTTGGAATTCTTGCGCGTTGAGAGTTATGCCCCTTGATTAAGCGATTTCATCAAATATTGGGAAAACCGTCGCTTTTTGGGAATTTTTGGACCAACTTATGTCGTTCGAAATGATCTCAGCTACATTTTGATATACCACAACCCTACTTTTGGTGACTTAGATGACTTGGAATTCTTGCGCGTTGAGAGTTATGCCCCTTGATTAAGCAATTTCATCAAATATTGGGAAAACCGTCGCTTTTTTGGAATTTTTGGACCAACTTATGTCGTTCGAAATGATCTCAGCTACATTTTGATATACCACAACCCTACTTTTGGTGACTTAGATGACTTGGAATTCTTGCGTGTTGAGGGTTACGGGGCTTTAATAAGTGCGATTACGCCCAAATTAGCGAAAACCGGCACTTTTTTGGTCTTCGGAAATGGATAAAAGTTCTTCGTGATGGTCCCAGGAGCAATTAGATGGGTCACAACCCTATTTTTGCAACTTTGAAAATTTTAGTGGGTAAGAGTTATGCCCCTTGATTAAGCGATTTCATCAAATATTGGGAAAACCGTCGCTTTTTTGGAATTTTTGGACCAACTTATGTCGTTCGAAATGATCTCAGCTACATTTTGATATACCACAACCCTACTTTTGGTGACTTAGATGACTTGGAATTCTTGCGAGTTGAGAGTTATGCCCCTTGATTAAGCGATGTCATCAAATATTGGGAAAACCGTCGCTTTTTTGGAATTTTTGGACCAACTTATGTCGTTCGAAATGATCTCAGCTACATTTTGATATACCACAACCCTACTTTTGGTGACTTAGATGACTTGGAATTCTTGCGCGTTGAGAGTTATGCCCCTTGATTAAGCGATTTCATCAAATATTGGGAAAACCGTCGCTTTTTTGGAATTTTTGGACCAACTTATGTCGTTCGAAATGATCTCAGCTACATTTTGATATACCACAACCCTACTTTTGGTGACTTAGATGACTTGGAATTCTTGCGCGTTGAGGGTAACGGGGCTTTAATAAGTGCGATTACGCCCAAATTAGCGAAAACCGGCACTTTTTTGGTCTTCGGAAATGGATAAAAGTTCTTCGTGATGGTCCCAGGAGCAATTAGATGGGTCACAACCCTATTTTTGCAACTTTGAAAATTTTAGTGGGTAAGAGTTATGCCCCTTGATTAAGCGATTTCATCAAATATTGGGAAAACCGTCGCTTTTTTGGAATTTTTGGACCAACTTATGTCGTTCGAAATGATCTCAGCTACATTTTGATATACCACAACCCTACTTTTGGTGACTTAGATGACTTGGAATTCTTGCGCGTTGAGAGTTATGCCCCTTGATTAAGCGATTTCATCAAATATTGGGAAAACCGTCGCTTTTTTTGAATTTTTGGACCAACTTATGTCGTTCGAAATGATCTCAGCTACATTTTGATATACCACAACCCTACTTTTGGTGACTTAGATGACTTGGAATTCTTGCGCGTTGAGGGTTACGGGGCTTTAATAAGTGCGATTACGCCCAAATTAGCGAAAACTGGCACTTTTTTGGTCTTCGGAAATGGATAAAAGTTCTTCGTGATGGTCCCAGGAGCAATTAGATGGGTCACAACCCTATTTTTGCAACTTTGAAAATTTTAGTGGGTAAGAGTTATGCCCCTTGATTAAGCGATTTCATCAAATATTGGGAAAACCGTCGCTTTTTTGGAATTTTTGGACCAACTTATGTCGTTCGAAATGATCTCAGCTACATTTTGATATACCACAACCCTACTTTTGGTGACTTAGATGACTTGGAATTCTTGCGCGTTGAGAGTTATGCCCCTTGATTAAGCGATTTCATCAAATATTGGGAAAACCGTCGCTTTTTTGGAATTTTTGGACCAACTTATGTCGTTCGAAATGATCTCAGCTACATTTTGATATACCACAACCCTACTTTTGGTGACTTAGATGACTTGGAATTCTTGCGCGTTGAGAGTTATGCCCCTTGATTAAGCGATTTCATCAAATATTGGGAAAACCGTCGCTTTTTTGGAATTTTTGGACCAACTTATGTCGTTCGAAATGATCTCAGCTACATTTTGATATACCACAACCCTACTTTTGGTGACTTAGATGACTTGGAATTCTTGCGCGTTGAGGGTAACGGGGCTTTAATAAGTGCGATTACGCCCAAATTAGCGAAAACCGGCACTTTTTTGGTCTTCGGAAATGGATAAAAGTTCTTCGTGATGGTCCCAGGAGCAATTAGATGGGTCACAACCCTATTTTTGCAACTTTGAAAATTTTAGTGGGTAAGAGTTATGCCCCTTGATTAAGCGATTTCATCAAATATTGGGAAAACCGTCGCTTTTTTGGAATTTTTGGACCAACTTATGTCGTTCGAAATGATCTCAGCTACATTTTGATATACCACAACCCTACTTTTGGTGACTTAGATGACTTGGAATTCTTGCGCGTTGAGGGTTACGGGGCTTTAATAAGTGCGATTACGCCTAAATTAGCGAAAACTGGCACTTTTTTGGTCTTCGGAAATGGATAAAAGTTCTTCGTGATGGTCCCAGGAGCAATAAGATGGGTCACAACCCTATTTTTGCAACTTTGAAAATTTTAGTGGGTAAGAGTTATGCCCCTTGATTAAGCGATTTCATCAAATATTGGGAAAACCGTCGCTTTTTTTGAATTTTTGGACCAACTTATGTCGTTCGAAATGATCTCAGCTACATTTTGATATACCACAACCCTACTTTTGGTGACTTAGATGACTTGGAATTCTTGCGCGTTGAGAGTTATGCCCCTTGATTAAGCGATTTCATCAAATATTGGGAAAACCGTCGCTTTTTTGGAATTTTTGGACCAACTTATGTCGTTCGAAATGATCTCAGCTACATTTTGATATACCACAACCCTACTTTTGGTGACTTAGATGACTTGGAATTCTTGCGCGTTGAGGGTAACGGGGCTTTAATAAGTGCGATTACGCCCAAATTAGCGAAAACCGGCACTTTTTTGGTCTTCGGAAATGGATAAAAGTTCTTCGTGATGGTCCCAGGAGCAATTAGATGGGTCACAACCCTATTTTTGCAACTTTGAAAATTTTAGTGGGTAAGAGTTATGCCCCTTGATTAAGCGATTTCATCAAATATTGGGAAAACCGTCGCTTTTTTGGAATTTTTGGACCAACTTATGTCGTTCGAAATGATCTCAGCTACATTTTGATATACCACAACCCTACTTTTGGTGACTTAGATGACTTGGAATTCTTGCGCGTTGAGAGTTATGCCCCTTGATTAAGCGATTTCATCAAATATTGGGAAAACCGTCGCTTTTTTGGAATTTTTGGACCAACTTATGTCGTTCGAAATGATCTCAGCTACATTTTGATATACCACAACCCTACTTTTGGTGACTTAGATGACTTGGAATTCTTGCGCGTTGAGGGTTACGGGGCTTTAATAAGTGCGATTACGCCTAAATTAGCGAAAACTGGCACTTTTTTGGTCTTCGGAAATGGATAAAAGTTCTTCGTGATGGTCCCAGGAGCAATAAGATGGGTCACAACCCTATTTTTGCAACTTTGAAAATTTTAGTGGGTAAGAGTTATGCCCCTTGATTAAGCGATTGCATCAAATATTGGGAAAACCGTCGCTTTTTTGGAATTTTTGGACCAACTTATGTCGTTCGAAATGATCTCAGCTACATTTTGATATACCACAACCCTACTTTTGGTGACTTAGATGACTTGGAATTCTTGCGCGTTGAGAGTTATGCCCCTTGATTAAGCGATTTCATCAAATATTGGGAAAACCGTCGCTTTTTTGGAATTTTTGGACCAACTTATGTCGTTCGAAATGATCTCAGCTACATTTTGATATACCACAACCCTACTTTTGGTGACTTAGATGACTTGGAATTCTTGCGCGTTGAGAGTTATGCCCCTTGATTAAGCGATTTTATCAAATATTGGGAAAACCGTCGCTTTTTTGGAATTTTTGGACCAACTTATGTCGTTCGAAATGATCTCAGCTACATTTTGATATACCACAACCCTACTTTTGGTGACTTAGATGACTTGGAATTCTTGCGCGTTGAGGGTTACGGGGCTTTAATAAGTGCGATTACGCCCAAATTAGCGAAAACCGGCACTTTTTTGGTCTTCGGAAATGGATAAAAGTTCTTCGTGATGGTCCCAGGAGCAATTAGATGGGTCACAACCCTATTTTTGCAACTTTGAAAATTTTAGTGGGTAAGAGTTATGCCCCTTGATTAAGCGATTTCATCAAATATTGGGAAAACCGTCGCTTTTTTGGAATTTTTGGACCAACTTATGTCGTTCGAAATGATCTCAGCTACATTTTGATATACCACAACCCTACTTTTGGTGACTTAGATGACTTGGAATTCTTGCGCGTTGAGAGTTATGCCCCTTGATTAAGCAATTTCATCAAATATTGGGAAAACCGTCGCTTTTTTGGAATTTTTGGACCAACTTATGTCGTTCGAAATGATCTCAGCTACATTTTGATATACCACAACCCTACTTTTGGTGACTTAGATGACTTGGAATTCTTGCGCGTTGAGAGTTATGCCCCTTGATTAAGCGATTTCATCAAATATTGGGAAAACCGTCGCTTTTTTGGAATTTTTGGACCAACTTATGTCGTTCGAAATGATCTCAGCTACATTTTGATATACCACAACCCTACTTTTGGTGACTTAGATGACTTGGAATTCTTGCGCTTTGAGGGTTACGGGGCTTTAATAAGTGCGATTACGCCCAAATTAGCGAAAACCGGCACTTTTTTGGTCTTCGGAAATGGATAAAAGTTCTTCGTGATGGTCCCAGGAGCAATTAGATGGGTCACAACCCTATTTTTGCAACTTTGAAAATTTAAGTGGGTAAGAGTTATGCCCCTTGATTAAGCGATTTCATCAAATATTGGGAAAACCGTCGCTTTTTTGGAATTTTTGGACCAACTTATGTCGTTCGAAATGATCTCAGCTACATTTTGATATACCACAACCCTACTTTTGGTGACTTAGATGACTTGGAATTCTTGCGCGTTGAGAGTTATGCCCCTTGATTAAGCGATTTCATCAAATATTGGGAAAACCGTCGCTTTTTTGGAATTTTTGGACCAACTTATGTCGTTCGAAATGATCTCAGCTACATTTTGATATACCACAACCCTACTTTTGGTGACTTAGATGACTTGGAATTCTTGCGCGTTGAGGGTTACGGGGCTTTAATAAGTGCGATTACGCCCAAATTAGCGAAAACCGGCACTTTTTTGGTCTTCGGAAATGGATAAAAGTTCTTCGTGATGGTCCCAGGAGCAATTAGATGGGTCACAACCCTATTTTTGCAACTTTGAAAATTTTAGTGGGTAAGAGTTATGCCCCTTGATTAAGCGATTTCATCAAATATTGGGAAAACCGTCGCTTTTTTGGAATTTTTGGACCAACTTATGTCGTTCGAAATGATCTCAGCTACATTTTGATATACCACAACCCTACTTTTGGTGACTTAGATGACTTGGAATTCTTGCGCGTTGAGAGTTATGCCCCTTGATTAAGCGATTTCATCAAATATTGGGAAAACCGTCGCTTTTTTGGAATTTTTGGACCAACTTATGTCGTTCGAAATGATCTCAGCTACATTTTGATATACCACAACCCTACTTTTGGTGACTTAGATGACTTGGAATTCTTGCGCGTTGAGAGTTATGCCCCTTGATTAAGCGATTTCATCAAATATTGGGAAAACCGTCGCTTTTTTGGAATTTTTGGACCAACTTATGTCGTTCGAAATGATCTCAGCTACATTTTGATATACCACAACCCTACTTTTGGTGACTTAGATGACTTGGAATTCTTGCGCGTTGAGGGTTACGGGGCTTTAATAAGTGCGATTACGCCCAAATTAGCGAAAACCGGCACTTTTTTGGTCTTCGGAAATGGATAAAAGTTCTTCGTGATGGTCCCAGGAGCAATTAGATGGGTCACAACCCTATTTTTGCAACTTTGAAAATTTTAGTGGGTAAGAGTTATGCCCCTTGATTAAGCGATTTCATCAAATATTGGGAAAACCGTCGCTTTTTTGGAATTTTTGGACCAACTTATGTCGTTCGAAATGATCTCAGCTACATTTTGATATACCACAACCCTACTTTTGGTGACTTAGATGACTTGGAATTCTTGCGCGTTGAGAGTTATGCCCCTTGATTAAGCGATTTCATCAAATATTGGGAAAACCGTCGCTTTTTTGGAATTTTTGGACCAACTTATGTCGTTCGAAATGATCTCAGCTACATTTTGATATACCACAACCCTACTTTTGGTGACTTAGATGACTTGGAATTCGTGCGCGTTGAGAGTTATGCCCCTTGATTAAGCGATTTCATCAAATATTGGGAAAACCGTCGCTTTTTTGGAATTTTTGGACCAACTTATGTCGTTCGAAATGATCTCAGCTACATTTTGATATACCACAACCCTACTTTTGGTGACTTAGATGACTTGGAATTCTTGCGCGTTGAGAGTTATGCCCCTTGATTAAGCGATTTCATCAAATATTGGGAAAACCGTCGCTTTTTTGGAATTTTTGGACCAACTTATGTCGTTCGAAATGATCTCAGCTACATTTTGATATACCACAACCCTACTTTTGGTGACTTAGATGACTTGGAATTCTTGCGCGTTGAGGGTTACGGGGCTTTAATAAGTGCGATTACGCCCAAATTAGCGAAAACTGGCACTTTTTTGGTCTTCGGAAATGGATAAAAGTTCTTCGTGATGGTCCCAGGAGCAATTAGATGGGTCACAACCCTATTTTTGCAACTTTGAAAATTTTAGTGGGTAAGAGTTATGCCCCTTGATTAAGCGATTTCATCAAATATTGGGAAAACCGTCGCTTTTTTGGAATTTTTGGACCAACTTATGTCGTTCGAAATGATCTCAGCTACATTTTGATATACCACAACCCTACTTTTGGTGACTTAGATGACTTGGAATTCTTGCGCGTTGAGAGTTATGCCCCTTGATTAAGCGATTTCATCAAATATTGGGAAAACCGTCGCTTTTTTGGAATTTTTGGACCAACTTATGTCGTTCGAAATGATCTCAGCTACATTTTGATATACCACAACCCTACTTTTGGTGACTTAGATGACTTGGAATTCTTGCGCGTTGAGGGTTACGGGGCTTTAATAAGTGCGATTACGCCCAAATTAGCGAAAACCGGCACTTTTTTGGTCTTCGGAAATGGATAAAAGTTCTTCGTGATGGTCCCAGGAGCAATTAGATGGGTCACAAACCTATTTTTGCAACTTTGAAAATTTTAGTGGGTAAGAGTTATGCCCCTTGATTAAGCGATTTCATCAAATATTGGGAAAACCGTCGCTTTTTTGGAATTTTTGGACCAACTTATGTCGTTCGAAATGATCTCAGCTACATTTTGATATACCACAACCCTACTTTTGGTGACTTAGATGACTTGGAATTCTTGCGCGTTGAGAGTTATGACCCTTGATTAAGCGATTTCATCAAATATTGGGAAAACCGTCGCTTTTTTGGAATTTTTGGACCAACTTATGTCGTTCGAAATGATCTCAGCTACATTTTGATATACCACAACCCTACTTTTGGTGACTTAGATGACTTGGAATTCTTGCGCGTTGAGAGTTATGCCCCTTGATTAAGCGATTTCATCAAATATTGGGAAAACCGTCGCTTTTTTGGAATTTTTGGACCAACTTATGTCGTTCGAAATGATCTCAGCTACATTTTGATATACCACAACCCTACTTTTGGTGACTTAGATGACTTGGAATTCTTGCGCGTTGAGAGTTATGCCCCTTGATTAAGCGATTTCATCAAATATTGGGAAAACCGTCGCTTTTTTGGAATTTTTGGACCAACTTATGTCGTTCGAAATGATCTCAGCTACATTTTGATATACCACAACCCTACTTTTGGTGACTTAGATGACTTGGAATTCTTGCGCGTTGAGGGTTACGGGGCTTTAATAAGTGCGATTACGCCCAAATTAGCGAAAACTGGCACTTTTTTGGTCTTCGGAAATGGATAAAAGTTCTTCGTGATGGTCCCAGGAGCAATTAGATGGGTAACAACCCTATTTTTGCAACTTTGAAAATTTTAGTGGGTAAGAGTTATGCCCCTTAAATAAGCGATTTCATCAAATATTGGGAAAACCGTCGCTTTTTTGGAATTTTTGGACCAACTTATGTCGTTCGAAATGATCTCAGCTACATTTTGATATACCACAACCCTACTTTTGGTGACTTAGATGACTTGGAATTCTTGCGCGTTGAGAGTTATGCCCCTTGATTAAGCGATTTCATCAAATATTGGGAAAACCGTCGCTTTTTTGGAATTTTTGGACCAACTTATGTCGTTCGAAATGATCTCAGCTACATTTTGATATACCACAACCCTACTTTTGGTGACTTAGATGACTTGGAATTCTTGCGCGTTGAGGGTTACGGGGCTTTAATAAGTGCGATTACGCCCAAATTAGCGAAAACCGGCACTTTTTTGGTCTTCGGAAATGGATAAAAGTTCTTCGTGATGGTCCCAGGAGCAATTAGATGGGTCACAACCCTATTTTTGCAACTTTGAAAATTTTAGTGGGTAAGAGTTATGCCCCTTGATTAAGCGATTTCATCAAATATTGGGAAAACCGTCGCTTTTTTGGAATTTTTGGACCAACTTATGTCATTCGAAATGATCTCAGCTACATTTTGATATACCACAACCCTACTTTTGGTGACTTAGATGACTTGGAATTCTTGCGCGTTGAGAGTTATGACCCTTGATTAAGCGATTTCATCAAATATTGGGAAAACCGTCGCTTTTTTGGAATTTTTGGACCAACTTATGTCGTTCGAAATGATCTCAGCTACATTTTGATATACCACAACCCTACTTTTGGTGACTTAGATGACTTGGAATTCTTGCGCGTTGAGAGTTATGCCCCTTGATTAAGCGATTTCATCAAATATTGGGAAAACCGTCGCTTTTTTGGAATTTTTGGACCAACTTATGTCGTTCGAAATGATCTCAGCTACATTTTGATATACCACAACCCTACTTTTGGTGACTTAGATGACTTGGAATTCTTGCGCGTTGAGGGTTACGGGGCTTTAATAAGTGCGATTACGCCCAAATTAGCGAAAACCGGCACTTTTTTGGTCTTCGGAAATGGATAAAAGTTCTTCGTGATGGTCCCAGGAGCAATTAGATGGGTCACAACCCTATTTTTGCAACTTTGAAAATTTTAGTGGGTAAGAGTTATGCCCCTTGATTAAGCGATTTCATCAAATATTGGGAAAACCGTCGCTTTTTTGGAATTTTTGGACCAACTTATGTCGTTCGAAATGATCTCAGCTACATTTTGATATACCACAACCCTACTTTTGGTGACTTAGATGACTTGGAATTCTTGCGCGTTGAGAGTTATGCCCCTTGATTAAGCGATTTCATCAAATATTGGGAAAACCGTCGCTTTTTTGGAATTTTTGGACCAACTTATGTCGTTCGAAATGATCTCAGCTACATTTTGATATACCACAACCCTACTTTTGGTGACTTAGATGACTTGGAATTCTTGCGCGTTGAGGGTTACGGGGCTTTAATAAGTGCGATTACGCCCAAATTAGCGAAAATTGGCACTTTTTTGGTCTTCGGAAATGGATAAAAGTTCTTCGTGATGGTCCCAGGAGCAATTAGATGGGTCACAACCCTATTTTTGCAACTTTGAAAATTTTAGTGGGTAAGAGTTATGCCCCTTGATTAAGCGATTTCATCAAATATTGGGAAAACCGTCGCTTTTTTGGAATTTTTGGACCAACTTATGTCGTTCGAAATGATCTCAGCTACATTTTGATATACCACAACCCTACTTTTGGTGACTTAGATGACTTGGAATTCTTGCGCGTTGAGAGTTATGCCCCTTGATTAAGCGATTTCATCAAATATTGGGAAAACCGTCGCTTTTTTGGAATTTTTGGACCAACTTATGTCGTTCGAAATGATCTCAGCTACATTTTGATATACCACAACCCTACTTTTGGTGACTTAGATGACTTGGAATTCTTGCGCGTTGAGAGTTATGCCCCTTGATTAAGCGATTTCATCAAATATTGGGAAAACCGTCGCTTTTTTGGAATTTTTGGACCAACTTATGTCGTTCGAAATGATCTCAGCTACATTTTGATATACCACAACCCTACTTTTGGTGACTTAGATGACTTGGAATTCTTGCGCGTTGAGGGTTACGGGGCTTTAATAAGTGCGATTACGCCCAAATTAGCGAAAACCGGCACTTTTTTGGTCTTCGGAAATGGATAAAAGTTCTTCGCGATGGTCCCAGGAGCAATTAGATGGGTCACAACCCTATTTTTGCAACTTTGAAAATTTTAGTGGGTAAGAGTTATGCCCCTTGATTAAGCGATTTCATCAAATATTGGGAAAACCGTCGCTTTTTTGGAATTTTTGGACCAACTTATGTCGTTCGAAATGATCTCAGCTACATTTTGATATGCCACAACCCTACTTTTGGTGACTTAGATGACTTGGAATTCTTGCGCGTTGAGAGTTATGCCCCTTGATTAAGCGATTTCATCAAATATTGGGAAAACCGTCGCTTTTTTGGAATTTTTGGACCAACTTATGTCGTTCGAAATGATCTCAGCTACATTTTGATATACCACAACCCTACTTTTGGTGACTTAGATGACTTGGAATTCTTGCGCGTTGAGAGTTATGCCCCTTGATTAAGCGATTTCATCAAATATTGGGAAAACCGTCGCTTTTTTGGAATTTTTGGACCAACTTATGTCGTTCGAAATGATCTCAGCTACATTTTGATATACCACAACCCTACTTTTGGTGACTTAGATGACTTGGAATTCTTGCGCGTTGAGGGTTACGGGGCTTTAATAAGTGCGATTACGCCCAAATTAGCGAAAACCGGCACTTTTTTGGTCTTCGGAAATGGATAAAAGTTCTTCGTGATGGTCCCAGGAGCAATTAGATGGGTCACAACCCTATTTTTGCAACTTTGAAAATTTTAGTGGGTAAGAGTTATGCCCCTTGATTAAGCGATTTCATCAAATATTGGGAAAACCGTCGCTTTTTTGGAATTTTTGGACCAACTTATGTCGTTCGAAATGATCTCAGCTACATTTTGATATACCACAACCCTACTTTTGGTGACTTAGATGACTTGGAATTCTTGCGCGTTGAGGGTTACGGGGCTTTAATAAGTGCGATTACGCCCAAATTAGCGAAAACTGGCACTTTTTTGGTCTTCGGAAATGGATAAAAGTTCTTCGTGATGGTCCCAGGAGCAATTAGATGGGTCACAACCCTATTTTTGCAACTTTGAAAATTTTAGTGGGTAAGAGTTATGCCCCTTGATTAAGCGATTTCATCAAATATTGGGAAAACCGTCGCTTTTTTGGAATTTTTGGACCAACTTATGTCGTTCGAAATGATCTCAGCTACATTTTGATATACCACAACCCTACTTTTGGTGACTTAGATGACTTGGAATTCTTGCGCGTTGAGAGTTATGCCCCTTGATTAAGCGATTTCATCAAATATTGGGAAAACCGTCGCTTTTTTGGAATTTTTGGACCAACTTATGTCGTTCGAAATGATCTCAGCTACATTTTGATATACCACAACCCTACTTTTGGTGACTTAGATGACTTGGAATTCTTGCGCGTTGAGGGTTACGGGGCTTTAATAAGTGCGATTACGCCCAAATTAGCGAAAACCGGCACTTTTTTGGTCTTCGGAAATGGATAAAAGTTCTTCGCGATGGTCCCAGGAGCAATTAGATGGGTCACAACCCTATTTTTGCAACTTTGAAAATTTTAGTGGGTAAGAGTTATGCCCCTTGATTAAGCGATTTCATCAAATATTGGGAAAACCGTCGCTTTTTTGGAATTTTTGGACCAACTTATGTCGTTCGAAATGATCTCAGCTACATTTTGATATACCACAACCCTACTTTTGGTGACTTAGATGACTTGGAATTCTTGCGCGTTGAGAGTTATGCCCCTTGATTAAGCGATTTCATCAAATATTGGGAAAACCGTCGCTTTTTTGGAATTTTTGGACCAACTTATGTCGTTCGAAATGATCTCAGCTACATTTTGATATACCACAACCCTACTTTTGGTGACTTAGATGACTTGGAATTCTTGCGCGTTGAGAGTTATGCCCCTTGATTAAGCGATTTCATCAAATATTGGGAAAACCGTCGCTTTTTTTGAATTTTTGGACCAACTTATGTCGTTCGAAATGATCTCAGCTACATTTTGATATACCACAACCCTACTTTTGGTGACTTAGATGACTTGGAATTCTTGCGCGTTGAGGGTTACGGGGCTTTAATAAGTGCGATTACGCCCAAATTAGCGAAAACCGGCACTTTTTTGGTCTTCGGAAATGGATAAAAGTTCTTCGTGATGGTCCCAGGAGCAATTAGATGGGTCACAACCCTATTTTTGCAACTTTGAAAATTTTAGTGGGTAAGAGTTATGCCCCTTGATTAAGCGATTTCATCAAATATTGGGAAAACCGTCGCTTTTTTTGAATTTTTGGACCAACTTATGTCGTTCGAAATGATCTCAGCTACATTTTGATATACCACAACCCTACTTTTGGTGACTTAGATGACTTGGAATTCTTGCGCGTTGAGAGTTATGCCCCTTGATTAAGCGATTTCATCAAATATTGGGAAAACCGTCGCTTTTTTGGAATTTTTGGACCAACTTATGTCGTTCGAAATGATCTCAGCTACATTTTGATATGCCACAACCCTACTTTTGGTGACTTAGATGACTTGGAATTCTTGCGCGTTGAGGGTTACGGGGCTTTAATAAGTGCGATTACGCCCAAATTAGCGAAAACTGGCACTTTTTTGGTCTTCGGAAATGGATAAAAGTTCTTCGTGATGGTCCCAGGAGCAATTAGATGGGTCACAACCCTATTTTTGCAACTTTGAAAATTTTAGTGGGTAAGAGTTATGCCCCTTGATTAAGCGATTTCATCAAATATTGGGAAAACCGTCGCTTTTTTGGAATTTTTGGACCAACTTATGTCGTTCGAAATGATCTCAGCTACATTTTGATATACCACAACCCTACTTTTGGTGACTTAGATGACTTGGAATTCTTGCGCGTTGAGAGTTATGCCCCTTGATTAAGCGATTTCATCAAATATTGGGAAAACCGTCGCTTTTTTGGAATTTTTGGACCAACTTATGTCGTTCGAAATGATCTCAGCTACATTTTGATATACCACAACCCTACTTTTGGTGACTTAGATGACTTGGAATTCTTGCGCGTTGAGAGTTATGCCCCTTGATTAAGCGATTTCATCAAATATTGGGAAAACCGTCGCTTTTTTGGAATTTTTGGACCAACTTATGTCGTTCGAAATGATCTCAGCTACATTTTGATATGCCACAACCCTACTTTTGGTGACTTAGATGACTTGGAATTCTTGCGCGTTGAGGGTTACGGGGCTTTAATAAGTGCGATTACGCCCAAATTAGCGAAAACCGGCACTTTTTTGGTCTTCGGAAATGGATAAAAGTTCTTCGCGATGGTCCCAGGAGCAATTAGATGGGTCACAACCCTATTTTTGCAACTTTGAAAATTTTAGTGGGTAAGAGTTATGCCCCTTGATTAAGCGATTTCATCAAATATTGGGAAAACCGTCGCTTTTTTGGAATTTTTGGACCAACTTATGTCGTTCGAAATGATCTCAGCTACATTTTGATATACCACAACCCTACTTTTGGTGACTTAGATGACTTGGAATTCTTGCGCGTTGAGAGTTATGCCCCTTGATTAAGCGATTTCATCAAATATTGGGAAAACCGTCGCTTTTTTGGAATTTTTGGACCAACTTATGTCGTTCGAAATGATCTCAGCTACATTTTGATATACCACAACCCTACTTTTGGTGACTTAGATGACTTGGAATTCTTGCGCGTTGAGAGTTATGCCCCTTGATTAAGCGATTTCATCAAATATTGGGAAAACCGTCGCTTTTTTGGAATTTTTGGACCAACTTATGTCGTTCGAAATGATCTCAGCTACATTTTGATATACCACAACCCTACTTTTGGTGACTTAGATGACTTGGAATTCTTGCGCGTTGAGGGTTACGGGGCTTTAATAAGTGCGATTACGCCCAAATTAGCGAAAACCGGCACTTTTTTGGTCTTCGGAAATGGATAAAAGTTCTTCGTGATGGTCCCAGGAGCAATTAGATGGGTCACAACCCTATTTTTGCAACTTTGAAAATTTTAGTGGGTAAGAGTTATGCCCCTTGATTAAGCGATTTCATCAAATATTGGGAAAACCGTCGCTTTTTTTGAATTTTTGGACCAACTTATGTCGTTCGAAATGATCTCAGCTACATTTTGATATACCACAACCCTACTTTTGGTGACTTAGATGACTTGGAATTCTTGCGCGTTGAGAGTTATGCCCCTTGATTAAGCGATTTCATCAAATATTGGGAAAACCGTCGCTTTTTTGGAATTTTTGGACCAACTTATGTCGTTCGAAATGATCTCAGCTACATTTTGATATACCACAACCCTACTTTTGGTGACTTAGATGACTTGGAATTCTTGCGCGTTGAGGGTTACGGGGCTTTAATAAGTGCGATTACGCCCAAATTAGCGAAAACTGGCACTTTTTTGGTCTTCGGAAATGGATATAAGTTCTTCGTGATGGTCCCAGGAGCAATTAGATGGGTCACAACCCTATTTTTGCAACTTTGAAAATTTTAGTGGGTAAGAGTTATGCCCCTTGATTAAGCGATTTCATCAAATATTGGGAAAACCGTCGCTTTTTTGGAATTTTTGGACCAACTTATGTCGTTCGAAATGATCTCAGCTACATTTTGATATACCACAACCCTACTTTTGGTGACTTAGATGACTTGGAATTCTTGCGCGTTGAGAGTTATGCCCCTTGATTAAGCGATTTCATCAAATATTGGGAAAACCGTCGCTTTTTTGGAATTTTTGGACCAACTTATGTCGTTCGAAATGATCTCAGCTACATTTTGATATACCACAACCCTACTTTTGGTGACTTAGATGACTTGGAATTCTTGCGCGTTGAGAGTTATGCCCCTTGATTAAGCGATTTCATCAAATATTGGGAAAACCGTCGCTTTTTTGGAATTTTTGGACCAACTTATGTCGTTCGAAATGATCTCAGCTACATTTTGATATACCACAACCCTACTTTTGGTGACTTAGATGACTTGGAATTCTTGCGCGTTGAGGGTTACGGGGCTTTAATAAGTGCGATTACGCCCAAATTAGCGAAAACCGGCACTTTTTTGGTCTTCGGAAATGGATAAAAGTTCTTCGTGATGGTCCCAGGAGCAATTAGATGGGTCACAACCCTATTTTTGCAACTTTGAAAATTTTAGTGGGTAAGAGTTATGCCCCTTGATTAAGCGATTTCATCAAATATTGGGAAAACCGTCGCTTTTTTGGAATTTTTGGACCAACTTATGTCGTTCGAAATGATCTCAGCTACATTTTGATATACCACAACCCTACTTTTGGTGACTTAGATGACTTGGAATTCTTGCGCGTTGAGAGTTATGCCCCTTGATTAAGCGATTTCATCAAATATTGGGAAAACCGTCGCTTTTTTGGAATTTTTGGACCAACTTATGTCGTTCGAAATGATCTCAGCTACATTTTGATATACCACAACCCTACTTTTGGTGACTTAGATGACTTGGAATTCTTGCGCGTTGAGAGTTATGCCCCTTGATTAAGCGATTTCATCAAATATTGGGAAAACCGTCGCTTTTTTGGAATTTTTGGACCAACTTATGTCGTTCGAAATGATCTCAGCTACATTTTGATATACCACAACCCTACTTTTGGTGACTTAGATGACTTGGAATTCTTGCGCGTTGAGGGTTACGGGGCTTTAATAAGTGCGATTACGCCCAAATTAGCGAAAACCGGCACTTTTTTGGTCTTCGGAAATGGATAAAAGCTCTTCGTGATGGTCCCAGGAGCAATTAGATGGGTCACAACCCTATTTTTGCAACTTTGAAAATTTTAGTGGGTAAGAGTTATGCCCCTTGATTAAGCGATTTCATCAAATATTGGGAAAACCGTCGCTTTTTTGGAATTTTTGGACCAACTTATGTCGTTCGAAATGATCTCAGCTACATTTTGATATACCACAACCCTACTTTTGGTGACTTAGATGACTTGGAATTCTTGCGCGTTGAGAGTTATGCCCCTTGATTAAGCGATTTCATCAAATATTGGGAAAACCGTCGCTTTTTTGGAATTTTTGGACCAACTTATGTCGTTCGAAATGATCTCAGCTACATTTTGATATACCACAACCCTACTTTTGGTGACTTAGATGACTTGGAATTCTTGCGCGTTGAGAGTTATGCCCCTTGATTAAGCGATTTCATCAAATATTGGGAAAACCGTCGCTTTTTTGGAATTTTTGGACCAACTTATGTCGTTCGAAATGATCTCAGCTACATTTTGATATACCACAACCCTACTTTTGGTGACTTAGATGACTTGGAATTCTTGCGCGTTGAGGGTTACGGGGCTTTAATAAGTGCGATTACGCCCAAATTAGCGAAAACCGGCACTTTTTTGGTCTTCGGAAATGGATAAAAGTTCTTCGTGATGGTCCCAGGAGCAATTAGATGGGTCACAACCCTATTTTTGCAACTTTGAAAATTTTAGTGGGTAAGAGTTATGCCCCTTGATTAAGCGATTTCATCAAATATTGGGAAAACCGTCGCTTTTTTGGAATTTTTGGACCAACTTATGTCGTTCGAAATGATCTCAGCTACATTTTGATATACCACAACCCTACTTTTGGTGACTTAGATGACTTGGAATTCTTGCGCGTTGAGAGTTATGCCCCTTGATTAAGCGATTTCATCAAATATTGGGAAAACCGTCGCTTTTTTGGAACTTTTGGACCAACTTATGTCGTTCGAAATGATCTCAGCTACATTTTGATATACCACAACCCTACTTTTGGTGACTTAGATGACTTGGAATTCTTGCGCGTTGAGAGTTATGCCCCTTGATTAAGCGATTTCATCAAATATTGGGAAAACCGTCGCTTTTTTGGAATTTTTGGACCAACTTATGTCGTTCGAAATGATCTCAGCTACATTTTGATATACCACAACCCTACTTTTGGTGACTTAGATGACTTGGAATTCTTGCGCGTTGAGGGTTACGGGGCTTTAATAAGTGCGATTACGCCCAAATTAGCGAAAACCGGCACTTTTTTGGTCTTCGGAAATGGATAAAAGTTCTTCGTGATGGTCCCAGGAGCAATTAGATGGGTCACAACCCTATTTTTGCAACTTTGAAAATTTTAGTGGGTAAGAGTTATGCCCCTTGATTAAGCGATTTCATCAAATATTGGGAAAACCGTCGCCTTTTTGGAATTTTTGGACCAACTTATGTCGTTCGAAATGATCTCAGCTACATTTTGATATACCACAACCCTACTTTTGGTGACTTAGATGACTTGGAATTCTTGCGCGTTGAGAGTTATGCCCCTTGATTAAGCGATTTCATCAAATATTGGGAAAACCGTCGCTTTTTTGGAATTTTTGGACCAACTTATGTCGTTCGAAATGATCTCAGCTACATTTTAATGTACCACAACCCTACTTTTGGTGACTTAGATGACTTGGAATTCTTGCGCGTTGAGGGTTACGGGGCTTTAATAAGTGCGATTACGCCCAAATTAGCGAAAACCGGCACTTTTTTGGTCTTCGGAAATGGATAAAAGTTCTTCGTGATGGTCCCAGGAGCAATTAGATGGGTCACAACCCTATTTTTGCAACTTTGAAAATTTTAGTGGGTAAGAGTTATGCCCCTTGATTAAGCGATTTCATCAAAT
The DNA here is from genome assembly GCA_916613615.1 of Steromphala cineraria. Classification (NCBI taxonomy): domain Eukaryota; kingdom Metazoa; phylum Mollusca; class Gastropoda; order Trochida; family Trochidae; genus Steromphala; species Steromphala cineraria. The sequence continues at coordinate 28,718,983 of OU744726.1, read as the reverse complement.
ATTGGGAAAACCGTCGCTTTTTTGGAATTTTTGGACCAACTTATGTCGTTCGAAATGATCTCAGCTACATTTTGATATGCCACAACCCTACTTTTGGTGACTTAGATGACTTGGAATTCTTGCGCGTTGAGAGTTATGCCCCTTGATTAAGCGATTTCATCAAATATTGGGAAAACCGTCGCTTTTTTGGAATTTTTGGACCAACTTATGTCGTTCGAAATGATCTCAGCTACATTTTGATATACCACAACCCTACTTTTGGTGACTTAGATGACTTGGAATTCTTGCGCGTTGAGAGTTATGCCCCTTGATTAAGCGATTTCATCAAATATTGGGAAAACCGTCGCTTTTTTGGAATTTTTGGACCAACTTATGTCGTTCGAAATGATCTCAGCTACATTTTGATATACCACAACCCTACTTTTGGTGACTTAGATGACTTGGAATTCTTGCGCGTTGAGGGTTACGGGGCTTTAATAAGTGCGATTACGCCCAAATTAGCGAAAACCGGCACTTTTTTGGTCTTCGGAAATGGATAAAAGTTCTTCGTGATGGTCCCAGGAGCAATTAGATGGGTCACAACCCTATTTTTGCAACTTTGAAAATTTTAGTGGGTAAGAGTTATGCCCCTTGATTAAGCGATTTCATCAAATATTGGGAAAACCGTCGCTTTTTTGGAATTTTTGGACCAACTTATGTCGTTCGAAATGATCTCAGCTACATTTTGATATACCACAACCCTACTTTTGGTGACTTAGATGACTTGGAATTCTTGCGCGTTGAGAGTTATGCCCCTTGATTAAGCGATTTCATCAAATATTGGGAAAACCGTCGCTTTTTTGGAATTTTTGGACCAACTTATGTCGTTCGAAATGATCTCAGCTACATTTTGATATACCACAACCCTACTTTTGGTGACTTAGATGACTTGGAATTCTTGCGCGTTGAGAGTTATGCCCCTTGATTAAGCGATTTCATCAAATATTGGGAAAACCGTCGCTTTTTTGGAATTTTTGGACCAACTTATGTCGTTCGAAATGATCTCAGCTACATTTTGATATACCACAACCCTACTTTTGGTGACTTAGATGACTTGGAATTCTTGCGCGTTGAGGGTTACGGGGCTTTAATAAGTGCGATTACGCCCAAATTAGCGAAAACCGGCACTTTTTTGGTCTTCGGAAATGGATAAAAGTTCTTCGTGATGGTCCCAGGAGCAATTAGATGGGTCACAACCCTATTTTTGCAACTTTGAAAATTTTAGTGGGTAAGAGTTATGCCCCTTGATTAAGCGATTTCATCAAATATTGGGAAAACCGTCGCTTTTTTGGAATTTTTGGACCAACTTATGTCGTTCGAAATGATCTCAGCTACATTTTGATATACCACAACCCTACTTTTGGTGACTTAGATGACTTGGAATTCTTGCGCGTTGAGAGTTATGCCCCTTGATTAAGCGATTTCATCAAATATTGGGAAAACCGTCGCTTTTTTGGAATTTTTGGACCAACTTATGTCGTTCGAAATGATCTCAGCTACATTTTGATATACCACAACCCTACTTTTGGTGAATTAGATGACTTGGAATTCTTGCGCGTTGAGAGTTATGCCCCTTGATTAAGCGATTTCATCAAATATTGGGAAAACCGTCGCTTTTTTGGAATTTTTGGACCAACTTATGTCGTTCGAAATGATCTCAGCTACATTTTGATATACCACAACCCTACTTTTGGTGACTTAGATGACTTGGAATTCTTGCGCGTTGAGGGTTACGGGGCTTTAATAAGTGCGATTACGCCCAAATTAGCGAAAACCGGCACTTTTTTGGTCTTCGGAAATGGATAAAAGTTCTTCGTGATGGTCCCAGGAGCAATTAGATGGGTCACAACCCTATTTTTGCAACTTTGAAAATTTTAGTGGGTAAGAGTTATGCCCCTTGATTAAGCGATTTCATCAAATATTGGGAAAACCGTCGCCTTTTTGGAATTTTTGGACCAACTTATGTCGTTCGAAATGATCTCAGCTACATTTTGATATACCACAACCCTACTTTTGGTGACTTAGATGACTTGGAATTCTTGCGCGTTGAGAGTTATGCCCCTTGATTAAGCGATTTCATCAAATATTGGGAAAACCGTCGCTTTTTTGGAATTTTTGGACCAACTTATGTCGTTCGAAATGATCTCAGCTACATTTTAATGTACCACAACCCTACTTTTGGTGACTTAGATGACTTGGAATTCTTGCGCGTTGAGGGTTACGGGGCTTTAATAAGTGCGATTACGCCCAAATTAGCGAAAACCGGCACTTTTTTGGTCTTCGGAAATGGATAAAAGTTCTTCGTGATGGTCCCAGGAGCAATTAGATGGGTCACAACCCTATTTTTGCAACTTTGAAAATTTTAGTGGGTAAGAGTTATGCCCCTTGATTAAGCGATTTCATCAAATATTGGGAAAACCGTCGCTTTTTTGGAATTTTTGGACCAACTTATGTCGTTCGAAATGATCTCAGCTACATTTTGATATACCACAACCCTACTTTTGGTGACTTAGATGACTTGGAATTCTTGCGCGTTGAGAGTTATGCCCCTTGATTAAGCGATTTCATCAAATATTGGGAAAACCGTCGCTTTTTTGGAATTTTTGGACCAACTTATGTCGTTCGAAATGATCTCAGCTACATTTTGATATACCACAACCCTACTTTTGGTGACTTAGATGACTTGGAATTCTTGCGCGTTGAGAGTTATGCCCCTTGATTAAGCGATTTCATCAAATATTGGGAAAACCGTCGCTTTTTTGGAATTTTTGGACCAACTTATGTCGTTCGAAATGATCTCAGCTACATTTTGATATACCACAACCCTACTTTTGGTGACTTAGATGACTTGGAATTCTTGCGCGTTGAGGGTTACGGGGCTTTAATAAGTGCGATTACGCCCAAATTAGCGAAAACCGGCACTTTTTTGGTCTTCGGAAATGGATAAAAGTTCTTCGTGATGGTCCCAGGAGCAATTAGATGGGTCACAACCCTATTTTTGCAACTTTGAAAATTTTAGTGGGTAAGAGTTATGCCCCTTGATTAAGCGATTTCATCAAATATTGGGAAAACCGTCGCTTTTTTGGAATTTTTGGACCAACTTATGTCGTTCGAAATGATCTCAGCTACATTTTGATATACCACAACCCTACTTTTGGTGACTTAGATGACTTGGAATTCTTGCGCGTTGAGAGTTATGCCCCTTGATTAAGCGATTTCATCAAATATTGGGAAAACCGTCGCTTTTTTGGAATTTTTGGACCAACTTATGTCGTTCGAAATGATCTCAGCTACATTTTGATATACCACAACCCTACTTTTGGTGACTTAGATGACTTGGAATTCTTGCGCGTTGAGAGTTATGCCCCTTGATTAAGCGATTTCATCAAATATTGGGAAAACCGTCGCTTTTTTGGAATTTTTGGACCAACTTATGTCGTTCGAAATGATCTCAGCTACATTTTGATATACCACAACCCTACTTTTGGTGACTTAGATGACTTGGAATTCTTGCGCGTTGAGGGTTACGGGGCTTTAATAAGTGCGATTACGCCCAAATTAGCGAAAACCGGCACTTTTTTGGTCTTCGGAAATGGATAAAAGTTCTTCGTGATGGTCCCAGGAGCAATTAGATGGGTCACAACCCTATTTTTGCAACTTTGAAAATTTTAGTGGGTAAGAGTTATGCCCCTTGATTAAGCGATTTCATCAAATATTGGGAAAACCGTCGCTTTTTTGGAATTTTTGGACCAACTTATGTCGTTCGAAATGATCTCAGCTACATTTTGATATACCACAACCCTACTTTTGGTGACTTAGATGACTTGGAATTCTTGCGCGTTGAGAGTTATGCCCCTTGATTAAGCGATTTCATCAAATATTGGGAAAACCGTCGCTTTTTTGGAATTTTTGGACCAACTTATGTCGTTCGAAATGATCTCAGCTACATTTTGATATACCACAACCCTACTTTTGGTGACTTAGATGACTTGGAATTCTTGCGCGTTGAGAGTTATGCCCCTTGATTAAGCGATTTCATCAAATATTGGGAAAACCGTCGCTTTTTTGGAATTTTTGGACCAACTTATGTCGTTCGAAATGATCTCAGCTACATTTTGATATACCACAACCCTACTTTTGGTGACTTAGATGACTTGGAATTCTTGCGCGTTGAGGGTAACGGGGCTTTAATAAGTGCGATTACGCCCAAATTAGCGAAAACCGGCACTTTTTTGGTCTTCGGAAATGGATAAAAGTTCTTCGTGATGGTCCCAGGAGCAATTAGATGGGTCACAACCCTATTTTTGCAACTTTGAAAATTTTAGTGGGTAAGAGTTATGCCCCTTGATTAAGCGATTTCATCAAATATTGGGAAAACCGTTGCTTTTTTGGAATTTTTGGACCAACTTATGTCGTTCGAAATGATCTCAGCTACATTTTGATATACCACAACCCTACTTTTGGTGACTTAGATGACTTGGAATTCTTGCGCGTTGAGAGTTATGCCCCTTGATTAAGCGATTTCATCAAATATTGGGAAAACCGTCGCTTTTTTGGAATTTTTGGATCAACTTATGTCGTTCGAAATGATCTCAGCTACATTTTGATATACCACAACCCTACTTTTGGTGACTTAGATGACTTGGAATTCTTGCGCGTTGAGGGTTACGGGGCTTTAATAAGTGCGATTACGCCCAAATTAGCGAAAACCGGCACTTTTTTGGTCTTCGGAAATGGATAAAAGTTCTTCGTGATGGTCCCAGGAGCAATTAGATGGGTCACAACCCTATTTTTGCAACTTTGAAAATTTTAGTGGGTAAGAGTTATGCCCCTTGATTAAGCGATTTCATCAAATATTGGGAAAACCGTCGCTTTTTTGGAATTTTTGGACCAACTTATGTCGTTCGAAATGATCTCAGCTACATTTTGATATACCACAACCCTACTTTTGGTGACTTAGATGACTTGGAATTCTTGCGCGTTGAGAGTTATGCCCCTTGATTAAGCGATTTCATCAAATATTGGGAAAACCGTCGCTTTTTTGGAATTTTTGGACCAACTTATGTCGTTCGAAATGATCTCAGCTACATTTTGATATACCACAACCCTACTTTTGGTGACTTAGATGACTTGGAATTCTTGCGCGTTGAGAGTTATGCCCCTTGATTAAGCGATTTCATCAAATATTGGGAAAACCGTCGCTTTTTTGGAATTTTTGGACCAACTTATGTCGTTCGAAATGATCTCAGCTACATTTTGATATACCACAACCCTACTTTTGGTGACTTAGATGACTTGGAATTCTTGCGCGTTGAGGGTTACGGGGCTTTAATAAGTGCGATTACGCCCAAATTAGCGAAAACCGGCACTTTTTTGGTCTTCGGAAATGGATAAAAGTTCTTCGTGATGGTCCCAGGAGCAATTAGATGGGTCACAACCCTATTTTTGCAACTTTGAAAATTTTAGTGGGTAAGAGTTATGCCCCTTGATTAAGCGATTTCATCAAATATTGGGAAAACCGTCGCTTTTTTGGAATTTTTGGACCAACTTATGTCGTTCGAAATGATCTCAGCTACATTTTGATATACCACAACCCTACTTTTGGTGACTTAGATGACTTGGAATTCTTGCGCGTTGAGAGTTATGCCCCTTGATTAAGCGATTTCATCAAATATTGGGAAAACCGTCGCTTTTTTGGAATTTTTGGACCAACTTATGTCGTTCGAAATGATCTCAGCTACATATTGATATACCACAACCCTACTTTAGGTGACTTAGATGACTTGGAATTCTTGCGCGTTGAGAGTTATGCCCCTTGATTAAGCGATTTCATCAAATATTGGGAAAACCGTCGCTTTTTTGGAATTTTTGGACCAACTTATGTCGTTCGAAATGATCTCAGCTACATTTTGATATACCACAACCCTACTTTTGGTGACTTAGATGACTTGGAATTCTTGCGCGTTGAGGGTTACGGGGCTTTAATAAGTGCGATTACGCCCAAATTAGCGAAAACCGGCACTTTTTTGGTCTTCGGAAATGGATAAAAGTTCTTCGTGATGGTCCCAGGAGCAATTAGATGGGTCACAACCCTATTTTTGCAACTTTGAAAATTTTAGTGGGTAAGAGTTATGCCCCTTGATTAAGCGATTTCATCAAATATTGGGAAAACCGTCGCTTTTTTGGAATTTTTGCACCAACTTATGTCGTTCGAAATGATCTCAGCTACATTTTGATATACCACAACCCTACTTTTGGTGACTTAGATGACTTGGAATTCTTGCGCGTTGAGAGTTATGCCCCTTGATTAAGCGATTTCATCAAATATTGGGAAAACCGTCGCTTTTTTGGAATTTTTGGACCAACTTATGTCGTTCGAAATGATCTCAGCTACATTTTGATATACCACAACCCTACTTTTGGTGACTTAGATGACTTGGAATTCTTGCGCGTTGAGAGTTATGCCCCTTGATTAAGCGATTTCATCAAATATTGGGAAAACCGTCGCTTTTTTGGAATTTTTGGACCAACTTATGTCGTTCGAAATGATCTCAGCTACATTTTGATATACCACAACCCTACTTTTGGTGACTTAGATGACTTGGAATTCTTGCGCGTTGAGGGTTACGGGGCTTTAATAAGTGCGATTACGCCCAAATTAGCGAAAACCGGCACTTTTTTGGTCTTCGGAAATGGATAAAAGTTCTTCATGATGGTCCCAGGAGCAATTAGATGGGTCACAACCCTATTTTTGCAACTTTGAAAATTTTAGTGGGTAAGAGTTATGCCCCTTGATTACGATTTCATCAAATATTGGGAAAACCGTCGCTTTTTTGGAATTTTTGGACCAACTTATGTCGTTCGAAATGATCTCAGCTACATTTTGATATACTCCAACCCTACTTTTGGTGACTTAGATGACTTGGAATTCTTGCGCGTTGAGAGTTATGCCCCTTGATTAAGCGATTTCATCAAATATTGGGAAAACCGTCGCTTTTTTGGAATTTTTGGACCAACTTATGTCGTTCGAAATGATCTCAGCTACATTTTGATATACCACAACCCTACTTTTGGTGACTTAGATGACTTGGAATTCTTGCGCGTTGAGAGTTATGCCCCTTGATTAAGCGATTTCATCAAATATTGGGAAAACCGTCGCTTTTTTGGAATTTTTGGACCAACTTATGTCGTTCGAAATGATCTCAGCTACATTTTGATATACCACAACCCTACTTTTGGTGACTTAGATGACTTGGAATTCTTGCGCGTTGAGGGTTACGGGGCTTTAATAAGTGCGATTACGCCCAAATTAGCGAAAACCGGCACTTTTTTGGTCTTCGGAAATGGATAAAAGTTCTTCGTGATGGTCCCAGGAGCAATTAGATGGGTCACAACCCTATTTTTGCAACTTTGAAAATTTTAGTGGGTAAGAGTTATGCCCCTTGATTAAGCGATTTCATCAAATATTGGGAAAACCGTCGCTTTTTTGGAATTTTTGGACCAACTGATGTCGTTCGAAATGATCTCAGCTACATTTTGATATACCACAACCCTACTTTTGGTGACTTAGATGACTTGGAATTCTTGCGCGTTGAGAGTTATGCCCCTTGATTAAGCGATTTCATCAAATATTGGGAAAACCGTCGCTTTTTTGGAATTTTTGGACCAACTTATGTCGTTCGAAATGATCTCAGCTACATTTTGATATACCACAACCCTACTTTTGGTGACTTAGATGACTTGGAATTCTTGCGCGTTGAGAGTTATGCCCCTTGATTAAGCGATTTCATCAAATATTGGGAAAACCGTCGCTTTTTTGGAATTTTTGGACCAACTTATGTCGTTCGAAATGATCTCAGCTACATTTTGATATACCACAACCCTACTTTTGGTGACTTAGATGACTTGGAATTCTTGCGCGTTGAGGGTTACGGGGCTTTAATAAGTGCGATTACGCCCAAATTAGCGAAAACCGGCACTTTTTTGGTCTTCGGAAATGGATAAAAGTTCTTCGTGATGGTCCCAGGAGCAATTAGATGGGTCACAACCCTATTTTTGCAACTTTGAAAATTTTAGTGGGTAAGAGTTATGCCCCTTGATTAAGCGATTTCATCAAATATTGGGAAAACCGTCGCTTTTTTGGAATTTTTGGACCAACTTATGTCGTTCGAAATGATCTCAGCTACATTTTGATATACCACAACCCTACTTTTGGTGACTTAGATGACTTGGAATTCTTGCGCGTTGAGAGTTATGCCCCTTGATTAAGCGATTTCATCAAATATTGGGAAAACCGTCGCTTTTTTGGAATTTTTGGACCAACTTATGTCGTTCGAAATGATCTCAGCTACATTTTGATATACCACAACCCTACTTTTGGTGACTTAGATGACTTGGAATTCTTGTGCGTTGAGAGTTATGCCCCTTGATTAAGCGATTTCATCAAATATTGGGAAAACCGTCGCTTTTTTGGAATTTTTGGACCAACTTATGTCGTTCGAAATGATCTCAGCTACATTTTGATATACCACAACCCTACTTTTGGTGACTTAGATGACTTGGAATTCTTGCGCGTTGAGGGTTACGGGGCTTTAATAAGTGCGATTACGCCCAAATTAGCGAAAACCGGCACTTTTTTGGTCTTCGGAAATGGATAAAAGTTCTTCGTGATGGTCCCAGGAGCAATTAGATGGGTCACAACCCTATTTTTGCAACTTTGAAAATTTTAGTGGGTAAGAGTTATGCCCCTTGATTAAGCGATTTCATCAAATATTGGGAAAACCGTCGCTTTTTTGGAATTTTTGGACCAACTTATGTCGTTCGAAATGATCTCAGCTACATTTTGATATACCACAACCCTACTTTTGGTGACTTAGATGACTTGGAATTCTTGCGCGTTGAGAGTTATGCCCCTTGATTAAGCGATTTCATCAAATATTGGGAAAACCGTCGCTTTTTTGGAATTTTTGGACCAACTTATGTCGTTCGAAATGATCTCAGCTACATTTTGATATACCACAACCCTACTTTTGGTGACTTAGATGACTTGGAATTCTTGCGCGTTGAGAGTTATGCCCCTTGATTAAGCGATTTCATCAAATATTGGGAAAACCGTCGCTTTTTTGGAATTTTTGGACCAACTTATGTCGTTCGAAATGATCTCAGCTACATTTTGATATACCACAACCCTACTTTTGGTGACTTAGATGACTTGGAATTCTTGCGTGTGAGGGTTACGGGGCTTTAATAAGTGCGATTACGCCCAAATTAGCGAAAACCGGCACTTTTTTGGTCTTCGGAAATGGATAAAAGTTCTTCGTGATGGTCCCAGGAGCAATTAGATGGGTCACAACCCTATTTTTGCAACTTTGAAAATTTTAGTGGGTAAGAGTTATGCCCCTTGATTAAGCGATTTCATCAAATATTGGGAAAACCGTCGCTTTTTTGGAATTTTTGGACCAACTTATGTCGTTCGAAATGATCTCAGCTACATTTTGATATACCACAACCCTACTTTTGGTGACTTAGATGACTTGGAATTCTTGCGCGTTGAGAGTTATGCCCCTTGATTAAGCGATTTCATCAAATATTGGGAAAACCGTCGCTTTTTTGGAATTTTTGGACCAACTTATGTCGTTTGAAATGATCTCAGCTACATTTTGATATACCACAACCCTACTTTTGGTGACTTAGATGACTTGGAATTCTTGCGCGTTGAGGGTTACGGGGCTTTAATAAGTGCGATTACGCCCAAATTAGCGAAAACCGGCACTTTTTTGGTCTTCGGAAATGGATAAAAGTTCTTCGTGATGGTCCCAGGAGCAATTAGATGGGTCACAACCCTATTTTTGCAACTTTGAAAATTTTAGTGGGTAAGAGTTATGCCCCTTGATTAAGCGATTTCATCAAATATTGGGAAAACCGTCGCTTTTTTGGAATTTTTGGACCAACTTATGTCGTTCGAAATGATCTCAGCTACATTTTGATATACCACAACCCTACTTTTGGTGACTTAGATGACTTGGAATTCTTGCGCGTTGAGAGTTATGCCCCTTGATTAAGCGATTTCATCAAATATTGGGAAAACCGTCGCTTTTTTGGAATTTTTGGACCAACTTATGTCGTTCGAAATGATCTCAGCTACATTTTGATATACCACAACCCTACTTTTGGTGACTTAGATGACTTGGAATTCTTGCGCGTTGAGAGTTATGCCCCTTGATTAAGCGATTTCATCAAATATTGGGAAAACCGTCGCTTTTTTGGAATTTTTGGACCAACTTATGTCGTTCGAAATGATCTCAGCTACATTTTGATATACCACAACCCTACTTTTGGTGACTTAGATGACTTGGAATTCTTGCGCGTTGAGGGTTACGGGGCTTTAATAAGTGCGATTACGCCCAAATTAGCGAAAACCGGCACTTTTTTGGTCTTCGGAAATGGATAAAAGTTCTTCGTGATGGTCCCAGGAGCAATTAGATGGGTCACAACCCTATTTTTGCAACTTTGAAAATTTTAGTGGGTAAGAGTTATGCCCCTTGATTAAGCGATTTCATCAAATATTGGGAAAACCGTCGCTTTTTTGGAATTTTTGGACCAACTTATGTCGTTCGAAATGATCTCAGCTACATTTTGATATACCACAACCCTACTTTTGGTGACTTAGATGACTTGGAATTCTTGCGCGTTGAGAGTTATGCCCCTTGATTAAGCGATTTCATCAAATATTGGGAAAACCGTCGCTTTTTTGGAATTTTTGGACCAACTTTTGTCGTTCGAAATGATCTCAGCTACATTTTGATATACCACAACCCTACTTTTGGTGACTTAGATGACTTGGAATTCTTGCGCGTTGAGAGTTATGCACCTTGATTAAGCGATTTCATCAAATTTTGGGAAAACCGTCGCTTTTTTGGAATTTTTGGACCAACTTATGTCGTTCGAAATGATCTCAGCTACATTTTGATATACCACAACCCTACTTTTGGTGACTTAGATGACTTGGAATTCTTGCGCGTTGAGGGTTACGGGGCTTTTATAAGTGCGATTACGCCCAAATTAGCGAAAACCGGCACTTTTTTGGTCTTTGGAAATGGATAAAAGTTCTTCGTGATGGTCCCAGGAGCAATTAGATGGGTCACAACCCTATTTTTGCAACTTTGAAAATTTTAGTGGGTAAGAGTTATGCCCCTTGATTAAGCGATTTCATCAAATATTGGGAAAACCGTCGCTTTTTTGGAATTTTTGGACCAACTTATGTCGTTCGAAATGATCTCAGCTACATTTTGATATACCACAACCCTACTTTTGGTGACTTAGATGACTTGGAATTCTTGCGCGTTGAGAGTTATGCCCCTTGATTAAGCGATTTCATCAAATATTGGGAAAACCGTCGCTTTTTTGGAATTTTTGGACCAACTTATGTCGTTCGAAATGATCTCAGCTACATTTTGATATACCACAACCCTACTTTTGGTGACTTAGATGACTTGGAATTCTTGCGCGTTGAGAGTTATGCCCCTTGATTAAGCGATTTCATCAAATATTGGGAAAACCGTCGCTTTTTTGGAATTTTTGGACCAACTTATGTCGTTCGAAATGATCTCAGCTACATTTTGATATACCACAACCCTACTTATGGTGACTTAGATGACTTGGAATTCTTGCGCGTTGAGGGTTACGGGGCTTTAATAAGTGCGATTACGCCCAAATTAGCGAAAACCGGCACTTTTTTGGTCTTCGGAAATGGATAAAAGTTCTTCGTGATGGTCCCAGGAGCAATTAGATGGGTCACAACCCTATTTTTGCAACTTTGAAAATTTTAGTGGGTAAGAGTTATGCCCCTTGATTAAGCGATTTCATCAAATATTGGGAAAACCGTCGCTTTTTTGGAATTTTTGGACCAACTTATGTCGTTCGAAATGATCTCAGCTACATTTTGATATACCACAACCCTACTTTTGGTGACTTAGATGACTTGGAATTCTTGCGCGTTGAGAGTTATGCCCCTTGATTAAGCGATTTCATCAAATATTGGGAAAACCGTCGCTTTTTTGGAATTTTTGGACCAACTTATGTCGTTCGAAATGATCTCAGCTACATTTTGATATACCACAACCCTACTTTTGGTGACTTAGATGACTTGGAATTCTTGCGCGTTGAGAGTTATGCCCCTTGATTAAGCGATTTCATCAAATATTGGGAAAACCGTCGCTTTTTTGGAATTTTTGGACCAACTTATGTCGTTCGAAATGATCTCAGCTACATTTTGATATACCACAACCCTACTTTTGGTGACTTAGATGACTTGGAATTCTTGCGCGTTGAGGGTTACGGGGCTTTAATAAGTGCGATTACGCCCAAATTAGCGAAAACCGGCACTTTTTTGGTCTTCGGAAATGGATAAAAGTTCTTCGTGATGGTCCCAGGAGCAATTAGATGGGTCACAACCCTATTTTTGCAACTTTGAAAATTTTAGTGGGTAAGAGTTATGCCCCTTGATTAAGCGATTTCATCAAATATTGGGAAAACCGTCGCTTTTTTGGAATTTTTGGACCAACTTATGTCGTTCGAAATGATCTCAGCTACATTTTGATATACCACAACCCTACTTTTGGTGACTTAGATGACTTGGAATTCTTGCGCGTTGAGAGTTATGCCCCTTGATTAAGCGATTTCATCAAATATTGGGAAAACCGTCGCTTTTTTGGAATTTTTGGACCAACTTATGTCGTTCGAAATGATCTCAGCTACATTTTGATATACCACAACCCTACTTTTGGTGACTTAGATGACTTGGAATTCTTGCGCGTTGAGAGTTATGCCCCTTGATTAAGCGATTTCATCAAATATTGGGAAAACCGTCGCTTTTTTGGAATTTTTGGACCAACTTATGTCGTTCGAAATGATCTCAGCTACATTTTGATATACCACAACCCTACTTGTGGTGACTTAGATGACTTGGAATTCTTGCGCGTTGAGGGTTACGGGGCTTTAATAAGTGCGATTACGCCCAAATTAGCGAAAACCGGCACTTTTTTGGTCTTCGGAAATGGATAAAAGTTCTTCGTGATGGTCCCAGGAGCAATTAGATGGGTCACAACCCTATTTTTGCAACTTTGAAAATTTTAGTGGGTAAGAGTTATGCCCCTTGATTAAGCGATTTCATCAAATATTGGGAAAACCGTCGCTTTTTTGGAATTTTTGGACCAACTTATGTCGTTCGAAATGATCTCAGCTACATTTTGATATACCACAACCCTACTTTTGGTGACTTAGATGACTTGGAATTCTTGCGCGTTGAGAGTTATGCCCCTTGATTAAGCGATTTCATCAAATATTGGGAAAACCGTCGCTTTTTTGGAATTTTTGGACCAACTTATGTCGTTCGAAATGATCTCAGCTACATTTTGATATACCACAACCCTACTTTTGGTGACTTAGATGACTTGGAATTCTTGCGCGTTGAGAGCTATGCCCCTTGATTAAGCGATTTCATCAAATATTGGGAAAACCGTCGCTTTTTTGGAATTTTTGGACCAACTTATGTCGTTCGAAATGATCTCAGCTACATTTTGATATACCACAACCCTACTTTTGGTGACTTAGATGACTTGGAATTCTTGCGCGTTGAGAGTTATGCCCCTTGATTAAGCGATTTCATCAAATATTGGGAAAACCGTCGCTTTTTTGGAATTTTTGGACCAACTTATGTCGTTCGAAATGATCTCAGCTACATTTTGATATACCACAACCCTACTTTTGGTGACTTAGATGACTTGGAATTCTTGCGCGTTGAGGGTTACGGGGCTTTAATAAGTGCGATTACGCCCAAATTAGCGAAAACCGGCACTTTTTTGGTCTTCGGAAATGGATAAAAGTTCTTCGTGATGGTCCCAGGAGCAATTAGATGGGTCACAACCCTATTTTTGCAACTTTGAAAATTTTAGTGGGTAAGAGTTATGCCCCTTGATTAAGCGATTTCATCAAATATTGGGAAAACCGTCGCTTTTTTGGAATTTTTGGACCAACTTATGTCGTTCGAAATGATCTCAGCTACATTTTGATATACCACAACCCTACTTTTGGTGACTTAGATGACTTGGAATTCTTGCGCGTTGAGAGTTATGCCCCTTGATTAAGCGATTTCATCAAATATTGGGAAAACCGTCGCTTTTTTGGAATTTTTGGACCAACTTATGTCGTTCGAAATGATCTCAGCTACATTTTGATATACCACAACCCTACTTTTGGTGACTTAGATGACTTGGAATTCTTGCGCGTTGAGAGTTATGCCCCTTGATTAAGCGATTTCATCAAATATTGGGAAAACCGTCGCTTTTTTGGAATTTTTGGACCAACTTATGTCGTTCGAAATGATCTCAGCTACATTTTGATATACCACAACCCTACTTGTGGTGACTTAGATGACTTGGAATTCTTGCGCGTTGAGGGTTACGGGGCTTTAATAAGTGCGATTACGCCCAAATTAGCGAAAACCGGCACTTTTTTGGTCTTCGGAAATGGATAAAAGTTCTTCGTGATGGTCCCAGGAGCAATTAGATGGGTCACAACCCTATTTTTGCAACTTTGAAAATTTTAGTGGGTAAGAGTTATGCCCCTTGATTAAGCGATTTCATCAAATATTGGGAAAACCGTCGCTTTTTTGGAATTTTTGGACCAACTTATGTCGTTCGAAATGATCTCAGCTACATTTTGATATACCACAACCCTACTTTTGGTGACTTAGATGACTTGGAATTCTTGCGCGTTGAGAGTTATGCCCCTTGATTAAGCGATTTCATCAAATATTGGGAAAACCGTCGCTTTTTTGGAATTTTTGGACCAACTTATGTCGTTCGAAATGATCTCAGCTACATTTTGATATACCACAACCCTACTTTTGGTGACTTAGATGACTTGGAATTCTTGCGCGTTGAGAGCTATGCCCCTTGATTAAGCGATTTCATCAAATATTGGGAAAACCGTCGCTTTTTTGGAATTTTTGGACCAACTTATGTCGTTCGAAATGATCTCAGCTACATTTTGATATACCACAACCCTACTTTTGGTGACTTAGATGACTTGGAATTCTTGCGCGTTGAGAGTTATGCCCCTTGATTAAGCGATTTCATCAAATATTGGGAAAACCGTCGCTTTTTTGGAATTTTTGGACCAACTTATGTCGTTCGAAATGATCTCAGCTACATTTTGATATACCACAACCCTACTTTTGGTGACTTAGATGACTTGGAATTCTTGCGCGTTGAGGGTTACGGGGCTTTAATAAGTGCGATTACGCCCAAATTAGCGAAAACCGGCACTTTTTTGGTCTTCGGAAATGGATAAAAGTTCTTCGTGATGGTCCCAGGAGCAATTAGATGGGTCACAACCCTATTTTTGCAACTTTGAAAATTTTAGTGGGTAAGAGTTATGCCCCTTGATTAAGCGATTTCATCAAATATTGGGAAAACCGTCGCTTTTTTGGAATTTTTGGACCAACTTATGTCGTTCGAAATGATCTCAGCTACATTTTGATATACCACAACCCTACTTTTGGTGACTTAGATGACTTGGAATTCTTGCGCGTTGAGAGTTATGCCCCTTGATTAAGCGATTTCATCAAATATTGGGAAAACCGTCGCTTTTTTGGAATTTTTGGACCAACTTATGTCGTTCGAAATGATCTCAGCTACATTTTGATATACCACAACCCTACTTTTGGTGACTTAGATGACTTGGAATTCTTGCGCGTTGAGAGTTATGCCCCTTGATTAAGCGATTTCATCAAATATTGGGAAAACCGTCGCTTTTTTGGAATTTTTGGACCAACTTATGTCGTTCGAAATGATCTCAGCTACATTTTGATATACCACAACCCTACTTTTGGTGACTTAGATGACTTGGAATTCTTGCGCGTTGAGGGTTACGGGGCTTTAATAAGTGCGATTACGCCCAAATTAGCGAAAACCGGCACTTTTTTGGTCTTCGGAAATGGATAAAAGTTCTTCGTGATGGTCCCAGGAGCAATTAGATGGGTCACAACCCTATTTTTGCAACTTTGAAAATTTTAGTGGGTAAGAGTTATGCCCCTTGATTAAGCGATTTCATCAAATATTGGGAAAACCGTCGCTTTTTTGGAATTTTTGGACCAACTTATGTCGTTCGAAATGATCTCAGCTACATTTTGATATACCACAACCCTACTTTTGGTGACTTAGATGACTTGGAATTCTTGCGCGTTGAGAGTTATGCCCCTTGATTAAGCGATTTCATCAAATATTGGGAAAACCGTCGCTTTTTTGGAATTTTTGGACCAACTTATGTCGTTCGAAATGATCTCAGCTACATTTTGATATACCACAACCCTACTTTTGGTGACTTAGATGACTTGGAATTCTTGCGCGTTGAGAGTTATGCCCCTTGATTAAGCGATTTCATCAAATATTGGGAAAACCGTCGCTTTTTTGGAATTTTTGGACCAACTTATGTCGTTCGAAATGATCTCAGCTACATTTTGATATACCACAACCCTACTTTTGGTGACTTAGATGACTTGGAATTCTTGCGCGTTGAGGGTTACGGGGCTTTAATAAGTGCGATTACGCCCAAATTAGCGAAAACTGGCACTTTTTTGGTCTTCGGAAATGGATAAAAGTTCTTCGTGATGGTCCCAGGAGCAATTAGATGGGTCACAACCCTATTTTTGCAACTTTGAAAATTTTAGTGGGTAAGAGTTATGCCCCTTGATTAAGCGATTTCATCAAATATTGGGAAAACCGTCGCTTTTTTGGAATTTTTGGACCAACTTATGTCATTCGAAATGATCTCAGCTACATTTTGATATACCACAACCCTACTTTTGGTGACTTAGATGACTTGGAATTCTTGCGCGTTGAGAGTTATGCCCCTTGATTAAGCGATTTCATCAAATATTGGGAAAACCGTCGCTTTTTTGGAATTTTTGGACCAACTTATGTCGTTCGAAATGATCTCAGCTACATTTTGATATACCACAACCCTACTTTTGGTGACTTAGATGACTTGGAATTCTTGCGCGTTGAGGGTTACGGGGCTTTAATAAGTGCGATTACGCCCAAATTAGCGAAAAACGGCACTTTTTTGGTCTTCGGAAATGGATAAAAGTTCTTCGTGATGGTCCCAGGAGCAATTAGATGGGTCACAACCCTATTTTTGCAACTTTGAAAATTTTAGTGGGTAAGAGTTATGCCCCTTGATTAAGCGATTTCATCAAATATTGGGAAAACCGTCGCTTTTTTGGAATTTTTGGACCAACTTATGTCGTTCGAAATGATCTCAGCTACATTTTGATATACCACAACCCTACTTTTGGTGACTTAGATGACTTGGAATTCTTGCGCGTTGAGAGTTATGCCCCTTGATTAAGCGATTTCATCAAATATTGGGAAAACCGTCGCTTTTTTGGAATTTTTGGACCAACTTATGTCGTTCGAAATTATCTCAGCTACATTTTGATATACCACAACCCTACTTTTGGTGACTTAGATGACTTGGAATTCTTGCGCGTTGAGAGTTATGCCCCTTGATTAAGCGATTTCATCAAATATTGGGAAAACCGTCGCTTTTTTGGAATTTTTGGACCAACTTATGTCGTTCGAAATGATCTCAGCTACATTTTGATATACCACAACCCTACTTTTGGTGACTTAGATGACTTGGAATTCTTGCGCGTTGAGAGTTATGCCCCTTGATTAAGCGATTTCATCAAATATTGGGAAAACCGTCGTTTTTTGGAATTTTTGGACCAACTTATGTCGTTCGAAATGATCTCAGCTACATTTTGATATACCACAACCCTACTTTTGGTGACTTAGATGACTTGGAATTCTTGCGCGTTGAGGGTTACGGGGTTTTAATAAGTGCGATTACGCCCAAATTAGCGAAAACCGGCACTTTTTTGGTCTTCGGAAATGGATAAAAGTTCTTCGTGATGGTCCCAGGAGCAATTAGATGGGTCACAACCCTATTTTTGCAACTTTGAAAATTTTAGTGGGTAAGAGTTATGCCCCTTGATTAAGCGATTTCATCAAATATTGGGAAAACCGTCGCTTTTTTGGAATTTTTGGACCAACTTATGTCGTTCGAAATGATCTCAGCTACATTTTGATATACCACAACCCTACTTTTGGTGACTTAGATGACTTGGAATTCTTGCGCGTTGAGAGTTATGCCCCTTGATTAAGCGATTTCATCAAATATTGGGAAAACCGTCGCTTTTTTGGAATTTTTGGACCAACTTATGTCGTTCGAAATGATCTCAGCTACATTTTGATATACCACAACCCTACTTTTGGTGACTTAGATGACTTGGAATTCTTGCGCGTTGAGGGTTACGGGGCTTTAATAAGTGCGATTACGCCCAAATTAGCGAAAACCGGCACTTTTTTGGTCTTCGGAAATGGATAAAAGTTCTTCGTGATGGTCCCAGGAGCAATTAGATGGGTCACAACCCTATTTTTGCAACTTTGAAAATTTTAGTGGGTAAGAGTTATGCCCCTTGATTAAGCGATTTCATCAAATATTGGGAAAACCGTCGCTTTTTTGGAATTTTTGGACCAACTTATGTCGTTCGAAATGATCTCAGCTACATTTTGATATACCACAACCCTACTTTTGGTGACTTAGATGACTTGGAATTCTTGCGCGTTGAGAGTTATGCCCCTTGATTAAGCGATTTCATCAAATATTGGGAAAACCGTCGCTTTTTTGGAATTTTTGGACCAACTTATGTCGTTCGAAATGATCTCAGCTACATTTTGATATACCACAACCCTACTTTTGGTGACTTAGATGACTTGGAATTCTTGCGCGTTGAGGGTTACGGGGCTTTAATAAGTGCGATTACGCCCAAATTAGCGAAAAACGGCACTTTTTTGGTCTTCGGAAATGGATAAAAGTTCTTCGTGATGGTCCCAGGAGCAATTAGATGGGTCACAACCCTATTTTTGCAACTTTGAAAATTTTAGTGGGTAAGAGTTATGCCCCTTGATTAAGCGATTTCATCAAATATTGGGAAAACCGTCGCTTTTTTGGAATTTTTGGACCAACTTATGTCGTTCGAAATGATCTCAGCTACATTTTGATATACCACAACCCTACTTTTGGTGACTTAGATGACTTGGAATTCTTGCGCGTTGAGAGTTATGCCCCTTGATTAAGCGATTTCATCAAATATTGGGAAAACCGTCGCTTTTTTGGAATTTTTGGACCAACTTATGTCGTTCGAAATTATCTCAGCTACATTTTGATATACCACAACCCTACTTTTGGTGACTTAGATGACTTGGAATTCTTGCGCGTTGAGAGTTATGCCCCTTGATTAAGCGATTTCATCAAATATTGGGAAAACCGTCGCTTTTTTGGAATTTTTGGACCAACTTATGTCGTTCGAAATGATCTCAGCTACATTTTGATATACCACAACCCTACTTTTGGTGACTTAGATGACTTGGAATTCTTGCGCGTTGAGAGTTATGCCCCTTGATTAAGCGATTTCATCAAATATTGGGAAAACCGTCGCTTTTTTGGAATTTTTGGACCAACTTATGTCGTTCGAAATGATCTCAGCTACATTTTGATATACCACAACCCTACTTTTGGTGACTTAGATGACTTGGAATTCTTGCGCGTTGAGGGTTACGGGGCTTTAATAAGTGCGATTACGCCCAAATTAGCGAAAACCGGCACTTTTTTGGTCTTCGGAAATGGATAAAAGTTCTTCGTGATGGTCCCAGGAGCAATTAGATGGGTCACAACCCTATTTTTGCAACTTTGAAAATTTTAGTGGGTAAGAGTTATGCCCCTTGATTAAGCGATTTCATCAAATATTGGGAAAACCGTCGCTTTTTTGGAATTTTTGGACCAACTTATGTCGTTCGAAATGATCTCAGCTACATTTTGATATACCACAACCCTACTTTTGGTGACTTAGATGACTTGGAATTCTTGCGCGTTGAGAGTTATGCCCCTTGATTAAGCGATTTCATCAAATATTGGGAAAACCGTCGCTTTTTTGGAATTTTTGGACCAACTTATGTCGTTCGAAATGATCTCAGCTACATTTTGATATACCACAACCCTACTTTTGGTGACTTAGATGACTTGGAATTCTTGCGCATTGAGAGTTATGCCCCTTGATTAAGCGATTTCATCAAATATTGGGAAAACCGTCGCTTTTTTGGAATTTTTGGACCAACTTATGTCGTTCGAAATGATCTCAGCTACATTTTGATATACCACAACCCTACTTTTGGTGACTTAGATGACTTGGAATTCTTGCGCGTTGAGGGTTACGGGGCTTTAATAAGTGCGATTACGCCCAAATTAGCGAAAACCGGCACTTTTTTGGTCTTCGGAAATGGATAAAAGTTCTTCGTGATGGTCCCAGGAGCAATTAGATGGGTCACAACCCTATTTTTGCAACTTTGAAAATTTTAGTGGGTAAGAGTTATGCCCCTTGATTAAGCGATTTCATCAAATATTGGGAAAACCGTCGCTTTTTTGGAATTTTTGGACCAACTTATGTCGTTCGAAATGATCTCAGCTACATTTTGTTATACCACAACCCTACTTTTGGTGACTTAGATGACTTGGAATTCTTGCGCGTTGAGAGTTATGCCCCTTGATTAAGCGATTTCATCAAATATTGGGAAAACCGTCGCTTTTTTGGAATTTTTGGACCAACTTATGTCGTTCGAAATGATCTCAGCTACATTTTGATATACCACAACCCTACTTTTGGTGACTTAGATGACTTGGAATTCTTGCGCGTTGAGAGTTATGCCCCTTGATTAAGCGATTTCATCAAATATTGGGAAAACCGTCGCTTTTTTGGAATTTTTGGACCAACTTATGTCGTTCGAAATGATCTCAGCTACATTTTGATATACCACAACCCTACTTTTGGTGACTTAGATGACTTGGAATTCTTGCGCGTTGAGGGTTACGGGGCTTTAATAAGTGCGATTACGCCCAAATTAGCGAAAACCGGCACTTTTTTGGTCTTCGGAAATGGATAAAAGTTCTTCGTGATGGTCCCAGGAGCAATTAGATGGGTCACAACCCTATTTTTGCAACTTTGAAAATTTTAGTGGGTAAGAGTTATGCCCCTTGATTAAGCGATTTCATCAAATATTGGGAAAACCGTCGCTTTTTTGGAATTTTTGGACCAACTTATGTCGTTCGAAATGATCTCAGCTACATTTTGATATACCACAACCCTACTTTTGGTGACTTAGATGACTTGGAATTCTTGCGCGTTGAGAGTTATGCCCCTTGATTAAGCGATTTCATCAAATATTGGGAAAACCGTCGCTTTTTTGGAATTTTTGGAACAACTTATGTCGTTCGAAATGATCTCAACTACATTTTGATATACCACAACCCTACTTTTGGTGACTTAGATGACTTGAAATTCTTGCGCGTTGAGGGTTACGGGGCTTTAATAAGTGCGATTACGCCCAAATTAGCGAAAACCGGCACTTTTTTGGTCTTCGGAAATGGATAAAAGTTCTTCGTGATGGTCCCAGGAGCAATTAGATGGGTCACAACCCTATTTTTGCAACTTTGAAAATTTTAGTGGGTAAGAGTTATGCCCCTTGATTAAGCGATTTCATCAAATATTGGGAAAACCGTCGCTTTTTTGGAATTTTTGGACCAACTTATGTCGTTCGAAATGATCTCAGCTACATTTTGATATACCACAACCCTACTTTTGGTGACTTAGATGACTTGGAATTCTTGCGCGTTGAGAGTTATGCCCCTTGATTAAGCGATTTCATCAAATATTGGGAAAACCGTAGCTTTTTTGGAATTTTTGGACCAACTTATGTCGTTCGAAATGATCTCAGCTACATTTTGATATACCACAACCCTACTTTTGGTGACTTAGATGACTTGGAATTCTTGCGCGTTGAGAGTTATGCCCCTTGATTAAGCGATTTCATCAAATATTGGGAAAACCGTCGCTTTTTTGGAATTTTTGGACCAACTTATGTCGTTCGAAATGATCTCAGCTACATTTTGATATACCACAACCCTACTTTTGGTGACTTAGATGACTTGGAATTCTTGCGCGTTGAGGGTTACGGGGCTTTAATAAGTGCGATTACGCCCAAATTAGCGAAAACCGGCACTTTTTTGGTCTTCGGAAATGGATAAAAGTTCTTCGTGATGGTCCCAGGAGCAATTAGATGGGTCACAACCCTATTTTTGCAACTTTGAAAATTTTAGTGGGTAAGAGTTATGCCCCTTGATTAAGCGATTTCATCAAATATTGGGAAAACCGTCGCTTTTTTGGAATTTTTGGACCAACTTATGTCGTTCGAAATGATCTCAGCTACATTTTGATATACCACAACCCTACTTTTGGTGACTTAGATGACTTGGAATTCTTGCGCGTTGAGAGTTATGCCCCTTGATTAAGCGATTTCATCAAATATTGGGAAAACCGTCGCTTTTTTGGAATTTTTGGACCAACTTATGTCGTTCGAAATGATCTCAGCTACATTTTGATATACCACAACCCTACTTTTGGTGACTTAGATGACTTGGAATTCTTGCGCGTTGAGAGTTATGCCCCTTGATTAAGCGATTTCATCAAATATTGGGAAAACCGTCGCTTTTTTGGAATTTTTGGACCAACTTATGTCGTTCGAAATGATCTCAGCTACATTTTGATATACCACAACCCTACTTTTGGTGACTTAGATGACTTGGAATTCTTGCGCGTTGAGGGTTACGGGGCTTTAATAAGTGCGATTACGCCCAAATTAGCGAAAACCGGCACTTTTTTGGTCTTCGGAAATGGATAAAAGTTCTTCGTGATGGTCCCAGGAGCAATTAGATGGGTCACAACCCTATTTTTGCAACTTTGAAAATTTTAGTGGGTAAGAGTTATGCCCCTTGATTAAGCGATTTCATCAAATATTGGGAAAACCGTCGCTTTTTTGGAATTTTTGGAGCAACTTATGTCGTTCGAAATGATCTCAGCTACATTTTGATATACCACAACCCTACTTTTGGTGACTTAGATGACTTGGAATTCTTGCGCGTTGAGAGTTATGCCCCTTGATTAAGCGATTTCATCAAATATTGGGAAAACTGTCGCTTTTTTGGAATTTTTGGACCAACTTATGTCGTTCGAAATGATCTCAGCTACATTTTGATATACCACAACCCTACTTTTGGTGACTTAGATGACTTGGAAGTTCTTGCGCGTTGAGAGTTATGCCCCTTGATTAAGCGATTTCATCAAATATTGGGAAAACCGTCGCTTTTTTGGAATTTTTGGACCAACTTATGTCGTTCGAAATGATCTCAGCTACATTTTGATATACCACAACCCTACTTTTGGTGACTTAGATGACTTGGAATTCTTGCGCGTTGAGGGTTACGGGGCTTTAATAAGTGCGATTACGCCCAAATTAGCGAAAACTTGCACTTTTTTGGTCTTCGGAAATGGATAAAAGTTCTTCGTGATGGTCCCAGGAGCAATTAGATGGGTCACAACCCTATTTTTGCAACTTTGAAAATTTTAGTGGGTAAGAGTTATGCCCCTTGATTAAGCGATTTCATCAAATATTGGGAAAACCGTCGCTTTTTTGGAATTTTTGGACCAACTTATGTCGTTCGAAATGATCTCAGCTACATTTTGATATACCACAACCCTACTTTTGGTGACTTAGATGACTTGGAATTCTTGCGCGTTGAGAGTTATGCCCCTTGATTAAGCGATTTCATCAAATATTGGGAAAACCGTCGCTTTTTTGGAATTTTTGGACCAACTTATGTCGTTCGAAATGATCTCAGCTACATTTTGATATACCACAACCCTACTTTTGGTGACTTAGATGACTTGGAATTCTTGCGCGTTGAGGGTTACGGGGGCTTTAATAAGTGCGATTACGCCCAAATTAGCGAAAACCGGCACTTTTTTGGTCTTCGGAAATGGATAAAAGTTCTTCGTGATGGTCCCAGGAGCAATTAGATGGGTCACAACCCTATTTTTGCAACTTTGAAAATTTTAGTGGGTAAGAGTTATGCCCCTTGATTAAGCAATTTCATCAAATATTGGGAAAACCGTCGCTTTTTTGGAATTTTTGGACCAACTTATGTCGTTTGAAATGATCTCAGCTACATTTTGATATACCACAACCCTACTTTTGGTGACTTAGATGACTTGGAATTCTTGCGCGTTGAGAGTTATGCCCCTTGATTAAGCGATTTCATCAAATATTGGGAAAACCGTCGCTTTTTTGGAATTTTTGGACCAACTTATGTCGTTCGAAATGATCTCAGCTACATTTTGATATACCACAACCCTACTTTTGGTGACTTAGATGACTTGGAATTCTTGCGCGTTGAGGGTTACGGGGCTTTAATAAGTGCGATTACGCCCAAATTAGCGAAAACCGGCACTTTTTTGGTCTTCGGAAATGGATAAAAGTTCTTCGTGATGGTCCCAGGAGCAATTAGATGGGTCACAACCCTATTTTTGCAACTTTGAAAATTTTAGTGGGTAAGAGTTATGCCCCTTGATTAAGCGATTTCATCAAATATTGGGAAAACCGTCGCTTTTTTGGAATTTTTGGACCAACTTATGTCGTTCGAAATGATCTCAGCTACATTTTGATATACCACAACCCTACTTTTGGTGACTTAGATGACTTGGAATTCTTGCGCGTTGAGAGTTATGCCCCTTGATTAAGCGATTTCATCAAATATTGGGAAAACCGTCGCTTTTTTGGAATTTTTGGACCAACTTATGTCGTTCGAAATGATCTCAGCTACATTTTGATATACCACAACCCTACTTTTGGTGACTTAGATGACTTGGAATTCTTGCGCGTTGAGGGTTACGGGGCTTTAATAAGTGCGATTACGCCCAAATTAGCGAAAACCGGCACTTTCTTGGTCTTCGGAAATGGATAAAAGTTCTTCGTGATGGTCCCAGGAGCAATTAGATGGGTCACAACCCTATTTTTGCAACTTTGAAAATTTTAGTGGGTAAGAGTTATGCCCCTTGATTAAGCGATTTCATCAAATATTGGGAAAACCGTCGCTTTTTTGGAATTTTTGGACCAACTTATGTCGTTCGAAATGATCTCAGCTACATTTTGATATACCACAACCCTACTTTTGGTGACTTAGATGACTTGGAATTCTTGCGCGTTGAGAGTTATGCCCCTTGATTAAGCGATTTCATCAAATATTGGGAAAACCGTCGCTTTTTTGGAATTTTTGGACCAACTTATGTCGTTCGAAATGATCTCAGCTACATTTTGATATACCACAACCCTACTTTTGGTGACTTAGATGACTTGGAATTCTTGCGCGTTGAGGGTTACGGGGCTTTAATAAGTGCGATTACGCCCAAATTAGCGAAAACCGGCACTTTTTTGGTCTTCGGAAATGGATAAAAGTTCTTCGTGATGGTCCCAGGAGCAATTAGATGAGTCACAACCCTATTTTTGCAACTTTGAAAATTTTAGTGGGTAAGAGTTATGCCCCTTGATTAAGCGATTTCATCAAATATTGGGAAAACCGTCGCTTTTTTGGAATTTTTGGACCAACTTATGTCGTTCGAAATGATCTCAGCTACATTTTGATATACCACAACCCTACTTTTGGTGACTTAGATGACTTGGAATTCTTGCGCGTTGAGAGTTATGCCCCTTGATTAAGCGATTTCATCAAATATTGGGAAAACCGTCGCTTTTTTGGAATTTTTGGAGCAACTTATGTCGTTCGAAATGATCTCAGCTACATTTTGATATACCACAACCCTACTTTTGGTGACTTAGATGACTTGGAATTCTTGCGCGTTGAGGGTTACGGGGCTTTAATAAGTGCGATTACGCCCAAATTAGCGAAAACCGGCACTTTTTTGGTCTTCGGAAATGGATAAAAGTTCTTCGTGATGGTCCCAGGAGCAATTAGATGGGTCACAACCCTATTTTTGCAACTTTGAAAATTTTAGTGGGTAAGAGTTATGCCCCTTGATTAAGCGATTTCATCAAATATTGGGAAAACCGTCGCTTTTTTGGAATTTTTGGACCAACTTATGTCGTTCGAAATGATCTCAGCTACATTTTGATATACCACAACCCTACTTTTGGTGACTTAGATGACTTGGAATTCTTGCGCGTTGAGAGTTATGCCCCTTGATTAAGCGATTTCATCAAATATTGGGAAAACCGTCGCTTTTTTGGAATTTTTGGACCAACTTATGTCGTTCGAAATGATCTCAGCTACATTTTGATATACCACAACCCTACTTTTGGTGACTTAGATGACTTGGAATTCTTGCGCGTTGAGGGTTACGGGGCTTTAATAAGTGCGATTACGCCCAAATTAGCGAAAACCGGCACTTTTTTGGTCTTCGGAAATGGATAAAAGTTCTTCGTGATGGTCCCAGGAGCAATTAGATGGGTCACAACCCTATTTTTGCAACTTTGAAAATTTTAGTGGGTAAGAGTTATGCCCCTTGATTAAGCGATTTCATCAAATATTGGGAAAACCGTCGCTTTTTTGGAATTTTTGGACCAACTTATGTCGTTCGAAATGATCTCAGCTACATTTTGATATACCACAACCCTACTTTTGGTGACTTAGATGACTTGGAATTCTTGCGCGTTGAGAGTTATGCCCCTTGATTAAGCGATTTCATCAAATATTGGGAAAACCGTCGCTTTTTTGGAATTTTTGGACCAACTTATGTCGTTCGAAATGATCTCAGCTACATTTTGATATACCACAACCCTACTTTTGGTGACTTAGATGACTTGGAATTCTTGCGCGTTGAGGGTTACGGGGCTTTAATAAGTGCGATTTCGCCCAAATTAGCGAAAACCGGCACTTTTTTGGTCTTCGGAAATGGATAAAAGTTCTTCGTGATGGTCCCAGGAGCAATTAGATGGGTCACAACCCTATTTTTGCAACTTTGAAAATTTTAGTGGGTAAGAGTTATGCCCCTTGATTAAGCGATTTCATCAAATATTGGGAAAACCGTCGCTTTTTTGGAATTTTTGGACCAACTTATGTCGTTCGAAATGATCTCAGCTACATTTTGATATACCACAACCCTACTTTTGGTGACTTAGATGACTTGGAATTCTTGCGCGTTGAGAGTTATGCCCCTTGATTAAGCGATTTCATCAAATATTGGGAAAACCGTCGCTTTTTTGGAATTTTTGGACCAACTTATGTCGTTCGAAATGATCTCAGCTACATTTTGATATACCACAACCCTACTTTTGGTGACTTAGATGACTTGGAATTCTTGCGCGTTGAGAGTTATGCCCCTTGATTAAGCGATTTCATCAAATATTGGGAAAACCGTCGCTTTTTTGGAATTTTTGGACCAACTTATGTCGTTCGAAATGATCTCAGCTACATTTTGATATACCACAACCCTACTTTTGGTGACTTAGATGACTTGGAATTCTTGCGCGTTGAGGGTTACGGGGCTTTAATAAGTGCGATTACGCCCAAATTAGCGAAAACCGGCACTTTTTTGGTCTTCGGAAATGGATAAAAGTTCTTCGTGATGGTCCCAGGAGCAATTAGATGGGTCACAACCCTATTTTTGCAACTTTGAAAATTTTAGTGGGTAAGAGTTATGCCCCTTGATTAAGCGATTTCATCAAATATTGGGAAAACCATCGCTTTTTTGGAATTTTTGGACCAACTTATGTCGTTCGAAATGATCTCAGCTACATTTTGATATACCACAACCCTACTTTTGGTGACTTAGATGACTTGGAATTCTTGCGCGTTGAGAGTTATGCCCCTTGATTAAGCGATTTCATCAAATATTGGGAAAACCGTCGCTTTTTTGGAATTTTTGGACCAACTTATGTCGTTCGAAATGATCTCAGCTACATTTTGATATACCACAACCCTACTTTTGGTGACTTAGATGACTTGGAATTCTTGCGCGTTGAGGGTTACGGGGCTTTAATAAGTGCGATTACGCCCAAATTAGCGAAAACCGGCACTTTTTTGGTCTTCGGAAATGGATAAAAGTTCTTCGTGATGGTCCCAGGAGCAATTAGATGGGTCACAACCCTATTTTTGCAACTTTGAAAATTTTATTGGGTAAGAGTTATGCCCCTTGATTAAGCGATTTCATCAAATATTGGGAAAACCGTCGCTTTTTTGGAATTTTTGGACCAACTTATGTCGTTCGAAATGATCTCAGCTACATTTTGATATACCACAACCCTACTTTTGGTGACTTAGATGACTTGGAATTCTTGCGCGTTGAGAGTTATGCCCCTTGATTAAGCGATTTCATCAAATATTGGGAAAACCGTCGCTTTTTTGGAATTTTTGGACCAACTTATGTCGTTCGAAATGATCTCAGCTACATTTTGATATACCACAACCCTACTTTTGGTGACTTAGATGACTTGGAATTCTTGCGCGTTGAGAGTTATGCCCCTTGATTAAGCGATTTCATCAAATATTGGGAAAACCGTCGCTTTTTTGGAATTTTTGGACCAACTTATGTCGTTCGAAATGATCTCAGCTACATTTTGATATACCACAACCCTACTTTTGGTGACTTAGATGACTTGGAATTCTTGCGCGTTGAGGGTTACGGGGCTTTAATAAGTGCGATTACGCCCAAATTAGCGAAAACCGGCACTTTTTTGGTCTTCGGAAATGGATAAAAGTTCTTCGTGATGGTCCCAGGAGCAATTAGATGGGTCACAACCCTATTTTTACAACTTTGAAAATTTTAGTGGGTAAGAGTTATGCCCCTTGATTAAGCGATTTCATCAAATATTGGGAAAACCGTCGCTTTTTTGGAATTTTTGGACCAACTTATGTCGTTCGAAATGATCTCAGCTACATTTTGATATACCACAACCCTACTTTTGGTGACTTAGATGACTTGGAATTCTTGCGCGTTGAGAGTTATGCCCCTTGATTAAGCGATTTCATCAAATATTGGGAAAACCGTCGCTTTTTTGGAATTTTTGGACCAACTTATGTCGTTCGAAATGATCTCAGCTACATTTTGATATACCACAACCCTACTTTTGGTGACTTAGATGACTTGGAATTCTTGCGCGTTGAGAGTTATGCCCCTTGATTAAGCGATTTCATCAAATATTGGGAAAACCGTCGCTTTTTTGGAATTTTTGGACCAACTTATGTCGTTCGAAATGATCTCAGCTACATTTTGATATACCACAACCCTACTTTTGGTGACTTAGATGACTTGGAATTCTTGCGCGTTGAGGGTTACGGGGCTTTAATAAGTGCGATTACGCCCAAATTAGCGAAAACCGGCACTTTTTTGGTCTTCGGAAATGGATAAAAGTTCTTCGTGATGGTCCCAGGAGCAATTAGATGGGTCACAACCCTATTTTTGCAACTTTGAAAATTTTAGTGGGTAAGAGTTATGCCCCTTGATTAAGCGATTTCATCAAATATTGGGAAAACCGTCGCTTTTTTGGAATTTTTGGACCAACTTATGTCGTTCGAAATGATCTCAGCTACATTTTGATATACCACAACCCTACTTTTGGTGACTTAGATGACTTGGAATTCTTGCGCGTTGAGAGTTATGCCCCTTGATTAAGCGATTTCATCAAATATTGGGAAAACCGTCGCTTTTTTGGAATTTTTGGACCAACTTATGTCGTTCGAAATGATCTCAGCTACATTTTGATATACCACAACCCTACTTTTGGTGACTTAGATGACTTGGAATTCTTGCGCGTTGAGGGTTACGGGGCTTTAATAAGTGCGATTACGCCCAAATTAGCGAAAACCGGCACTTTTTTGGTCTTCGGAAATGGATAAAAGTTCTTCGTGATGGTCCCAGGAGCAATTAGATGGGTCACAACCCTATTTTTGCAACTTTGAAAATTTTAGTGGGTAAGAGTTATGCCCCTTGATTAAGCGATTTCATCAAATATTGGGAAAACCGTCGCTTTTTTGGAATTTTTGGACCAACTTATGTCGTTCGAAATGATCTCAGCTACATTTTGATATACCACAACCCTACTTTTGGTGACTTAGATGACTTGGAATTCTTGCGCGTTGAGAGTTATGCCCCTTGATTAAGCGATTTCATCAAATATTGGGAAAACCGTCGCTTTTTTGGAATTTTTGGACCAACTTATGTCGTTCGAAATGATCTCAGCTACATTTTGATATACCACAACCCTACTTTTGGTGACTTAGATGACTTGGAATTCTTGCGCGTTGAGGGTTACGGGGCTTTAATAAGTGCGATTACGCCCAAATTAGCGAAAACCGGCACTTTTTTGGTCTTCGGAAATGGATAAAAGTTCTTCGTGATGGTCCCAGGAGCAATTAGATGGGTCACAACCCTATTTTTGCAACTTTGAAAATTTTAGTGGGTAAGAGTTATGCCCCTTGATTAAGCGATTTCATCAAATATTGGGAAAACCGTCGCTTTTTTGGAATTTTTGGACCAACTTATGTCGTTCGAAATGATCTCAGCTACATTTTGATATACCACAACCCTACTTTTGGTGACTTAGATGACTTGGAATTCTTGCGCGTTGAGAGTTATGCCCCTTGATTAAGCGATTTCATCAAATATTGGGAAAACCGTCGCTTTTTTGGAATTTTTGGACCAACTTATGTCGTTCGAAATGATCTCAGCTACATTTTGATATACCACAACCCTACTTTTGGTGACTTAGATGACTTGGAATTCTTGCGCGTTGAGGGTTACGGGGCTTTAATAAGTGCGATTACGCCCAAATTAGCGAAAACCGGCACTTTTTTGGTCTTCGGAAATGGATAAAAGTTCTTCGTGATGGTCCCAGGAGCAATTAGATGGGTCACAACCCTATTTTTGCAACTTTGAAAATTTTAGTGGGTAAGAGTTATGCCCCTTGATTAAGCGATTTCATCAAATATTGGGAAAACCGTCGCTTTTTTGGAATTTTTGGACCAACTTATGTCGTTCGAAATGATCTCAGCTACATTTTGATATACCACAACCCTACTTTTGGTGACTTAGATGACTTGGAATTCTTGCGCGTTGAGAGTTATGCCCCTTGATTAAGCGATTTCATCAAATATTGCGAAAACCGTCGCTTTTTTGGAATTTTTGGACCAACTTATGTCGTTCGAAATGATCTCAGCTACATTTTGATATACCACAACCCTACTTTTGGTGACTTAGATGACTTGGAATTCTTGCGCGTTGAGGGTTACGGGGCTTTAATAAGTGCGATTACGCCCAAATTAGCGAAAACCGGCACTTTTTTGGTCTTCGGAAATGGATAAAAGTTCTTCGTGATGGTCCCAGGAGCAATTAGATGGGTCACAACCCTATTTTTGCAACTTTGAAAATTTTAGTGGGTAAGAGTTATGCCCCTTGATTAAGCGATTTCATCAAATATTGGGAAAACCGTCGCTTTTTTGGAATTTTTGGACCAACTTATGTCGTTCGAAATGATCTCAGCTACATTTTGATATACCACAACCCTACTTTTGGTGACTTAGATGACTTGGAATTCTTGCGCGTTGAGAGTTATGCCCCTTGATTAAGCGATTTCATCAAATATTGGGAAAACCGTCGCTTTTTTGGAATTTTTGGACCAACTTATGTCGTTCGAAATGATCTCAGCTACATTTTGATATACCACAACCCTACTTTTGGTGACTTAGATGACTTGGAATTCTTGCGCGTTGAGGGTTAAGGGGCTTTAATAAGTGCGATTACGCCCAAATTAGCGAAAACCGGCACTTTTTTGGTCTTCGGAAATGGATAAAAGTTCTTCGTGATGGTCCCAGGAGCAATTAGATGGGTCACAACCCTATTTTTGCAACTTTGAAAATTTTAGTGGGTAAGAGTTATGCCCCTTGATTAAGCGATTTCATCAAATATTGGGAAAACCGTCGCTTTTTTGGAATTTTTGGACCAACTTATGTCGTTCGAAATGATCTAAGCTACATTTTGATATACCACAACCCTACTTTTGGTGACTTAGATGACTTGGAATTCTTGCGCGTTGAGAGTTATGCCCCTTGATTAAGCGATTTCATCAAATATTGGGAAAACCGTCGCTTTTTGGAATTTTTGGACCAACTTATGTCGTTCGAAATGATCTCAGCTACATTTTGATATACCACAACCCTACTTTTGGTGACTTAGATGACTTGGAATTCTTGCGCGTTGAGGGTTACGGGGCTTTAATAAGTGCGATTACGCCCAAATTAGCGAAAACCGGCACTTTTTTGGTCTTCGGAAATGGATAAAAGTTCTTCGTGATGGTCCCAGGAGCAATTAGATGGGTCACAACCCTATTTTTGCAACTTTGAAAATTTTAGTGGGTAAGAGTTATGCCCCTTGATTAAGCGATTTCATCAAATATTGGGAAAACCGTCGCTTTTTTGGAATTTTTGGACCAACTTATGTCGTTCGAAATGATCTCAGCTACATTTTGATATACCACAACCCTACTTTTGGTGACTTAGATGACTTGGAATTCTTGCGCGTTGAGAGTTATGCCCCTTGATTAAGCGATTTCATCAAATATTGGGAAAACCGTCGCTTTTTTGGAATTTTTGGACCAACTTATGTCGTTCGAAATGATCTCAGCTACATTTTGATATACCACAACCCTACTTTTGGTGACTTAGATGACTTGGAATTCTTGCGCGTTGAGGGTTACGGGGCTTTAATAAGTGCGATTACGCCCAAATTAGCGAAAACCGGCACTTTTTTGGTCTTCGGAAATGGATAAAAGTTCTTCGTGATGGTCCCAGGAGCAATTAGATGGGTCACAACCCTATTTTTGCAACTTTGAAAATTTTAGTGGGTAAGAGTTATGCCCCTTGATTAAGCGATTTCATCAAATATTGGGAAAACCGTCGCTTTTTTGGAATTTTTGGACCAACTTATGTCGTTCGAAATGATCTCAGCTACATTTTGATATACCACAACCCTACTTTTGGTGACTTAGATGACTTGGAATTCTTGCGCGTTGAGAGTTATGCCCCTTGATTAAGCGATTTCATCAAATATTGGGAAAACCGTCGCTTTTTTGGAATTTTTGGACCAACTTATGTCGTTCGAAATGATCTCAGCTACATTTTGATATACCACAACCCTACTTTTGGTGACTTAGATGACTTGGAATTCTTGCGCGTTGAGGGTTACGGGGCTTTAATAAGTGCGATTACGCCCAAATTAGCGAAAACCGGCACTTTTTTGGTCTTCGGAAATGGATAAAAGTTCTTCGTGATGGTCCCAGGAGCAATTAGATGGGTCACAACCCTATTTTTGCAACTTTGAAAATTTTAGTGGGAAAGAGTTATGCCCCTTGATTAAGCGATTTCATCAAATATTGGGAAAACCGTCGCTTTTTTGGAATTTTTGGACCAACTTATGTCGTTCGAAATGATCTCAGCTACATTTTGATATACCACAACCCTACTTTTGGTGACTTAGATGACTTGGAATTCTTGCGCGTTGAGAGTTATGCCCCTTGATTAAGCGATTTCATCAAATATTGGGAAAACCGTCGCTTTTTTGGAATTTTTGGACCAACTTATGTCGTTCGAAATGATCTCAGCTACATTTTGATATACCACAACCCTACTTTTGGTGACTTAGATGACTTGGAATTCTTGCGCGTTGAGGGTTACGGGGCTTTAATAAGTGCGATTACGCCCAAATTAGCGAAAACCGGCACTTTTTTGGTCTTCGGAAATGGATAAAAGTTCTTCGTGATGGTCCCAGGAGCAATTAGATGGGTCACAACCCTATTTTTGCAACTTTGAAAATTTTAGTGGGTAAGAGTTATGCCCCTTGATTAAGCGATTTCATCAAATATTGGGAAAACCGTCGCTTTTTTGGAATTTTTGGACCAACTTATGTCGTTCGAAATGATCTCAGCTACATTTTGATATACCACAACCCTACTTTTGGTGACTTAGATGACTTGGAATTCTTGCGCGTTGAGAGTTATGCCCCTTGATTAAGCGATTTCATCAAATATTGGGAAAACCGTCGCTTTTTTGGAATTTTTGGACCAACTTATGTCGTTCGAAATGATCTCAGCTACATTTTGATATACCACAACCCTACTTTTGGTGACTTAGATGACTTGGAATTCTTGCGCGTTGAGGGTTACGGGGCTTTAATAAGTGCGATTACGCCCAAATTAGCGAAAACCGGCACTTTTTTGGTCTTCGGAAATGGATAAAAGTTCTTCGTGATGGTCCCAGGAGCAATTAGATGGGTCACAACCCTATTTTTGCAACTTTGAAAATTTTAGTGGGAAAGAGTTATGCCCCTTGATTAAGCGATTTCATCAAATATTGGGAAAACCGTCGCTTTTTTGGAATTTTTGGACCAACTTATGTCGTTCGAAATGACCTCAGCTACATTTTGATATACCACAACCCTACTTTTGGTGACTTAGATGACTTGGAATTCTTGCGCGTTGAGAGTTATGCCCCTTGATTAAGCGATTTCATCAAATATTGGGAAAACCGTCGCTTTTTTGGAATTTTTGGACCAACTTATGTCGTTCGAAATGATCTCAGCTACATTTTGATATACCACAACCCTACTTTTGGTGACTTAGATGACTTGGAATTCTTGCGCGTTGAGGGTTACGGGGCTTTAATAAGTGCGATTACGCCCAAATTAGCGAAAACCGGCACTTTTTTGGTCTTCGGAAATGGATAAAAGTTCTTCGTGATGGTCCCAGGAGCAATTAGATGGGTCACAACCCTATTTTTGCAACTTTGAAAATTTTAGTGGGTAAGAGTTATGCCCCTTGATTAAGCGATTTCATCAAATATTGGGAAAACCGTCGCTTTTTTTGAATTTTTGGACCAACTTATGTCGTTCGAAATGATCTCAGCTACATTTTGATATACCACAACCCTACTTTTGGTGACTTAGATGACTTGGAATTCTTGCGCGTTGAGAGTTATGCCCCTTGATTAAGCGATTTCATCAAATATTGGGAAAACCGTCGCTTTTTTGGAATTTTTGGACCAACTTATGTCGTTCGAAATGATCTCAGCTACATTTTGATATACCACAACCCTACTTTTGGTGACTTAGATGACTTGGAATTCTTGCGCGTTGAGGGTTACGGGGCTTTAATAAGTGCGATTACGCCCAAATTAGCGAAAACCGGCACTTTTTTGGTCTTCGGAAATGGATAAAAGTTCTTCGTGATGGTCCCAGGAGCAATTAGATGGGTCACAACCCTATTTTTGCAACTTTGAAAATTTTAGTGGGTAAGAGTTATGCCCCTTGATTAAGCGATTTCATCAAATATTGGGAAAACCGTCGCTTTTTTGGAATTTTTGGACCAACTTATGTCGTTCGAAATGATCTCAGCTACATTTTGATATACCACAACCCTACTTTTGGTGACTTAGATGACTTGGAATTCTTGCGCGTTGAGAGTTATGCCCCTTGATTAAGCGATTTCATCAAATATTGGGAAAACCGTCGCTTTTTTGGAATTTTTGGACCAACTTATGTCGTTCGAAATGATCTCAGCTACATTTTGATATACCACAACCCTACTTTTGGTGACTTAGATGACTTGGAATTCTTGCGCGTTGAGGGTTACGGGGCTTTAATAAGTGCGATTACGCCCAAATTAGCGAAAACCGGCACTTTTTTGGTCTTCGGAAATGGATAAAAGTTCTTCGTGATGGTCCCAGGAGCAATTAGATGGGTCACAACCCTATTTTTGCAACTTTGAAAATGTTAGTGGGTAAGAGTTATGCCCCTTGATTAAGCGATTTCATCAAATATTGGGAAAACCGTCGCTTTTTTGGAATTTTTGGACCAACTTATGTCGTTCGAAATGATCTCAGCTACATTTTGATATACCACAACCCTACTTTTG
Source organism: Steromphala cineraria (assembly GCA_916613615.1). Taxonomy (NCBI): domain Eukaryota; kingdom Metazoa; phylum Mollusca; class Gastropoda; order Trochida; family Trochidae; genus Steromphala; species Steromphala cineraria. Next base: position 28,683,017 of record OU744726.1, on the reverse strand, counting down.
GTGACTTAGATGACTTGGAATTCTTGCGCGTTGAGAGTTATGCCCCTTGATTAAGCGATTTCATCAAATATTGGGAAAACCGTCGCTTTTTTGGAATTTTTGGACCAACTTATGTCGTTCGAAATGATCTCAGCTACATTTTGATATACCACAACCCTACTTTTGGTGACTTAGATGACTTGGAATTCTTGCGCGTTGAGGGTTACGGGGCTTTAATAAGTGCGATTACGCCCAAATTAGCGAAAACCGGCACTTTTTTGGTCTTCGGAAATGGATAAAAGTTCTTCGTGATGGTCCCAGGAGCAATTAGATGGGTCACAACCCTATTTTTGCAACTTTGAAAATTTTAGTGGGTAAGAGTTATGCCCCTTGATTAAGCGATTTCATCAAATATTGGGAAAACCGTCGCTTTTTTGGAATTTTTGGACCAACTTATGTCGTTCGAAATGATCTCAGCTACATTTTGATATACCACAACCCTACTTTTGGTGACTTAGATGACTTGGAATTCTTGCGCGTTGAGAGTTATGCCCCTTGATTAAGCGATTTCATCAAATATTGGGAAAACCGTCGCTTTTTTGGAATTTTTGGACCAACTTATGTCGTTCGAAATGATCTCAGCTACATTTTGATATACCACAACCCTACTTTTGGTGACTTAGATGACTTGGAATTCTTGCGCGTTGAGGGTTACGGGGCTTTAATAAGTGCGATTACGCCCAAATTAGCGAAAACCGGCACTTTTTTGGTCTTCGGAAATGAATAAAAGTTCTTCGTGATGGTCCCAGGAGCAATTAGATGGGTCACAACCCTATTTTTGCAACTTTGAAAATTTTAGTGGGTAAGAGTTATGCCCCTTGATTAAGCGATTTCATCAAATATTGGGAAAACCGTCGCTTTTTTGGAATTTTTGGACCAACTTATGTCGTTCGAAATGATTTCAGCTACATTTTGATATACCACAACCCTACTTTTGGTGACTTAGATGACTTGGAATTCTTGCGCGTTGAGAGTTATGCCCCTTGATTAAGCGATTTCATCAAATATTGGGAAAACCGTCGCTTTTTTGGAATTTTTGGACCAACTTATGTCGTTCGAAATGATCTCAGCTACATTTTGATATACCACAACCCTACTTTTGGTGACTTAGATGACTTGGAATTCTTGCGCGTTGAGGGTTACGGGGCTTTAATAAGTGCGATTACGCCCAAATTAGCGAAAACCGGCACTTTTTTGGTCTTCGGAAATGGATAAAAGTTCTTCGTGATGGTCCCAGGAGCAATTAGATGGGTCACAACCCTATTTTTGCAACTTTGAAAATTTTAGTGGGTAAGAGTTATGCCCCTTGATTAAGCGATTTCATCAAATATTGGGAAAACCGTCGCTTTTTTGGAATTTTTGGACCAACTTATGTCGTTCGAAATGATCTCAGCTACATTTTGATATACCACAACCCTACTTTTGGTGACTTAGATGACTTGGAATTCTTGCGCGTTGAGAGTTATGCCCCTTGATTAAGCGATTTCATCAAATATTGGGAAAACCGTCGCTTTTTTGGAATTTTTGGACCAACTTATGTCGTTCGAAATGATTTCAGCTACATTTTGATATACCACAACCCTACTTTTGGTGACTTAGATGACTTGGAATTCTTGCGCGTTGAGAGTTATGCCCCTTGATTAAGCGATTTCATCAAATATTGGGAAAACCGTCGCTTTTTTGGAATTTTTGGACCAACTTATGTCGTTCGAAATGATCTCAGCTACATTTTGATATACCACAACCCTACTTTTGGTGACTTAGATGACTTGGAATTCTTGCGCGTTGAGAGTTATGCCCCTTGATTAAGCGATTTCATCAAATATTGGGAAAACCGTCGCTTTTTTGGAATTTTTGGACCAACCTTTGTCGTTCGAAATGATTTCAGCTACATTTTGATATACCACAACCCTACTTTTGGTGACTTAGATGACTTGGAATTCTTGCGCGTTGAGAGTTATGCCCCTTGATTAAGCGATTTCATCAAATATTGGGAAAACCGTCGCTTTTTTGGAATTTTTGGACCAACTTATGTCGTTCGAAATGATCTCAGCTACATTTTGATATACCACAACCCTACTTTTGGTGACTTAGATGACTTGGAATTCTTGCGCGTTGAGGGTTACGGGGCTTTAATAAGTGCGATTACGCCCAAATTAGCGAAAACCGGCACTTTTTTGGTCTTCGGAAATGGATAAAAGTTCTTCGTGATGGTCCCAGGAGCAATTAGATGGGTCACAACCCTATTTTTGCAACTTTGAAAATTTTAGTGGGTAAGAGTTATGCCCCTTGATTAAGCGATTCCATCAAATATTGGGAAAACCGTCGCTTTTTTGGAATTTTTGGACCAACTTATGTCGTTCGAAATGATCTCAGCTACATTTTGATATACCACAACCCTACTTTTGGTGACTTAGATGACTTGGAATTCTTGCGCGTTGAGAGTTATGCCCCTTGATTAAGCGATTTCATCAAATATTGGGAAAACCGTCGCTTTTTTGGAATTTTTGGACCAACTTATGTCGTTCGAAATGATCTCAGCTACATTTTGATATACCACAACCCTACTTTTGGTGACTTAGATGACTTGGAATTCTTGCGCGTTGAGGGTTACGGGGCTTTAATAAGTGCGATTACGCCCAAATTAGCGAAAACCGGCACTTTTTTGGTCTTCGGAAATGGATAAAAGTTCTTCGTGATGGTCCCAGGAGCAATTAGATGGGTCACAACCCTATTTTTGCAACTTTGAAAATTTTAGTGGGTAAGAGTTATGCCCCTTGATTAAGCGATTTCATCAAATATTGGGAAAACCGTCGCTTTTTTGGAATTTTTGGACCAACTTATGTCGTTCGAAATGATCTCAGCTACATTTTGATATACCACAACCCTACTTTTGGTGACTTAGATGACTTGGAATTCTTGCGCGTTGAGAGTTATGCCCCTTGATTAAGCGATTTCATCAAATATTGGGAAAACCGTCGCTTTTTTGGAATTTTTGGACCAACTTATGTCGTTCGAAATGATCTCAGCTACATTTTGATATACCACAACCCTACTTTTGGTGACTTAGATGACTTGGAATTCTTGCGCGTTGAGGGTTACGGGGCTTTAATAAGTGCGATTACGCCCAAATTAGCGAAAACCGGCACTTTTTTGGTCTTCGGAAATGGATAAAAGTTCTTCGTGATGGTCCCAGGAGCAATTAGATGGGTCACAACCCTATTTTTGCAACTTTGAAAATTTTAGTGGGTAAGAGTTATGCCCCTTGATTAAGCGATTTCATCAAATATTGGGAAAACCGTCGCTTTTTTGGAATTTTTGGACCAACTTATGTCGTTCGAAATGATCTCAGCTACATTTTGATATACCACAACCCTACTTTTGGTGACTTAGATGACTTGGAATTCTTGCGCGTTGAGAGTTATGCCCCTTGATTAAGCGATTTCATCAAATATTGGGAAAACCGTCGCTTTTTTGGAATTTTTGGACCAACTTATGTCGTTCGAAATGATCTCAGCTACATTTTGATATACCACAACCCTACTTTTGGTGACTTAGATGACTTGGAATTCTTGCGCGTTGAGGGTTACGGGGTTTTAATAAGTGCGATTACGCCCAAATTAGCGAAAACCGGCACTTTTTTGGTCTTCGGAAATGGATAAAAGTTCTTCGTGATGGTCCCAGGAGCAATTAGATGGGTCACAACCCTATTTTTGCAACTTTGAAAATTTTAGTGGGTAAGAGTTATGCCCCTTGATTAAGCGATTTCATCAAATATTGGGAAAACCGTCGCTTTTTTGGAATTTTTGGACCAACTTATGTCGTTCGAAATGATCTCAGCTACATTTTGATATACCACAACCCTACTTTTGGTGACTTAGATGACTTGGAATTCTTGCGCGTTGAGAGTTATGCCCCTTGATTAAGCGATTTCATCAAATATTGGGAAAACCGTCGCTTTTTTGGAATTTTTGGACCAACTTATGTCGTTCGAAATGATCTCAGCTACATTTTGATATACCACAACCCTACTTTTGGTGACTTAGATGACTTGGAATTCTTGCGCGTTGAGGGTTACGGGGCTTTAATAAGTGCGATTACGCCCAAATTAGCGAAAACCGGCACTTTTTTGGTCTTCGGAAATGGATAAAAGTTCTTCGTGATGGTCCCAGGAGCAATTAGATGGGTCACAACCCTATTTTTGCAACTTTGAAAATTTTAGTGGGTAAGAGTTATGCCCCTTGATTAAGCGATTTCATCAAATATTGGGAAAACCGTCGCTTTTTTGGAATTTTTGGACCAACTTATGTCGTTCGAAATGATCTCAGCTACATTTTGATATACCACAACCCTACTTTTGGTGACTTAGATGACTTGGAATTCTTGCGCGTTGAGAGTTATGCCCCTTGATTAAGCGATTTCATCAAATATTGGGAAAACCGTCGCTTTTTTGGAATTTTTGGACCAACTTATGTCGTTCGAAATGATCTCAGCTACATTTTGATATACCACAACCCTACTTTTGGTGACTTAGATGACTTGGAATTCTTGCGCGTTGAGGGTTACGGGGCTTTAATAAGTGCGATTACGCCCAAATTAGCGAAAACCGGCACTTTTTTGGTCTTCGGAAATGGATAAAAGTTCTTTGTGATGGTCCCAGGAGCAATTAGATGGGTCACAACCCTATTTTTGCAACTTTGAAAATTTTAGTGGGTAAGAGTTATGCCCCTTGATTAAGCGATTTCATCAAATATTGGGAAAACCGTCGCTTTTTTGGAATTTTTGGACCAACTTATGTCGTTCGAAATGATCTCAGCTACATTTTGATATACCACAACCCTACTTTTGGTGACTTAGATGACTTGGAATTCTTGCGCGTTGAGGGTTACGGGGCTTTAATAAGTGCGATTACGCCCAAATTAGCGAAAACCGGCACTTTTTTGGTCTTCGGAAATGGATAAAAGTTCTTCGTGATGGTCCCAGGAGCAATTAGATGGGTCACAACCCTATTTTTGCAACTTTGAAAATTTTAGTGGGTAAGAGTTATGCCCCTTGATTAAGCGATTTCATCAAATATTGGGAAAACCGTCGCTTTTTTGGAATTTTTGGACCAACTTATGTCGTTCGAAATGATCTCAGCTACATTTTGATATGCCACAACCCTACTTTTGGTGACTTAGATGACTTGGAATTCTTGCGCGTTGAGAGTTATGCCCCTTGATTAAGCGATTTCATCAAATATTGGGAAAACCGTCGCTTTTTTGGAATTTTTGGACCAACTTATGTCGTTCGAAATGATCTCAGCTACATTTTGATATACCACAACCCTACTTTTGGTGACTTAGATGACTTGGAATTCTTGCGCGTTGAGGGTTACGGGGCTTTAATAAGTGCGATTACGCCCAAATTAGCGAAAACCGGCACTTTTTTGGTCTTCGGAAATGGATAAAAGTTCTTCGTGATGGTCCCAGGAGCAATTAGATGGGTCACAACCCTATTTTTGCAACTTTGAAAATTTTAGTGGGTAAGAGTTATGCCCCTTGATTAAGCGATTTCATCAAATATTGGGAAAACCGTCGCTTTTTTGGAATTTTTGGACCAACTTATGTCGTTCGAAATGATCTCAGCTACATTTTGATATACCACAACCCTACTTTTGGTGACTTAGATGACTTGGAATTCTTGCGCGTTGAGAGTTATGCCCCTTGATTAAGCGATTTCATCAAATATTGGGAAAACCGTCGCTTTTTTGGAATTTTTGGACCAACTTATGTCGTTCGAAATGATCTCAGCTACATTTTGATATACCACAACCCTACTTTTGGTGACTTAGATGACTTGGAATTCTTGCGCGTTGAGGGTTACGGGGCTTTAATAAGTGCGATTACGCCCAAATTAGCGAAAACCGGCACTTTTTTGGTCTTCGGAAATGGATAAAAGTTCTTCGTGATGGTCCCAGGAGCAATTAGATGGGTCACAACCCTATTTTTGCAACTTTGAAAATTTTAGTGGGTAAGAGTTATGCCCCTTGATTAAGCGATTTCATCAAATATTGGGAAAACCGTCGCTTTTTTGGAATTTTTGGACCAACTTATATCGTTCGAAATGATCTCAGCTACATTTTGATATACCACAACCCTACTTTTGGTGACTTAGATGACTTGGAATTCTTGCGCGTTGAGAGTTATGCCCCTTGATTAAGCGATTTCATCAAATATTGGGAAAACCGTCGCTTTTTTGGAATTTTTGGACCAACTTATGTCGTTCGAAATGATCTCAGCTACATTTTGATATACCACAACCCTACTTTTGGTGACTTAGATGACTTGGAATTCTTGCGCGTTGAGGGTTACGGGGCTTTAATAAGTGCGATTACGCCCAAATTAGCGAAAACCGGCACTTTTTTGGTCTTCGGAAATGGATAAAAGTTCTTCGTGATGGTCCCAGGAGCAATTAGATGGGTCACAACCCTATTTTTGCAACTTTGAAAATTTTAGTGGGTAAGAGTTATGCCCTTTGATTAAGCGATTTCATCAAATATTGGGAAAACCGTCGCTTTTTTGGAATTTTTGGACCAACTTATGTCGTTCGAAATGATCTCAGCTACATTTTGATATACCACAACCCTACTTTTGGTGACTTAGATGACTTGGAATTCTTGCGCGTTGAGAGTTATGCCCCTTGATTAAGCGATTTCATCAAATATTGGGAAAACCGTCGCTTTTTTGGAATTTTTGGACCAACTTATGTCGTTCGAAATGATCTCAGCTACATTTTGATATACCACAACCCTACTTTTGGTGACTTAGATGACTTGGAATTCTTGCGCGTTGAGGGTTACGGGGCTTTAATAAGTGCGATTACGCCCAAATTAGCGAAAACCGGCACTTTTTTGGTCTTCGGAAATGGATAAAAGTTCTTCGTGATGGTCCCAGGAGCAATTAGATGGGTCACAACCCTATTTTTGCAACTTTGAAAATTTTAGTGGGTAAGAGTTATGCCCCTTGATTAAGCGATTTCATCAAATATTGGGAAAACCGTCGCTTTTTTGGAATTTTTGGACCAACTTATGTCGTTCGAAATGATCTCAGCTACATTTTGATATACCACAACCCTACTTTTGGTGACTTAGATGACTTGGAATTCTTGCGCGTTGAGAGTTATGCCCCTTGATTAAGCGATTTCATCAAATATTGGGAAAACCGTCGCTTTTTTGGAATTTTTGGACCAACTTATGTCGTTCGAAATGATCTCAGCTACATTTTGATATACCACAACCCTACTTTTGGTGACTTAGATGACTTGGAATTCTTGCGCGTTGAGAGTTATGCCCCTTGATTAAGCGATTTCATCAAATATTGGGAAAACCGTCGCTTTTTTGGAATTTTTGGACCAACTTATGTCGTTCGAAATGATCTCAGCTACATTTTGATATACCACAACCCTACTTTTGGTGACTTAGATGACTTGGAATTCTTGCGCGTTGAGGGTTACGGGGCTTTAATAAGTGCGATTACGCCCAAATTAGCGAAAACCGGCACTTTTTTGGTCTTCGGAAATGGATAAAAGTTCTTCGTGATGGTCCCAGGAGCAATTAGATGGGTCACAACCCTATTTTTGCAACTTTGAAAATTTTAGTGGGTAAGAGTTATGCCCCTTGATTAAGCGATTTCATCAAATATTGGGAAAACCGTCGCTTTTTTGGAATTTTTGGACCAACTTATGTCGTTCGAAATGATCTCAGCTACATTTTGATATACCACAACCCTACTTTTGGTGACTTAGATGACTTGGAATTCTTGCGCGTTGAGAGTTATGCCCCTTGATTAAGCGATTTCATCAAATATTGGGAAAACCGTCGCTTTTTTGGAATTTTTGGACCAACTTATGTCGTTCGAAATGATCTCAGCTACATTTTGATATGCCACAACCCTACTTTTGGTGACTTAGATGACTTGGAATTCTTGCGCGTTGAGGGTTACGGGGCTTGAATAAGTGCGATTACGCCCAAATTAGCGAAAACCGGCACTTTTTTGGTCTTCGGAAATGGATAAAAGTTCTTCGTGATGGTCCCAGGAGCAATTAGATGGGTCACAACCCTATTTTTGCAACTTTGAAAATTTTAGTGGGTAAGAGTTATGCCCCTTGATTAAGCGATTTCATCAAATATTGGGAAAACCGTCGCTTTTTTGGAATTTTTGGACCATCTTATGTCGTTCGAAATGATCTCAGCTACATTTTGATATACCACAACCCTACTTTTGGTGACTTAGATGACTTGGAATTCTTGCGCGTTGAGAGTTATGCCCCTTGATTAAGCGATTTCATCAAATATTGGGAAAACCGTCGCTTTTTTGGAATTTTTGGACCAACTTATGTCGTTCGAAATGATCTCAGCTACATTTTGATATACCACAACCCTACTTTTGGTGACTTAGATGACTTGGAATTCTTGCGCGTTGAGGGTTACGGGGCTTTAATAAGTGCGATTACGCCCAAATTAGCGAAAACCGGCACTTTTTTGGTCTTCGGAAATGGATAAAAGTTCTTCGTGATGGTCCCAGGAGCAATTAGATGGGTCACAACCCTATTTTTGCAACTTTGAAAATTTTAGTGGGTAAGAGTTATGCCCCTTGATTAAGCGATTTCATCAAATATTGGGAAAACCGTCGCTTTTTTGGAATTTTTGGACCAACTTATGTCGTTCGAAATGATCTCAGCTACATTTTGATATACCACAACCCTACTTTTGGTGACTTAGATGACTTGGAATTCTTGCGCGTTGAGAGTTATGCCCCTTGATTAAGCGATTTCATCAAATATTGGGAAAACCGTCGCTTTTTTGGAATTTTTGGACCAACTTATGTCGTTCGAAATGATCTCAGCTACATTTTGATATACCACAACCCTACTTTTGGTGACTTAGATGACTTGGAATTCTTGCGCGTTGAGGGTTACGGGGCTTTAATAAGTGCGATTACGCCCAAATTAGCGAAAACCGGCACTTTTTTGGTCTTCGGAAATGGATAAAAGTTCTTCGTGATGGTCCCAGGAGCAATTAGATGGGTCACAACCCTATTTTTGCAACTTTGAAAATTTTAGTGGGTAAGAGTTATGCCCCTTGATTAAGCGATTTCATCAAATATTGGGAAAACCGTCGCTTTTTTGGAATTTTTGGACCAACTTATGTCGTTCGAAATGATCTCAGCTACATTTTGATATACCACAACCCTACTTTTGGTGACTTAGATGACTTGGAATTCTTGCGCGTTGAGAGTTATGCCCCTTGATTAAGCGATTTCATCAAATATTGGGAAAACCGTCGCTTTTTTGGAATTTTTGGACCAACTTATGTCGTTCGAAATGATCTCAGCTACATTTTGATATACCACAACCCTACTTTTGGTGACTTAGATGACTTGGAATTCTTGCGCGTTGAGGGTTACGGGGCTTTAATAAGTGCGATTACGCCCAAATTAGCGAAAACCGGCACTTTTTTGGTCTTCGGAAATGGATAAAAGTTCTTCGTGATGGTCCCAGGAGCAATTAGATGGGTCACAACCCTATTTTTGCAACTTTGAAAATTTTAGTGGGTAAGAGTTATGCCCCTTGATTAAGCGATTTCATCAAATATTGGGAAAACCGTCGCTTTTTTGTAATTTTTGGACCAACTTATGTTGTTCGAAATGATCTCAGCTACATTTTGATATACCACAACCCTACTTTTGGTGACTTAGATGACTTGGAATTCTTGCGCGTTGAGAGTTATGCCCCTTGATTAAGCGATTTCATCAAATATTGGGAAAACCGTCGCTTTTTTTGAATTTTTGGACCAACTTATGTCGTTCGAAATGATCTCAGCTACATTTTGATATACCACAACCCTACTTTTGGTGACTTAGATGACTTGGAATTCTTGCGCGTTGAGGGTTACGGGGCTTTAATAAGTGCGATTACGCCCAAATTAGCGAAAACCGGCACTTTTTTGGTCTTCGGAAATGGATAAAAGTTCTTCGTGATGGTCCCAGGAGCAATTAGATGGGTCACAACCCTATTTTTGCAACTTTGAAAATTTTAGTGGGTAAGAGTTATGCCCCTTGATTAAGCGATTTCATCAAATATTGGGAAAACCGTCGCTTTTTTGGAATTTTTGGACCATCTTATGTCGTTCGAAATGATCTCAGCTACATTTTGATATACCACAACCCTACTTTTGGTGACTTAGATGACTTGGAATTCTTGCGCGTTGAGAGTTATGCCCCTTGATTAAGCGATTTCATCAAATATTGGGAAAACCGTCGCTTTTTTGGAATTTTTGGACCAACTTATGTCGTTCGAAATGATCTCAGCTACATTTTGATATACCACAACCCTACTTTTGGTGACTTAGATGACTTGGAATTCTTGCGCGTTGAGGGTTACGGGGCTTTAATAAGTGCGATTACGCCCAAATTAGCGAAAACCGGCACTTTTTTGGTCTTCGGAAATGGATAAAAGTTCTTCGTGATGGTCCCAGGAGCAATTAGATGGGTCACAACCCTATTTTTGCAACTTTGAAAATTTTAGTGGGTAAGAGTTATGCCCCTTGATTAAGCGATTTCATCAAATATTGGGAAAACCGTCGCTTTTTTGGAATTTTTGGACCAACTTATGTCGTTCGAAATGATCTCAGCTACATTTTGATATACCACAACCCTACTTTTGGTGACTTAGATGACTTGGAATTCTTGCGCGTTGAGAGTTATGCCCCTTGATTAAGCGATTTCATCAAATATTGGGAAAACCGTCGCTTTTTTGGAATTTTTGGACCAACTTATGTCGTTCGAAATGATCTCAGCTACATTTTGATATACCACAACCCTACTTTTGGTGACTTAGATGACTTGGAATTCTTGCGCGTTGAGGGTTACGGGGCTTTAATAAGTGCGATTACGCCCAAATTAGCGAAAACCGGCACTTTTTTGGTCTTCGGAAATGGATAAAAGTTCTTCGTGATGGTCCCAGGAGCAATTAGATGGGTCACAACCCTATTTTTGCAACTTTGAAAATTTTAGTGGGTAAGAGTTATGCCCCTTGATTAAGCGATTTCATCAAATATTGGGAAAACCGTCGCTTTTTTGGAATTTTTGGACCAACTTATGTCGTTCGAAATGATCTCAGCTACATTTTGATATACCACAACCCTACTTTTGGTGACTTAGATGACTTGGAATTCTTGCGCGTTGAGAGTTATGCCCCTTGATTAAGCGATTTCATCAAATATTGGGAAAACCGTCGCTTTTTTGGAATTTTTGGACCAACTTATGTCGTTCGAAATGATCTCAGCTACATTTTGATATACCACAACCCTACTTTTGGTGACTTAGATGACTTGGAATTCTTGCGCGTTGAGGGTTACGGGGCTTTAATAAGTGCGATTACGCCCAAATTAGCGAAAACCGGCACTTTTTTGGTCTTCGGAAATGGATAAAAGTTCTTCGTGATGGTCCCAGGAGCAATTAGATGGGTCACAACCCTATTTTTGCAACTTTGAAAATTTTAGTGGGTAAGAGTTATGCCCCTTGATTAAGCGATTTCATCAAATATTGGGAAAACCGTCGCTTTTTTGGAATTTTTGGACCAACTTATGTCGTTCGAAATGATCTCAGCTACATTTTGATATACCACAACCCTACTTTTGGTGACTTAGATGACTTGGAATTCTTGCGCGTTGAGAGTTATGCCCCTTGATTAAGCGATTTCATCAAATATTGGGAAAACCGTCGCTTTTTTGGAATTTTTGGACCAACTTATGTCGTTCGAAATGATCTCAGCTACATTTTGATATACCACAACCCTACTTTTGGTGACTTAGATGACTTGGAATTCTTGCGCGTTGAGGGTTACGGGGCTTTAATAAGTGCGATTACGCCCAAATTAGCGAAAACCGGCACTTTTTTGGTCTTCGGAAATGGATAAAAGTTCTTCGTGATGGTCCCAGGAGCAATTAGATGGGTCACAACCCTATTTTTGCAACTTTGAAAATTTTAGTGGGTAAGAGTTATGCCCCTTGATTAAGCGATTTCATCAAATATTGGGAAAACCGTCGCTTTTTTGGAATTTTTGGACCAACTTATGTCGTTCGAAATGATCTCAGCTACATTTTGATATACCACAACCCTACTTTTGGTGACTTAGATGACTTGGAATTCTTGCGCGTTGAGAGTTATGCCCCTTGATTAAGCGATTTCATCAAATATTGGGAAAACCGTCGCTTTTTTGGAATTTTTGGACCAACTTATGTCGTTCGAAATGATCTCAGCTACATTTTGATATACCACAACCCTACTTTTGGTGACTTAGATGACTTGGAATTCTTGCGCGTTGAGAGTTATGCCCCTTGATTAAGCGATTTCATCAAATATTGGGAAAACCGTCGCTTTTTTGGAATTTTTGGACCAACTTATGTCGTTCGAAATGATCTCAGCTACATTTTGATATACCACAACCCTACTTTTGGTGACTTAGATGACTTGGAATTCTTGCGCGTTGAGGGTTACGGGGCTTTAATAAGTGCGATTACGCCCAAATTAGCGAAAACCGGCACTTTTTTGGTCTTCGGAAATGGATAAAAGTTCTTCGTGATGGTCCCAGGAGCAATTAGATGGGTCACAACCCTATTTTTGCAACTTTGAAAATTTTAGTGGGTAAGAGTTATGCCCCTTGATTAAGCGATTTCATCAAATATTGGGAAAACCGTCGCTTTTTTGGAATTTTTGGACCATCTTATGTCGTTCGAAATGATCTCAGCTACATTTTGATATACCACAACCCTACTTTTGGTGACTTAGATGACTTGGAATTCTTGCGCGTTGAGAGTTATGCCCCTTGATTAAGCGATTTCATCAAATATTGGGAAAACCGTCGCTTTTTTGGAATTTTTGGACCAACTTATGTCGTTCGAAATGATCTCAGCTACATTTTGATATACCACAACCCTACTTTTGGTGACTTAGATGACTTGGAATTCTTGCGCGTTGAGGGTTACGGGGCTTTAATAAGTGCGATTACGCCCAAATTAGCGAAAACCGGCACTTTTTTGGTCTTCGGAAATGGATAAAAGTTCTTCGTGATGGTCCCAGGAGCAATTAGATGGGTCACAACCCTATTTTTGCAACTTTGAAAATTTTAGTGGGTAAGAGTTATGCCCCTTGATTAAGCGATTTCATCAAATATTGGGAAAACCGTCGCTTTTTTGGAATTTTTGGACCAACTTATGTCGTTCGAAATGATCTCAGCTACATTTTGATATACCACAACCCTACTTTTGGTGACTTAGATGACTTGGAATTCTTGCGCGTTGAGAGTTATGCCCCTTGATTAAGCGATTTCATCAAATATTGGGAAAACCGTCGCTTTTTTGGAATTTTTGGACCAACTTATGTCGTTCGAAATGATCTCAGCTACATTTTGATATACCACAACCCTACTTTTGGTGACTTAGATGACTTGGAATTCTTGCGCGTTGAGGGTTACGGGGCTTTAATAAGTGCGATTACGCCCAAATTAGCGAAAACCGGCACTTTTTTGGTCTTCGGAAATGGATAAAAGTTCTTCGTGATGGTCCCAGGAGCAATTAGATGGGTCACAACCCTATTTTTGCAACTTTGAAAATTTTAGTGGGTAAGAGTTATGCCCCTTGATTAAGCGATTTCATCAAATATTGGGAAAACCGTCGCTTTTTTGGAATTTTTGGACCAACTTATGTCGTTCGAAATGATCTCAGCTACATTTTGATATACCACAACCCTACTTTTGGTGACTTAGATGACTTGGAATTCTTGCGCGTTGAGAGTTATGCCCCTTGATTAAGCGATTTCATCAAATATTGGGAAAACCGTCGCTTTTTTGGAATTTTTGGACCAACTTATGTCGTTCGAAATGATCTCAGCTACATTTTGATATACCACAACCCTACTTTTGGTGACTTAGATGACTTGGAATTCTTGCGCGTTGAGGGTTACGGGGCTTTAATAAGTGCGATTACGCCCAAATTAGCGAAAACCGGCACTTTTTTGGTCTTCGGAAATGGATAAAAGTTCTTCGTGATGGTCCCAGGAGCAATTAGATGGGTCACAACCCTATTTTTGCAACTTTGAAAATTTTAGTGGGTAAGAGTTATGCCCCTTGATTAAGCGATTTCATCAAATATTGGGAAAACCGTCGCTTTTTTGGAATTTTTGGACCAACTTATGTCGTTCGAAATGATCTCAGCTACATTTTGATATACCACAACCCTACTTTTGGTGACTTAGATGACTTGGAATTCTTGCGCGTTGAGAGTTATGCCCCTTGATTAAGCGATTTCATCAAATATTGGGAAAACCGTCGCTTTTTTGGAATTTTTGGACCAACTTATGTCGTTCGAAATGATCTCAGCTACATTTTGATATACCACAACCCTACTTTTGGTGACTTAGATGACTTGGAATTCTTGCGCGTTGAGGGTTACGGGGCTTTAATAAGTGCGATTACGCCCAAATTAGCGAAAACCGGCACTTTTTTGGTCTTCGGAAATGGATAAAAGTTCTTCGTGATGGTCCCAGGAGCAATTAGATGGGTCACAACCCTATTTTTGCAACTTTGAAAATTTTAGTGGGTAAGAGTTATGCCCCTTGATTAAGCGATTTCATCAAATATTGGGAAAACCGTCGCTTTTTTGGAATTTTTGGACCAACTTATGTCGTTCGAAATGATCTCAGCTACATTTTGATATACCACAACCCTACTTTTGGTGACTTAGATGACTTGGAATTCTTGCGCGTTGAGAGTTATGCCCCTTGATTAAGCGATTTCATCAAATATTGGGAAAACCGTCGCTTTTTTGGAATTTTTGGACCAACTTATGTCGTTCGAAATGATCTCAGCTACATTTTGATATACCACAACCCTACTTTTGGTGACTTAGATGACTTGGAATTCCTGCGCGTTGAGGGTTACGGGGCTTTAATAAGTGCGATTACGCCCAAATTAGCGAAAACCGGCACTTTTTTGGTCTTCGGAAATGGATAAAAGTTCTTTGTGATGGTCCCAGGAGCAATTAGATGGGTCACAAACCTATTTTTGCAACTTTGAAAATTTTAGTGGGTAAGAGTTATGCCCCTTGATTAAGCGATTTCATCAAATATTGGGAAAACCGTCGCTTTTTTGGAATTTTTGGACCAACTTATGTCGTTCGAAATGATCTCAGCTACATTTTGATATACCACAACCCTACTTTTGGTGACTTAGATGACTTGGAATTCTTGCGCGTTGAGAGTTATGCCCCTTGATTAAGCGATTTCATCAAATATTGGGAAAACCGTCGCTTTTTTGGAATTTTTGGACCAACTTATGTCGTTCGAAATGATCTCAGCTACATTTTGATATACCACAACCCTACTTTTGGTGACTTAGATGACTTGGAATTCTTGCGCGTTGAGGGTTACGGGGCTTTAATAAGTGCGATTACGCCCAAATTAGCGAAAACCGGCACTTTTTTGGTCTTCGGAAATGGATAAAAGTTCTTCGTGATGGTCCCAGGAGCAATTAGATGGGTCACAACCCTATTTTTGCAACTTTGAAAATTTTAGTGGGTAAGAGTTATGCCCCTTGATTAAGCGATTTCATCAAATATTGGGAAAACCGTCGCTTTTTTGGAATTTTTGGACCAACTTATGTCGTTCGAAATGATCTCAGCTACATTTTGATATACCACAACCCTACTTTTGGTGACTTAGATGACTTGGAATTCTTGCGCGTTGAGAGTTATGCCCCTTGATTAAGCGATTTCATCAAATATTGGGAAAACCGTCGCTTTTTTGGAATTTTTGGACCAACTTATGTCGTTCGAAATGATCTCAGCTACATTTTGATATACCACAACCCTACTTTTGGTGACTTAGATGACTTGGAATTCTTGCGCGTTGAGGGTTACGGGGCTTTAATAAGTGCGATTACGCCCAAATTAGCGAAAACCGGCACTTTTTTGGTCTTCGGAAATGGATAAAAGTTCTTCGTGATGGTCCCAGGAGCAATTAGATGGGTCACAACCCTATTTTTGCAACTTTGAAAATTTTAGTGGGTAAGAGTTATGCCCCTTGATTAAGCGATTTCATCAAATATTGGGAAAACCGTCGCTTTTTTGGAATTTTTGGACCAACTTATGTCGTTCGAAATGATCTCAGCTACATTTTGATATACCACAACCCTACTTTTGGTGACTTAGATGACTTGGAATTCTTGCGCGTTGAGAGTTATGCCCCTTGATTAAGCGATTTCATCAAATATTGGGAAAACCGTCGCTTTTTTGGAATTTTTGGACCAACTTATGTCGTTCGAAATGATCTCAGCTACATTTTGATATACCACAACCCTACTTTTGGTGACTTAGATGACTTGGAATTCTTGCGCGTTGAGGGTTACGGGGCTTTAATAAGTGCGATTACGCCCAAATTAGCGAAAACCGGCACTTTTTTGGTCTTCGGAAATGGATAAAAGTTCTTCGTGATGGTCCCAGGAGCAATTAGATGGGTCACAACCCTATTTTTGCAACTTTGAAAATTTTAGTGGGTAAGAGTTATGCCCCTTGATTAAGCGATTTCATCAAATATTGGGAAAACCGTCGCTTTTTTGGAATTTTTGGACCAACTTATGTCGTTCGAAACGATCTCAGCTACATTTTGATATACCACAACCCTACTTTTGGTGACTTAGATGACTTGGAATTCTTGCGCGTTGAGAGTTATGCCCCTTGATTAAGCGATTTCATCAAATATTGGGAAAACCGTCGCTTTTTTGGAATTTTTGGACCAACTTATGTCGTTCGAAATGATCTCAGCTACATTTTGATATACCACAACCCTACTTTTGGTGACTTAGATGACTTGGAATTCTTGCGCGTTGAGGGTTACGGGGCTTTAATAAGTGCGATTACGCCCAAATTAGCGAAAACCGGCACTTTTTTGGTCTTCGGAAATGGATAAAAGTTCTTCGTGATGGTCCCAGGAGCAATTAGATGGGTCACAACCCTATTTTTGCAACTTTGAAAATTTTAGTGGGTAAGAGTTATGCCCCTTGATTAAGCGATTTCATCATTGGGAAAACCGTCGCTTTTTTGGAATTTTTGGACCAACTTATGTCGTTCGAAATGATCTCAGCTACATTTTGATATACCACAACCCTACTTTTGGTGACTTAGATGACTTGGAATTCTTGCGCGTTGAGGGTTACAGGGCTTTAATAAGTGCGATTACGCCCAAATTAGCGAAAACCGGCACTTTTTGGGTCTTCGGAAATGGATAAAAGTTCTTCGTGATGGTCCCAGGAGCAATTAGATGGGTCACAACCCTATTTTTGCAACTTTGAAAATTTTAGTGGGTAAGAGTTATGCCCCTTGATTAAGCGATTTCATCAAATATTGGGAAAACCGTCGCTTTTTTGGAATTTTTGGACCAACTTATGTCGTTCGAAATGATCTCAGCTACATTTTGATATACCACAACCCTACTTTTGGTGACTTAGATGACTTGGAATTCTTGCGCGTTGAGAGTTATGCCCCTTGATTAAGCGATTTCATCAAATATTGGGAAAACCGTCGCTTTTTTGGAATTTTTGGACCAACTTATGTCGTTCGAAATGATCTCAGCTACATTTTGATATACCACAACCCTACTTTTGGTGACTTAGATGACTTGGAATTCTTGCGCGTTGAGGGTTACGGGGCTTTAATAAGTGCGATTACGCCCAAATTAGCGAAAACCGGCACTTTTTTGGTCTTCGGAAATGGATAAAAGTTCTTCGTGATGGTCCCAGGAGCAATTAGATGGGTCACAACCCTATTTTTGCAACTTTGAAAATTTTAGTGGGTAAGAGTTATGCCCCTTGATTAAGCGATTTCATCAAATATTGGGAAAACCGTCGCTTTTTTGGAATTTTTGGACCAACTTATGTCGTTCGAAATGATCTCAGCTACATTTTGATATACCACAACCCTACTTTTGGTGACTTAGATGACTTGGAATTCTTGCGCGTTGAGAGTTATGCCCCTTGATTAAGCGATTTCATCAAATATTGGGAAAACCGTCGCTTTTTTGGAATTTTTGGACCAACTTATGTCGTTCGAAATGATCTCAGCTACATTTTGATATACCACAACCCTACTTTTGGTGACTTAGATGACTTGGAATTCTTGCGCGTTGAGGGTTACGGGGCTTTAATAAGTGCGATTACGCCCAAATTAGCGAAAACCGGCACTTTTTTGGTCTTCGGAAATGGATAAAAGTTCTTCGTGATGGTCCCAGGAGCAATTAGATGGGTCAAAACCCTATTTTTGCAACTTTGAAAATTTTAGTGGGTAAGAGTTATGCCCCTTGATTAAGCGATTTCATCAAATATTGGGAAAACCGTCGCTTTTTTGGAATTTTTGGACCAACTTATGTCGTTCGAAATGATCTCAGCTACATTTTGATATACCACAACCCTACTTTTGGTGACTTAGATGACTTGGAATTCTTGCGCGTTGAGAGTTATGCCCCTTGATTAAGCGATTTCATCAAATATTGGGAAAACCGTCGCTTTTTTGGAATTTTTGGACCAACTTATGTCGTTCGAAATGATCTCAGCTACATTTTGATATACCACAACCCTACTTTTGGTGACTTAGATGACTTGGAATTCTTGCGCGTTGAGGGTTACGGGGCTTTAATAAGTGCGATTACGCCCAAATTAGCGAAAACCGGCACTTTTTTGGTCTTCGGAAATGGATAAAAGTTCTTCGTGATGGTCCCAGGAGCAATTAGATGGGTCACAACCCTATTTTTGCAACTTTGAAAATTTTAGTGGGTAAGAGTTATGCCCCTTGATTAAGCGATTTCATCAAATATTGGGAAAACCGTCGCTTTTTTGGAATTTTTGGACCAACTTATGTCGTTCGAAATGATCTCAGCTACATTTTGATATACCACAACCCTACTTTTGGTGACTTAGATGACTTGGAATTCTTGCGCGTTGATAGTTATGCCCCTTGATTAAGCGATTTCATCAAATATTGGGAAAACCGTCGCTTTTTTGGAATTTTTGGACCAACTTATGTCGTTCGAAATGATCTCAGCTACATTTTGATATACCACAACCCTACTTTTGGTGACTTAGATGACTTGGAATTCTTGCGCGTTGAGGGTTACGGGGCTTTAATAAGTGCGATTACGCCCAAATTAGCGAAAACCGGCACTTTTTTGGTCTTCGGAAATGGATAAAAGTTCTTCGTGATGGTCCCAGGAGCAATTAGATGGGTCACAACCCTATTTTTGCAACTTTGAAAATTTTAGTGGGTAAGAGTTATGCCCCTTGATTAAGCGATTTCATCAAATATTGGGAAAACCGTCGCTTTTTTGGAATTTTTGGACCAACTTATGTCGTTCGAAATGATCTCAGCTACATTTTGATATACCACAACCCTACTTTTGGTGACTTAGATGACTTGGAATTCTTGCGCGTTGAGAGTTATGCCCCTTGATTAAGCGATTTCATCAAATATTGGGAAAACCGTCGCTTTTTTGGAATTTTTGGACCAACTTATGTCGTTCGAAATGATCTCAGCTACATTTTGATATACCACAACCCTACTTTTGGTGACTTAGATGACTTGGAATTCTTGCGCGTTGAGGGTTACGGGGCTTTAATAAGTGCGATTACGCCCAAATTAGCGAAAACCGGCACTTTTTTGGTCTTCGGAAATGGATAAAAGTTCTTCGTGATGGTCCCAGGAGCAATTAGATGGGTCACAACCCTATTTTTGCAACTTTGAAAATTTTAGTGGGTAAGAGTTATGCCCCTTGATTAAGCGATTTCATCAAATATTGGGAAAACCGTCGCTTTTTTGGAATTTTTGGACCAACTTATGTCGTTCGAAATGATCTCAGCTACATTTTGATATACCACAACCCTACTTTTGGTGACTTAGATGACTTGGAATTCTTGCGCGTTGAGAGTTATGCCCCTTGATTAAGCGATTTCATCAAATATTGGGAAAACCGTCGCTTTTTTGGAATTTTTGGACCAACTTATGTCGTTCGAAATGATCTCAGCTACATTTTGATATACCACAACCCTACTTTTGGTGACTTAGATGACTTGGAATTCATGCGCGTTGAGGGTTACGGGGCTTTAATAAGTGCGATTACGCCCAAATTAGCGAAAACCGGCACTTTTTTGGTCTTCGGAAATGGATAAAAGTTCTTCGTGATGGTCCCAGGAGCAATTAGATGGGTCACAACCCTATTTTTGCAACTTTGAAAATTTTAGTGGGTAAGAGTTATGCCCCTTGATTAAGCGATTTCATCAAATATTGGGAAAACCGTCGCTTTTATGGAATTTTTGGACCAACTTATGTCGTTCGAAATGATCTCAGCTACATTTTGATATACCACAACCCTACTTTTGGTGACTTAGATGACTTGGAATTCTTGCGCGTTGAGAGTTATGCCCCTTGATTAAGCGATTTCATCAAATATTGGGAAAACCGTCGCTTTTTTGGAATTTTTGGACCAACTTATGTCGTTCGAAATGATCTCAGCTACATTTTGATATACCACAACCCTACTTTTGGTGACTTAGATGACTTGGAATTCTTGCGCGTTGAGGGTTACGGGGCTTTAATAAGTGCGATTACGCCCAAATTAGCGAAAACCGGCACTTTTTTGGTCTTCGGAAATGGATAAAAGTTCTTCGTGATGGTCCCAGGAGCAATTAGATGGGTCACAACCCTATTTTTGCAACTTTGAAAATTTTAGTGGGTAAGAGTTATGCCCCTTGATTAAGCGATTTCATCAAATATTGGGAAAACCGTCGCTTTTTTGGAATTTTTGGACCAACTTATGTCGTTCGAAATGATCTCAGCTACATTTTGATATACCACAACCCTACTTTTGGTGACTTAGATGACTTGGAATTCTTGCGCGTTGAGAGTTATGCCCCTTGATTAAGCGATTTCATCAAATATTGGGAAAACCGTCGCTTTTTTGGAATTTTTGGACCAACTTATGTCGTTCGAAATGATCTCAGCTACATTTTGATATACCACAACCCTACTTTTGGTGACTTAGATGACTTGGAATTCTTGCGCGTTGAGGGTTACGGGGTTTTAATAAGTGCGATTACGCCCAAATTAGCGAAAACCGGCACTTTTTTGGTCTTCGGAAATGGATAAAAGTTCTTCGTGATGGTCCCAGGAGCAATTAGATGGGTCACAACCCTATTTTTGCAACTTTGAAAATTTTAGTGGGTAAGAGTTATGCCCCTTGATTAAGCGATTTCATCAAATATTGGGAAAACCGTCGCTTTTTTGGAATTTTTGGACCAACTTATGTCGTTCGAAATGATCTCAGCTACATTTTGATATACCACAACCCTACTTTTGGTGACTTAGATGACTTGGAATTCTTGCGCGTTGAGAGTTATGCCCCTTGATTAAGCGATTTCATCAAATATTGGGAAAACCGTCGCTTTTTTGGAATTTTTGGACCAACTTATGTCGTTCGAAATGATCTCAGCTACATTTTGATATACCACAACCCTACTTTTGGTGACTTAGATGACTTGGAATTCTTGCGCGTTGAGGGTTACGGGGCTTTAATAAGTGCGATTACGCCCAAATTAGCGAAAACCGGCACTTTTTTGGTCTTCGGAAATGGATAAAAGTTCTTCGTGATGGTCCCAGGAGCAATTAGATGGGTCACAACCCTATTTTTGCAACTTTGAAAATTTTAGTGGGTAAGAGTTATGCCCCTTGATTAAGCGATTTCATCAAATATTGGGAAAACCGTCGCTTTTTTGGAATTTTTGGACCAACTTATGTCGTTCGAAATGATCTCAGCTACATTTTGATATACCACAACCCTACTTTTGGTGACTTAGATGACTTGGAATTCTTGCGCGTTGAGAGTTATGCCCCTTGATTAAGCGATTTCATCAAATATTGGGAAAACCGTCGCTTTTTTGGAATTTTTGGACCAACTTATGTCGTTCGAAATGATCTCAGCTACATTTTGATATACCACAACCCTACTTTTGGTGACTTAGATGACTTGGAATTCTTGCGCGTTGAGGGTTACGGGGTTTTAATAAGTGCGATTACGCCCAAATTAGCGAAAACCGGCACTTTTTTGGTCTTCGGAAATGGATAAAAGTTCTTCGTGATGGTCCCAGGAGCAATTAGATGGGTCACAACCCTATTTTTGCAACTTTGAAAATTTTAGTGGGTAAGAGTTATGCCCCTTGATTAAGCGATTTCATCAAATATTGGGAAAACCGTCGCTTTTTTGGAATTTTTGGACCAACTTATGTCGTTCGAAATGATCTCAGCTACATTTTGATATACCACAACCCTACTTTTGGTGACTTAGATGACTTGGAATTCTTGCGCGTTGAGAGTTATGCCCCTTGATTAAGCGATTTCATCAAATATTGGGAAAACCGTCGCTTTTTTGGAATTTTTGGACCAACTTATGTCGTTCGAAATGATCTCAGCTACATTTTGATATACCACAACCCTACTTTTGGTGACTTAGATGACTTGGAATTCTTGCGCGTTGAGGGTTACGGGGCTTTAATAAGTGCGATTACGCCCAAATTAGCGAAAACCGGCACTTTTTTGGTCTTCGGAAATGGATAAAAGTTCTTCGTGATGGTCCCAGGAGCAATTAGATGGGTCACAACCCTATTTTTGCAACTTTGAAAATTTTAGTGGGTAAGAGTTATGCCCCTTGATTAAGCGATTTCATCAAATATTGGGAAAACCGTCGCTTTTTTGGAATTTTTGGACCAACTTATGTCGTTCGAAATGATCTCAGCTACATTTTGATATACCACAACCCTACTTTTGGTGACTTAGATGACTTGGAATTCTTGCGCGTTGAGAGTTATGCCCCTTGATTAAGCGATTTCATCAAATATTGGGAAAACCGTCGCTTTTTTGGAATTTTTGGACCAACTTATGTCGTTCGAAATGATCTCAGCTACATTTTGATATACCACAACCCTACTTTTGGTGACTTAGATGACTTGGAATTCTTGCGCGTTGAGGGTTACGGGGCTTTAATAAGTGCGATTACGCCCAAATTAGCGAAAACCGGCACTTTTTTGGTCTTCGGAAATGGATAAAAGTTCTTCGTGATGGTCCCAGGAGCAATTAGATGGGTCACAACCCTATTTTTGCAACTTTGAAAATTTTAGTGGGTAAGAGTTATGCCCCTTGATTAAGCGATTTCATCAAATATTGGGAAAACCGTCGCTTTTTTGGAATTTTTGGACCAACTTATGTCGTTCGAAATGATCTCAGCTACATTTTGATATACCACAACCCTACTTTTGGTGACTTAGATGACTTGGAATTCTTGCGCGTTGAGAGTTATGCCCCTTGATTAAGCGATTTCATCAAATATTGGGAAAACCGTCGCTTTTTTGGAATTTTTGGACCAACTTATGTCGTTCGAAATGATCTCAGCTACATTTTGATATACCACAACCCTACTTTTGGTGACTTAGATGACTTGGAATTCTTGCGCGTTGAGGGTTACGGGGCTTTAATAAGTGCGATTACGCCCAAATTAGCGAAAACCGGCACTTTTTTGGTCTTCGGAAATGGATAAAAGTTCTTCGTGATGGTCCCAGGAGCAATTAGATGGGTCACAACCCTATTTTTGCAACTTTGAAAATTTTAGTGGGTAAGAGTTATGCCCCTTGATTAAGCGATTTCATCAAATATTGGGAAAACCGTCGCTTTTTTGGAATTTTTGGACCAACTTATGTCGTTCGAAATGATCTCAGCTACATTTTGATATACCACAACCCTACTTTTGGTGACTTAGATGACTTGGAATTCTTGCGCGTTGAGAGTTATGCCCCTTGATTAAGCGATTTCATCAAATATTGGGAAAACCGTCGCTTTTTTGGAATTTTTGGACCAACTTATGTCGTTCGAAATGATCTCAGCTACATTTTGATATACCACAACCCTACTTTTGGTGACTTAGATGACTTGGAATTCTTGCGCGTTGAGGGTTACGGGGCTTTAATAAGTGCGATTACGCCCAAATTAGCGAAAACCGGCACTTTTTTGGTCTTCGGAAATGGATAAAAGTTCTTCGTGATGGTCCCAGGAGCAATTAGATGGGTCACAACCCTATTTTTGCAACTTTGAAAATTTTAGTGGGTAAGAGTTATGCCCCTTGATTAAGCGATTTCATCAAATATTGGGAAAACCGTCGCTTTTTTGGAATTTTTGGACCAACTTATGTCGTTCGAAATGATCTCAGCTACATTTTGATATACCACAACCCTACTTTTGGTGACTTAGATGACTTGGAATTCTTGCGCGTTGAGAGTTATGCCCCTTGATTAAGCGATTTCATCAAATATTGGGAAAACCGTCGCTTTTTGGGAATTTTTGGACCAACTTATGTCGTTCGAAATGATCTCAGCTACATTTTGATATACCACAACCCTACTTTTGGTGACTTAGATGACTTGGAATTCTTGCGCGTTGAGGGTTACGGGGCTTTAATAAGTGCGATTACGCCCAAATTAGCGAAAACCGGCACTTTTTTGGTCTTCGGAAATGGATAAAAGTTCTTCGTGATGGTCCCAGGAGCAATTAGATGGGTCACAACCCTATTTTTGCAACTTTGAAAATTTTAGTGGGTAAGAGTTATGCCCCTTGATTAAGCGATTTCATCAAATATTGGGAAAACCGTCGCTTTTTTGGAATTTTTGGACCAACTTATATCGTTCGAAATGATCTCAGCTACATTTTGATATACCACAACCCTACTTTTGGTGACTTAGATGACTTGGAATTCTTGCGCGTTGAGAGTTATGCCCCTTGATTAAGCGATTTCATCAAATATTGGGAAAACCGTCGCTTTTTTGGAATTTTTGGACCAACTTATGTCGTTCGAAATGATCTCAGCTACATTTTGATATACCACAACCCTACTTTTGGTGACTTAGATGACTTGGAATTCTTGCGCGTTGAGGGTTACGGGGCTTTAATAAGTGCGATTACGCCCAAATTAGCGAAAACCGGCACTTTTTTGGTCTTCGGAAATGGATAAAAGTTCTTCGTGATGGTCCCAGGAGCAATTAGATGGGTCACAACCCTATTTTTGCAACTTTGAAAATTTTAGTGGGTAAGAGTTATGCCCCTTGATTAAGCGATTTCATCAAATATTGGGAAAACCGTCGCTTTTTTGGAATTTTTGGACCAACTTATGTCGTTCGAAATGATCTCAGCTACATTTTGATATACCACAACCCTACTTTTGGTGACTTAGATGACTTGGAATTCTTGCGCGTTGAGAGTTATGCCCCTTGATTAAGCGATTTCATCAAATATTGGGAAAACCGTCGCTTTTTTGGAATTTTTGGACCAACTTATGTCGTTCGAAATGATCTCAGCTACATTTTGATATACCACAACCCTACTTTTGGTGACTTAGATGACTTGGAATTCTTGCGCGTTGAGGGTTACGGGGCTTTAATAAGTGCGATTACGCCCAAATTAGCGAAAACCGGCACTTTTTTGGTCTTCGGAAATGGATAAAAGTTCTTCGTGATGGTCCCAGGAGCAATTAGATGGGTCACAACCCTATTTTTGCAACTTTGAAAATTTTAGTGGGTAAGAGTTATGCCCCTTGATTAAGCGATTTCATCAAATATTGGGAAAACCGTCGCTTTTTTGGAATTTTTGGACCAACTTATGTCGTTCGAAATGATCTCAGCTACATTTTGATATACCACAACCCTACTTTTGGTGACTTAGATGACTTGGAATTCTTGCGCGTTGAGAGTTATGCCCCTTGATTAAGCGATTTCATCAAATATTGGGAAAACCGTCGCTTTTTTGGAATTTTTGGACCAACTTATGTCGTTCGAAATGATCTCAGCTACATTTTGATATACCACAACCCTACTTTTGGTGACTTAGATGACTTGGAATTCTTGCGCGTTGAGAGTTATGCCCCTTGATTAAGCGATTTCATCAAATATTGGGAAAACCGTCGCTTTTTTGGAATTTTTGGACCAACTTATGTCGTTCGAAATGATCTCAGCTACATTTTGATATACCACAACCCTACTTTTGGTGACTTAGATGACTTGGAATTCTTGCGCGTTGAGGGTTACGGGGCTTTAATAAGTGCGATTACGCCCAAATTAGCGAAAACCGGCACTTTTTTGGTCTTCGGAAATGGATAAAAGTTCTTCGTGATGGTCCCAGGAGCAATTAGATGGGTCACAACCCTATTTTTGCAACTTTGAAAATTTTAGTGGGTAAGAGTTATGCCCCTTGATTAAGCGATTTCATCAAATATTGGGAAAACCGTCGCTTTTTTGGAATTTTTGGACCAACTTATGTCGTTCGAAATGATCTCAGCTACATTTTGATATACCACAACCCTACTTTTGGTGACTTAGATGACTTGGAATTCTTGCGCGTTGAGAGTTATGCCCCTTGATTAAGCGATTTCATCAAATATTGGGAAAACCGTCGCTTTTTTGGAATTTTTGGACCAACTTATGTCGTTCGAAATGATCTCAGCTACATTTTGATATACCACAACCCTACTTTTGGTGACTTAGATGACTTGGAATTCTTGCGCGTTGAGGGTTACGGGGCTTTAATAAGTGCGATTACGCCCAAATTAGCGAAAACCGGCACTTTTTTGGTCTTCGGAAATGGATAAAAGTTCTTCGTGATGGTCCCAGGAGCAATTAGATGGGTCACAACCCTATTTTTGCAACTTTGAAAATTTTAGTGGGTAAGAGTTATGCCCCTTGATTAAGCGATTTCATCAAATATTGGGAAAACCGTCGCTTTTTTGGAATTTTTGGACCAACTTATGTTGTTCGAAATGATCTCAGCTACATTTTGATATACCACAACCCTACTTTTGGTGACTTAGATGACTTGGAATTCTTGCGCGTTGAGAGTTATGCCCCTTGATTAAGCGATTTCATCAAATATTGGGAAAACCGTCGCTTTTTTTGAATTTTTGGACCAACTTATGTCGTTCGAAATGATCTCAGCTACATTTTGATATACCACAACCCTACTTTTGGTGACTTAGATGACTTGGAATTCTTGCGCGTTGAGGGTTACGGGGCTTTAATAAGTGCGATTACGCCCAAATTAGCGAAAACCGGCACTTTTTTGGTCTTCGGAAATGGATAAAAGTTCTTCGTGATGGTCCCAGGAGCAATTAGATGGGTCACAACCCTATTTTTGCAACTTTGAAAATTTTAGTGGGTAAGAGTTATGCCCCTTGATTAAGCGATTTCATCAAATATTGGGAAAACCGTCGCTTTTTTGGAATTTTTGGACCATCTTATGTCGTTCGAAATGATCTCAGCTACATTTTGATATACCACAACCCTACTTTTGGTGACTTAGATGACTTGGAATTCTTGCGCGTTGAGAGTTATGCCCCTTGATTAAGCGATTTCATCAAATATTGGGAAAACCGTCGCTTTTTTGGAATTTTTGGACCAACTTATGTCGTTCGAAATGATCTCAGCTACATTTTGATATACCACAACCCTACTTTTGGTGACTTAGATGACTTGGAATTCTTGCGCGTTGAGGGTTACGGGGCTTTAATAAGTGCGATTACGCCCAAATTAGCGAAAACCGGCACTTTTTTGGTCTTCGGAAATGGATAAAAGTTCTTCGTGATGGTCCCAGGAGCAATTAGATGGGTCACAACCCTATTTTTGCAACTTTGAAAATTTTAGTGGGTAAGAGTTATGCCCCTTGATTAAGCGATTTCATCAAATATTGGGAAAACCGTCGCTTTTTTGGAATTTTTGGACCAACTTATGTCGTTCGAAATGATCTCAGCTACATTTTGATATACCACAACCCTACTTTTGGTGACTTAGATGACTTGGAATTCTTGCGCGTTGAGAGTTATGCCCCTTGATTAAGCGATTTCATCAAATATTGGGAAAACCGTCGCTTTTTTGGAATTTTTGGACCAACTTATGTCGTTCGAAATGATCTCAGCTACATTTTGATATACCACAACCCTACTTTTGGTGACTTAGATGACTTGGAATTCCTGCGCGTTGAGGGTTACGGGGCTTTAATAAGTGCGATTACGCCCAAATTAGCGAAAACCGGCACTTTTTTGGTCTTCGGAAATGGATAAAAGTTCTTTGTGATGGTCCCAGGAGCAATTAGATGGGTCACAAACCTATTTTTGCAACTTTGAAAATTTTAGTGGGTAAGAGTTATGCCCCTTGATTAAGCGATTTCATCAAATATTGGGAAAACCGTCGCTTTTTTGGAATTTTTGGACCAACTTATGTCGTTCGAAATGATCTCAGCTACATTTTGATATACCACAACCCTACTTTTGGTGACTTAGATGACTTGGAATTCTTGCGCGTTGAGAGTTATGCCCCTTGATTAAGCGATTTCATCAAATATTGGGAAAACCGTCGCTTTTTTGGAATTTTTGGACCAACTTATGTCGTTCGAAATGATCTCAGCTACATTTTGATATACCACAACCCTACTTTTGGTGACTTAGATGACTTGGAATTCTTGCGCGTTGAGGGTTACGGGGCTTTAATAAGTGCGATTACGCCCAATTTAGCGAAAACCGGCACTTTTTTGGTCTTCGGAAATGGATAAAAGTTCTTCGTGATGGTCCCAGGAGCAATTAGATGGGTCACAACCCTATTTTTGCAACTTTGAAAATTTTAGTGGGTAAGAGTTATGCCCCTTGATTAAGCGATTTCATCAAATATTGGGAAAACCGTCGCTTTTTTGGAATTTTTGGACCAACTTATGTCGTTCGAAATGATCTCAGCTACATTTTGATATACCACAACCCTACTTTTGGTGACTTAGATGACTTGGAATTCTTGCGCGTTGAGAGTTATGCCCCTTGATTAAGCGATTTCATCAAATATTGGGAAAACCGTCGCTTTTTTGGAATTTTTGGACCAACTTATGTCGTTCGAAATGATCTCAGCTACATTTTGATATACCACAACCCTACTTTTGGTGACTTAGATGACTTGGAATTCTTGCGCGTTGAGGGTTACGGGGCTTTAATAAGTGCGATTACGCCCAAATTAGCGAAAACCGGCACTTTTTTGGTCTTCGGAAATGGATAAAAGTTCTTCGTGATGGTCCCAGGAGCAATTAGATGGGTCACAACCCTATTTTTGCAACTTTGAAAATTTTAGTGGGTAAGAGTTATGCCCCTTGATTAAGCGATTTCATCAAATATTGGGAAAACCGTCGCTTTTTTGGAATTTTTGGACCAACTTATGTCGTTCGAAATGATCTCAGCTACATTTTGATATACCACAACCCTACTTTTGGTGACTTAGATGACTTGGAATTCTTGCGCGTTGAGAGTTATGCCCCTTGATTAAGCGATTTCATCAAATATTGGGAAAACCGTCGCTTTTTTGGAATTTTTGGACCAACTTATGTCGTTCGAAATGATCTCAGCTACATTTTGATATACCACAACCCTACTTTTGGTGACTTAGATGACTTGGAATTCTTGCGCGTTGAGGGTTACGGGGCTTTAATAAGTGCGATTACGCCCAAATTAGCGAAAACCGGCACTTTTTTGGTCTTCGGAAATGGATAAAAGTTCTTCGTGATGGTCCCAGGAGCAATTAGATGGGTCACAACCCTATTTTTGCAACTTTGAAAATTTTAGTGGGTAAGAGTTATGCCCCTTGATTAAGCGATTTCATCAAATATTGGGAAAACCGTCGCTTTTTTGGAATTTTTGGACCAACTTATGTCGTTCGAAACGATCTCAGCTACATTTTGATATACCACAACCCTACTTTTGGTGACTTAGATGACTTGGAATTCTTGCGCGTTGAGAGTGATGCCCCTTGATTAAGCGATTTCATCAAATATTGGGAAAACCGTCGCTTTTTTGGAATTTTTGGACCAACTTATGTCGTTCGAAATGATCTCAGCTACATTTTGATATACCACAACCCTACTTTTGGTGACTTAGATGACTTGGAATTCTTGCGCGTTGAGGGTTACGGGGCTTTAATAAGTGCGATTACGCCCAAATTAGCGAAAACCGGCACTTTTTTGGTCTTCGGAAATGGATAAAAGTTCTTCGTGATGGTCCCAGGAGCAATTAGATGGGTCACAACCCTATTTTTGCAACTTTGAAAATTTTAGTGGGTAAGAGTTATGCCCCTTGATTAAGCGATTTCATCAAATATTGGGAAAACCGTCGCTTTTTTGGAATTTTTGGACCAACTTATGTCGTTCGAAATGATCTCAGCTACATTTTGATATACCACAACCCTACTTTTGGTGACTTAGATGACTTGGAATTCTTGCGCGTTGAGGGTTACAGGGCTTTAATAAGTGCGATTACGCCCAAATTAGCGAAAACCGGCACTTTTTTGGTCTTCGGAAATGGATAAAAGTTCTTCGTGATGGTCCCAGGAGCAATTAGATGGGTCACAACCCTATTTTTGCAACTTTGAAAATTTTAGTGGGTAAGAGTTATGCCCCTTGATTAAGCGATTTCATCAAATATTGGGAAAACCGTCGCTTTTTTGGAATTTTTGGACCAACTTATGTCGTTCGAAATGATCTCAGCTACATTTTGATATACCACAACCCTACTTTTGGTGACTTAGATGACTTGGAATTCTTGCGCGTTGAGAGTTATGCCCCTTGATTAAGCGATTTCATCAAATATTGGGAAAACCGTCGCTTTTTTGGAATTTTTGGACCAACTTATGTCGTTCGAAATGATCTCAGCTACATTTTGATATACCACAACCCTACTTTTGGTGACTTAGATGACTTGGAATTCTTGCGCGTTGAGGGTTACGGGGCTTTAATAAGTGCGATTACGCCCAAATTAGCGAAAACCGGCACTTTTTTGGTCTTCGGAAATGGATAAAAGTTCTTCGTGATGGTCCCAGGAGCAATTAGATGGGTCACAACCCTATTTTTGCAACTTTGAAAATTTTAGTGGGTAAGAGTTATGCCCCTTGATTAAGCGATTTCATCAAATATTGGGAAAACCGTCGCTTTTTTGGAATTTTTGGACCAACTTATGTCGTTCGAAATGATCTCAGCTACATTTTGATATACCACAACCCTACTTTTGGTGACTTAGATGACTTGGAATTCTTGCGCGTTGAGAGTTATGCCCCTTGATTAAGCGATTTCATCAAATATTGGGAAAACCGTCGCTTTTTTGGAATTTTTGGACCAACTTATGTCGTTCAAAATGATCTCAGCTACATTTTGATATACCACAACCCTACTTTTGGTGACTTAGATGACTTGGAATTCTTGCGCGTTGAGGGTTACGGGGCTTTAATAAGTGCGATTACGCCCAAATTAGCGAAAACCGGCACTTTTTTGGTCTTCGGAAATGGATAAAAGTTCTTCGTGATGGTCCCAGGAGCAATTAGATGGGTCAAAACCCTATTTTTGCAACTTTGAAAATTTTAGTGGGTAAGAGTTATGCCCCTTGATTAAGCGATTTCATCAAATATTGGGAAAACCGTCGCTTTTTTGGAATTTTTGGACCAACTTCTGTCGTTCGAAATGATCTCAGCTACATTTTGATATACCACAACCCTACTTTTGGTGACTTAGATGACTTGGAATTCTTGCGCGTTGAGAGTTATGCCCCTTGATTAAGCGATTTCATCAAATATTGGGAAAACCGTCGCTTTTTTGGAATTTTTGGACCAACTTATGTCGTTCGAAATGATCTCAGCTACATTTTGATATACCACAACCCTACTTTTGGTGACTTAGATGACTTGGAATTCTTGCGCGTTGAGGGTTACGGGGCTTTAATAAGTGCGATTACGCCCAAATTAGCGAAAACCGGCACTTTTTTGGTCTTCGGAAATGGATAAAAGTTCTTCGTGA
Source organism: Steromphala cineraria (assembly GCA_916613615.1). Taxonomy (NCBI): domain Eukaryota; kingdom Metazoa; phylum Mollusca; class Gastropoda; order Trochida; family Trochidae; genus Steromphala; species Steromphala cineraria. The sequence continues at coordinate 28,651,003 of OU744726.1, read as the reverse complement.
TGGTCCCAGGAGCAATTAGATGGGTCACAACCCTATTTTTGCAACTTTGAAAATTTTAGTGGGTAAGAGTTATGCCCCTTGATTAAGCGATTTCATCAAATATTGGGAAAACCGTCGCTTTTTTGGAATTTTTGGACCAACTTATGTCGTTCGAAATGATCTCAGCTACATTTTGATATACCACAACCCTACTTTTGGTGACTTAGATGACTTGGAATTCTTGCGCGTTGATAGTTATGCCCCTTGATTAAGCGATTTCATCAAATATTGGGAAAACCGTCGCTTTTTTGGAATTTTTGGACCAACTTATGTTGTTCGAAATGATCTCAGCTACATTTTGATATACCACAACCCTACTTTTGGTGACTTAGATGACTTGGAATTCTTGCGCGTTGAGGGTTACGGGGCTTTAATAAGTGCGATTACGCCCAAATTAGCGAAAACCGGCACTTTTTTGGTCTTCGGAAATGGATAAAAGTTCTTCGTGATGGTCCCAGGAGCAATTAGATGGGTCACAACCCTATTTTTGCAACTTTGAAAATTTTAGTGGGTAAGAGTTATGCCCCTTGATTAAGCGATTTCATCAAATATTGGGAAAACCGTCGCTTTTTTGGAATTTTTGGACCAACTTATGTCGTTCGAAATGATCTCAGCTACATTTTGATATACCACAACCCTACTTTTGGTGACTTAGATGACTTGGAATTCTTGCGCGTTGAGGGTTACGGGGCTTTAATAAGTGCGATTACGCCCAAATTAGCGAAAACCGGCACTTTTTTGGTCTTCGGAAATGGATAAAAGTTCTTCGTGATGGTCCCAGGAGCAATTAGATGGGTCACAACCCTATTTTTGCAACTTTGAAAATTTTAGTGGGTAAGAGTTATGCCCCTTGATTAAGCGATTTCATCAAATATTGGGAAAACCGTCGCTTTTTTGGAATTTTTGGACCAACTTATGTCGTTCGAAATGATCTCAGCTACATTTTGATATACCACAACCCTACTTTTGGTGACTTAGATGACTTGGAATTCTTGCGCGTTGAGAGTTATGCCCCTTGATTAAGCGATTTCATCAAATATTGGGAAAACCGTCGCTTTTTTGGAATTTTTGGACCAACTTATGTCGTTCGAAATGATCTCAGCTACATTTTGATATACCACAACCCTACTTTTGGTGACTTAGATGACTTGGAATTCATGCGCGTTGAGGGTTACGGGGCTTTAATAAGTGCGATTACGCCCAAATTAGCGAAAACCGGCACTTTTTTGGTCTTCGGAAATGGATAAAAGTTCTTCGTGATGGTCCCAGGAGCAATTAGATGGGTCACAACCCTATTTTTGCAACTTTGAAAATTTTAGTGGGTAAGAGTTATGCCCCTTGATTAAGCGATTTCATCAAATATTGGGAAAACCGTCGCTTTTATGGAATTTTTGGACCAACTTATGTCGTTCGAAATGATCTCAGCTACATTTTGATATACCACAACCCTACTTTTGGTGACTTAGATGACTTGGAATTCTTGCGCGTTGAGAGTTATGCCCCTTGATTAAGCGATTTCATCAAATATTGGGAAAACCGTCGCTTTTTTGGAATTTTTGGACCAACTTATGTCGTTCGAAATGATCTCAGCTACATTTTGATATACCACAACCCTACTTTTGGTGACTTAGATGACTTGGAATTCTTGCGCGTTGAGGGTTACGGGGCTTTAATAAGTGCGATTACGCCCAAATTAGCGAAAACCGGCACTTTTTTGGTCTTCGGAAATGGATAAAAGTTCTTCGTGATGGTCCCAGGAGCAATTAGATGGGTCACAACCCTATTTTTGCAACTTTGAAAATTTTAGTGGGTAAGAGTTATGCCCCTTGATTAAGCGATTTCATCAAATATTGGGAAAACCGTCGCTTTTTTGGAATTTGTGGACCAACTTATGTCGTTCGAAATGATCTCAGCTACATTTTGATATACCACAACCCTACTTTTGGTGACTTAGATGACTTGGAATTCTTGCGCGTTGAGAGTTATGCCCCTTGATTAAGCGATTTCATCAAATATTGGGAAAACCGTCGCTGTTTTGGAATTTTTGGACCAACTTATGTCGTTCGAAATGATCTCAGCTACATTTTGATATACCACAACCCTACTTTTGGTGACTTAGATGACTTGGAATTCTTGCGCGTTGAGGGTTACGGGGCTTTAATAAGTGCGATTACGCCCAAATTAGCGAAAACCGGCACTTTTTTGGTCTTCGGAAATGGATAAAAGTTCTTCGTGATGGTCCCAGGAGCAATTAGATGGGTCACAACCCTATTTTTGCAACTTTGAAAATTTTAGTGGGTAAGAGTTATGCCCCTTGATTAAGCGATTTCATCAAATATTGGGAAAACCGTCGCTTTTTTGGAATTTTTGGACCAACTTATGTCGTTCGAAATGATCTCAGCTACATTTTGATATACCACAACCCTACTTTTGGTGACTTAGATGACTTGGAATTCTTGCGCGTTGAGAGTTATGCCCCTTGATTAAGCGATTTCATCAAATATTGGGAAAACCGTCGCTTTTTTGGAATTTTTGGACCAACTTATGTCGTTCGAAATGATCTCAGCTACATTTTGATATACCACAACCCTACTTTTGGTGACTTAGATGACTTGGAATTCTTGCGCGTTGAGGGTTACGGGGCTTTAATAAGTGCGATTACGCCAAAATTAGCGAAAACCGGCACTTTTTTGGTCTTCGGAAATGGATAAAAGTTCTTCGTGATGGTCCCAGGAGCAATTAGATGGGTCACAACCCTATTTTTGCAACTTTGAAAATTTTAGTGGGTAAGAGTTATGCCCCTTGATTAAGCGATTTCATCAAATATTGGGAAAACCGTCGCTTTTTTGGAATTTTTGGACCAACTTATGTCGTTCGAAATGATCTCAGCTACATTTTGATATACCACAACCCTACTTTTGGTGACTTAGATGACTTGGAATTCTTGCGCGTTGAGAGTTATGCCCCTTGATTAAGCGATTTCATCAAATATTGGGAAAACCGTCGCTTTTTTGGAATTTTTGGACCAACTTATGTCGTTCGAAATGATCTCAGCTACATTTTGATATACCACAACCCTACTTTTGGTGACTTAGATGACTTGGAATTCTTGCGCGTTGAGGGTTACGGGGCTTTAATAAGTGCGATTACGCCCAAATTAGCGAAAACCGGCACTTTTTTGGTCTTCGGAAATGGATAAAAGTTCTTCGTGATGGTCCCAGGAGCAATTAGATGGGTCACAACCCTATTTTTGCAACTTTGAAAATTTTAGTGGGTAAGAGTTATGCCCCTTGATTAAGCGATTTCATCAAATATTGGGAAAACCGTCGCTTTTTTGGAATTTTTGGACCAACTTATGTCGTTCGAAATGATCTCAGCTACATTTTGATATACCACAACCCTACTTTTGGTGACTTAGATGACTTGGAATTCTTGCGCGTTAAGAGTTATGCCCCTTGATTAAGCGATTTCATCAAATATTGGGAAAACCGTCGCTTTTTTGGAATTTTTGGACCAACTTATGTCGTTCGAAATGATCTCAGCTACATTTTGATATACCACAACCCTACTTTTGGTGACTTAGATGACTTGGAATTCTTGCGCGTTGAGGGTTACGGGGCTTTAATAAGTGCGATTACGCCCAAATTAGCGAAAACCGGCACTTTTTTGGTCTTCGGAAATGGATAAAAGTTCTTCGTGATGGTCCCAGGAGCAATTAGATGGGTCACAACCCTATTTTTGCAACTTTGAAAATTTTAGTGGGTAAGAGTTATGCCCCTTGATTAAGCGATTTCATCAAATATTGGGAAAACCGTCGCTTTTTTGGAATTTTTGGACCAACTTATGTCGTTCGAAATGATCTCAGCTACATTTTGATATACCACAACCCTACTTTTGGTGACTTAGATGACTTGGAATTCTTGCGCGTTGAGAGTTATGCCCCTTGATTAAGCGATTTCATCAAATATTGGGAAAACCGTCGCTTTTTTGGAATTTTTGGACCAACTTATGTCGTTCGAAATGATCTCAGCTACATTTTGATATACCACAACCCTACTTTTGGTGACTTAGATGACTTGGAATTCTTGCGCGTTGAGGGTTACGGGGCTTTAATAAGTGCGATTACGCCCAAATTAGCGAAAACCGGCACTTTTTTGGTCTTCGGAAATGGATAAAAGTTCTTCGTGATGGTCCCAGGAGCAATTAGATGGGTCACAACCCTATTTTTGCAACTTTGAAAATTTTAGTGGGTAAGAGTTATGCCCCTTGATTAAGCGATTTCATCAAATATTGGGAAAACCGTCGCTTTTTTGGAATTTTTGGACCAACTTATGTCGTTCGAAATGATCTCAGCTACATTTTGATATACCACAACCCTACTTTTGGTGACTTAGATGACTTGGAATTCTTGCGCGTTGAGAGTTATGCCCCTTGATTAAGCGATTTCATCAAATATTGGGAAAACCGTCGCTTTTTTGGAATTTTTGGACCAACTTATGTCGTTCGAAATGATCTCAGCTACATTTTGATATACCACAACCCTACTTTTGGTGACTTAGATGACTTGGAATTCTTGCGCGTTGAGGGTTACGGGGCTTTAATAAGTGCGATTACGCCCAAATTAGCGAAAACCGGCACTTTTTTGGTCTTCGGAAATGGATAAAAGTTCTTCGTGATGGTCCCAGGAGCAATTAGATGGGTCACAACCCTATTTTTGCAACTTTGAAAATTTTAGTGGGTAAGAGTTATGCCCCTTGATTAAGCGATTTCATCAAATATTGGGAAAACCGTCGCTTTTTTGGAATTTTTGGACCAACTTATGTCGTTCGAAATGATCTCAGCTACATTTTGATATACCACAACCCTACTTTTGGTGACTTAGATGACTTGGAATTCTTGCGCGTTGAGAGTTATGCCCCTTGATTAAGCGATTTCATCAAATATTGGGAAAACCGTCGCTTTTTTGGAATTTTTGGACCAACTTATGTCGTTCGAAATGATCTCAGCTACATTTTGATATACCACAACCCTACTTTTGGTGACTTAGATGACTTGGAATTCTTGCGCGTTGAGGGTTACGGGGCTTTAATAAGTGCGATTACGCCCAAATTAGCGAAAACCGGCACTTTTTTGGTCTTCGGAAATGGATAAAAGTTCTTCGTGATGGTCCCAGGAGCAATTAGATGGGTCACAACCCTATTTTTGCAACTTTGAAAATTTTAGTGGGTAAGAGTTATGCCCCTTGATTAAGCGATTTCATCAAATATTGGGAAAACCGTCGCTTTTTTGGAATTTTTGGACCAACTTATGTCGTTCGAAATGATCTCAGCTACATTTTGATATACCACAACCCTACTTTTGGTGACTTAGATGACTTGGAATTCTTGCGCGTTGAGAGTTATGCCCCTTGATTAAGCGATTTCATCAAATATTGGGAAAACCGTCGCTTTTTTGGAATTTTTGGACCAACTTATGTCGTTCGAAATGATCTCAGCTACATTTTGATATACCACAACCCTACTTTTGGTGACTTAGATGACTTGGAATTCTTGCGCGTTGAGGGTTACGGGGCTTTAATAAGTGCGATTACGCCCAAATTAGCGAAAACCGGCACTTTTTTGGTCTTCGGAAATGGATAAAAGTTCTTCGTGATGGTCCCAGGAGCAATTAGATGGGTCACAACCCTATTTTTGCAACTTTGAAAATTTTAGTGGGTAAGAGTTATGCCCCTTGATTAAGCGATTTCATCAAATATTGGGAAAACCGTCGCTTTTTTGGAATTTTTGGACCAACTTATGTCGTTTGAAATGATCTCAGCTACATTTTGATATACCACAACCCTACTTTTGGTGACTTAGATGACTTGGAATTCTTGCGCGTTGAGAGTTATGCCCCTTGATTAAGCGATTTCATCAAATATTGGGAAAACCGTCGCTTTTTTGGAATTTTTGGACCAACTTATGTCGTTCGAAATGATCTCAGCTACATTTTGATATACCACAACCCTACTTTTGGTGACTTAGATGACTTGGAATTCTTGCGCGTTGAGGGTTACGGGGCTTTAATAAGTGCGATTACGCCCAAATTAGCGAAAACCGGCACTTTTTTGGTCTTCGGAAATGGATAAAAGTTCTTCGTGATGGTCCCAGGAGCAATTAGATGGGTCACAACCCTATTTTTGCAACTTTGAAAATTTTAGTGGGTAAGAGTTATGCCCCTTGATTAAGCGATTTCATCAAATATTGGGAAAACCGTCGCTTTTTTGGAATTTTTGGACCAACTTATGTCGTTCGAAATGATCTCAGCTACATTTTGATATACCACAACCCTACTTTTGGTGACTTAGATGACTTGGAATTCTTGCGCGTTGAGAGTTATGCCCCTTGATTAAGCGATTTCATCAAATATTGGGAAAACCGTCGCTTTTTTGGAATTTTTGGACCAACTTATGTCGTTCGAAATGATCTCAGCTACATTTTGATATACCACAACCCTACTTTTGGTGACTTAGATGACTTGGAATTCTTGCGCGTTGAGGGTTACGGGGCTTTAATAAGTGCGATTACGCCCAAATTAGCGAAAACCGGCACTTTTTTGGTCTTCGGAAATGGATAAAAGTTCTTCGTGATGGTCCCAGGAGCAATTAGATGGGTCACAACCCTATTTTTGCAACTTTGAAAATTTTAGTGGGTAAGAGTTATGCCCCTTGATTAAGCGATTTCATCAAATATTGGGAAAACCGTCGCTTTTTTGGAATTTTTGGACCAACTTATGTCGTTCGAAATGATCTCAGCTACATTTTGATATACCACAACCCTACTTTTGGTGACTTAGATGACTTGGAATTCTTGCGCGTTGAGAGTTATGCCCCTTGATTAAGCGATTTCATCAAATATTGGGAAAACCGTCGCTTTTTTGGAATTTTTGGACCAACTTATGTCGTTCGAAATGATCTCAGCTACATTTTGATATACCACAACCCTACTTTTGGTGACTTAGATGACTTGGAATTCTTGCGCGTTGAGGGTTACGGGGCTTTAATAAGTGCGATTACGCCCAAATTAGCGAAAACCGGCACTTTTTTGGTCTTCGGAAATGGATAAAAGTTCTTCGTGATGGTCCCAGGAGCAATTAGATGGGTCACAACCCTATTTTTGCAACTTTGAAAATTTTAGTGGGTAAGAGTTATGCCCCTTGATTAAGCGATTTCATCAAATATTGGGAAAACCGTCGCTTTTTTGGAATTTTTGGACCAACTTATGTCGTTCGAAATGATCTCAGCTACATTTTGATATACCACAACCCTACTTTTGGTGACTTAGATGACTTGGAATTCTTGCGCGTTGAGAGTTATGCCCCTTGATTAAGCGATTTCATCAAATATTGGGAAAACCGTCGCTTTTTTGGAATTTTTGGACCAACTTATGTCGTTCGAAATGATCTCAGCTACATTTTGATATACCACAACCCTACTTTTGGTGACTTAGATGACTTGGAATTCTTGCGCGTTGAGGGTTACGGGGCTTTAATAAGTGCGATTACGCCCAAATTAGCGAAAACCGGCACTTTTTTGGTCTTCGGAAATGGATAAAAGTTCTTCGTGATGGTCCCAGGAGCAATTAGATGGGTCACAACCCTATTTTTGCAACTTTGAAAATTTTAGTGGGTAAGAGTTATGCCCCTTGATTAAGCGATTTCATCAAATATTGGGAAAACCGTCGCTTTTTTGGAATTTTTGGACCAACTTATGTCGTTCGAAATGATCTCAGCTACATTTTGATATACCACAACCCTACTTTTGGTGACTTAGATGACTTGGAATTCTTGCGCGTTGAGAGTTATGCCCCTTGATTAAGCGATTTCATCAAATATTGGGAAAACCGTCGCTTTTTTGGAATTTTTGGACCAACTTATGTCGTTCGAAATGATCTCAGCTACATTTTGATATACCACAACCCTACTTTTGGTGACTTAGATGACTTGGAATTCTTGCGCGTTGAGGGTTACGGGGCTTTAATAAGTGCGATTACGCCCAAATTAGTGAAAACCGGCACTTTTTTGGTCTTCGGAAATGGATAAAAGTTCTTCGTGATGGTCCCAGGAGCAATTAGATGGGTCACAACCCTATTTTTGCAACTTTGAAAATTTTAGTGGGTAAGAGTTATGCCCCTTGATTAAGCGATTTCATCAAATATTGGGAAAACCGTCGCTTTTTTGGAATTTTTGGACCAACTTATGTCGTTCGAAATGATCTCAGCTACATTTTGATATACCACAACCCTACTTTTGGTGACTTAGATGACTTGGAATTCTTGCGCGTTGAGAGTTATGCCCCTTGATTAAGCGATTTCATCAAATATTGGGAAAACCGTCGCTTTTTTGGAATTTTTGGACCAACTTATGTCGTTCGAAATGATCTCAGCTACATTTTGATATACCACAACCCTACTTTTGGTGACTTAGATGACTTGGAATTCTTGCGCGTTGAGGGTTACGGGGCTTTAATAAGTGCGATTACGCCCAAATTAGCGAAAACCGGCACTTTTTTGGTCTTCGGAAATGGATAAAAGTTCTTCGTGATGGTCCCAGGAGCAATTAGATGGGTCACAACCCTATTTTTGCAACTTTGAAAATTTTAGTGGGTAAGAGTTATGCCCCTTGATTAAGCGATTTCATCAAATATTGGGAAAACCGTCGCTTTTTTGGAATTTTTGGACCAACTTATGTCGTTCGAAATGATCTCAGCTACATTTTGATATACCACAACCCTACTTTTGGTGACTTAGATGACTTGGAATTCTTGCGCGTTGAGGGTTACGGGGCTTTAATAAGTGCGATTACGCCCAAATTAGCGAAAACCGGCACTTTTTTGGTCTTCGGAAATGGATAAAAGTTCTTCGTGATGGTCCCAGGAGCAATTAGATGGGTCACAACCCTATTTTTGCAACTTTGAAAATTTTAGTGGGTAAGAGTTATGCCCCTTGATTAAGCGATTTCATCAAATATTGGGAAAACCGTCGCTTTTTTGGAATTTTTGGACCAACTTATGTCGTTCGAAATGATCTCAGCTACATTTTGATATACCACAACCCTACTTTTGGTGACTTAGATGACTTGGAATTCTTGCGCGTTGAGAGTTATGCCCCTTGATTAAGCGATTTCATCAAATATTGGGAAAACCGTCGCTTTTTTGGAATTTTTGGACCAACTTATGTCGTTCGAAATGATCTCAGCTACATTTTGATATACCACAACCCTACTTTTGGTGACTTAGATGACTTGGAATTCTTGCGCGTTGAGGGTTACGGGGCTTTAATAAGTGCGATTACGCCCAAATTAGTGAAAACCGGCACTTTTTTGGTCTTCGGAAATGGATAAAAGTTCTTCGTGATGGTCCCAGGAGCAATTAGATGGGTCACAACCCTATTTTTGCAACTTTGAAAATTTTAGTGGGTAAGAGTTATGCCCCTTGATTAAGCGATTTCATCAAATATTGGGAAAACCGTCGCTTTTTTGGAATTTTTGGACCAACTTATGTCGTTCGAAATGATCTCAGCTACATTTTGATATACCACAACCCTACTTTTGGTGACTTAGATGACTTGGAATTCTTGCGCGTTGAGAGTTATGCCCCTTGATTAAGCGATTTCATCAAATATTGGGAAAACCGTCGCTTTTTTGGAATTTTTGGACCAACTTATGTCGTTCGAAATGATCTCAGCTACATTTTGATATACCACAACCCTACTTTTGGTGACTTAGATGACTTGGAATTCTTGCGCGTTGAGGGTTACGGGGCTTTAATAAGTGCGATTACGCCCAAATTAGCGAAAACCGGCACTTTTTTGGTCTTCGGAAATGGATAAAAGTTCTTCGTGATGGTCCCAGGAGCAATTAGATGGGTCACAACCCTATTTTTGCAACTTTGAAAATTTTAGTGGGTAAGAGTTATGCCCCTTGATTAAGCGATTTCATCAAATATTGGGAAAACCGTTGCTTTTTTGGAATTTTTGGACCAACTTATGTCGTTCGAAATGATCTCAGCTACATTTTGATATACCACAACCCTACTTTTGGTGACTTAGATGACTTGGAATTCTTGCGCGTTGAGGGTTACGGGGCTTTAATAAGTGCGATTACGCCCAAATTAGCGAAAACCGGCACTTTTTTGGTCTTCGGAAATGGATAAAAGTTCTTCGTGATGGTCCCAGGAGCAATTAGATGGGTCACAACCCTATTTTTGCAACTTTGAAAATTTTAGTGGGTAAGAGTTATGCCCCTTGATTAAGCGATTTCATCAAATATTGGGAAAACCGTCGCTTTTTTGGAATTTTTGGACCAACTTATGTCGTTCGAAATGATCTCAGCTACATTTTGATATACCACAACCCTACTTTTGGTGACTTAGATGACTTGGAATTCTTGCGCGTTGAGAGTTATGCCCCTTGATTAAGCGATTTCATCAAATATTGGGAAAACCGTCGCTTTTTTGGAATTTTTGGACCAACTTATGTCGTTCGAAATGATCTCAGCTACATTTTGATATACCACAACCCTACTTTTGGTGACTTAGATGACTTGGAATTCTTGCGCGTTGAGAGTTATGCCCCTTGATTAAGCGATTTCATCAAATATTGGGAAAACCGTCGCTTTTTTGGAATTTTTGGACCAACTTATGTCGTTCGAAATGATCTCAGCTACATTTTGATATACCACAACCCTACTTTTGGTGACTTAGATGACTTGGAATTCTTGCGCGTTTAGGGTTACGGGGCTTTAATAAGTGCGATTACGCCCAAATTAGCGAAAACCGGCACTTTTTTGGTCTTCGGAAATGGATAAAAGTTCTTCGTGATGGTCCCAGGAGCAATTAGATGGGTCACAACCCTATTTTTGCAACTTTGAAAATTTTAGTAGGTAAGAGTTATGCCCCTTGATTAAGCGATTTCATCAAATATTGGGAAAACCGTCGCTTTTTTGGAATTTTTGGACCAACTTATGTCGTTCGAAATGATCTCAGCTACATTTTGATATACCACAACCCTACTTTTGGTGACTTAGATGACTTGGAATTCTTGCGCGTTGAGAGTTATGCCCCTTGATTAAGCGATTTCATCAAATATTGGGAAAACCGTCGCTTTTTTGGAATTTTTGGACCAACTTATGTCGTTCGAAATGATCTCAGCTACATTTTGATATACCACAACCCTACTTTTGGTGACTTAGATGACTTGGAATTCTTGCGCGTTGAGGGTTACGGGGCTTTAATAAGTGCGATTACGCCCAAATTAGCGAAAACCGGCACTTTTTTGGTCTTCGGAAATGGATAAAAGTTCTTCGTGATGGTCCCAGGAGCAATTAGATGGGTCACAACCCTATTTTTGCAACTTTGAAAATTTTAGTGGGTAAGAGTTATGCCCCTTGATTAAGCGATTTCATCAAATATTGGGAAAACCGTCGCTTTTTTGGAATTTTTGGACCAACTTATGTCGTTCGAAATGATCTCAGCTACATTTTGATATACCACAACCCTACTTTTGGTGACTTAGATGACTTGGAATTCTTGCGCGTTGAGAGTTATGCCCCTTGATTAAGCGATTTCATCAAATATTGGGAAAACCGTCGCTTTTTTGGAATTTTTGGACCAACTTATGTCGTTCGAAATGATCTCAGCTACATTTTGATATACCACAACCCTACTTTTGGTGACTTAGATGACTTGGAATTCTTGCGCGTTGAGGGTTACGGGGCTTTAATAAGTGCGATTACGCCCAAATTAGCGAAAACCGGCACTTTTTTGGTCTTCGGAAATGGATAAAAGTTCTTCGTGATGGTCCCAGGAGCAATTAGATGGGTCACAACCCTATTTTTGCAACTTTGAAAATTTTAGTGGGTAAGAGTTATGCCCCTTGATTAAGCGATTTCATCAAATATTGGGAAAACCGTCGCTTTTTTGGAATTTTTGGACCAACTTATGTCGTTCGAAATGATCTCAGCTACATTTTGATATACCACAACCCTACTTTTGGTGACTTAGATGACTTGGAATTCTTGCGCGTTGAGAGTTATGCCCCTTGATTAAGCGATTTCATCAAATATTGGGAAAACCGTCGCTTTTTTGGAATTTTTGGACCAACTTATGTCGTTCGAAATGATCTCAGCTACATTTTGATATACCACAACCCTACTTTTGGTGACTTAGATGACTTGGAATTCTTGCGCGTTGAGGGTTACGGGGCTTTAATAAGTGCGATTACGCCCAAATTAGCGAAAACCGGCACTTTTTTGGTCTTCGGAAATGGATAAAAGTTCTTCGTGATGGTCCCAGGAGCAATTAGATGGGTCACAACCCTATTTTTGCAACTTTGAAAATTTTAGTGGGTAAGAGTTATGCCCCTTGATTAAGCGATTTCATCAAATATTGGGAAAACCGTCGCTTTTTTGGAATTTTTGGACCAACTTATGTCGTTCGAAATGATCTCAGCTACATTTTGATATACCACAACCCTACTTTTGGTGACTTAGATGACTTGGAATTCTTGCGCGTTGAGAGTTATGCCCCTTGATTAAGCGATTTCATCAAATATTGGGAAAACCGTCGCTTTTTTGGAATTTTTGGACCAACTTATGTCGTTCGAAATGATCTCAGCTACATTTTGATATACCACAACCCTACTTTTGGTGACTTAGATGACTTGGAATTCTTGCGCGTTGAGGGTTACGGGGCTTTAATAAGTGCGATTACGCCCAAATTAGCGAAAACCGGCACTTTTTTGGTCTTCGGAAATGGATAAAAGTTCTTCGTGATGGTCCCAGGAGCAATTTGATGGGTCACAACCCTATTTTTGCAACTTTGAAAATTTTAGTGGGTAAGAGTTATGCCCCTTGATTAAGCGATTTCATCAAATATTGGGAAAACCGTCGCTTTTTTGGAATTTTTGGACCAACTTATGTCGTTCGAAATGATCTCAGCTACATTTTGATATGCCACAACCCTACTTTTGGTGACTTAGATGACTTGGAATTCTTGCGCGTTGAGAGTTATGCCCCTTGATTAAGCGATTTCATCAAATATTGGGAAAACCGTCGCTTTTTTGGAATTTTTGGACCAACTTATGTCGTTCGAAATGATCTCAGCTACATTTTGATATACCACAACCCTACTTTTGGTGACTTAGATGACTTGGAATTCTTGCGCGTTGAGGGTTACGGGGCTTTAATAAGTGCGATTACGCCCAAATTAGCGAAAACCGGCACTTTTTTGGTCTTCGGAAATGGATAAAAGTTCTTCGTGATGGTCCCAGGAGCAATTAGATGGGTCACAACCCTATTTTTGCAACTTTGAAAATTTTAGTGGGTAAGAGTTATGCCCCTTGATTAAGCGATTTCATCAAATATTGGGAAAACCGTCGCTTTTTTGGAATTTTTGGACCAACTTATGTCGTTCGAAATGATCTCAGCTACATTTTGATATACCACAACCCTACTTTTGGTGACTTAGATGACTTGGAATTCTTGCGCGTTGAGAGTTATGCCCCTTGATTAAGCGATTTCATCAAATATTGGGAAAACCGTCGCTTTTTTGGAATTTTTGGACCAACTTATGTCGTTCGAAATGATCTCAGCTACATTTTGATATACCACAACCCTACTTTTGGTGACTTAGATGACTTGGAATTCTTGCGCGTTGAGGGTTACGGGGCTTTAATAAGTGCGATTACGCCCAAATTAGCGAAAACCGGCACTTTTTTGGTCTTCGGAAATGGATAAAAGTTCTTCGTGATGGTCCCAGGAGCAATTTGATGGGTCACAACCCTATTTTTGCAACTTTGAAAATTTTAGTGGGTAAGAGTTATGCCCCTTGATTAAGCGATTTCATCAAATATTGGGAAAACCGTCGCTTTTTTGGAATTTTTGGACCAACTTATGTCGTTCGAAATGATCTCAGCTACATTTTGATATACCACAACCCTACTTTTGGTGACTTAGATGACTTGGAATTCTTGCGCGTTGAGAGTTATGCCCCTTGATTAAGCGATTTCATCAAATATTGGGAAAACCGTCGCTTTTTTGGAATTTTTGGACCAACTTATGTCGTTCGAAATGATCTCAGCTACATTTTGATATACCACAACCCTACTTTTGGTGACTTAGATGACTTGGAATTCTTGCGCGTTGAGGGTTACGGGGCTTTAATAAGTGCGATTACGCCCAAATTAGCGAAAACCGGCACTTTTTTGGTCTTCGGAAATGGATAAAAGTTCTTCGTGATGGTCCCAGGAGCAATTAGATGGGTCACAACCCTATTTTTGCAACTTTGAAAATTTTAGTGGGTAAGAGTTATGCCCCTTGATTAAGCGATTTCATCAAATATTGGGAAAACCGTCGCTTTTTTGGAATTTGTGGACCAACTTATGTCGTTCGAAATGATCTCAGCTACATTTTGATATACCACAACCCTACTTTTGGTGACTTAGATGACTTGGAATTCTTGCGCGTTGAGAGTTATGCCCCTTGATTAAGCGATTTCATCAAATATTGGGAAAACCGTCGCTTTTTTGGAATTTTTGGACCAACTTATGTCGTTCGAAATGATCTCAGCTACATTTTGATATACCACAACCCTACTTTTGGTGACTTAGATGACTTGGAATTCTTGCGCGTTGAGGGTTACGGGGCTTTAATAAGTGCGATTACGCCCAAATTAGCGAAAACCGGCACTTTTTTGGTCTTCGGAAATGGATAAAAGTTCTTCGTGATGGTCCCAGGAGCAATTAGATGGGTCACAACCCTATTTTTGCAACTTTGAAAATTTTAGTGGGTAAGAGTTATGCCCCTTGATTAAGCGATTTCATCAAATATTGGGAAAACCGTCGCTTTTTTGGAATTTTTGGACCAACTTATGTCGTTCGAAATGATCTCAGCTACATTTTGATATACCACAACCCTACTTTTGGTGACTTAGATGACTTGGAATTCTTGCGCGTTGAGAGTTATGCCCCTTGATTAAGCGATTTCATCAAATATTGGGAAAACCGTCGCTTTTTTGGAATTTTTGGACCAACTTATGTCGTTCGAAATGATCTCAGCTACATTTTGATATACCAAAACCCTACTTTTGGTGACTTAGATGACTTGGAATTCTTGCGCGTTGAGGGTTACGGGGCTTTAATAAGTGCGATTACGCCCAAATTAGCGAAAACCGGCACTTTTTTGGTCTTCGGAAATGGATAAAAGTTCTTCGTGATGGTCCCAGGAGCAATTAGATGGGTCACAACCCTATTTTTGCAACTTTGAAAATTTTAGTGGGTAAGAGTTATGCCCCTTGATTAAGCGATTTCATCAAATATTGGGAAAACCGTCGCTTTTTTGGAATTTTTGGACCAACTTATGTCGTTCGAAATGATCTCAGCTACATTTTGATATACCACAACCCTACTTTTGGTGACTTAGATGACTTGGAATTCTTGCGCGTTGAGAGTTATGCCCCTTGATTAAGCGATTTCATCAAATATTGGGAAAACCGTCGCTTTTTTGGAATTTTTGGACCAACTTATGTCGTTCGAAATGATCTCAGCTACATTTTGATATACCACAACCCTACTTTTGGTGACTTAGATGACTTGGAATTCTTGCGCGTTGAGGGTTACGGGGCTTTAATAAGTGCGATTACGCCCAAATTAGCGAAAACCGGCACTTTTTTGGTCTTCGGAAATGGATAAAAGTTCTTCGTGATGGTCCCAGGAGCAATTAGATGGGTCACAACCCTATTTTTGCAACTTTGAAAATTTTAGTGGGTAAGAGTTATGCCCCTTGATTAAGCGATTTCATCAAATATTGGGAAAACCGTCGCTTTTTTGGAATTTTTGGACCAACTTATGTCGTTCGAAATGATCTCAGCTACATTTTGATATACCACAACCCTACTTTTGGTGACTTAGATGACTTGGAATTCTTGCGCGTTGAGAGTTATGCCCCTTGATTAAGCGATTTCATCAAATATTGGGAAAACCGTCGCTTTTTTGGAATTTTTGGACCAACTTATGTCGTTCGAAATGATCTCAGCTACATTTTGATATACCACAACCCTACTTTTGGTGACTTAGATGACTTGGAATTCTTGCGCGTTGAGGGTTACGGGGCTTTAATAAGTGCGATTACGCCCAAATTAGCGAAAACCAGCACTTTTTTGGTCTTCGGAAATGGATAAAAGTTCTTCGTGATGGTCCCAGGAGCAATTAGATGGGTCACAACCCTATTTTTGCAACTTTGAAAATTTTAGTGGGTAAGAGTTATGCCCCTTGATTAAGCGATTTCATCAAATATTGGGAAAACCGTCGCTTTTTTGGAATTTTTGGACCAACTTATGTCGTTCGAAATGATCTCAGCTACATTTTGATATACCACAACCCTACTTTTGGTGACTTAGATGACTTGGAATTCTTGCGCGTTGAGAGTTATGCCCCTTGATTAAGCGATTTCATCAAATATTGGGAAAACCGTCGCTTTTTTGGAATTTTTGGACCAACTTATGTCGTTCGAAATGATCTCAGCTACATTTTGATATACCACAACCCTACTTTTGGTGACTTAGATGACTTGGAATTCTTGCGCGTTGAGGGTTACGGGGCTTTAATAAGTGCGATTACGCCCAAATTAGCGAAAACCGGCACTTTTTTGGTCTTCGGAAATGGATAAAAGTTCTTCGTGATGGTCCCAGGAGCAATTAGATGGGTCACAACCCTATTTTTGCAACTTTGAAAATTTTAGTGGGTAAGAGTTATGCCCCTTGATTAAGCGATTTCATCAAATATTTGGAAAACCGTCGCTTTTTTGGAATTTTTGGACCAACTTATGTCGTTCGAAATGATCTCAGCTACATTTTGATATACCACAACCCTACTTTTGGTGACTTAGATGACTTGGAATTCTTGCGCGTTGAGAGTTATGCCCCTTGATTAAGCGATTTCATCAAATATTGGGAAAACCGTCGCTTTTTTGGAATTTTTGGACCAACTTATGTCGTTCGAAATGATCTCAGCTACATTTTGATATACCACAACCCTACTTTTGGTGACTTAGATGACTTGGAATTCTTGCGCGTTGAGGGTTACGGGGCTTTAATAAGTGCGATTACGCCAAAATTAGCGAAAACCGGCACTTTTTTGGTCTTCGGAAATGGATAAAAGTTCTTCGTGATGGTCCCAGGAGCAATTAGATGGGTCACAACCCTATTTTTGCAACTTTGAAAATTTTAGTGGGTAAGAGTTATGCCCCTTGATTAAGCGATTTCATCAAATATTGGGAAAACCGTCGCTTTTTTGGAATTTTTGGACCAACTTATGTCGTTCGAAATGATCTCAGCTACATTTTGATATACCACAACCCTACTTTTGGTGACTTAGATGACTTGGAATTCTTGCGCGTTGAGAGTTATGCCCCTTGATTAAGCGATTTCATCAAATATTGGGAAAACCGTCGCTTTTTTGGAATTTTTGGACCAACTTATGTCGTTCGAAATGATCTCAGCTACATTTTGATATACCACAACCCTACTTTTGGTGACTTAGATGACTTGGAATTCTTGCGCGTTGAGGGTTACGGGGCTTTAATAAGTGCGATTACGCCCAAATTAGCGAAAACCGGCACTTTTTTGGTCTTCGGAAATGGATAAAAGTTCTTCGTGATGGTCCCAGGAGCAATTAGATGGGTCACAACCCTATTTTTGCAACTTTGAAAATTTTAGTGGGTAAGAGTTATGCCCCTTGATTAAGCGATTTCATCAAATATTGGGAAAACCGTCGCTTTTTTGGAATTTTTGGACCAACTTATGTCGTTCGAAATGATCTCAGCTACATTTTGATATACCACAACCCTACTTTTGGTGACTTAGATGACTTGGAATTCTTGCGCGTTGAGAGTTATGCCCCTTGATTAAGCGATTTCATCAAATATTGGGAAAACCGTCGCTTTTTTGGAATTTTTGGACCAACTTATGTCGTTCGAAATGATCTCAGCTACATTTTGATATACCACAACCCTACTTTTGGTGACTTAGATGACTTGGAATTCTTGCGCGTTGAGGGTTACGGGGCTTTAATAAGTACGATTACGCCCAAATTAGCGAAAACCGGCACTTTTTTGGTCTTCGGAAATGGATAAAAGTTCTTCGTGATGGTCCCAGGAGCAATTAGATGGGTCACAACCCTATTTTTGCAACTTTGAAAATTTTAGTGGGTAAGAGTTATGCCCCTTGATTAAGCGATTTCATCAAATATTGGGAAAACCGTCGCTTTTTTGGAATTTTTGGACCAACTTATGTCGTTCGAAATGATCTCAGCTACATTTTGATATGCCACAACCCTACTTTTGGTGACTTAGATGACTTGGAATTCTTGCGCGTTGAGAGTTATGCCCCTTGATTAAGCGATTTCATCAAATATTGGGAAAACCGTCGCTTTTTTGGAATTTTTGGACCAACTTATGTCGTTCGAAATGATCTCAGCTACATTTTGATATACCACAACCCTACTTTTGGTGACTTAGATGACTTGGAATTCTTGCGCGTTGAGGGTTACGGGGCTTTAATAAGTGCGATTACGCCCAAATTAGCGAAAACCGGCACTTTTTTGGTCTTCGGAAATGGATAAAAGTTCTTCGTGATGGTCCCAGGAGCAATTAGATGGGTCACAACCCTATTTTTGCAACTTTGAAAATTTTAGTGGGTAAGAGTTATGCCCCTTGATTAAGCGATTTCATCAAATATTTGGAAAACCGTCGCTTTTTTGGAATTTTTGGACCAACTTATGTCGTTCGAAATGATCTCAGCTACATTTTGATATACCACAACCCTACTTTTGGTGACTTAGATGACTTGGAATTCTTGCGCGTTGAGAGTTATGCCCCTTGATTAAGCGATTTCATCAAATATTGGGAAAACCGTCGCTTTTTTGGAATTTTTGGACCAACTTATGTCGTTCGAAATGATCTCAGCTACATTTTGATATACCACAACCCTACTTTTGGTGACTTAGATGACTTGGAATTCTTGCGCGTTGAGGGTTACGGGGCTTTAATAAGTGCGATTACGCCCAAATTAGCGAAAACCGGCACTTTTTTGGTCTTCGGAAATGGATAAAAGTTCTTCGTGATGGTCCCAGGAGCAATTAGATGGGTCACAACCCTATTTTTGCAACTTTGAAAATTTTAGTGGGTAAGAGTTATGCCCCTTGATTAAGCGATTTCATCAAATATTGGGAAAACCGTCGCTTTTTTGGAATTTTTGGACCAACTTATGTCGTTCGAAATGATCTCAGCTACATTTTGATATACCACAACCCTACTTTTGGTGACTTAGATGACTTGGAATTCTTGCGCGTTGAGAGTTATGCCCCTTGATTAAGCGATTTCATCAAATATTGGGAAAACCGTCGCTTTTTTGGAATTTTTGGACCAACTTATGTCGTTCGAAATGATCTCAGCTACATTTTGATATACCACAACCCTACTTTTGGTGACTTAGATGACTTGGAATTCTTGCGCGTTGAGGGTTACGGGGCTTTAATAAGTGTGATTACGCCCAAATTAGCGAAAACCGGCACTTTTTTGGTCTTCGGAAATGGATAAAAGTTCTTCGTGATGGTCCCAGGAGCAATTAGATGGGTCACAACCCTATTTTTGCAACTTTGAAAATTTTAGTTGGTAAGAGTTATGCCCCTTGATTAAGCGATTTCATCAAATATTGGGAAAACCGTCGCTTTTTTGGAATTTTTGGACCAACTTATGTCGTTCGAAATGATCTCAGCTACATTTTGATATACCACAACCCTACTTTTGGTGACTTAGATGACTTGGAATTCTTGCGCGTTGAGAGTTATGCCCCTTGATTAAGCGATTTCATCAAATATTGGGAAAACCGTCGCTTTTTTGGAATTTTTGGACCAACTTATGTCGTTCGAAATGATCTCAGCTACATTTTGATATACCACAACCCTACTTTTGGTGACTTAGATGACTTGGAATTCTTGCGCGTTGAGGGTTACGGGGCTTTAATAAGTACGATTACGCCCAAATTAGCGAAAACCGGCACTTTTTTGGTCTTCGGAAATGGATAAAAGTTCTTCGTGATGGTCCCAGGAGCAATTAGATGGGTCACAACCCTATTTTTGCAACTTTGAAAATTTTAGTGGGTAAGAGTTATGCCCCTTGATTAAGCGATTTCATCAAATATTGGGAAAACCGTCGCTTTTTTGGAATTTTTGGACCAACTTATGTCGTTCGAAATGATCTCAGCTACATTTTCATATACCACAACCCTACTTTTGGTGACTTAGATGACTTGGAATTCTTGCGCGTTGAGGGTTACGGGGCTTTAATAAGTGCGATTACGCCCAAATTAGCAAAAACCGGCACTTTTTTGGTCTTCGGAAATGGATAAAAGTTCTTCGTGATGGTCCCAGGAGCAATTAGATGGGTCACAACCCTATTTTTGCAACTTTGAAAATTTTAGTGGGTAAGAGTTATGCCCCTTGATTAAGCGATTTCATCAAATATTGGGAAAACCGTCGCTTTTTTGGAATTTTTGGACCAACTTATGTCGTTCGAAATGATCTCAGCTACATTTTGATATACCACAACCCTACTTTTGGTGACTTAGATGACTTGGAATTCTTGCGCGTTGAGAGTTATGCCCCTTGATTAAGAGATTTCATCAAATATTGGGAAAACCGTAGCTTTTTTGGAATTTTTGGACCAACTTATGTCGTTCGAAATGATCTCAGCTACATTTTGATATACCACAACCCTACTTTTGGTGACTTAGATGACTTGGAATTCTTGCGCGTTGAGGGTTACGGGGCTTTAATAAGTGCGATTACGCCCAAATTAGCGAAAACCGGCACTTTTTTGGTCTTCGGAAATGGATAAAAGTTCTTCGTGATGGTCCCAGGAGCAATTAGATGGGTCACAACCCTATTTTTGCAACTTTGAAAATTTTAGTGGGTAAGAGTTATGCCCCTTGATTAAGCGATTTCATCAAATATTGGGAAAACCGTCGCTTTTTTGGAATTTTTGGACCAACTTATGTCGTTCGAAATGATCTCAGCTACATTTTGATATACCACAACCCTACTTTTGGTGACTTAGATGACTTGGAATTCTTGCGCGTTGAGAGTTATGCCCCTTGATTAAGCGATTTCATCAAATATTGGGAAAACCGTCTCTTTTTGGAATTTTTGGACCAACTTATGTCGTTCGAAATGATCTCAGCTACATTTTGATATACCACAACCCTACTTTTGGTGACTTAGATGACTTGGAATTCTTGCGCGTTGCGGGTTACGGGGCTTTAATAAGTGCGATTACGCCCAAATTAGCGAAAACCGGCACTTTTTTGGTCTTCGGAAATGGATAAAAGTTCTTCGTGATGGTCCCAGGAGCAATTAGATGGGTCACAACCCTATTTTTGCAACTTTGAAAATTTTAGTGGGTAAGAGTTATGCCCCTTGATTAAGCGATTTCATCAAATATTGGGAAAACCGTCGCTTTTTTGGAATTTTTGGACCAACTTATGTCGTTCGAAATGATCTCAGCTACATTTTCATATACCACAACCCTACTTTTGGTGACTTAGATGACTTGGAATTCTTGCGCGTTGAGGGTTACGGGGCTTTAATAAGTGCGATTACGCCCAAATTAGCAAAAACCGGCACTTTTTTGGTCTTCGGAAATGGATAAAAGTTCTTCGTGATGGTCCCAGGAGCAATTAGATGGGTCACAACCCTATTTTTGCAACTTTGAAAATTTTAGTGGGTAAGAGTTATGCCCCTTGATTAAGCGATTTCATCAAATATTGGGAAAACCGTCGCTTTTTTGGAATTTTTGGACCAACTTATGTCGTTCGAAATGATCTCAGCTACATTTTGATATACCACAACCCTACTTTTGGTGACTTAGATGACTTGGAATTCTTGCGCGTTGAGAGTTATGCCCCTTGATTAAGCGATTTCATCAAATATTGGGAAAACCGTCGCTTTTTTGGAATTTTTGGACCAACTTATGTCGTTCGAAATGATCTCAGCTACATTTTGATATACCACAACCCTACTTTTGGTGACTTAGATGACTTGGAATTCTTGCGCGTTGAGGGTTACGGGGCTTTAATAAGTGCGATTACGCCCAAATTAGCGAAAACCGGCACTTTTTTGGTCTTCGGAAATGGATAAAAGTTCTTCGTGATGGTCCCAGGAGCAATTAGATGGGTCACAACCCTATTTTTGCAACTTTGAAAATTTTAGTGGGTAAGAGTTATGCCCCTTGATTAAGCGATTTCATCAAATATTGGGAAAACCGTCGCTTTTTTGGAATTTTTGGACCAACTTATGTCGTTCGAAATGATCTCAGCTACATTTTGATATACCACAACCCTACTTTTGGTGACTTAGATGACTTGGAATTCTTGCGCGTTGAGAGTTATGCCCCTTGATTAAGCGATTTCATCAAATATTGGGAAAACCGTCGCTTTTTTGGAATTTTTGGACCAACTTATGTCGTTCGAAATGATCTCAGCTACATTTTGATATACCACAACCCTACTTTTGGTGACTTAGATGACTTGGAATTCTTGCGCGTTGAGGGTTACGGGGCTTTAATAAGTGCGATTACGCCCAAATTAGCGAAAACCGGCACTTTTTTGGTCTTCGGAAATGGATAAAAGTTCTTCGTGATGGTCCCAGGAGCAATTAGATGGGTCACAACCCTATTTTTGCAACTTTGAAAATGTTAGTGGGTAAGAGTTATGCCCCTTGATTAAGCGATTTCATCAAATATTGGGAAAACCGTCGCTTTTTTGGAATTTTTGGACCAACTTATGTCGTTCGAAATGATCTCAGCTACATTTTGATATACCACAACCCTACTTTTGGTGACTTAGATGACTTGGAATTCTTGCGCGTTGAGAGTTATGCCCCTTGATTAAGCGATTTCATCAAATATTGGGAAAACCGTCGCTTTTTTGGAATTTTTGGACCAACTTATGTCGTTCGAAATGATCTCAGCTACATTTTGATATACCACAACCCTACTTTTGGTGACTTAGATGACTTGGAATTCTTGCGCGTTGAGAGTTATGCCCCTTGATTAAGCGATTTCATCAAATATTGGGAAAACCGTCGCTTTTTTGGAATTTTTGGACCAACTTATGTCGTTCGAAATGATCTCAGCTACATTTTGATATACCACAACCCTACTTTTGGTGACTTAGATGACTTGGAATTCTTGCGCGTTGAGGGTTACGGGGCTTTAATAAGTACGATTACGCCCAAATTAGCGAAAACCGGCACTTTTTTGGTCTTCGGAAATGGATAAAACTTCTTCGTGATGGTCCCAGGAGCAATTAGATGGGTCACAACCCTATTTTTGCAACTTTGAAAATTTTAGTGGGTAAGAGTTATGCCCCTTGATTAAGCGATTTCATCAAATATTGGGAAAACCGTCGCTTTTTTGGAATTTTTGGACCAACTTATGTCGTTCGAAATGATCTCAGCTACATTTTGATATACCACAACCCTACTTTTGGTGACTTAGATGACTTGGAATTCTTGCGCGTTGAGAGTTATGCCCCTTGATTAAGCGATTTCATCAAATATTGGGAAAACCGTCGCTTTTTTGGAATTTTTGGACCAACTTATGTCGTTCGAAATGATCTCAGCTACATTTTGATATACCACAACCCTACTTTTGGTGACTTAGATGACTTGGAATTCTTGCGCGTTGAGGGTTACGGGGCTTTAATAAGTGCGATTACGCCCAAATTAGCGAAAACCGGCACTTTTTTGGTCTTCGGAAATGGATAAAAGTTCTTCGTGATGGTCCCAGGAGCAATTAGATGGGTCACAACCCTATTTTTGCAACTTTGAAAATTTTAGTGGGTAAGAGTTATGCCCCTTGATTAAGCGATTTCATCAAATATTGGGAAAACCGTCGCTTTTTTGGAATTTTTGGACCAACTTATGTCGTTCGAAATGATCTCAGCTACATTTTGATATACCACAACCCTACTTTTGGTGACTTAGATGACTTGGAATTCTTGCGCGTTGAGAGTTATGCCCCTTGATTAAGCGATTTCATCAAATATTGGGAAAACCGTCGCTTTTTTGGAATTTTTGGACCAACTTATGTCGTTCGAAATGATCTCAGCTACATTTTGATATACCACAACCCTACTTTTGGTGACTTAGATGACTTGGAATTCTTGCGCGTTGAGGGTTACGGGGCTTTAATAAGTGCGATTACGCCCAAATTAGCGAAAACCGGCACTTTTTTGGTCTTCGGAAATGGATAAAAGTTCTTCGTGATGGTCCCAGGAGCAATTAGATGGGTCACAACCCTATTTTTGCAACTTTGAAAATTTTAGTGGGTAAGAGTTATGCCCCTTGATTAAGCGATTTCATCAAATATTGGGAAAACCGTTGCTTTTTTGGAATTTTTGGACCAACTTATGTCGTTCGAAATGATCTCAGCTACATTTTGATATACCACAACCCTACTTTTGGTGACTTAGATGACTTGGAATTCTTGCGCGTTGAGAGTTATGCCCCTTGATTAAGCGATTTCATCAAATATTGGGAAAACCGTCGCTTTTTTGGAATTTTTGGACCAACTTATGTCGTTCGAAATGATCTCAGCTACATTTTGATATACCACAACCCTACTTTTGGTGACTTAGATGACTTGGAATTCTTGCGCGTTGAGGGTTACGGGGCTTTAATAAGTACGATTACGCCCAAATTAGCGAAAACCGGCACTTTTTTGGTCTTCGGAAATGGATAAAACTTCTTCGTGATGGTCCCAGGAGCAATTAGATGGGTCACAACCCTATTTTTGCAACTTTGAAAATTTTAGTGGGTAAGAGTTATGCCCCTTGATTAAGCGATTTCATCAAATATTGGGAAAACCGTCGCTTTTTTGGAATTTTTGGACCAACTTATGTCGTTCGAAATGATCTCAGCTACATTTTGATATACCACAACCCTACTTTTGGTGACTTAGATGACTTGGAATTCTTGCGCGTTGAGAGTTATGCCCCTTGATTAAGCGATTTCATCAAATATTGGGAAAACCGTCGCTTTTTTGGAATTTTTGGACCAACTTATGTCGTTCGAAATGATCTCAGCTACATTTTGATATACCACAACCCTACTTTTGGTGACTTAGATGACTTGGAATTCTTGCGCGTTGAGGGTTACGGGGCTTTAATAAGTGCGATTACGCCCAAATTAGCGAAAACCGGCACTTTTTTGGTCTTCGGAAATGGATAAAAGTTCTTCGTGATGGTCCCAGGAGCAATTAGATGGGTCACAACCCTATTTTTGCAACTTTGAAAATTTTAGTGGGTAAGAGTTATGCCCCTTGATTAAGCGATTTCATCAAATATTGGGAAAACCGTCGCTTTTTTGGAATTTTTGGACCAACTTATGTCGTTCGAAATGATCTCAGCTACATTTTGATATACCACAACCCTACTTTTGGTGACTTAGATGACTTGGAATTCTTGCGCGTTGAGAGTTATGCCCCTTGATTAAGCGATTTCATCAAATATTGGGAAAACCGTCGCTTTTTTGGAATTTTTGGACCAACTTATGTCGTTCGAAATGATCTCAGCTACATTTTGATATACCACAACCCTACTTTTGGTGACTTAGATGACTTGGAATTCTTGCGCGTTGAGGGTTACGGGGCTTTAATAAGTGCGATTACGCCCAAATTAGCGAATACCAGCACTTTTTTGGTCTTCGGAAATGGATAAAAGTTCTTCGTGATGGTCCCAGGAGCAATTAGATGGGTCACAACCCTATTTTTGCAACTTTGAAAATTTTAGTGGGTAAGAGTTATGCCCCTTGATTAAGCGATTTCATCAAATATTGGGAAAACCGTCGCTTTTTTGGAATTTTTGGACCAACTTATGTCATTCGAAATGATCTCAGCTACATTTTGATATACCACAACCCTACTTTTGGTGACTTAGATGACTTGGAATTCTTGCGCGTTGAGAGTTATGCCCCTTGATTAAGCGATTTCATCAAATATTGGGAAAACCGTCGCTTTTTTGGAATTTTTGGACCAACTTATGTCGTTCGAAATGATCTCAGCTACATTTTGATATACCACAACCCTACTTTTGGTGACTTAGATGACTTGGAATTCTTGCGCGTTGAGGGTTACGGGGCTTTAATAAGTGCGATTACGCCCAAATTAGCGAAAACCGGCACTTTTTTGGTCTTCGGAAATGGATAAAAGTTCTTCGTGATGGTCCCAGGAGCAATTAGATGGGTCACAACCCTATTTTTGCAACTTTGAAAATTTTAGTGGGTAAGAGTTATGCCCCTTGATTAAGCGATTTCATCAAATATTGGGAAAACCGTCGCTTTTTTGGAATTTTTGGACCAACTTATGTCGTTCGAAATGATCTCAGCTACATTTTGATATACCACAACCCTACTTTTGGTGACTTAGATGACTTGGAATTCTTGCGCGTTGAGAGTTATGCCCCTTGATTAAGCGATTTCATCAAATATTGGGAAAACCGTCGCTTTTTTGGAATTTTTGGACCAACTTATGTCGTTCGAAATGATCTCAGCTACATTTTGATATACCACAACCCTACTTTTGGTGACTTAGATGACTTGGAATTCTTGCGCGTTGAGGGTTACGGGGCTTTAATAAGTGCGATTACGCCCAAATTAGCGAAAACCGGCACTTTTTTGGTCTTCGGAAATGGATAAAAGTTCTTCGTGATGGTCCCAGGAGCAATTAGATGGGTCACAACCCTATTTTTGCAATTTTGAAAATTTTAGTGGGTAAGAGTTATGCCCCTTGATTAAGCGATTTCATCAAATATTGGGAAAACCGTCGCTTTTTTGGAATTTTTGGACCAACTTATGTCATTCGAAATGATCTCAGCTACATTTTGATATACCACAACCCTACTTTTGGTGACTTAGATGACTTGGAATTCTTGTGCGTTGAGAGTTATGCCCCTTGATTAAGCGATTTCATCAAATATTGGGAAAACCGTCGCTTTTTTGGAATTTTTGGACCAACTTATGTCGTTTGAAATGATCTCAGCTACATTTTGATATACCACAACCCTACTTTTGGTGACTTAGATGACTTGGAATTCTTGCGCGTTGAGGGTTACGGGGCTTTAATAAGTGCGATTACGCCCAAATTAGCGAAAACCGGCACTTTTTTGGTCTTCGGAAATGGATAAAAGTTCTTCGTGATGGTCCCAGGAGCAATTAGATGGGTCACAACCCTATTTTTGCAACTTTGAAAATTTTAGTGGGTAAGAGTTATGCCCCTTGATTAAGCGATTTCATCAAATATTGGGAAAACCGTCGCTTTTTTGGAATTTTTGGACCAACTTATGTCGTTCGAAATGATCTCAGCTACATTTTGATATACCACAACCCTACTTTTGGTGACTTAGATGACTTGGAATTCTTGCGCGTTGAGAGTTATGCCCCTTGATTAAGCGATTTCATCAAATATTGGGAAAACCGTCGCTTTTTTGGAATTTTTGGACCAACTTATGTCGTTCGAAATGATCTCAGCTACATTTTGATATACCACAACCCTACTTTTGGTGACTTAGATGACTTGGAATTCTTGCGCGTTGAGGGTTACGGGGCTTTAATAAGTGCGATTACGCCCAAATTAGCGAAAACCGGCACTTTTTTGGTCTTCGGAAATGGATAAAAGTTCTTCGTGATGGTCCCAGGAGCAATTAGATGGGTCACAACCCTATTTTTGCAATTTTGAAAATTTTAGTGGGTAAGAGTTATGCCCCTTGATTAAGCGATTTCATCAAATATTGGGAAAACCGTCGCTTTTTTGGAATTTTTGGACCAACTTATGTCATTCGAAATGATCTCAGCTACATTTTGATATACCACAACCCTACTTTTGGTGACTTAGATGACTTGGAATTCTTGTGCGTTGAGAGTTATGCCCCTTGATTAAGCGATTTCATCAAATATTGGGAAAACCGTCGCTTTTTTGGAATTTTTGGACCAACTTATGTCGTTTGAAATGATCTCAGCTACATTTTGATATACCACAACCCTACTTTTGGTGACTTAGATGACTTGGAATTCTTGCGCGTTGAGGGTTACGGGGCTTTAATAAGTGCGATTACGCCCAAATTAGCGAAAACCGGCACTTTTTTGGTCTTCGGAAATGGATAAAAGTTCTTCGTGATGGTCCCAGGAGCAATTAGATGGGTCACAACCCTATTTTTGCAACTTTGAAAATTTTAGTGGGTAAGAGTTATGCCCCTTGATTAAGCGATTTCATCAAATATTGGGAAAACCGTCGCTTTTTTGGAATTTTTGGACCAACTTATGTCGTTCGAAATGATCTCAGCTACATTTTGATATACCACAACCCTACTTTTGGTGACTTAGATGACTTGGAATTCTTGCGCGTTGAGAGTTATGCCCCTTGATTAAGCGATTTCATCAAATATTGGGAAAACCGTCGCTTTTTTGGAATTTTTGGACCAACTTATGTCGTTCGAAATGATCTCAGCTACATTTTGATATACCACAACCCTACTTTTGGTGACTTAGATGACTTGGAATATTTGCGCGTTGAGGGTTACGGGGCTTTAATAAGTGCGATTACGCCCAAATTAGCGAAAACCGGCACTTTTTTGGTCTTCGGAAATGGATAAAAGTTCTTCGTGATGGTCCCAGGAGCAATTAGATGGGTCACAACCCGATTTTTGCAACTTTGAAAATTTTAGTGGGTAAGAGTTATGCCCCTTGATTAAGCGATTTCATCAAATATTGGGAAAACCGTCGCTTTTTTGGAATTTTTGGACCAACTTATGTCGTTCGAAATGATCTCAGCTACATTTTGATATACCACAACCCTACTTTTGGTGACTTAGATGACTTGGAATTCTTGCGCGTTGAGAGTTATGCCCCTTGATTAAGCGATTTCATCAAATATTGGGAAAACCTTCGCTTTTTTGGAATTTTTGGACCAACTTATGTCGTTCGAAATGATCTCAGCTACATTTTGATATACCACAACCCTACTTTTGGTGACTTAGATGACTTGGAATTCTTGCGCGTTGAGGGTTACGGGGCTTTAATAAGTGCGATTACGCCCAAATTAGCGAAAACCGGCACTTTTTTGGTCTTCGGAAATGGATAAAAGTTCTTCGTGATGGTCCCAGGAGCAATTAGATGGGTCACAACCCTATTTTTGCAACTTTGAAAATTTTAGTGGGTAAGAGTTATGCCCCTTGATTAAGCGATTTCATCAAATATTGGGAAAACCGTCGCTTTTTTGGAATTTTTGGACCAACTTATGTCGTTCGAAATGATCTCAGCTACATTTTGATATACCACAACCCTACTTTTGGTGACTTAGATGACTTGGAATTCTTGCGCGTTGAGAGTTATGCCCCTTGATTAAGCGATTTCATCAAATATTGGGAAAACCGTCGCTTTTTTGGAATTTTTGGACCAACTTATGTCGTTCGAAATGATCTCAGCTACATTTTGATATACCACAACCCTACTTTTGGTGACTTAGATGACTTGGAATTCTTGCGCGTTGAGGGTTACGGGGCTTTAATAAGTGCGATTACGCCCAAATTAGCGAAAACCGGCACTTTTTTGGTCTTCGGAAATGGATAAAAGTTCTTCGTGATGGTCCCAGGAGCAATTAGATGGGTCACAACCCTATTTTTGCAACTTTGAAAATTTTAGTGGGTAAGAGTTATGCCCCTTGATTAAGCGATTTCATCAAATATTGGGAAAACCGTCGCTTTTTTGGAATTTTTGGACCAACTTATGTCGTTCGAAATGATCTCAGCTACATTTTGATATACCACAACCCTACTTTTGGTGACTTAGATGACTTGGAATTCTTGCGCGTTGAGAGTTATGCCCCTTGATTAAGCGATTTCATCAAATATTGGGAAAACCGTCGCTTTTTTGGAATTTTTGGACCAACTTATGTCGTTCGAAATGATCTCAGCTACATTTTGATATACCACAACCCTACTTTTGGTGACTTAGATGACTTGGAATTCTTGCGCGTTGAGAGTTATGCCCCTTGATTAAGCGATTTCATCAAATATTGGGAAAACCGTCGCTTTTTTGGAATTTTTGGACCAACTTATGTCGTTCGAAATGATCTCAGCTACATTTTGATATACCACAACCCTACTTTTGGTGACTTAGATGACTTGGAATTCTTGCGCGTTGAGGGTTATGGGGCTTTAATAAGTGCGATTACGCCCAAATTAGCGAAAACCGGCACTTTTTTGGTCTTCGGAAATGGATAAAAGTTCTTTGTGATGGTCCCAGGAGCAATTAGATGGGTCACAACCCGATTTTTGCAACTTTGAAAATTTTAGTGGGTAAGAGTTATGCCCCTTGATTAAGCGATTTCATCAAATATTGGGAAAACCGTCGCTTTTTTGGAATTTTTGGACCAACTTATGTCGTTCGAAATGATCTCAGCTACATTTTGATATACCACAACCCTACTTTTGGTGACTTAGATGACTTGGAATTCTTGCGCGTTGAGGGTTACGGGGCTTTAATAAGTGCGATTACGCCCAAATTAGCGAAAACCGGCACTTTTTTGGTCTTCGGAAATGGATAAAAGTTCTTCGTGATGGTCCCAGGAGCAATTAGATGGGTCACAACCCTATTTTTGCAACTTTGAAAATTTTAGTGGGTAAGAGTTATGCCCCTTGATTAAGCGATTTCATCAAATATTGGGAAAACCGTCGCTTTTTTGGAATTTTTGGACCAACTTATGTCGTTCGAAATGATCTCAGCTACATTTTGATATACCACAACCCTACTTTTGGTGACTTAGATGACTTGGAATTCTTGCGCGTTGAGAGTTATGCCCCTTGATTAAGCGATTTCATCAAATATTGGGAAAACCGTCGCTTTTTTGGAATTTTTGGACCAACTTATGTCGTTCGAAATGATCTCAGCTACATTTTGATATACCACAACCCTACTTTTGGTGACTTAGATGACTTGGAATTCTTGCGCGTTGAGGGTTACGGGGCTTTAATAAGTGCGATTACGCCCAAATTAGCGAAAACCGGCACTTTTTTGGTCTTCGGAAATGGATAAAAGTTCTTCGTGATGGTCCCAGGAGCAATTAGATGGGTCACAACCCTATTTTTGCAACTTTGAAAATTTTAGTGGGTAAGAGTTATGCCCCTTGATTAAGCGATTTCATCAAATATTGGGAAAACCGTCGCTTTTTTGGAATTTTTGGACCAACTTATGTCGTTCGAAATGATCTCAGTAACATTTTGATATACCACAACCCTACTTTTGGTGACTTAGATGACTTGGAATTCTTGCGCGTTGAGAGTTATGCCCCTTGATTAAGCGATTTCATCAAATATTGGGAAAACCGTCGCTTTTTTGGAATTTTTGGACCAACTTATGTCGTTCGAAATGATCTCAGCTACATTTTGATATACCACAACCCTACTTTTGGTGACTTAGATGACTTGGAATTCTTGCGCGTTGAGGGTTACGGGGCTTTAATAAGTGCGATTACGCCCAAATTAGCGAAAACCGGCACTTTTTTGGTCTTCGGAAATGGATAAAAGTTCTTAGTGATGGTCCCAGGAGCAATTAGATGGGTCACAACCCTATTTTTGCAACTTTGAAAATTTTAGTGGGTAAGAGTTATGCCCCTTGATTAAGCGATTTCATCAAATATTGGGAAAACCGTCGCTTTTTTGGAATTTTTGGACCAACTTATGTCGTTCGAAATGATCTCAGCTACATTTTGATATGCCACAACCCTACTTTTGGTGACTTAGATGACTTGGAATTCTTGCGCGTTGAGAGTTATGCCCCTTGATTAAGCGATTTCATCAAATATTGGGAAAACCGTCGCTTTTTTGGAATTTTTGGACCAACTTATGTCGTTCGAAATGATCTCAGCTACATTTTGATATACCACAACCCTACTTTTGGTGACTTAGATGACTTGGAATTCTTGCGCGTTGAGAGTTATGCCCCTTGATTAAGCGATTTCATCAAATATTGGGAAAACCGTCGCTTTTTTGGAATTTTTGGACCAACTTATGTCGTTCGAAATGATCTCAGCTACATTTTGATATACCACAACCCTACTTTTGGTGACTTAGATGACTTGGAATTCTTGCGCGTTGAGGGTTACGGGGCTTTAATAAGTGCGATTACGCCCAAATTAGCGAAAACCGGCACTTTTTTGGTCTTCGGAAATGGATAAAAGTTCTTCGTGATGGTCCCAGGAGCAATTAGATGGGTCACAACCCTATTTTTGCAACTTTGAAAATTTTAGTGGGTAAGAGTTATGCCCCTTGATTAAGCGATTTCATCAAATATTGGGAAAACCGTCGCTTTTTTGGAATTTTTGGACCAACTTATGTCGTTCGAAATGATCTCAGCTACATTTTGATATACCACAACCCTACTTTTGGTGACTTAGATGACTTGGAATTCTTGCGCGTTGAGAGTTATGCCCCTTGATTAAGCGATTTCATCAAATATTGGGAAAACCGTCGCTTTTTTGGAATTTTTGGACCAACTTATGTCGTTCGAAATGATCTCAGCTACATTTTGATATACCACAACCCTACTTTTGGTGACTTAGATGACTTGGAATTCTTGCGCGTTGAGGGTTACGGGGCTTTAATAAGTGCGATTACGCCCAAATTAGCGAAAACCGGCACTTTTTTGGTCTTCGGAAATGGATAAAAGTTCTTCGTGATGGTCCCAGGAGCAATTAGATGGGTCACAACCCTATTTTTGCAACTTTGAAAATTTTAGTGGGTAAGAGTTATGCCCCTTGATTAAGCGATTTCATCAAATATTGGGAAAACCGTCGCTTTTTTGGAATTTTTGGACCAACTTATGTCGTTCGAAATGATCTCAGTAACATTTTGATATACCACAACCCTACTTTTGGTGACTTAGATGACTTGGAATTCTTGCGCGTTGAGAGTTATGCCCCTTGATTAAGCGATTTCATCAAATATTGGGAAAACCGTCGCTTTTTTGGAATTTTTGGACCAACTTATGTCGTTCGAAATGATCTCAGCTACATTTTGATATACCACAACCCTACTTTTGGTGACTTAGATGACTTGGAATTCTTGCGCGTTGAGGGTTACGGGGCTTTAATAAGTGCGATTACGCCCAAATTAGCGAAAACCGGCACTTTTTTGGTCTTCGGAAATGGATAAAAGTTCTTAGTGATGGTCCCAGGAGCAATTAGATGGGTCACAACCCTATTTTTGCAACTTTGAAAATTTTAGTGGGTAAGAGTTATGCCCCTTGATTAAGCGATTTCATCAAATATTGGGAAAACCGTCGCTTTTTTGGAATTTTTGGACCAACTTATGTCGTTCGAAATGATCTCAGCTACATTTTGATATACCACAACCCTACTTTTGGTGACTTAGATGACTTGGAATTCTTGCGCGTTGAGAGTTATGCCCCTTGATTAAGCGATTTCATCAAATATTGGGAAAACCGTCGCTTTTTTGGAATTTTTGGACCAACTTATGTCGTTCGAAATGATCTCAGCTACATTTTGATATACCACAACCCTACTTTTGGTGACTTAGATGACTTGGAATTCTTGCGCGTTGAGAGTTATGCCCCTTGATTAAGCGATTTCATCAAATATTGGGAAAACCGTCGCTTTTTTGGAATTTTTGGACCAACTTATGTCGTTCGAAATGATCTCAGCTACATTTTGATATACCACAACCCTACTTTTGGTGACTTAGATGACTTGGAATTCTTGCGCGTTGAGGGTTACGGGGCTTTAATAAGTGCGATTACGCCCAAATTAGCGAAAACCGGCACTTTTTTGGTCTTCGGAAATGGATAAAAGTTCTTCGTGATGGTCCCAGGAGCAATTAGATGGGTCACAACCCTATTTTTGCAACTTTGAAAATTTTAGTGGGTAAGAGTTATGCCCCTTGATTAAGCGATTTCATCAAATATTGGGAAAACCGTCGCTTTTTTGGAATTTTTGGACCAACTTATGTCGTTCGAAATGATCTCAGCTACATTTTGATATACCACAACCCTACTTTTGGTGACTTAGATGACTTGGAATTCTTGCGCGTTGAGAGTTATGCCCCTTGATTAAGCGATTTCATCAAATATTGGGAAAACCGTCGCTTTTTTGGAATTTTTGGACCAACTTATGTCGTTCGAAATGATCTCAGCTACATTTTGATATACCACAACCCTACTTTTGGTGACTTAGATGACTTGGAATTCTTGCGCGTTGAGAGTTATGCCCCTTGATTAAGCGATTTCATCAAATATTGGGAAAACCGTCGCTTTTTTGGAATTTTTGGACCAACTTATGTCGTTCGAAATGATCTCAGCTACATTTTGATATACCACAACCCTACTTTTGGTGACTTAGATGACTTGGAATTCTTGCGCGTTGAGGGTTACGGGGCTTTAATAAGTGCGATTACGCCCAAATTAGCGAAAACCGGCACTTTTTTGGTCTTCGGAAATGGATAAAAGTTCTTCGTGATGGTCCCAGGAGCAATTAGATGGGTCACAACCCTATTTTTGCAACTTTGAAAATTTTAGTGGGTAAGAGTTATGCCCCTTGATTAAGCGATTTCATCAAATATTGGGAAAACCGTCGCTTTTTTGGAATTTTTGGACCAACTTATGTCGTTCGAAATGATCTCAGCTACATTTTGATATACCACAACCCTACTTTTGGTGACTTAGATGACTTGGAATTCTTGCGCGTTGAGAGTTATGCCCCTTGATTAAGCGATTTCATCAAATATTGGGAAAACCGTCGCTTTTTTGGAATTTTTGGACCAACTTATGTCGTTCGAAATGATCTCAGCTACATTTTGATATACCACAACCCTACTTTTGGTGACTTAGATGACTTGGAATTCTTGCGCGTTGAGGGTTACGGGGCTTTAATAAGTGCGCTTACGCCCAAATTAGCGAAAACCGGCACTTTTTTGGTCTTCGGAAATGGATAAAAGTTCTTCGTGATGGTCCCAGGAGCAATTAGATGGGTCACAACCCTATTTTTGCAACTTTGAAAATTTTAGTGGGTAAGAGTTATGCCCCTTGATTAAGCGATTTCATCAAATATTGGGAAAACCGTCGCTTTTTTGGAATTTTTGGACCAACTTATGTCGTTCGAAATGATCTCAGCTACATTTTGATATACCACAACCCTACTTTTGGTGACTTAGATGACTTGGAATTCTTGCGCGTTGAGAGTTATGCCCCTTGATTAAGCGATTTCATCAAATATTGGGAAAACCGTCGCTTTTTTGGAATTTTTGGACCAACTTATGTCGTTCGAAATGATCTCAGCTACATTTTGATATACCACAACCCTACTTTTGGTGACTTAGATGACTTGGAATTCTTGCGCGTTGAGGGTTACGGGGCTTTAATAAGTGCGATTACGCCCAAATTAGCGAAAACCGGCACTTTTTTGGTCTTCGGAAATGGATAAAAGTTCTTCGTGATGGTCCCAGGAGCAATTAGATGGGTCACAACCCTATTTTTGCAACTTTGAAAATTTTAGTGGGTAAGAGTTATGCCCCTTGATTAAGCGATTTCATCAAATATTGGGAAAACCGTCGCTTTTTTGGAATTTTTGGACCAACTTATGTCGTTCGAAATGATCTCAGCTACATTTTGATATACCACAACCCTACTTTTGGTGACTTAGATGACTTGGAATTCTTGCGCGTTGAGAGTTATGCCCCTTGATTAAGCGATTTCATCAAATATTGGGAAAACCGTCGCTTTTTTGGAATTTTTGGACCAACTTATGTCGTTCGAAATGATCTCAGCTACATTTTGATATACCACAACCCTACTTTTGGTGACTTAGATGACTTGGAATTCTTGCGCGTTGAGGGTTACGGGGCTTTAATAAGTGCGATTACGCCCAAATTAGCGAAAACCGGCACTTTTTTGGTCTTCGGAAATGGATAAAAGTTCTTCGTGATGGTCCCAGGAGCAATTAGATGGGTCACAACCCTATTTTTGCAACTTTGAAAATTTTAGTGGGTAAGAGTTATGCCCCTTGATTAAGCGATTTCATCAAATATTGGGAAAACCGTCGCTTTTTTGGAATTTTTGGACCAACTTATGTCGTTCGAAATGATCTCAGCTACATTTTGATATACCACAACCCTACTTTTGGTGACTTAGATGACTTGGAATTCTTGCGCGTTGAGAGTTATGCCCCTTGATTAAGCGATTTCATCAAATATTGGGAAAACCGTCGCTTTTTTGGAATTTTTGGACCAACTTATGTCGTTCGAAATGATCTCAGCTACATTTTGATATACCACAACCCTACTTTTGGTGACTTAGATGACTTGGAATTCTTGCGCGTTGAGGGTTACGGGGCTTTAATAAGTGCGATTACGCCCAAATTAGCGAAAACCGGCACTTTTTTGGTCTTCGGAAATGGATAAAAGTTCTTCGTGATGGTCCCAGGAGCAATTAGATGGGTCACAACCCTATTTTTGCAACTTTGAAAATTTTAGTGGGTAAGAGTTATGCCCCTTGATTAAGCGATTTCATCAAATATTGGGAAAACCGTCGCTTTTTTGGAATTTTTGGACCAACTTATGTCGTTCGAAATGATCTCAGCTACATTTTGATATACCACAACCCTACTTTTGGTGACTTAGATGACTTGGAATTCTTGCGCGTTGAGAGTTATGCCCCTTGATTAAGCGATTTCATCAAATATTGGGAAAACCGTCGCTTTTTTGGAATTTTTGGACCAACTTATGTCGTTCGAAATGATCTCAGCTACATTTTGATATACCACAACCCTACTTTTGGTGACTTAGATGACTTGGAATTCTTGCGCGTTGAGGGTTACGGGGCTTTAATAAGTGCGATTACGCCCAAATTAGCGAAAACCGGCACTTTTTTGGTCTTCGGAAATGGATAAAAGTTCTTCGTGATGGTCCCAGGAGCAATTAGATGGGTCACAACCCTATTTTTGCAACTTTGAAAATTTTAGTGGGTAAGAGTTATGCCCCTTGATTAAGCGATTTCATCAAATATTGGGAAAACCGTCGCTTTTTTGGAATTTTTGGACCAACTTATGTCGTTCGAAATGATCTCAGCTACATTTTGATATACCACAACCCTACTTTTGGTGACTTAGATGACTTGGAATTCTTGCGCGTTGAGAGTTATGCCCCTTGATTAAGCGATTTCATCAAATATTGGGAAAACCGTCGCTTTTTTGGAATTTTTGGACCAACTTATGTCGTTCGAAATGATCTCAGCTACATTTTGATATACCACAACCCTACTTTTGGTGACTTAGATGACTTGGAATTCTTGCGCGTTGAGGGTTACGGGGCTTTAATAAGTGCGTTTACGCCCAAATTAGCGAAAACCGGCACTTTTTTGGTCTTCGGAAATGGATAAAAGTTCTTCGTGATGGTCCCAGGAGCAATTAGATGGGTCACAACCCTATTTTTGCAACTTTGAAAATTTTAGTGGGTAAGAGTTATGCCCCTTGATTAAGCGATTTCATCAAATATTGGGAAAACCGTCGCTTTTTTGGAATTTTTGGACCAACTTATGTCGTTCGAAATGATCTCAGCTACATTTTGATATACCACAACCCTACTTTTGGTGACTTAGATGACTTGGAATTCTTGCGCGTTGAGAGTTATGCCCCTTGATTAAGCGATTTCATCAAATATTGGGAAAACCGTCGCTTTTTTGGAATTTTTGGACCAACTTATGTCGTTCGAAATGATCTCAGCTACATTTTGATATACCACAACCCTACTTTTGGTGACTTAGATGACTTGGAATTCTTGCGCGTTGAGGGTTACGGGGCTTTAATAAGTGCGATTACGCCCAAATTAGCGAAAACCGGCACTTTTTTGGTCTTCGGAAATGGATAAAAGTTCTTCGTGATGGTCCCAGGAGCAATTAGATGGGTCACAACCCTATTTTTGCAACTTTGAAAATTTTAGTGGGTAAGAGTTATGCCCCTTGATTAAGCGATTTCATCAAATATTGGGAAAACCGTCGCTTTTTTGGAATTTTTGGACCAACTTATGTCGTTCGAAATGATCTCAGCTACATTTTGATATACCACAACCCTACTTTTGGTGACTTAGATGACTTGGAATTCTTGCGCGTTGAGAGTTATGCCCCTTGGTTAAGCGATTTCATCAAATATTGGGAAAACCGTCGCTTTTTTGGAATTTTTGGACCAACTTATGTCGTTCGAAATGATCTCAGCTACATTTTGATATACCACAACCCTACTTTTGGTGACTTAGATGACTTGGAATTCTTGCGCGTTGAGGGTTACGGGGCTTTAATAAGTGCGATTACGCCCAAATTAGCGAAAACCGGCACTTTTTTGGTCTTCGGAAATGGATAAAAGTTCTTCGTGATGGTCCCAGGAGCAATTAGATGGGTCACAACCCTATTTTTGCAA
Source organism: Steromphala cineraria (assembly GCA_916613615.1). Lineage (NCBI taxonomy): Eukaryota > Metazoa > Mollusca > Gastropoda > Trochida > Trochidae > Steromphala > Steromphala cineraria. The sequence goes on along the minus strand of OU744726.1, from coordinate 28,612,408 downwards.
CTTTGAAAATTTTAGTGGGTAAGAGTTATGCCCCCTTGATTAAGCGATTTCATCAAATATTGGGAAAACCGTCGCTTTTTTGGAATTTTTGGACCAACTTATGTCGTTCGAAATGATCTCAGCTACATTTTGATATACCACAACCCTACTTTTGGTGACTTAGATGACTTGGAATTCTTGCGCGTTGAGAGTTATGCCCCTTGATTAAGCGATTTCATCAAATATTGGGAAAACCGTCGCTTTTTTGGAATTTTTGGACCAACTTATGTCGTTCGAAATGATCTCAGCTACATTTTGATATACCACAACCCTACTTTTGGTGACTTAGATGACTTGGAATTCTTGCGCGTTGAGGGTTACGGGGCTTTAATAAGTGCGATTACGCCCAAATTAGCGAAAACCGGCACTTTTTTGGTCTTCGGAAATGGATAAAAGTTCTTCGTGATGGTCCCAGGAGCAATTAGATGGGTCACAACCCTATTTTTGCAACTTTGACAATTTTAGTGGGTAAGAGTTATGCCCCTTGATTAAGCGATTTCATCAAATATTGGGAAAACCGTCGCTTTTTTGGAATTTTTGGACCAACTTATGTCGTTCGAAATGATCTCAGCTACATTTTGATATACCACAACCCTACTTTTGGTGACTTAGATGACTTGGAATTCTTGCGCGTTGAGAGTTATGCCCCTTGATTAAGCGATTTCATCAAATATTGGGAAAACCGTCGCTTTTTTGGAATTTTTGGACCAACTTATGTCGTTCGAAATGATCTCAGCTACATTTTGATATACCACAACCCTACTTTTGGTGACTTAGATGACTTGGAATTCTTGCGCGTTGAGGGTTACGGGGCTTTAATAAGTGCGATTACGCCCAAATTAGCGAAAACCGGCACTTTTTTGGTCTTCGGAAATGGATAAAAGTTCTTCGTGATGGTCCCAGGAGCAATTAGATGGGTCACAACCCTATTTTTGCAACTTTGAAAATTTTAGTGGGTAAGAGTTATGCCCCTTGATTAAGCGATTTCATCAAATATTGGGAAAACCGTCGCTTTTTTGGAATTTTTGGACCAACTTATGTCGTTCAAAATGATCTCAGCTACATTTTGATATACCACAACCCTACTTTTGGTGACTTAGATGACTTGGAATTCTTGCGCGTTGAGAGTTATGCCCCTTGATTAAGCGATTTCATCAAATATTGGGAAAACCGTCGCTTTTTTGGAATTTTTGGACCAACTTATGTCGTTCGAAATGATCTCAGCTACATTTTGATATACCACAACCCTACTTTTGGTGACTTAGATGACTTGGAATTCTTGCGCGTTGAGGGTTACGGGGCTTTAATAAGTGCGATTACGCCCAAATTAGCGAAAACCGGCACTTTTTTGGTCTTCGGAAATGGATAAAAGTTCTTCGTGATGGTCCCAGGAGCAATTAGATGGGTCACAACCCTATTTTTGCAACTTTGAAAATTTTAGTGGGTAAGAGTTATGCCCCTTGATTAAGCGATTTCATCAAATATTGGGAAAACCGTCGCTTTTTTGGAATTTTTGGACCAACTTATGTCGTTCGAAATGATCTCAGCTACATTTTGATATACCACAACCCTACTTTTGGTGACTTAGATGACTTGGAATTCTTGCGCGTTGAGAGTTATGCCCCTTGATTAAGCGATTTCATCAAATATTGGGAAAACCGTCGCTTTTTTGGAATTTTTGGACCAACTTATGTCGTTCGAAATGATCTCAGCTACATTTTGATATACCACAACCCTACTTTTGGTGACTTAGATGACTTGGAATTCTTGCGCGTTGAGGGTTACGGGGCTTTAATAAGTGCGATTACGCCCAAATTAGCGAAAACCGGCACTTTTTTGGTCTTCGGAAATGGATAAAAGTTCTTCGTGATGGTCCCAGGAGCAATTAGATGGGTCACAACCCTATTTTTGCAACTTTGAAAATTTTAGTGGGTAAGAGTTATGCCCCCTTGATTAAGCGATTTCATCAAATATTGGGAAAACCGTCGCTTTTTTGGAATTTTTGGACCAACTTATGTCGTTCGAAGTGATCTCAGCTACATTTTGATATACCACAACCCTACTTTTGGTGACTTAGATGACTTGGAATTCTTGCGCGTTGAGAGTTATGCCCCTTGATTAAGCGATTTCATCAAATATTGGGAAAACCGTCGCTTTTTTGGAATTTTTGGACCAACTTATGTCGTTCGAAATGATCTCAGCTACATTTTGATATACCACAACCCTACTTTTGGTGACTTAGATGACTTGGAATTCTTGCGCGTTGAGGGTTACGGGGCTTTAATAAGTGCGATTACGCCCAAATTAGCGAAAACCGGCACTTTTTTGGTCTTCGGAAATGGATAAAAGTTCTTCGTGATGGTCCCAGGAGCAATTAGATGGGTCACAACCCTATTTTTGCAACTTTGAAAATTTTAGTGGGTAAGAGTTATGCCCCTTGATTAAGCGATTTCATCAAATATTGGGAAAACCGTCGCTTTTTTGGAATTTTTGGACCAACTTATGTCGTTCGAAATGATCTCAGCTACATTTTGATATACCACAACCCTACTTTTGGTGACTTAGATGACTTGGAATTCTTGCGCGTTGAGAGTTATGCCCCTTGATTAAGCGATTTCATCAAATATTGGGAAAACCGTCGCTTTTTTGGAATTTTTGGACCAACTTATGTCGTTCGAAATGATCTCAGCTACATTTTGATATACCACAACCCTACTTTTGGTGACTTAGATGACTTGGAATTCTTGCGCGTTGAGGGTTACGGGGCTTTAATAAGTGCGATTACGCCCAAATTAGCGAAAACCGGCACTTTTTTGGTCTTCGGAAATGGATAAAAGTTCTTCGTGATGGTCCCAGGAGCAATTAGATGGGTCACAACCCTATTTTTGCAACTTTGAAAATTTTAGTGGGTAAGAGTTATGCCCCTTGATTAAGCGATTTCATCAAATATTGGGAAAACCGTCGCTTTTTTGGAATTTTTGGACCAACTTATGTCGTTCAAAATGATCTCAGCTACATTTTGATATACCACAACCCTACTTTTGGTGACTTAGATGACTTGGAATTCTTGCGCGTTGAGAGTTATGCCCCTTGATTAAGCGATTTCATCGAATATTGGGAAAACCGTCGCTTTTTTGGAATTTTTGGACCAACTTATGTCGTTCGAAATGATCTCAGCTACATTTTGATATACCACAACCCTACTTTTGGTGACTTAAATGACTTGGAATTCTTGCGCGTTGAGGGTTACGGGGCTTTAATAAGTGCGATTACGCCCAAATTAGCGAAAACCGGCACTTTTTTGGTCTTCGGAAATGGATAAAAGTTCTTCGTGATGGTCCCAGGAGCAATTAGATGGGTCACAACCCTATTTTTGCAACTTTGAAAATTTTAGTGGGTAAGAGTTATGCCCCTTGATTAAGCGATTTCATCAAATATTGGGAAAACCGTCGCTTTTTTGGAATTTTTGGACCAACTTATGTCGTTCGAAATGATCTCAGCTACATTTTGATATACCACAACCCTACTTTTGGTGACTTAGATGACTTGGAATTCTTGCGCGTTGAGAGTTATGCCCCTTGATTAAGCGATTTCATCAAATATTGGGAAAACCGTCGCTTTTTTGGAATTTTTGGACCAACTTATGTCGTTCGAAATGATCTCAGCTACATTTTGATATACCACAACCCTACTTTTGGTGACTTAGATGACTTGGAATTCTTGCGCGTTGAGGGTTACGGGGCTTTAATAAGTGCGATTACGCCCAAATTAGCGAAAACCGGCACTTTTTTGGTCTTCGGAAATGGATAAAAGTTCTTCGTGATGGTCCCAGGAGCAATTAGATGGGTCACAACCCTATTTTTGCAACTTTGAAAATTTTAGTGGGTAAGAGTTATGCCCCTTGATTAAGCGATTTCATCAAATATTGGGAAAACCGTCGCTTTTTTGGAATTTTTGGACCAACTTATGTCGTTCGAAATGATCTCAGCTACATTTTGATATACCACAACCCTACTTTTGGTGACTTAGATGACTTGGAATTCTTGCGCGTTGAGAGTTATGCCCCTTGATTAAGCGATTTCATCAAATATTGGGAAAACCGTCGCTTTTTTGGAATTTTTGGACCAACTTATGTCGTTCGAGATGATCTCAGCTACATTTTGATATACCACAACCCTACTTTTGGTGACTTAGATGACTTGGAATTCTTGCGCGTTGAGGGTTACGGGGCTTTAATAAGTGCGATTACGCCCAAATTAGCGAAAACCGGCACTTTTTTGGTCTTCGGAAATGGATAAAAGTTCTTCGTGATGGTCCCAGGAGCAATTAGATGGGTCACAACCCTATTTTTGCAACTTTGAAAATTTTAGTGGGTAAGAGTTATGCCCCTTGATTAAGCGATTTCATCAAATATTGGGAAAACCGTCGCTTTTTTGGAATTTTTGGACCAACTTATGTCGTTCGAAATGATCTCAGCTACATTTTGATATACCACAACCCTACTTTTGGTGACTTAGATGACTTGGAATTCTTGCGCGTTGAGAGTTATGCCCCTTGATTAAGCGATTTCATCAAATATTGGGAAAACCGTCGCTTTTTTGGAATTTTTGGACCAACTTATGTCGTTCGAAATGATCTCAGCTACATTTTGATATACCACAACCCTACTTTTGGTGACTTAGATGACTTGGAATTCTTGCGCGTTGAGGGTTACGGGGCTTTAATAAGTGCGATTACGCCCAAATTAGCGAAAACCGGCACTTTTTTGGTCTTCGGAAATGGATAAAAGTTCTTCGTGATGGTCCCAGGAGCAATTAGATGGGTCACAACCCTATTTTTGCAACTTTGAAAATTTTAGTGGGTAAGAGTTATGCCCCTTGATTAAGCGATTTCATCAAATATTGGGAAAACCGTCGCTTTTTTGGAATTTTTGGACCAACTTATGTCGTTCAAAATGATCTCAGCTACATTTTGATATACCACAACCCTACTTTTGGTGACTTAGATGACTTGGAATTCTTGCGCGTTGAGAGTTATGCCCCTTGATTAAGCGATTTCATCAAATATTGGGAAAACCGTCGCTTTTTTGGAATTTTTGGACCAACTTATGTCGTTCGAAATGATCTCAGCTACATTTTGATATACCACAACCCTACTTTTGGTGACTTAGATGACTTGGAATTCTTGCGCGTTGAGGGTTACGGGGCTTTAATAAGTGCGATTACGCCCAAATTAGCGAAAACCGGCACTTTTTTGGTCTTCGGAAATGGATAAAAGTTCTTCGTGATGGTCCCAGGAGCAATTAGATGGGTCACAACCCTATTTTTGCAACTTTGAAAATTTTAGTGGGTAAGAGTTATGCCCCTTGATTAAGCGATTTCATCAAATATTGGGAAAACCGTCGCTTTTTTGGAATTTTTGGACCAACTTATGTCGTTCGAAATGATCTCAGCTACATTTTGATATACCACAACCCTACTTTTGGTGACTTAGATGACTTGGAATTCTTGCGCGTTGAGGGTTACGGGGCTTTAATAAGTGCGATTACGCCCAAATTAGCGAAAACCGGCACTTTTTTGGTCTTCGGAAATGGATAAAAGTTCTTCGTGATGGTCCCAGGAGCAATTAGATGGGTCACAACCCTATTTTTGCAACTTTGAAAATTTTAGTGGGTAAGAGTTATGCCCCTTGATTAAGCGATTTCATCAAATATTGGGAAAACCGTCGCTTTTTTGGAATTTTTGGACCAACTTATGTCGTTCGAAATGATCTCAGCTACATTTTGATATACCACAACCCTACTTTTGGTGACTTAGATGACTTGGAATTCTTGCGCGTTGAGGGTTACGGGGCTTTAATAAGTGCGATTACGCCCAAATTAGCGAAAACCGGCACTTTTTTGGTCTTCGGAAATGGATAAAAGTTCTTCGTGATGGTCCCAGGAGCAATTAGATGGGTCACAACCCTATTTTTGCAACTTTGAAAATTTTAGTGGGTAAGAGTTATGCCCCTTGATTAAGCGATTTCATCAAATATTGGGAAAACCGTCGCTTTTTTGGAATTTTTGGACCAACTTATGTCGTTCGAAATGATCTCAGCTACATTTTGATATACCACAACCCTACTTTTGGTGACTTAGATGACTTGGAATTCTTGCGCGTTGAGAGTTATGCCCCTTGATTAAGCGATTTCATCAAATATTGGGAAAACCGTCGCTTTTTTGGAATTTTTGGACCAACTTATGTCGTTCGAAATGATCTCAGCTACATTTTGATATACCACAACCCTACTTTTGGTGACTTAGATGACTTGGAATTCTTGCGCGTTGAGGGTTACGGGGCTTTAATAAGTGCGATTACGCCCAAATTAGCGAAAACCGGCACTTTTTTGGTCTTCGGAAATGGATAAAAGTTCTTCGTGATGGTCCCAGGAGCAATTAGATGGGTCACAACCCTATTTTTGCAACTTTGAAAATTTTAGTGGGTAAGAGTTATGCCCCTTGATTAAGCGATTTCATCAAATATTGGGAAAACCGTCGCTTTTTTGGAATTTTTGGACCAACTTATGTCGTTCGAAATGATCTCAGCTACATTTTGATATACCACAACCCTACTTTTGGTGACTTAGATGACTTGGAATTCTTGCGCGTTGAGAGTTATGCCCCTTGATTAAGCGATTTCATCAAATATTGGGAAAACCGTCGCTTTTTTGGAATTTTTGGACCAACTTATGTCGTTCGAGATGATCTCAGCTACATTTTGATATACCACAACCCTACTTTTGGTGACTTAGATGACTTGGAATTCTTGCGCGTTGAGGGTTACGGGGCTTTAATAAGTGCGATTACGCCCAAATTAGCGAAAACCGGCACTTTTTTGGTCTTCGGAAATGGATAAAAGTTCTTCGTGATGGTCCCAGGAGCAATTAGATGGGTCACAACCCTATTTTTGCAACTTTGAAAATTTTAGTGGGTAAGAGTTATGCCCCTTGATTAAGCGATTTCATCAAATATTGGGAAAACCGTCGCTTTTTTGGAATTTTTGGACCAACTTATGTCGTTCGAAATGATCTCAGCTACATTTTGATATACCACAACCCTACTTTTGGTGACTTAGATGACTTGGAATTCTTGCGCGTTGAGAGTTATGCCCCTTGATTAAGCGATTTCATCAAATATTGGGAAAACCGTCGCTTTTTTGGAATTTTTGGACCAACTTATGTCGTTCGAAATGATCTCAGCTACATTTTGATATACCACAACCCTACTTTTGGTGACTTAGATGACTTGGAATTCTTGCGCGTTGAGGGTTACGGGGCTTTAATAAGTGCGATTACGCCCAAATTAGCGAAAACCGGCACTTTTTTGGTCTTCGGAAATGGATAAAAGTTCTTCGTGATGGTCCCAGGAGCAATTAGATGGGTCACAACCCTATTTTTGCAACTTTGAAAATTTTAGTGGGTAAGAGTTATGCCCCTTGATTAAGCGATTTCATCAAATATTGGGAAAACCGTCGCTTTTTTGGAATTTTTGGACCAACTTATGTCGTTCAAAATGATCTCAGCTACATTTTGATATACCACAACCCTACTTTTGGTGACTTAGATGACTTGGAATTCTTGCGCGTTGAGAGTTATGCCCCTTGATTAAGCGATTTCATCAAATATTGGGAAAACCGTCGCTTTTTTGGAATTTTTGGACCAACTTATGTCGTTCGAAATGATCTCAGCTACATTTTGATATACCACAACCCTACTTTTGGTGACTTAGATGACTTGGAATTCTTGCGCGTTGAGGGTTACGGGGCTTTAATAAGTGCGATTACGCCCAAATTAGCGAAAACCGGCACTTTTTTGGTCTTCGGAAATGGATAAAAGTTCTTCGTGATGGTCCCAGGAGCAATTAGATGGGTCACAACCCTATTTTTGCAACTTTGAAAATTTTAGTGGGTAAGAGTTATGCCCCTTGATTAAGCGATTTCATCAAATATTGGGAAAACCGTCGCTTTTTTGGAATTTTTGGACCAACTTATGTCGTTCGAAATGATCTCAGCTACATTTTGATATACCACAACCCTACTTTTGGTGACTTAGATGACTTGGAATTCTTGCGCGTTGAGGGTTACGGGGCTTTAATAAGTGCGATTACGCCCAAATTAGCGAAAACCGGCACTTTTTTGGTCTTCGGAAATGGATAAAAGTTCTTCGTGATGGTCCCAGGAGCAATTAGATGGGTCACAACCCTATTTTTGCAACTTTGAAAATTTTAGTGGGTAAGAGTTATGCCCCTTGATTAAGCGATTTCATCAAATATTGGGAAAACCGTCGCTTTTTTGGAATTTTTGGACCAACTTATGTCGTTCGAAATGATCTCAGCTACATTTTGATATACCACAACCCTACTTTTGGTGACTTAGATGACTTGGAATTCTTGCGCGTTGAGAGTTATGCCCCTTGATTAAGCGATTTCATCAAATATTGGGAAAACCGTCGCTTTTTTGGAATTTTTGGACCAACTTATGTCGTTCGAAATGATCTCAGCTACATTTTGATATACCACAACCCTACTTTTGGTGACTTAGATGACTTGGAATTCTTGCGCGTTGAGGGTTACGGGGCTTTAATAAGTGCGATTACGCCCAAATTAGCGAAAACCGGCACTTTTTTGGTCTTCGGAAATGGATAAAAGTTCTTCGTGATGGTCCCAGGAGCAATTAGATGGGTCACAACCCTATTTTTGCAACTTTGAAAATTTTAGTGGGTAAGAGTTATGCCCCTTGATTAAGCGATTTCATCAAATATTGGGAAAACCGTCGCTTTTTTGGAATTTTTGGACCAACTTATGTCGTTCGAAATGATCTCAGCTACATTTTGATATACCACAACCCTACTTTTGGTGACTTAGATGACTTGGAATTCTTGCGCGTTGAGAGTTATGCCCCTTGATTAAGCGATTTCATCAAATATTGGGAAAACCGTCGCTTTTTTGGAATTTTTGGACCAACTTATGTCGTTCGAAATGATCTCAGCTACATTTTGATATACCACAACCCTACTTTTGGTGACTTAGATGACTTGGAATTCTTGCGCGTTGAGAGTTATGCCCCTTGATTAAGCGATTTCATCAAATATTGGGAAAACCGTCGCTTTTTTGGAATTTTTGGACCAACTTATGTCGTTCGAAATGATCTCAGCTACATTTTGATATACCACAACCCTACTTTTGGTGACTTAGATGACTTGGAATTCTTGCGCATTGAGGGTGACGGGGCTTTAATAAGTGCGATTACGCCCAAATTAGCGAAAACCGGCACTTTTTTGGTCTTCGGAAATGGATAAAAGTTCTTCGTGATGGTCTCAGGAGCAATTAGATGGGTCACAACCCTATTTTTGCAACTTTGAAAATTTTAGTGGGTAAGAGTTATGCCCCTTGATTAAGCGATTTCATCAAATATTGGGAAAACCGTCGCTTTTTTGGAATTTTTGGACCAACTTATGTCGTTCGAAATGATCTCAGCTACATTTTGATATACCACAACCCTACTTTTGGTGACTTAGATGACTTGGAATTCTTGCGCGTTGAGAGTTATGCCCCTTGATTAAGCGATTTCATCAAATATTGGGAAAACCGTCGCTTTTTTGGAATTTTTGGACCAACTTATGTCGTTCGAAATGATCTCAGCTACATTTTGATATACCACAACCCTACTTTTGGTGACTTAGATGACTTGGAATTCTTGCGCGTTGAGGGTTACGGGGCTTTAATAAGTGCGATTACGCCCAAATTAGCGAAAACCGGCACTTTTTTGGTCTTCGGAAATGGATAAAAGTTCTTCGTGATGGTCCCAGGAGCAATTAGATGGGTCACAACCCTATTTTTGCAACTTTGAAAATTTTAGTGGGTAAGAGTTATGCCCCTTGATTAAGCGATTTCATCAAATATTGGGAAAACCGTCGCTTTTTTGGAATTTTTGGACCAACTTATGTCGTTCGAAATGATCTCAGCTACATTTTGATATACCACAACCCTACTTTTGGTGACTTAGATGACTTGGAATTCTTGCGCGTTGAGAGTTATGCCCCTTGATTAAGCGATTTCATCAAATATTGGGAAAACCGTCGCTTTTTTGGAATTTTTGGACCAACTTATGTCGTTCGAAATGATCTCAGCTACATTTTGATATACCACAACCCTACTTTTGGTGACTTAGATGACTTGGAATTCTTGCGCGTTGAGGGTTACGGGGCTTTAATAAGTGCGATTACGCCCAAATTAGCGAAAACCGGCACTTTTTTGGTCTTCGGAAATGGATAAAAGTTCTTCGTGATGGTCCCAGGAGCAATTAGATGGGTCACAACCCTATTTTTGCAACTTTGAAAATTTTAGTGGGTAAGAGTTATGCCCCTTGATTAAGCGATTTCATCAAATATTGGGAAAACCGTCGCTTTTTTGGAATTTTTGGACCAACTTATGTCGTTCGAAATGATCTCAGCTACATTTTGATATACCACAACCCTACTTTTGGTGACTTAGATGACTTGGAATTCTTGCGCGTTGAGAGTTATGCCCCTTGATTAAGCGATTTCATCAAATATTGGGAAAACCGTCGCTTTTTTGGAATTTTTGGACCAACTTATGTCGTTCGAAATGATCTCAGCTACATTTTGATATACCACAACCCTACTTTTGGTGACTTAGATGACTTGGAATTCTTGCGCGTTGAGGGTTACGGGGCTTTAATAAGTGCGATTACGCCCAAATTAGCGAAAACCGGCACTTTTTTGGTCTTCGGAAATGGATAAAAGTTCTTCGTGATGGTCCCAGGAGCAATTAGATGGGTCACAACCCTATTTTTGCAACTTTGAAAATTTTAGTGCGTAAGAGTTATGCCCCTTGATTAAGCGATTTCATCAAATATTGGGAAAACCGTCGCTTTTTTGGAATTTTTGGACCAACTTATGTCGTTCGAAATGATCTCAGCTACATTTTGATATACCACAACCCTACTTTTGGTGACTTAGATGACTTGGAATTCTTGCGCGTTGAGAGTTATGCCCCTTGATTAAGCGATTTCATCAAATATTGGGAAAACCGTCGCTTTTTTGGAATTTTTGGACCAACTTATGTCGTTCGAAATGATCTCAGCTACATTTTGATATACCACAACCCTATTTTTGGTGACTTAGATGACTTGGAATTCTTGCGCGTTGAGGGTTACGGGGCTTTAATAAGTGCGATTACGCCCAAATTAGCGAAAACCGGCACTTTTTTGGTCTTCGGAAATGGATAAAAGTTCTTCGTGATGGTCCCAGGAGCAATTAGATGGGTCACAACCCTATTTTTGCAACTTTGAAAATTTTAGTGGGTAAGAGTTATGCCCCTTGATTAAGCGATTTCATCAAATATTGGGAAAACCGTCGCTTTTTTGGAATTTTTGGACCAACTTATGTCGTTCGAAATGATCTCAGCTACATTTTGATATACCACAACCCTACTTTTGGTGACTTAGATGACTTGGAATTCTTGCGCGTTGAGAGTTATGCCCCTTGATTAAGCGATTTCATCAAATATTGGGAAAACCGTCGGTTTTTTGGAATTTTTGGACCAACTTATGTCGTTCGAAATGATCTCAGCTACATTTTGATATACCACAACCCTACTTTTGGTGACTTAGATGACTTGGAATTCTTGCGCGTTGAGGGTTACGGGGCTTTAATAAGTGCGATTACGCCCAAATTAGCGAAAACCGGCACTTTTTTGGTCTTCGGAAATGGATAAAAGTTCTTCGTGATGGTTCCAGGAGCAATTAGATGGGTCACAACCCTATTTTTGCAACTTTGAAAATTTTAGTGGGTAAGAGTTATGCCCCTTGATTAAGCGATTTCATCAAATATTGGGAAAACCGTCACTTTTTTGGAATTTTTGGACCAACTTATGTCGTTCGAAATGATCTCAGCTACATTTTGATATACCACAACCCTACTTTTGGTGACTTAGATGACTTGGAATTCTTGCGCGTTGAGGGTTACGGGGCTTTAATAAGTGCGATTACGCCCAAATTAGCGAAAACCGGCACTTTTTTGGTCTTCGGAAATGGATAAAAGTTCTTCGTGATGGTCCCAGGAGCAATTAGATGGGTCACAACCCTATTTTTGCAACTTTGAAAATTTTAGTGGGTAAGAGTTATGCCCCTTGATTAAGCGATTTCATCAAATATTGGGAAAACCGTCGCTTTTTTGGAATTTTTGGACCAACTTATGTCGTTCGAAATGATCTCAGCTACATTTTGATATACCACAACCCTACTTTTGGTGACTTAGATGACTTGGAATTCTTGCGCGTTGAGAGTTATGCCCCTTGATTAAGCGATTTCATCAAATATTGGGAAAACCGTCGCTTTTTTGGAATTTTTGGACCAACTTATGTCGTTCGAAATGATCTCAGCTACATTTTGATATACCACAACCCTACTTTTGGTGACTTAGATGACTTGGAATTCTTGCGCGTTGAGGGTTACGGGGCTTTAATAAGTGCGATTACGCCCAAATTAGCGAAAACCGGCACTTTTTTGGTCTTCGGAAATGGATAAAAGTTCTTCGTGATGGTCCCAGGAGCAATTAGATGGGTCACAACCCTATTTTTGCAACTTTGAAAATTTTAGTGGGTAAGAGTTATGCCCCTTGATTAAGCGATTTCATCAAATATTGGGAAAACCGTCGCTTTTTTGGAATTTTTGGACCAACTTATGTCGTTCGAAATGATCTCAGCTACATTTTGATATACCACAACCCTACTTTTGGTGACTTAGATGACTTGGCATTCTTGCGCGTTGAGAGTTATGCCCCTTGATTAAGCGATTTCATCAAATATTGGGAAAACCGTCGCTTTTTTGGAATTTTTGGACCAACTTATGTCGTTCGAAATGATCTCAGCTACATTTTGATATACCACAACCCTACTTTTGGTGACTTAGATGACTTGGAATTCTTGCGCGTTGAGAGTTATGCCCCTTGATTAAGCGATTTCATCAAATATTGGGAAAACCGTCGCTTTTTTGGAATTTTTGGACCAACTTATGTCGTTCGAAATGATCTCAGCTACATTTTGATATACCACAACCCTACTTTTGGTGACTTAGATGACTTGGAATTCTTGCGCGTTGAGGGTTACGGGGCTTTAATAAGTGCGATTACGCCCAAATTAGCGAAAACCGGCACTTTTTTGGTCTTCGGAAATGGATAAAAGTTCTTCGTGATGGTTCCAGGAGCAATTAGATGGGTCACAACCCTATTTTTGCAACTTTGAAAATTTTAGTGGGTAAGAGTTATGCCCCTTGATTAAGCGATTTCATCAAATATTGGGAAAACCGTCGCTTTTTTGGAATTTTTGGACCAACTTATGTCGTTCGAAATGATCTCAGCTACATTTTGATATACCACAACCCTACTTTTGGTGACTTAGATGACTTGGAATTCTTGCGCGTTGAGAGTTATGCCCCTTGATTAAGCGATTTCATCAAATATTGGGAAAACCGTCGCTTTTTTGGAATTTTTGGACCAACTTATGTCGTTCGAAATGATCTCAGCTACATTTTGATATACCACAACCCTACTTTTGGTGACTTAGATGACTTGGAATTCTTGCGCGTTGAGGGTTACGGGGCTTTAATAAGTGCGATTACGCCCAAATTAGCGAAAACCGGCACTTTTTTGGTCTTCGGAAATGGATAAAAGTTCTTCGTGATGGTCCCAGGAGCAATTAGATGGGTCACAACCCTATTTTTGCAACTTTGAAAATTTTAGTGGGTAAGAGTTATGCCCCTTGATTAAGCGATTTCATCAAATATTGGGAAAACCGTCGCTTTTTTGGAATTTTTGGACCAACTTATGTCGTTCGAAATGATCTCAGCTACATTTTGATATACCACAACCCTACTTTTGGTGACTTAGATGACTTGGCATTCTTGCGCGTTGAGAGTTATGCCCCTTGATTAAGCGATTTCATCAAATATTGGGAAAACCGTCGCTTTTTTGGAATTTTTGGACCAACTTATGTCGTTCGAAATGATCTCAGCTACATTTTGATATACCACAACCCTACTTTTGGTGACTTAGATGACTTGGAATTCTTGCGCGTTGAGAGTTATGCCCCTTGATTAAGCGATTTCATCAAATATTGGGAAAACCGTCGCTTTTATGGAATTTTTGGACCAACTTATGTCGTTCGAAATGATCTCAGCTACATTTTGATATACCACAACCCTACTTTTGGTGACTTAGATGACTTGGAATTCTTGCGCGTTGAGGGTTACGGGGCTTTAATAAGTGCGATTACGCCCAAATTAGCGAAAACCGGCACTTTTTTGGTCTTCGGAAATGGATAAAAGTTCTTCGTGATGGTTCCAGGAGCAATTAGATGGGTCACAACCCTATTTTTGCAACTTTGAAAATTTTAGTGGGTAAGAGTTATGCCCCTTGATTAAGCGATTTCATCAAATATTGGGAAAACCGTCGCTTTTTTGGAATTTTTGGACCAACTTATGTCGTTCGAAATGATCTCAGCTACATTTTGATATACCACAACCCTACTTTTGGTGACTTAGATGACTTGGAATTCTTGCGCGTTGAGGGTTACGGGGCTTTAATAAGTGCGATTACGCCCAAATTAGCGAAAACCGGCACTTTTTTGGTCTTTCGGAAATGGATAAAAGTTCTTCGTGATGGTCCCAGGAGCAATTAGATGGGTCACAACCCTATTTTTGCAACTTTGAAAATTTTAGTGGGTAAGAGTTATGCCCCTTGATTAAGCGATTTCATCAAATATTGGGAAAACCGTCGCTTTTTTGGAATTTTTGGACCAACTTATGTCGTTCGAAATGATCTCAGCTACATTCTGATATACCACAACCCTACTTTTGGTGACTTAGATGACTTGGAATTCTTGCGCGTTGAGAGTTATGCCCCTTGATTAAGCGATTTCATCAAATATTGGGAAAACCGTCGCTTTTTTGAAATTTTTGGACCAACTTATGTCGTTCGAAATGATCTCAGCTACATTTTGATATACCACAACCCTACTTTTGGTGACTTAGATGACTTGGAATTCTTGCGCGTTGAGGGTTACGGGGCTTTAATAAGTGCGATTACGCCCAAATTAGCGAAAACCGGCACTTTTTTGGTCTTCGGAAATGGATAAAAGTTCTTCGTGATGGTCCCAGGAGCAATTAGATGGGTCACAACCCTATTTTTGCAACTTTGAAAATTTTAGTGGGTAAGAGTTATGCCCCTTGATTAAGCGATTTCATCAAATATTGGGAAAACCGTCGCTTTTTTGGAATTTTTGGACCAACTTATGTCGTTCGAAATGATCTCAGCTACATTTTGATATACCACAACCCTACTTTTGGTGACTTAGATGACTTGGAATTCTTGCGCGTTGAGAGTTATGCCCCTTGATTAAGCGATTTCA
The DNA here is from genome assembly GCA_916613615.1 of Steromphala cineraria. Lineage (NCBI taxonomy): Eukaryota > Metazoa > Mollusca > Gastropoda > Trochida > Trochidae > Steromphala > Steromphala cineraria. The sequence continues at coordinate 28,596,903 of OU744726.1, read as the reverse complement.
TCAAATATTGGGAAAACCGTCGCTTTTTTTGGAATTTTTGGACCAACTTATGTCGTTCGAAATGATCTCAGCTACATTTTGATATACCACAACCCTACTTTTGGTGACTTAGATGACTTGGAATTCTTGCGCGTTGAGAGTTATGCCCCTTGATTAAGCGATTTCATCAAATATTGGGAAAACCGTCGCTTTTTTGGAATTTTTGGACCAACTTATGTCGTTCGAAATGATCTCAGCTACATTTTGATATACCACAACCCTACTTTTGGTGACTTAGATGACTTGGAATTCTTGCGCGTTGAGGGTTACGGGGCTTTAATAAGTGCGATTACGCCCAAATTAGCGAAAACCAGCACTTTTTTGGTCTTCGGAAATGGATAAAAGTTCTTCGTGATGGTCCCAGGAGCAATTAGATGGGTCACAACCCTATTTTTGCAACTTTGAAAATTTTAGTGGGTAAGAGTTATGCCCCTTGATTAAGCGATTTCATCAAATATTGGGAAAACCGTCGCTTTTTTGGAATTTTTGGACCAACTTATGTCGTTCGAAATGATCTCAGCTACATTTTGATATACCACAACCCTACTTTTGGTGACTTAGATGACTTGGAATTCTTGCGCGTTGAGAGTTATGCCCCTTGATTAAGCGATTTCATCAAATATTGGGAAAACCGTCGCTTTTTTGGAATTTTTGGACCAACTTATGTCGTTCGAAATGATCTCAGCTACATTTTGATATACCACAACCCTACTTTTGGTGACTTAGATGACTTGGAATTCTTGCGCGTTGAGGGTTACGGGGCTTTAATAAGTGCGATTACGCCCAAATTAGCGAAAACCGGCACTTTTTTGGTCTTCGGAAATGGATAAAAGTTCTTCGTGATGGTCCCAGGAGCAATTAGATGGGTCACAACCCTATTTTTGCAACTTTGAAAATTTTAGTGGGTAAGAGTTATGCCCCTTGATTAAGCGATTTCATCAAATATTGGGAAAACCGTCGCTTTTTTGGAATTTTTGGTCCAACTTATGTCGTTCGAAATGATCTCAGCTACATTTTGATATACCACAACCCTACTTTTGGTGACTTAGATGACTTGGAATTCTTGCGCGTTGAGAGTTATGCCCCTTGATTAAGCGATTTCATCAAATATTGGGAAAACCGTCGCTTTTTTGGAATTTTTGGACCAACTTATGTCGTTCGAAATGATCTCAGCTACATTTTGATATACCACAACCCTACTTTTGGTGACTTAGATGACTTGGAATTCTTGCGCGTTGAGGGTTACGGGGCTTTAATAAGTGCGATTACGCCCAAATTAGCGAAAACCGGCACTTTTTTGGTCTTCGGAAATGGATAAAAGTTCTTCGTGATGGTCCCAGGAGCAATTAGATGGGTCACAACCCTATTTTTGCAACTTTGAAAATTTTAGTGGGTAAGAGTTATGCCCCTTGATTAAGCGATTTCATCAAATATTGGGAAAACCGTCGCTTTTTTGGAATTTTTGGACCAACTTATGTCGTTCGAAATGATCTCAGCTACATTTTGATATACCACAACCCTACTTTTGGTGACTTAGATGACTTGGAATTCTTGCGCGTTGAGAGTTATGCCCCTTGATTAAGCGATTTCATCAAATATTGGGAAAACCGTCGCTTTTTTGGAATTTTTGGACCAACTTATGTCGTTCGAAATGATCTCAGCTACATTTTGATATACCACAACCCTACTTTTGGTGACTTAGATGACTTGGAATTCTTGCGCGTTGAGAGTTATGCCCCTTGATTAAGCGATTTCATCAAATATTGGGAAAACCGTCGCTTTTTTGGAATTTTTGGACCAACTTATGTCGTTCGAAATGATCTCAGCTACATTTTGATATACCACAACCCTACTTTTGGTGACTTAGATGACTTGGAATTCTTGCGCGTTGAGGGTTACGGGGCTTTAATAAGTGCGATTACGCCCAAATTAGCGAAAACCGGCACTTTTTTGGTCTTCGGAAATGGATAAAAGTTCTTCGTGATGGTCCCAGGAGCAATTAGATGGGTCACAACCCTATTTTTGCAACTTTGAAATTTTTAGTGGGTAAGAGTTATGCCCCTTGATTAAGCGATTTCATCAAATATTGGGAAAACCGTCGCTTTTTTGGAATTTTTGGACCAACTTATGTCGTTCGAAATGATCTCAGCTACATTTTGATATACCACAACCCTACTTTTGGTGACTTAGATGACTTGGAATTCTTGCGCGTTGAGAGTTATGCCCCTTGATTAAGCGATTTCATCAAATATTGGGAAAACCGTCGCTTTTTTGGAATTTTTGGACCAACTTATGTCGTTCGAAATGATCTCAGCTACATTTTGATATACCACAACCCTACTTTTGGTGACTTAGATGACTTGGAATTCTTGCGCGTTGAGGGTTACGGGGCTTTAATAAGTGCGATTACGCCCAAATTAGCGAAAACCGGCACTTTTTTGGTCTTCGGAAATGGATAAAAGTTCTTCGTGATGGTCCCAGGAGCAATTAGATGGGTCACAACCCTATTTTTGCAACTTTGAAAATTTTAGTGGGTAAGAGTTATGCCCCTTGATTAAGCGATTTCATCAAATATTGGGAAAACCGTCGCTTTTTTGGAATTTTTGGACCAACTTATGTCGTTCGAAATGATCTCAGCTACATTTTGATATACCACAACCCTACTTTTGGTGACTTAGATGACTTGGAATTCTTGCGCGTTGAGAGTTATGCCCCTTGATTAAGCGATTTCATCAAATATTGGGAAAACCGTCGCTTTTTTGGAATTTTTGGACCAACTTATGTCGTTCGAAATGATCTCAGCTACATTTTGATATACCACAACCCTACTTTTGGTGACTTAGATGACTTGGAAATCTTGCGCGTTGAGAGTTATGCCCCTTGATTAAGCGATTTCATCAAATATTGGGAAAACTGTCGCTTTTTTGGAATTTTTGGACCAACTTATGTCGTTCGAAATGATCTCAGCTACATTTTGATATACCACAACCCTACTTTTGGTGACTTAGATGACTTGGAATTCTTGCGCGTTGAGAGTTATGCCCCTTGATTAAGCGATTTCATCAAATATTGGGAAAACCGTCGCTTTTTTGGAATTTTTGGACCAACTTATGTCGTTCGAAATGATCTCAGCTACATTTTGATATACCACAACCCTACTTTTGGTGACTTAGATGACTTGGAATTCTTGCGCGTTGAGAGTTATGCCCCTTGATTAAGCGATTTCATCAAATATTGGGAAAACCGTCGCTTTTTTGGAATTTTTGGACCAACTTATGTCGTTCGAAATGATCTCAGCTACATTTTGATATACCACAACCCTACTTTTGGTGACTTAGATGACTTGGAATTCTTGCGCGTTGAGGGTTACGGGGCTTTAATAAGTGCGATTACGCCCAAATTAGAGAAAACCGGCACTTTTTTGGTCTTCGGAAATGGATAAAAGTTCTTCGTGATGGTCCCAGGAGCAATTAGATGGGTCACAACCCTATTTTTGCAACTTTGAAAATTTTAGTGGGTAAGAGTTATGCCCCTTGATTAAGCGATTTCATCAAATATTGGGAAAACCGTCGCTTTTTTGGAATTTTTGGACCAACTTATGTCGTTCGAAATGATCTCAGCTACATTTTGATATACCACAACCCTACTTTTGGTGACTTAGATGACTTGGAATTCTTGCGCGTTGAGAGTTATGCCCCTTGATTAAGCGATTTCATCAAATATTGGGAAAACCGTCGCTTTTTTGGAATTTTTGGACCAACTTATGTCGTTCGAAATGATCTCAGCTACATTTTGATATACCATAACCCTACTTTTGGTGACTTAGATGACTTGGAATTCTTGCGCGTTGAGGGTTACGGGGCTTTAATAAGTGCGATTACGCCCAAATTAGCGAAAACCAGCACTTTTTTGGTCTTCGGAAATGGATAAAAGTTCTTCGTGATGGTCCCAGGAGCAATTAGATGGGTCACAACCCTATTTTTGCAACTTTGAAAATTTTAGTGGGTAAGAGTTATGCCCCTTGATTAAGCGATTTCATCAAATATTGGGAAAACTGTCGCTTTTTTGGAATTTTTGGACCAACTTATGTCGTTCGAAATGATCTCAGCTACATTTTGATATACCACAACCCTACTTTTGGTGACTTAGATGACTTGGAATTCTTGCGCGTTGAGAGTTATGCCCCTTGATTAAGCGATTTCATCAAATATTGGGAAAACCGTCGCTTTTTTGGAATTTTTGGACCAACTTATGTCGTTCGAAATGATCTCAGCTACATTTTGATATACCACAACCCTACTTTTGGTGACTTAGATGACTTGGAATTCTTGCGCGTTGAGAGTTATGCCCCTTGATTAAGCGATTTCATCAAATATTGGGAAAACCGTCGCTTTTTTGGAATTTTTGGACCAACTTATGTCGTTCGAAATGATCTCAGCTACATTTTGATATACCACAACCCTACTTTTGGTGACTTAGATGACTTGGAATTCTTGCGCGTTGAGGGTTACGGGGCTTTAATAAGTGCGATTACGCCCAAATTAGCGAAAACCGGCACTTTTTTGGTCTTCGGAAATGGATAAAAGTTCTTCGTGATGGTCCCAGGAGCAATTAGATGGGTCACAACCCTATTTTTGCAACTTTGAAAATTTTAGTGGGTAAGAGTTATGCCCCTTGATTAAGCGATTTCATCAAATATTGGGAAAACCGTCGCTTTTTTGGAATTTTTGGACCAACTTATGTCGTTCGAAATGATCTCAGCTACATTTTGATATACCACAACCCTACTTTTGGTGACTTAGATGACTTGGAATTCTTGCGCGTTGAGAGTTATGCCCCTTGATTAAGCGATTTCATCAAATATTGGGAAAACCGTCGCTTTTTTGGAATTTTTGGACCAACTTATGTCGTTCGAAATGATCTCAGCTACATTTTGATATACCACAACCCTACTTTTGGTGACTTAGATGACTTGGAATTCTTGCGCGTTGAGGGTTACGGGGCTTTAATAAGTGCGATTACGCCCAAATTAGCGAAAACCAGCACTTTTTTGGTCTTCGGAAATGGATAAAAGTTCTTCGTGATGGTCCCAGGAGCAATTAGATGGGTCACAACCCTATTTTTGCAACTTTGAAAATTTTAGTGGGTAAGAGTTATGCCCCTTGATTAAGCGATTTCATCAAATATTGGGAAAACCGTCGCTTTTTTGGAATTTTTGGACCAACTTATGTCGTTCGAAATGATCTCAGCTACATTTTGATATACCACAACCCTACTTTTGGTGACTTAGATGACTTGGAATTCTTGCGCGTTGAGAGTTATGCCCCTTGATTAAGCAATTTCATCAAATATTGGGAAAACCGTCGCTTTTTTGGAATTTTTGGACCAACTTATGTCGTTCGAAATGATCTCAGCTACATTTTGATATACCACAACCCTACTTTTGGTGACTTAGATGACTTGGAATTCTTGCGCGTTGAGGGTTACGGGGCTTTAATAAGTGCGATTACGCCCAAATTAGCGAAAACCGGCACTTTTTTGGTCTTCGGAAATGGATAAAAGTTCTTTGTGATGGTCCCAGGAGCAATTAGATGGGTCACAACCCTATTTTTGCAACTTTGAAAATTTTAGTGGGTAAGAGTTATGCCCCTTGATTAAGCGATTTCATCATTGGGAAAACCGTCGCTTTTTTGGAATTTTTGGACCAACTTATGTCGTTCGAAATGATCTCAGCTACATTTTGATATACCACAACCCTACTTTTGGTGACTTAGATGACTTGGAATTCTTGCGCGTTGAGAGTTATGCCCCTTGATTAAGCGATTTCATCAAATATTGGGAAAACCGTCGCTTTTTTGGAATTTTTGGACCAACTTATGTCGTTCGAAATGATCTCAGCTACATTTTGATATACCACAACCCTACTTTTGGTGACTTAGATGACTTGGAATTCTTGCGCGTTGAGGGTTACGGGGCTTTAATAAGTGCGATTACGCCCAAATTAGCGAAAACCGGCACTTTTTTGGTCTTCGGAAATGGATAAAAGTTCTTCGTGATGGTCCCAGGAGCAATTAGATGGGTCACAACCCTATTTTTGCAACTTTGAAAATTTTAGTGGGTAAGAGTTATGCCCCTTGATTAAGCGATTTCATCAAATATTGGGAAAACCGTCGCTTTTTTGGAATTTTTGGACCAACTTATGTCGTTCGAAATGATCTCAGCTACATTTTGATATACCACAACCCCACTTTTGGTGACTTAGATGACTTGGAATTCTTGCGCGTTGAGAGTTATGCCCCTTGATTAAGCGATTTCATCAAATATTGGGAAAACCGTCGCTTTTTTGGAATTTTTGGACCAACTTATGTCGTTCGAAATGATCTCAGCTACATTTTGATATACCACAACCCTACTTTTGGTGACTTAGATGACTTGGAATTCTTGCGCGTTGAGGGTTACGGGGCTTTAATAAGTGCGATTACGCCCAAATTAGCGAAAACCGGCACTTTTTTGGTCTTCGGAAATGGATAAAAGTTCTTCGTGATGGTCCCAGGAGCAATTAGATGGGTCACAACCCTATTTTTGCAACTTTGAAAATTTTAGTGGGTAAGAGTTATGCCCCTTGATTAAGCGATTTCATCAAATATTGGGAAAACCGTCGCTTTTTTGGAATTTTTGGACCAACTTATGTCGTTCGAAATGATCTCAGCTACATTTTGATATACCACAACCCTACTTTTGGTGACTTAGATGACTTGGAATTCTTGCGCGTTGAGAGTTATGCCCCTTGATTAAGCGATTTCATCAAATATTGGGAAAACCGTCGCTTTTTTGGAATTTTTGGACCAACTTATGTCGTTCGAAATGATCTCAGCTACATTTTGATATACCACAACCCTACTTTTGGTGACTTAGATGACTTGGAATTCTTGCGCGTTGAGGGTTACGGGGCTTTAATAAGTGCGATTACGCCCAAATTAGCGAAAACCAGCACTTTTTTGGTCTTCGGAAATGGATAAAAGTTCTTCGTGATGGTCCCAGGAGCAATTAGATGGGTCACAACCCTATTTTTGCAACTTTGAAAATTTTAGTGGGTAAGAGTTATGCCCCTTGATTAAGCGATTTCATCAAATATTGGGAAAACCGTCGCTTTTTTGGAATTTTTGGACCAACTTATGTCGTTCGAAATGATCTCAGCTACATTTTGATATACCACAACCCTACTTTTGGTGACTTAGATGACTTGGAATTCTTGCGCGTTGAGAGTTATGCCCCTTGATTAAGCAATTTCATCAAATATTGGGAAAACCGTCGCTTTTTTGGAATTTTTGGACCAACTTATGTCGTTCGAAATAATCTCAGCTACATTTTGATATACCACAACCCTACTTTTGGTGACTTAGATGACTTGGAATTCTTGCGCGTTGAGGGTTACGGGGCTTTAATAAGTGCGATTACGCCCAAATTAGCGAAAACCGGCACTTTTTTGGTCTTCGGAAATGGATAAAAGTTCTTTGTGATGGTCCCAGGAGCAATTAGATGGGTCACAACCCTATTTTTGCAACTTTGAAAATTTTAGTGGGTAAGAGTTATGCCCCTTGATTAAGCGATTTCATCAAATATTGGGAAAACCGTCGCTTTTTTGGAATTTTTGGACCAACTTATGTCGTTCGAAATGATCTCAGCTACATTTTGATATACCACAACCCTACTTTTGGTGACTTAGATGACTTGGAATTCTTGCGCGTTGAGAGTTATGCCCCTTGATTAAGCGATTTCATCAAATATTGGGAAAACCGTCGCTTTTTTGGAATTTTTGGACCAACTTATGTCGTTCGAAATGATCTCAGCTACATTTTGATATACCACAACCCTACTTTTGGTGACTTAGATGACTTGGAATTCTTGCGCGTTGAGGGTTACGGGGCTTTAATAAGTGCGATTACGCCCAAATTAGCGAAAACCGGCACTTTTTTGGTCTTCAGAAATGGATAAAAGTTCTTCGTGATGGTCCCAGGAGCAATTAGATGGGTCACAACCCTATTTTTGCAACTTTGAAAATTTTAGTGGGTAAGAGTTATGCCCCTTGATTAAGCGATTTCATCAAATATTGGGAAAACCGTCGCTTTTTTGGAATTTTTGGACCAACTTATGTCGTTCGAAATGATCTCAGCTTTTGATTGAAACATATTTTATTCATGATGAAAAGGATGAGGAACAAGTTCTCCAACTTAGAATACCTTCTCCTCTCAGCTACATTTTGATATACCACAACCCTACTTTTGGTGACTTAGATGACTTGGAATTCTTGCGCGTTGAGAGTTATGCCCCTTGATTAAGCGATTTCATCAAATATTGGGAAAACCGTCGCTTTTTTGGAATTTTTGGACCAACTTATGTCGTTCGAAATGATCTCAGCTACATTTTGATATACCACAACCCTACTTTTGGTGACTTAGATGACTTGGAATTCTTGCGCGTTGAGAGTTATGCCCCTTGATTAAGCGATTTCATCAAATATTGGGAAAACCGTCGCTTTTTTGGAATTTTTGGACCAACTTATGTCGTTCGAAATGATCTCAGCTACATTTTGATATACCACAACCCTACTTTTGGTGACTTAGATGACTTGGAATTCTTGCGCGTTGAGGGTTACGGGGCTTAAATAAGTGCGATTACGCCCAAATTAGCGAAAACCGGCACTTTTTTGGTCTTCGGAAATGGATAAAAGTTCTTCGTGATGGTCCCAGGAGCAATTAGATGGGTCACAACCCTATTTTTGCAACTTTGAAAATTTTAGTGGGTAAGAGTTATGCCCCTTGATTAAGCGATTTCATCAAATATTGGGAAAACCGTCGCTTTTTTGGAATTTTTGGACCAACTTATGTCGTTCGAAATGATCTCAGCTACATTTTGATATACCACAACCTTACTTTTGGTGACTTAGATGACTTGGAATTCTTGCGCGTTGAGAGTTATGCCCCTTGATTAAGCGATTTCATCAAATATTGGGAAAACCGTCGCTTTTTTGGAATTTTTGGACCAACTTATGTCGTTCGAAATGATCTCAGCTACATTTTGATATACCACAACCCTACTTTTGGTGACTTAGATGACTTGGAATTCTTGCGCGTTGAGGGTTACGGGGCTTTAATAAGTGCGATTACGCCCAAATTAGCGAAAACCGGCACTTTTTTGGTCTTCGGAAATGGATAAAAGTTCTTCGTGATGGTCCCAGGAGCAATTAGATGGGTCACAACCCTATTTTTGCAACTTTGAAAATTTTAGTGGGTAAGAGTTATGCCCCTTGATTAAGCGATTTCATCAAATATTGGGAAAACCGTCGCTTTTTTGGAATTTTTGGACCAACTTATGTCGTTCGAAATGATCTCAGCTACATTTTGATATACCACAACCCTACTTTTGGTGACTTAGATGACTTGGAATTCTTGCGCGTTGAGAGTTATGCCCCTTGATTAAGCGATTTCATCAAATATTGGGAAAACCGTCGCTTTTTTGGAATTTTTGGACCAACTTATGTCGTTCGAAATGATCTCAGCTACATTTTGATATACCACAACCCTACTTTTGGTGACTTAGATGACTTGGAATTCTTGCGCGTTGAGGGTTACGGGGCTTTAATAAGTGCGATTACGCCCAAATTAGCGAAAACCGGCACTTTTTTGGTCTTCGGAAATGGATAAAAGTTCTTCGTGATGGTCCCAGGAGCAATTAGATGGGTCACAACCCTATTTTTGCAACTTTGAAAATTTTAGTGGGTAAGAGTTATGCCCCTTGATTAAGCGATTTCATCAAATATTGGGAAAACCGTCGCTTTTTTGGAATTTTTGGACCAACTTATGTCGTTCGAAATGATCTCAGCTACATTTTGATATACCACAACCCTACTTTTGGTGACTTAGATGACTTGGAATTCTTGCGCGTTGAGAGTTATGCCCCTTGATTAAGCGATTTCATCAAATATTGGGAAAACCGTCGCTTTTTTGGAATTTTTGGACCAACTTATGTCGTTCGAAATGATCTCAGCTACATTTTGATATACCACAACCCTACTTTTGGTGACTTAGATGACTTGGAATTCTTGCGCGTTGAGGGTTACGGGGCTTTAATAAGTGCGATTACGCCCAAATTAGCGAAAACCGGCACTTTTTTGGTCTTCGGAAATGGATAAAAGTTCTTCGTGATGGTCCCAGGAGCAATTAGATGGGTCACAACCCTATTTTTGCAACTTTGAAAATTTTAGTGGGTAAGAGTTATGCCCCTTGATTAAGCGATTTCATCAAATATTGGGAAAACCGTCGCTTTTTTGGAATTTTTGGACCAACTTATGTCGTTCGAAATGATTTCAGCTACATTTTGATATACCACAACCCTACTTTTGGTGACTTAGATGACTTGGAATTCTTGCGCGTTGAGAGTTATGCCCCTTGATTAAGCGATTTCATCAAATATTGGGAAAACCGTCGCTTTTTTGGAATTTTTGGACCAACTTATGTCGTTCGAAATGATCTCAGCTACATTTTGATATACCACAACCCTACTTTTGGTGACTTAGATGACTTGGAATTCTTGCGCGTTGAGGGTTACGGGGCTTTAATAAGTGCGATTACGCCCAAATTAGCGAAAACCGGCACTTTTTTGGTCTTCGGAAATGGATAAAAGTTCTTCGTGATGGTCCCAGGAGCAATTAGATGGGTCACAACCCTATTTTTGCAACTTTGAAAATTTTAGTGGGTAAGAGTTATGCCCCTTGATTAAGCGATTTCATCAAATATTGGGAAAACCGTCGCTTTTTTGGAATTTTTGGACCAACTTATGTCGTTCGAAATGATCTCAGCTACATTTTGATATACCACAACCCTACTTTTGGTGACTTAGATGACTTGGAATTCTTGCGCGTTGAGAGTTATGCCCCTTGATTAAGCGATTTCATCAAATATTGGGAAAACCGTCGCTTTTTTGGAATTTTTGGACCAACTTATGTCGTTCGAAATGATCTCAGCTACATTTTGATATACCACAACCCTACTTTTGGTGACTTAGATGACTTGGAATTCTTGCGCGTTGAGAGTTATGCCCCTTGATTAAGCAATTTCATCAAATATTGGGAAAACCGTCGCTTTTTTGGAATTTTTGGACCAACTTATGTCGTTCGAAATGATCTCAGCTACATTTTGATATACCACAACCCTACTTTTGGTGACTTAGATGACTTGGAATTCTTGCGCGTTGAGGGTTACGGGGCTTTAATAAGTGCGATTACGCCCAAATTAGCGAAAACCGGCACTTTTTTGGTCTTCGGAAATGGATAAAAGTTCTTCGTGATGGTCCCAGGAGCAATTAGATGGGTCACAACCCTATTTTTGCAACTTTGAAAATTTTAGTGGGTAAGAGTTATGCCCCTTGATTAAGCGATTTCATCAAATATTGGGAAAACCGTCGCTTTTTTGGAATTTTTGGACCAACTTATGTCGTTCGAAATGATCTCAGCTACATTTTGATATACCACAACCCTACTTTTGGTGACTTAGATGACTTGGAATTCTTGCGCGTTGAGAGTTATGCCCCTTGATTAAGCGATTTCATCAAATATTGGGAAAACCGTCGCTTTTTTGGAATTTTTGGACCAACTTATGTCGTTCGAAATGATCTCAGCTACATTTTGATATACCACAACCCTACTTTTGGTGACTTAGATGACTTGGAATTCTTGCGCGTTGAGAGTTATGCCCCTTGATTAAGCGATTTCATCAAATATTGGGAAAACCGTCGCTTTTTTGGAATTTTTGGACCAACTTATGTCGTTCGAAATGATCTCAGCTACATTTTGATATACCACAACCCTACTTTTGGTGACTTAGATGACTTGGAATTCTTGCGCGTTGAGGGTTACGGGGCTTTAATAAGTGCGATTACGCCCAAATTAGCGAAAACCGGCACTTTTTTGGTCTTCGGAAATGGATAAAAGTTCTTCGTGATGGTCCCAGGAGCAATTAGATGGGTCACAACCCTATTTTTGCAACTTTGAAAATTTTAGTGGGTAAGAGTTATGCCCCTTGATTAAGCGATTTCATCAAATATTGGGAAAACCGTCGCTTTTTTGGAATTTTTGGACCAACTTATGTCGTTCGAAATGATCTCAGCTACATTTTGATATACCACAACCCTACTTTTGGTGACTTAGATGACTTGGAATTCTTGCGCGTTGAGGGTTACGGGGCTTTAATAAGTGCGATTACGCCCAAATTAGCGAAAACCGGCACTTTTTTGGTCTTCGGAAATGGATAAAAGTTCTTCGTGATGGTCCCAGGAGCAATTAGATGGGTCACAACCCTATTTTTGCAACTTTGAAAATTTTAGTGGGTAAGAGTTATGCCCCTTGATTAAGCGATTTCATCAAATATTGGGAAAACCGTCGCTTTTTTGGAATTTTTGGACCAACTTATGTCGTTCGAAATGATCTCAGCTACATTTTGATATACCACAACCCTACTTTTGGTGACTTAGATGACTTGGAATTCTTGCGCGTTGAGAGTTATGCCCCTTGATTAAGCGATTTCATCAAATATTGGGAAAACCGTCGCTTTTTTGGAATTTTTGGACCAACTTATGTCGTTCGAAATGATCTCAGCTACATTTTGATATACCACAACCCTACTTTTGGTGACTTAGATGACTTGGAATTCTTGCGCGTTGAGGGTTACGGGGCTTTAATAAGTGCGATTACGCCCAAATTAGCGAAAACCGGCACTTTTTTGGTCTTCGGAAATGGATAAAAGTTCTTCGTGATGGTCCCAGGAGCAATTAGATGGGTCACAACCCTATTTTTGCAACTTTGAAAATTTTAGTGGGTAAGAGTTATGCCCCTTGATTAAGCGATTTCATCAAATATTGGGAAAACCGTCGCTTTTTTGGAATTTTTGGACCAACTTATGTCGTTCGAAATGATCTCAGCTACATTTTGATATACCACAACCCTACTTTTGGTGACTTAGATGACTTGGAATTCTTGCGCGTTGAGAGTTATGCCCCTTGATTAAGCGATTTCATCAAATATTGGGAAAACCGTCGCTTTTTTGGAATTTTTGGACCAACTTATGTCGTTCGAAATGATCTCAGCTACATTTTGATATACCACAACCCTACTTTTGGTGACTTAGATGACTTGGAATTCTTGCGCGTTGAGGGTTACGGGGCTTTAATAAGTGCGATTACGCCCAAATTAGCGAAAACCGGCACTTTTTTGGTCTTCGGAAATGGATAAAAGTTCTTCGTGATGGTCCCAGGAGCAATTAGATGGGTCACAACCCTATTTTTGCAACTTTGAAAATTTTAGTGGGTAAGAGTTATGCCCCTTGATTAAGCGATTTCATCAAATATTGGGAAAACCGTCGCTTTTTTGGAATTTTTGGACCAACTTATGTCGTTCGAAATGATCTCAGCTACATTTTGATATACCACAACCCTACTTTTGGTGACTTAGATGACTTGGAATTCTTGCGCGTTGAGAGTTATGCCCCTTGATTAAGCGATTTCATCAAATATTGGGAAAACCGTCGCTTTTTTGGAATTTTTGGACCAACTTATGTCGTTCGAAATGATCTCAGCTACATTTTGATATAGCACAACCCTACTTTTGGTGACTTAGATGACTTGGAATTCTTGCGCGTTGAGGGTTACGGGGCTTTAATAAGTGCGATTACGCCCAAATTAGCGAAAACCGGCACTTTTTTGGTCTTCGGAAATGGATAAAAGTTCTTCGTGATGGTCCCAGGAGCAATTAGATGGGTCACAACCCTATTTTTGCAACTTTGAAAATTTTAGTGGGTAAGAGTTATGCCCCTTGATTAAGCGATTTCATCAAATATTGGGAAAACCGTCGCTTTTTTGGAATTTTTGGACCAACTTATGTCGTTCGAAATGATCTCAGCTACATTTTGATATACCACAACCCTACTTTTGGTGACTTAGATGACTTGGAATTCTTGCGCGTTGAGAGTTATGCCCCTTGATTAAGCGATTTCATCAAATATTGGGAAAACCGTCGCTTTTTTGGAATTTTTGGACCAACTTATGTCGTTCGAAATGATCTCAGCTACATTTTGATATACCACAACCCTACTTTTGGTGACTTAGATGACTTGGAATTCTTGCGCGTTGAGGGTTACGGGGCTTTAATAAGTGCGATTACGCCCAAATTAGCGAAAACCGGCACTTTTTTGGTCTTCGGAAATGGATAAAAGTTCTTCGTGATGGTCCCAGGAGCAATTAGATGGGTCACAACCCTATTTTTGCAACTTTGAAAATTTTAGTGGGTAAGAGTTATGCCCCTTGATTAAGCGATTTCATCAAATATTGGGAAAACCGTCGCTTTTTTGGAATTTTTGGACCAACTTATGTCGTTCGAAATGATCTCAGCTACATTTTGATATACCACAACCCTACTTTTGGTGACTTAGATGACTTGGAATTCTTGCGCGTTGAGAGTTATGCCCCTTGATTAAGCGATTTCATCAAATATTGGGAAAACCGTCGCTTTTTTGGAATTTTTGGACCAACTTATGTCGTTCGAAATGATCTCAGCTACATTTTGATATACCACAACCCTACTTTTGGTGACTTAGATGACTTGGAATTCTTGCGCGTTGAGGGTTACGGGGCTTTAATAAGTGCGATTACGCCCAAATTAGCGAAAACCGGCACTTTTTTGGTCTTCGGAAATGGATAAAAGTTCTTCGTGATGGTCCCAGGAGCAATTAGATGGGTCACAACCCTATTTTTGCAACTTTGAAAATTTTAGTGGGTAAGAGTTATGCCCCTTGATTAAGCGATTTCATCAAATATTGGGAAAACCGTCGCTTTTTTGGAATTTTTGGACCAACTTATGTCGTTCGAAATGATCTCAGCTACATTTTGATATACCACAACCCTACTTTTGGTGACTTAGATGACTTGGAATTCTTGCGCGTTGAGGGTTACGGGGCTTTAATAAGTGCGATTACGCCCAAATTAGCGAAAACCGGCACTTTTTTGGTCTTCGGAAATGGATAAAAGTTCTTCGTGATGGTCCCAGGAGCAATTAGATGGGTCACAACCCTATTTTTGCAACTTTGAAAATTTTAGTGGGTAAGAGTTATGCCCCTTGATTAAGCGATTTCATCAAATATTGGGAAAACCGTCGCTTTTTTGGAATTTTTGGACCAACTTATGTCGTTCGAAATGATCTCAGCTACATTTTGATATACCACAACCCTACTTTTGGTGACTTAGATGACTTGGAATTCTTGCGCGTTGAGAGTTATGCCCCTTGATTAAGCGATTTCATCAAATATTGGGAAAACCGTCGCTTTTTTGGAATTTTTGGACCAACTTATGTCGTTCGAAATGATCTCAGCTACATTTTGATATACCACAACCCTACTTTTGGTGACTTAGATGACTTGGAATTCTTGCGCGTTGAGGGTTACGGGGCTTTAATAAGTGCGATTACGCCCAAATTAGCGAAAACCGGCACTTTTTTGGTCTTCGGAAATGGATAAAAGTTCTTCATGATGGTCCCAGGAGCAATTACATGGGTCACAACCCTATTTTTGCAACTTTGAAAATTTTAGTGGGTAAGAGTTATGCCCCTTGATTAAGCGATTTCATCAAATATTGGGAAAACCGTTGCTTTTTTGGAATTTTTGGACCAACTTATGTCGTTCGAAATGATCTCAGCTACATTTTGATATACCACAACCCTACTTTTGGTGACTTAGATGACTTGGAATTCTTGCGCGTTGAGAGTTATGACCCTTGATTAAGCGATTTCATCAAATATTGGGAAAACCGTCGCTTTTTTGGAATTTTTGGACCAACTTATGTCGTTCGAAATGATCTCAGCTACATTTTGATATACCACAACCCTACTTTTGGTGACTTAGATGACTTGGAATTCTTGCGCGTTGAGGGTTACGGGGCTTTAATAAGTGCGATTACGCCCAAATTAGCGAAAACCGGCACTTTTTTGGTCTTCGGAAATGGATAAAAGTTCTTCGTGATGGTCCCAGGAGCAATTAGATGGGTCACAACCCTATTTTTGCAACTTTGAAAATTTTAGTGGGTAAGAGTTATGCCCCTTGATTAAGCAATTTCATCAAATATTGGGAAAACCGTCGCTTTTTTGGAATTTTTGGACCAACTTATGTCGTTCGAAATGATCTCAGCTACATTTTGATATACCACAACCCTACTTTTGGTGACTTAGATGACTTGGAATTCTTGCGCGTTGAGAGTTATGCCCCTTGATTAAGCGATTTCATCAAATATTGGGAAAACCGTCGCTTTTTTGGAATTTTTGGACCAACTTATGTCTTTCGAAATGATCTCAGCTACATTTTGATATACCACAACCCTACTTTTGGTGACTTAGATGACTTGGAATTCTTGCGCGTTGAGGGTTACGGGCCTTTAATAAGTGCGATTACGCCCAAATTAGCGAAAACCGGCACTTTTTTGGTCTTCGGAAATGGATAAAAGTTCTTCGTGATGGTCCCAGGAGCAATTAGATGGGTCACAACCCTATTTTTGCAACTTTGAAAATTTTAGTGGGTAAGAGTTATGCCCCTTGATTAAGCAATTTCATCAAATATTGGGAAAACCGTCGCTTTTTTGGAATTTTTGGACCAACTTATGTCGTTCGAAATGATCTCAGCTACATTTTGATATACCACAACCCTACTTTTGGTGACTTAGATGACTTGGAATTCTTGCGCGTTGAGAGTTATGCCCCTTGATTAAGCGATTTCATCAAATATTGGGAAAACTGTCGCTTTTTTGGAATTTTTGGACCAACTTATGTCGTTCGAAATGATCTCAGCTACATTTTGATATACCACAACCCTACTTTTGGTGACTTAGATGACTTGGAATTCTTGCGCGTTGAGGGTTACGGGGCTTTAATAAGTGCGATTACGCCCAAATTAGCGAAAACCGGCACTTTTTTGGTCTTCGGAAATGGATAAAAGTTCTTCGTGATGGTCCCAGGAGCAATTAGATGGGTCACAACCCTATTTTTGCAACTTTGAAAATTTTAGTGGGTAAGAGTTATGCCCCTTGATTAAGCGATTTCATCAAATATTGGGAAAACCGTCGCTTTTTTGGAATTTTTGGACCAACTTATGTCGTTCGAAATGATCTCAGCTACATTTTGATATACCACAACCCTACTTTTGGTGACTTAGATGACTTGGAATTCTTGCGCGTTGAGAGTTATGCCCCTTGATTAAGCGATTTCATCAAATATTGGGAAAACCGTCGCTTTTTTGGAATTTTTGGACCAACTTATGTCGTTCGAAATGATCTCAGCTACATTTTGATATACCACAACCCTACTTTTGGTGACTTAGATGACTTGGAATTCTTGCGCGTTGAGGGTTACGGGGCTTTAATAAGTGCGATTACGCCCAAATTAGCAAAAACCGGCACTTTTTTGGTCTTCGGAAATGGATAAAAGTTCTTCGTGATGGTCCCAGGAGCAATTAGATGGGTCACAACCCTATTTTTGCAACTTTGAAAATTTTAGTGGGTAAGAGTTATGCCCCTTGATTAAGCGATTTCATCAAATATTGGGAAAACCGTCGCTTTTTTGGAATTTTTGGACCAACTTATGTCGTTCGAAATGATCTCAGCTACATTTTGATATACCACAACCCTACTTTTGGTGACTTAGATGACTTGGAATTCTTGCGCGTTGAGAGTTATGCCCCTTGATTAAGCGATTTCATCAAATATTGGGAAAACCGTCGCTTTTTTGGAATTTTTGGACCAACTTATGTCGTTCGAAATGATCTCAGCTACATTTTGATATACCACAACCCTACTTTTGGTGACTTAGATGACTTGGAATTCTTGCGCGTTGAGGGTTACGGGGCTTTAATAAGTGCGATTACGCCCAAATTAGCGAAAACCGGCACTTTTTTGGTCTTCGGAAATGGATAAAAGTTCTTCGTGATGGTCCCAGGAGCAATTAGATGGGTCACAACCCTATTTTTGCAACTTTGAAAATTTTAGTGGGTAAGAGTTATGCCCCTTGATTAAGCGATTTCATCAAATATTGGGAAAACCGTCGCTTTTTTGGAATTTTTGGACCAACTTATGTCGTTCGAAATGATCTCAGCTACATTTTGATATACCACAACCCTACTTTTGGTGACTTAGATGACTTGGAATTCTTGCGCGTTGAGAGTTATGCCCCTTGATTAAGCGATTTCATCAAATATTGGGAAAACCGTCGCTTTTTTGGAATTTTTGGACCAACTTATGTCGTTCGAAATGATCTCAGCTACATTTTGATATACCACAACCCTACTTTTGGTGACTTAGATGACTTGGAATTCTTGCGCGTTGAGGGTTACGGGGCTTTAATAAGTGCGATTACGCCCAAATTAGCGAAAACCGGCACTTTTTTGGTCTTCGGAAATGGATAAAAGTTCTTCGTGATGGTCCCAGGAGCAATTAGATGGGTCACAACCCTATTTTTGCAACTTTGAAAATTTTAGTGGGTAAGAGTTATGCCCCTTGATTAAGCGATTTCATCAAATATTGGGAAAACCGTCGCTTTTTTGGAATTTTTGGACCAACTTATGTCGTTCGAAATGATCTCAGCTACATTTTGATATACCACAACCCTACTTTTGGTGACTTAGATGACTTGGAATTCTTGCGCGTTGAGGGTTACGGGGCTTTAATAAGTGCGATTACGCCCAAATTAGCGAAAACCGGCACTTTTTTGGTCTTCGGAAATGGATAAAAGTTCTTCGTGATGGTCCCAGGAGCAATTAGATGGGTCACAACCCTATTTTTGCAACTTTGAAAATTTTAGTGGGTAAGAGTTATGCCCCTTGATTAAGCGATTTCATCAAATATTGGGAAAACCGTCGCTTTTTTGGAATTTTTTGACCAACTTATGTCGTTCGAAATGATCTCAGCTACATTTTGATATACCACAACCCTACTTTTGGTGACTTAGATGACTTGGAATTCTTGCGCGTTGAGAGTTATGCCCCTTGATTAAGCGATTTCATCAAATATTGGGAAAACCGTCGCTTTTTTGGAATTTTTGGACCAACTTATGTCGTTCGAAATGATCTCAGCTACATTTTGATATACCACAACCCTACTTTTGGTGACTTAGATGACTTGGAATTCTTGCGCGTTGAGGGTTACGGGGCTTTAATAAGTGCGATTACGCCCAAATTAGCGAAAACCGGCACTTTTTTGGTCTTCGGAAATGGATAAAAGTTCTTCGTGATGGTCCCAGGAGCAATTAGATGGGTCACAACCCTATTTTTGCAACTTTGAAAATTTTAGTGGGTAAGAGTTATGCCCCTTGATTAAGCGATTTCATCAAATATTGGGAAAAACCGTCGCTTTTTTGGAATTTTTGGACCAACTTATGTCGTTCGAAATGATCTCAGCTACATTTTGATATACCACAACCCTACTTTTGGTGACTTAGATGACTTGGAATTCTTGCGCGTTGAGAGTTATGCCCCTTGATTAAGCGATTTCATCAAATATTGGGAAAACCGTCGCTTTTTTGGAATTTTTGGACCAACTTATGTCGTTCAAAATGATCTCAGCTACATTTTGATATACCACAACCCTACTTTTGGTGACTTAGATGACTTGGAATTCTTGCGCGTTGAGGGTTACGGGGCTTTAATAAGTGCGATTACGCCCAAATTAGCGAAAACCGGCACTTTTTTGGTCTTCGGAAATGGATAAAAGTTCTTCGTGATGGTCCCAGGAGCAATTAGATGGGTCACAACCCTATTTTTGCAACTTTGAAAATTTTAGTGGGTAAGAGTTATGCCCCTTGATTAAGCGATTTCATCAAATATTGGGAAAACCGTCGCTTTTTTGGAATTTTTGGACCAACTTATGTCGTTCGAAATGATCTCAGCTACATTTTGATATACCACAACCCTACTTTTGGTGACTTAGATGACTTGGAATTCTTGCGCGTTGAGAGTTATGCCCCTTGATTAAGCGATTTCATCAAATATTGGGAAAACTGTCGCTTTTTTGGAATTTTTGGACCAACTTATGTCGTTCGAAATGATCTCAGCTACATTTTGATATACCACAACCCTACTTTTGGTGACTTAGATGACTTGGAATTCTTGCGCGTTGAGGGTTACGGGGCTTTAATAAGTGCGATTACGCCCAAATTAGCAAAAACCGGCACTTTTTTGGTCTTCGGAAATGGATAAAAGTTCTTCGTGATGGTCCCAGGAGCAATTAGATGGGTCACAACCCTATTTTTGCAACTTTGAAAATTTTAGTGGGTAAGAGTTATGCCCCTTGATTAAGCGATTTCATCAAATATTGGGAAAACCGTCGCTTTTTTGGAATTTTTGGACCAACTTATGTCGTTCGAAATGATCTCAGCTACATTTTGATATACCACAACCCTACTTTTGGTGACTTAGATGACTTGGAATTCTTGCGCGTTGAGAGTTATGCCCCTTGATTAAGCGATTTCATCAAATATTGGGAAAACCGTCGCTTTTTTGGAATTTTTGGACCAACTTATGTCGTTCGAAATGATCTCAGCTACATTTTGATATACCACAACCCTACTTTTGGTGACTTAGATGACTTGGAATTCTTGCGCGTTGAGGGTTACGGGGCTTTAATAAGTGCGATTACGCCCAAATTAGCAAAAACCGGCACTTTTTTGGTCTTCGGAAATGGATAAAAGTTCTTCGTGATGGTCCCAGGAGCAATTAGATGGGTCACAACCCTATTTTTGCAACTTTGAAAATTTTAGTGGGTAAGAGTTATGCCCCTTGATTAAGCGATTTCATCAAATATTGGGAAAACCGTCGCTTTTTTGGAATTTTTGGACCAACTTATGTCGTTCGAAATGATCTCAGCTACATTTTGATATACCACAACCCTACTTTTGGTGACTTAGATGACTTGGAATTCTTGCGCGTTGAGAGTTATGCCCCTTGATTAAGCGATTTCATCAAATATTGGGAAAACCGTCGCTTTTTTGGAATTTTTGGACCAACTTATGTCGTTCGAAATGATCTCAGCTACATTTTGATATACCACAACCCTACTTTTGGTGACTTAGATGACTTGGAATTCTTGCGCGTTGAGGGTTACGGGGCTTTAATAAGTGCGATTACGCCCAAATTAGCGAAAACCGGCACTTTTTTGGTCTTCGGAAATGGATAAAAGTTCTTCGTGATGGTCCCAGGAGCAATTAGATGGGTCACAACCCTATTTTTGCAACTTTGAAAATTTTAGTGGGTAAGAGTTATGCCCCTTGATTAAGCGATTTCATCAAATATTGGGAAAACCGTCGCTTTTTTGGAATTTTTGGACCAACTTATGTCGTTCGAAATGATCTCAGCTACATTTTGATATACCACAACCCTACTTTTGGTGACTTAGATGACTTGGAATTCTTGCGCGTTGAGGGTTACGGGGCTTTAATAAGTGCGATTACGCCCAAATTAGCGAAAACCGGCACTTTTTTGGTCTTCAGAAATGGATAAAAGTTCTTCGTGATGGTCCCAGGAGCAATTAGATGGGTCACAACCCTATTTTTGCAACTTTGAAAATTTTAGTGGGTAAGAGTTATGCCCCTTGATTAAGCGATTTCATCAAATATTGGGAAAACCGTCGCTTTTTTGGAATTTTTGGACCAACTTATGTCGTTCGAAATGATCTCAGCTACATTTTGATATACCACAACCCTACTTTTGGTGACTTAGATGACTTTGAATTCTTGCGCGTTGAGAGTTATGCCCCTTGATTAAGCGATTTCATCAAATATTGGGAAAACCGTCGCTTTTTTGGAATTTTTGGACCAACTTATGTCGTTCGAAATGATCTCAGCTACATTTTGATATACCACAACCCTACTTTTGGTGACTTAGATGACTTGGAATTCTTGCGCGTTGAGGGTTACGGGGCTTTAATAAGTGCGATTACGCCCAAATTAGCAAAAACCGGCACTTTTTTGGTCTTCGGAAATGGATAAAAGTTCTTCGTGATGGTCCCAGGAGCAATTAGATGGGTCACAACCCTATTTTTGCAACTTTGAAAATTTTAGTGGGTAAGAGTTATGCCCCTTGATTAAGCGATTTCATCAAATATTGGGAAAACCGTCGCTTTTTTGGAATTTTTGGACCAACTTATGTCGTTCGAAATGATCTCAGCTACATTTTGATATACCACAACCCTACTTTTGGTGACTTA
Source organism: Steromphala cineraria (assembly GCA_916613615.1). NCBI lineage: Eukaryota > Metazoa > Mollusca > Gastropoda > Trochida > Trochidae > Steromphala > Steromphala cineraria. Next base: position 28,574,583 of record OU744726.1, on the reverse strand, counting down.
GATGACTTGGAATTCTTGCGCGTTGAGAGTTATGCCCCTTGATTAAGCGATTTCATCAAATATTGGGAAAACCGTCGCTTTTTTGGAATTTTTGGACCAACTTATGTCGTTCGAAATGATCTCAGCTACATTTTGATATACCACAACCCTACTTTTGGTGACTTAGATGACTTGGAATTCTTGCGCGTTGAGGGTTACGGGGCTTTAATAAGTGCGATTACGCCCAAATTAGCGAAAACCGGCACTTTTTTGGTCTTCGGAAATGGATAAAAGTTCTTCGTGATGGTCCCAGGAGCAATTAGATGGGTCACAACCCTATTTTTGCAACTTTGAAAATTTTAGTGGGTAAGAGTTATGCCCCTTGATTAAGCGATTTCATCAAATATTGGGAAAACCGTCGCTTTTTTGGAATTTTTGGACCAACTTATGTCGTTCGAAATGATCTCAGCTACATTTTGATATACCACAACCCTACTTTTGGTGACTTAGATGACTTGGAATTCTTGCGCGTTGAGAGTTATGCCCCTTGATTAAGCGATTTCATCAAATATTGGGAAAACCGTCGCTTTTTTGGAATTTTTGGACCAACTTATGTCGTTCGAAATGATCTCAGCTACATTTTGATATACCACAACCCTACTTTTGGTGACTTAGATGACTTGGAATTCTTGCGCGTTGAGGGTTACGGGGCTTTAATAAGTGCGATTACGCCCAAATTAGCGAAAACCGGCACTTTTTTGGTCTTCGGAAATGGATAAAAGTTCTTCGTGATGGTCCCAGGAGCAATTAGATGGGTCACAACCCTATTTTTGCAACTTTGAAAATTTTAGTGGGTAAGAGTTATGCCCCTTGATTAAGCGATTTCATCAAATATTGGGAAAACCGTCGCTTTTTTGGAATTTTTGGACCAACTTATGTCGTTCGAAATGATCTCAGCTACATTTTGATATACCACAACCCTACTTTTGGTGACTTAGATGACTTGGAATTCATGCGCGTTGAGGGTTACGGGGCTTTAATAAGTGCGATTACGCCCAAATTAGCGAAAACCGGCACTTTTTTGGTCTTCGGAAATGGATAAAAGTTCTTCGTGATGGTCCCAGGAGCAATTAGATGGGTCACAACCCTATTTTTGCAACTTTGAAAATTTTAGTGGGTAAGAGTTATGCCCCTTGATTAAGCGATTTCATCAAATATTGGGAAAACCGTCGCTTTTTTGGAATTTTTGGACCAACTTATGTCGTTCGAAATGATCTCAGCTACATTTTGATATACCACAACCCTACTTTTGGTGACTTAGATGACTTGGAATTCTTGCGCGTTGAGAGTTATGCCCCTTGATTAAGCGATTTCATCAAATATTGGGAAAACCGTCGCTTTTTTGGAATTTTTGGACCAACTTATGTCGTTCGAAATGATCTCAGCTACATTTTGATATACCACAACCCTACTTTTGGTGACTTAGATGACTTGGAATTCTTGCGCGTTGAGGGTTACGGGGCTTTAATAAGTGCGATTACGCCCAAATTAGCGAAAACCGGCACTTTTTTGGTCTTCGGAAATGGATAAAAGTTCTTCATGATGGTCCCAGGAGCAATTACATGGGTCACAACCCTATTTTTGCAACTTTGAAAATTTTAGTGGGTAAGAGTTATGCCCCTTGATTAAGCGATTTCATCAAATATTGGGAAAACCGTTGCTTTTTTGGAATTTTTGGACCAACTTATGTCGTTCGAAATGATCTCAGCTACATTTTGATATACCACAACCCTACTTTTGGTGACTTAGATGACTTGGAATTCTTGCGCGTTGAGAGTTATGACCCTTGATTAAGCGATTTCATCAAATATTGGGAAAACCGTCGCTTTTTTGGAATTTTTGGACCAACTTATGTCGTTCGAAATGATCTCAGCTACATTTTGATATACCACAACCCTACTTTTGGTGACTTAGATGACTTGGAATTCTTGCGCGTTGAGGGTTACGGGGCTTTAATAAGTGCGATTACGCCCAAATTAGCGAAAACCGGCACTTTTTTGGTCTTCGGAAATGGATAAAAGTTCTTCGTGATGGTCCCAGGAGCAATTAGATGGGTCACAACCCTATTTTTGCAACTTTGAAAATTTTAGTGGGTAAGAGTTATGCCCCTTGATTAAGCAATTTCATCAAATATTGGGAAAACCGTCGCTTTTTTGGAATTTTTGGACCAACTTATGTCGTTCGAAATGATCTCAGCTACATTTTGATATACCACAACCCTACTTTTGGTGACTTAGATGACTTGGAATTCTTGCGCGTTGAGAGTTATGCCCCTTGATTAAGCGATTTCATCAAATATTGGGAAAACCGTCGCTTTTTTGGAATTTTTGGACCAACTTATGTCTTTCGAAATGATCTCAGCTACATTTTGATATACCACAACCCTACTTTTGGTGACTTAGATGACTTGGAATTCTTGCGCGTTGAGGGTTACGGGCCTTTAATAAGTGCGATTACGCCCAAATTAGCGAAAACCGGCACTTTTTTGGTCTTCGGAAATGGATAAAAGTTCTTCGTGATGGTCCCAGGAGCAATTAGATGGGTCACAACCCTATTTTTGCAACTTTGAAAATTTTAGTGGGTAAGAGTTATGCCCCTTGATTAAGCAATTTCATCAAATATTGGGAAAACCGTCGCTTTTTTGGAATTTTTGGACCAACTTATGTCGTTCGAAATGATCTCAGCTACATTTTGATATACCACAACCCTACTTTTGGTGACTTAGATGACTTGGAATTCTTGCGCGTTGAGAGTTATGCCCCTTGATTAAGCGATTTCATCAAATATTGGGAAAACTGTCGCTTTTTTGGAATTTTTGGACCAACTTATGTCGTTCGAAATGATCTCAGCTACATTTTGATATACCACAACCCTACTTTTGGTGACTTAGATGACTTGGAATTCTTGCGCGTTGAGGGTTACGGAGCTTTAATAAGTGCGATTACGCCCAAATTAGCGAAAACCGGCACTTTTTTGGTCTTCGGAAATGGATAAAAGTTCTTCGTGATGGTCCCAGGAGCAATTAGATGGGTCACAACCCTATTTTTGCAACTTTGAAAATTTTAGTGGGTAAGAGTTATGCCCCTTGATTAAGCGATTTCATCAAATATTGGGAAAACCGTCGCTTTTTTGGAATTTTTGGACCAACTTATGTCGTTCGAAATGATCTCAGCTACATTTTGATATACCACAACCCTACTTTTGGTGACTTAGATGACTTGGAATTCTTGCGCGTTGAGAGTTATGCCCCTTGATTAAGCGATTTCATCAAATATTGGGAAAACCGTCGCTTTTTTGGAATTTTTGGACCAACTTATGTCGTTCGAAATGATCTCAGCTACATTTTGATATACCACAACCCTACTTTTGGTGACTTAGATGACTTGGAATTCTTGCGCGTTGAGGGTTACGGGGCTTTAATAAGTGCGATTACGCCCAAATTAGCAAAAACCGGCACTTTTTTGGTCTTCGGAAATGGATAAAAGTTCTTCGTGATGGTCCCAGGAGCAATTAGATGGGTCACAACCCTATTTTTGCAACTTTGAAAATTTTAGTGGGTAAGAGTTATGCCCCTTGATTAAGCGATTTCATCAAATATTGGGAAAACCGTCGCTTTTTTGGAATTTTTGGACCAACTTATGTCGTTCGAAATGATCTCAGCTACATTTTGATATACCACAACCCTACTTTTGGTGACTTAGATGACTTGGAATTCTTGCGCGTTGAGAGTTATGCCCCTTGATTAAGCGATTTCATCAAATATTGGGAAAACCGTCGCTTTTTTGGAATTTTTGGACCAACTTATGTCGTTCGAAATGATCTCAGCTACATTTTGATATACCACAACCCTACTTTTGGTGACTTAGATGACTTGGAATTCTTGCGCGTTGAGGGTTACGGGGCTTTAATAAGTGCGATTACGCCCAAATTAGCGAAAACCGGCACTTTTTTGGTCTTCGGAAATGGATAAAAGTTCTTCGTGATGGTCCCAGGAGCAATTAGATGGGTCACAACCCTATTTTTGCAACTTTGAAAATTTTAGTGGGTAAGAGTTATGCCCCTTGATTAAGCGATTTCATCAAATATTGGGAAAACCGTCGCTTTTTTGGAATTTTTGGACCAACTTATGTCGTTCGAAATGATCTCAGCTACATTTTGATATACCACAACCCTACTTTTGGTGACTTAGATGACTTGGAATTCTTGCGCGTTGAGAGTTATGCCCCTTGATTAAGCGATTTCATCAAATATTGGGAAAACCGTCGCTTTTTTGGAATTTTTGGACCAACTTATGTCGTTCGAAATGATCTCAGCTACATTTTGATATACCACAACCCTACTTTTGGTGACTTAGATGACTTGGAATTCTTGCGCGTTGAGGGTTACGGGGCTTTAATAAGTGCGATTACGCCCAAATTAGCGAAAACCGGCACTTTTTTGGTCTTCGGAAATGGATAAAAGTTCTTCGTGATGGTCCCAGGAGCAATTAGATGGGTCACAACCCTATTTTTGCAACTTTGAAAATTTTAGTGGGTAAGAGTTATGCCCCTTGATTAAGCGATTTCATCAAATATTGGGAAAACCGTCGCTTTTTTGGAATTTTTGGACCAACTTATGTCGTTCGAAATGATCTCAGCTACATTTTGATATACCACAACCCTACTTTTGGTGACTTAGATGACTTGGAATTCTTGCGCGTTGAGGGTTACGGGGCTTTAATAAGTGCGATTACGCCCAAATTAGCGAAAACCGGCACTTTTTTGGTCTTCGGAAATGGATAAAAGTTCTTCGTGATGGTCCCAGGAGCAATTAGATGGGTCACAACCCTATTTTTGCAACTTTGAAAATTTTAGTGGGTAAGAGTTATGCCCCTTGATTAAGCGATTTCATCAAATATTGGGAAAACCGTCGCTTTTTTGGAATTTTTGGACCAACTTATGTCGTTCGAAATGATCTCAGCTACATTTTGATATACCACAACCCTACTTTTGGTGACTTAGATGACTTGGAATTCTTGCGCGTTGAGAGTTATGCCCCTTGATTAAGCGATTTCATCAAATATTGGGAAAACCGTCGCTTTTTTGGAATTTTTGGACCAACTTATGTCGTTCGAAATGATCTCAGCTACATTTTGATATACCACAACCCTACTTTTGGTGACTTAGATGACTTGGAATTCTTGCGCGTTGAGGGTTACGGGGCTTTAATAAGTGCGATTACGCCCAAATTAGCGAAAACCGGCACTTTTTTGGTCTTCGGAAATGGATAAAAGTTCTTCGTGATGGTCCCAGGAGCAAATACATGGGTCACAACCCTATTTTTGCAACTTTGAAAATTTTAGTGGGTAAGAGTTATGCCCCTTGATTAAGCGATTTCATCAAATATTGGGAAAACCGTCGCTTTTTTGGAATTTTTGGACCAACTTATGTCGTTCGAAATGATCTCAGCTACATTTTGATATACCACAACCCTACTTTTGGTGACTTAGATGACTTGGAATTCTTGCGCGTTGAGAGTTATGCCCCTTGATTAAGCGATTTCATCAAATATTGGGAAAACCGTCGCTTTTTTGGAATTTTTGGACCAACTTATGTCTTTCGAAATGATCTCAGCTACATTTTGATATACCACAACCCTACTTTTGGTGACTTAGATGACTTGGAATTCTTGCGCGTTGAGGGTTACGGGGCTTTAATAAGTGCGATTACGCCCAAATTAGCGAAAACCGGCACTTTTTTGGTCTTCGGAAATGGATAAAAGTTCTTCGTGATGGTCCCAGGAGCAATTAGATGGGTCACAACCCTATTTTTGCAACTTTGAAAATTTTAGTGGGTAAGAGTTATGCCCCTTGATTAAGCGATTTCATCAAATATTGGGAAAACCGTCGCTTTTTTGGAATTTTTGGACCAACTTATGTCGTTCGAAATGATCTCAGCTACATTTTGATATACCACAACCCTACTTTTGGTGACTTAGATGACTTGGAATTCTTGCGCGTTGAGAGTTATGCCCCTTGATTAAGCGATTTCATCATATATTGGGAAAACCGTCGCTTTTTTGGAATTTTTGGACCAACTTATGTCGTTCGAAATGATCTCAGCTACATTTTGATATACCACAACCCTACTTTTGGTGACTTAGATGACTTGGAATTCTTGCGCGTTGAGGGTTACGGGGCTTTAATAAGTGCGATTACGCCCAAATTAGCGAAAACCGGCACTTTTTTGGTCTTCGGAAATGGATAAAAGTTCTTCGTGATGGTCCCAGGAGCAATTAGATGGGTCACAACCCTATTTTTGCAACTTTGAAAATTTTAGTGGGTAAGAGTTATGCCCCTTGATTAAGCGATTTCATCAAATATTGGGAAAACCGTCGCTTTTTTGGAATTTTTGGACCAACTTATGTCGTTCGAAATGATCTCAGCTACATTTTGATATACCACAACCCTACTTTTGGTGACTTAGATGACTTGGAATTCTTGCGCGTTGAGAGTTATGCCCCTTGATTAAGCGATTTCATCAAATATTGGGAAAACCGTCGCTTTTTTGGAATTTTTGGACCAACTTATGTCGTTCGAAATGATCTCAGCTACATTTTGATATACCACAACCCTACTTTTGGTGACTTAGATGACTTGGAATTCTTGCGCGTTGAGGGTTACGGGGCTTTAATAAGTGCGATTACGCCCAAATTAGCGAAAACCGGCACTTTTTTGGTCTTCGGAAATGGATAAAAGTTCTTCGTGATGGTCCCAGGAGCAATTAGATGGGTCACAACCCTATTTTTGCAACTTTGAAAATTTTAGTGGGTAAGAGTTATGCCCCTTGATTAAGCGATTTCATCAAATATTGGGAAAACCGTCGCTTTTTTGGAATTTTTGGACCAACTTATGTCGTTCGAAATGATCTCAGCTACATTTTGATATACCACAACCCTACTTTTGGTGACTTAGATGACTTGGAATTCTTGCGCGTTGAGAGTTATGCCCCTTGATTAAGCGATTTCATCAAATATTGGGAAAACCGTCGCTTTTTTGGAATTTTTGGACCAACTTATGTCGTTCGAAATGATCTCAGCTACATTTTGATATACCACAACCCTACTTTTGGTGACTTAGATGACTTGGAATTCTTGCGCGTTGAGGGTTACGGGGCTTTAATAAGTGCGATTACGCCCAAATTAGCGAAAACCGGCACTTTTTTGGTCTTCGGAAATGGATAAAAGTTCTTCGTGATGGTCCCAGGAGCAATTAGATGGGTCACAACCCTATTTTTGCAACTTTGAAAATTTTAGTGGGTAAGAGTTATGCCCCTTGATTAAGCGATTTCATCAAATATTGGGAAAACCGTCGCTTTTTTGGAATTTTTGGACCAACTTATGTCGTTCGAAATGATCTCAGCTACATTTTGATATACCACAACCCTACTTTTGGTGACTTAGATGACTTGGAATTCTTGCGCGTTGAGAGTTATGCCCCTTGATTAAGCAATTTCATCAAATATTGGGAAAACCGTCGCTTTTTTGGAATTTTTGGACCAACTTATGTCGTTCGAAATGATCTCAGCTACATTTTGATATACCACAACCCTACTTTTGGTGACTTAGATGACTTGGAATTCTTGCGCGTTGAGGGTTACGGGGCTTTAATAAGTGCGATTACGCCCAAATTAGCGAAAACCGGCACTTTTTTGGTCTTCGGAAATGGATAAAAGTTCTTCGTGATGGTCCCAGGAGCAATTAGATGGGTCACAACCCTATTTTTGCAACTTTGAAAATTTTAGTGGGTAAGAGTTATGCCCCTTGATTAAGCGATTTCATCAAATATTGGGAAAACCGTCGCTTTTTTGGAATTTTTGGACCAACTTATGTCGTTCGAAATGATCTCAGCTACATTTTGATATACCACAACCCTACTTTTGGTGACTTAGATGACTTGGAATTCTTGCGCGTTGAGAGTTATGCCCCTTGATTAAGCGATTTCATCAAATATTGGGAAAACCGTCGCTTTTTTGGAATTTTTGGACCAACTTATGTCGTTCGAAATGATCTCAGCTACATTTTGATATACCACAACCCTACTTTTGGTGACTTAGATGACTTGGAATTCTTGCGCGTTGAGGGTTACGGGGCTTTAATAAGTGCGATTACGCCCAAATTAGCGAAAACCGGCACTTTTTTGGTCTTCGGAAATGGATAAAAGTTCTTCGTGATGGTCCCAGGAGCAATTAGATGGGTCACAACCCTATTTTTGCAACTTTGAAAATTTTAGTGGGTAAGAGTTATGCCCCTTGATTAAGCGATTTCATCAAATATTGGGAAAACCGTCGCTTTTTTGGAATTTTTGGACCAACTTATGTCGTTCGAAATGATCTCAGCTACATTTTGATATACCACAACCCTACTTTTGGTGACTTAGATGACTTGGAATTCTTGCGCGTTGAGAGTTATGCCCCTTGATTAAGCGATTTCATCAAATATTGGGAAAACCGTCGCTTTTTTGGAATTTTTGGACCAACTTATGTCGTTGGAAATGATCTCAGCTACATTTTGATATACCACAACCCTACTTTTGGTGACTTAGATGACTTGGAATTCTTGCGCGTTGAGGGTTACGGGGCTTTAATAAGTGCGATTACGCCCAAATTAGCGAAAACCGGCACTTTTTTGGTCTTCGGAAATGGATAAAAGTTCTTCGTGATGGTCCCAGGAGCAATTAGATGGGTCACAACCCTATTTTTGCAACTTTGAAAATTTTAGTGGGTAAGAGTTATGCCCCTTGATTAAGCGATTTCATCAAATATTGGGAAAACCGTCGCTTTTTTGGAATTTTTGGACCAACTTATGTCGTTCGAAATGATCTCAGCTACATTTTGATATACCACAACCCTACTTTTGGTGACTTAGATGACTTGGAATTCTTGCGCGTTGAGAGTTATGCCCCTTGATTAAGCGATTTCATCAAATATTGGGAAAACCGTCGCTTTTTTGGAATTTTTGGACCAACTTATGTCGTTCGAAATGATCTCAGCTACATTTTGATATACCACAACCCTACTTTTGGTGACTTAGATGACTTGGAATTCTTGCGCGTTGAGGGTTACGGGGCTTTAATAAGTGCGATTACGCCCAAATTAGCGAAAACCGGCACTTTTTTGGTCTTCGGAAATGGATAAAAGTTCTTCGTGATGGTCCCAGGAGCAATTAGATGGGTCACAACCCTATTTTTGCAACTTTGAAAATTTTAGTGGGTAAGAGTTATGCCCCTTGATTAAGCGATTTCATCAAATATTGGGAAAACCGTCGCTTTTTTGGAATTTTTGGACCAACTTATGTCGTTCGAAATGATCTCAGCTACATTTTGATATACCACAACCCTACTTTTGGTGACTTAGATGACTTGGAATTCTTGCGCGTTGAGGGTTACGGGGCTTTAATAAGTGCGATTACGCCCAAATTAGCGAAAACCGGCACTTTTTTGGTCTTCGGAAATGGATAAAAGTTCTTCGTGATGGTCCCAGGAGCAATTAGATGGGTCACAACCCTATTTTTGCAACTTTGAAAATTTTAGTGGGTAAGAGTTATGCCCCTTGATTAAGCGATTTCATCAAATATTGGGAAAACCGTCGCTTTTTTGGAATTTTTGGACCAACTTATGTCGTTCGAAATGATCTCAGCTACATTTTGATATACCACAACCCTACTTTTGGTGACTTAGATGACTTGGAATTCTTGCGCGTTGAGAGTTATGCCCCTTGATTAAGCGATTTCATCAAATATTGGGAAAACCGTCGCTTTTTTGGAATTTTTGGACCAACTTATGTCGTTCGAAATGATCTCAGCTACATTTTGATATACCACAACCCTACTTTTGGTGACTTAGATGACTTGGAATTCTTGCGCGTTGAGGGTTACGGGGCTTTAATAAGTGCGATTACGCCCAAATTAGCGAAAACCGGCACTTTTTTGGTCTTCGGAAATGGATAAAAGTTCTTCGTGATGGTCCCAGGAGCAATTACATGGGTCACAACCCTATTTTTGCAACTTTGAAAATTTTAGTGGGTAAGAGTTATGCCCCTTGATTAAGCGATTTCATCAAATATTGGGAAAACCGTCGCTTTTTTGGAATTTTTGGACCAACTTATGTCGTTCGAAATGATCTCAGCTACATTTTGATATACCACAACCCTACTTTTGGTGACTTAGATGACTTGGAATTCTTGCGCGTTGAGAGTTATGCCCCTTGATTAAGCGATTTCATCAAATATTGGGAAAACCGTCGCTTTTTTGGAATTTTTGGACCAACTTATGTCTTTCGAAATGATCTCAGCTACATTTTGATATACCACAACCCTACTTTTGGTGACTTAGATGACTTGGAATTCTTGCGCGTTGAGGGTTACGGGGCTTTAATAAGTGCGATTACGCCCAAATTAGCGAAAACCGGCACTTTTTTGGTCTTCGGAAATGGATAAAAGTTCTTCGTGATGGTCCCAGGAGCAATTAGATGGGTCACAACCCTATTTTTGCAACTTTGAAAATTTTAGTGGGTAAGAGTTATGCCCCTTGATTAAGCGATTTCATCAAATATTGGGAAAACCGTCGCTTTTTTGGAATTTTTGGACCAACTTATGTCGTTCGAAATGATCTCAGCTACATTTTGATATACCACAACCCTACTTTTGGTGACTTAGATGACTTGGAATTCTTGCGCGTTGAGAGTTATGCCCCTTGATTAAGCGATTTCATCATATATTGGGAAAACCGTCGCTTTTTTGGAATTTTTGGACCAACTTATGTCGTTCGAAATGATCTCAGCTACATTTTGATATACCACAACCCTACTTTTGGTGACTTAGATGACTTGGAATTCTTGCGCGTTGAGGGTTACGGGGCTTTAATAAGTGCGATTACGCCCAAATTAGCGAAAACCGGCACTTTTTTGGTCTTCGGAAATGGATAAAAGTTCTTCGTGATGGTCCCAGGAGCAATTAGATGGGTCACAACCCTATTTTTGCAACTTTGAAAATTTTAGTGGGTAAGAGTTATGCCCCTTGATTAAGCGATTTCATCAAATATTGGGAAAACCGTCGCTTTTTTGGAATTTTTGGACCAACTTATGTCGTTCGAAATGATCTCAGCTACATTTTGATATACCACAACCCTACTTTTGGTGACTTAGATGACTTGGAATTCTTGCGCGTTGAGAGTTATGCCCCTTGATTAAGCGATTTCATCAAATATTGGGAAAACCGTCGCTTTTTTGGAATTTTTGGACCAACTTATGTCGTTCGAAATGATCTCAGCTACATTTTGATATACCACAACCCTACTTTTGGTGACTTAGATGACTTGGAATTCTTGCGCGTTGAGGGTTACGGGGCTTTAATAAGTGCGATTACGCCCAAATTAGCGAAAACCGGCACTTTTTTGGTCTTCGGAAATGGATAAAAGTTCTTCGTGATGGTCCCAGGAGCAATTAGATGGGTCACAACCCTATTTTTGCAACTTTGAAAATTTTAGTGGGTAAGAGTTATGCCCCTTGATTAAGCGATTTCATCAAATATTGGGAAAACCGTCGCTTTTTTGGAATTTTTGGACCAACTTATGTCGTTCGAAATGATCTCAGCTACATTTTGATATACCACAACCCTACTTTTGGTGACTTAGATGACTTGGAATTCTTGCGCGTTGAGAGTTATGCCCCTTGATTAAGCGATTTCATCAAATATTGGGAAAACCGTCGCTTTTTTGGAATTTTTGGACCAACTTATGTCGTTCGAAATGATCTGAGCTACATTTTGATATACCACAACCCTACTTTTGGTGACTTAGATGACTTGGAATTCTTGCGCGTTGAGGGTTACGGGGCTTTAATAAGTGCGATTACGCCCAAATTAGCGAAAACCGGCACTTTTTTGGTCTTCGGAAATGGATAAAAGTTCTTCGTGATGGTCCCAGGAGCAATTAGATGGGTCACAACCCTATTTTTGCAACTTTGAAAATTTTAGTGGGTAAGAGTTATGCCCCTTGATTAAGCGATTTCATCAAATATTGGGAAAACCGTCGCTTTTTTGGAATTTTTGGACCAACTTATGTCGTTCGAAATGATCTCAGCTACATTTTGATATACCACAACCCTACTTTTGGTGACTTAGATGACTTGGAATTCTTGCGCGTTGAGAGTTATGCCCCTTGATTAAGCAATTTCATCAAATATTGGGAAAACCGTCGCTTTTTTGGAATTTTTGGACCAACTTATGTCGTTCGAAATGATCTCAGCTACATTTTGATATACCACAACCCTACTTTTGGTGACTTAGATGACTTGGAATTCTTGCGCGTTGAGGGTTACGGGGCTTTAATAAGTGCGATTACGCCCAAATTAGCGAAAACCGGCACTTTTTTGGTCTTCGGAAATGGATAAAAGTTCTTCGTGATGGTCCCAGGAGCAATTAGATGGGTCACAACCCTATTTTTGCAACTTTGAAAATTTTAGTGGGTAAGAGTTATGCCCCTTGATTAAGCGATTTCATCAAATATTGGGAAAACCGTCGCTTTTTTGGAATTTTTGGACCAACTTATGTCGTTCGAAATGATCTCAGCTACATTTTGATATACCACAACCCTACTTTTGGTGACTTAGATGACTTGGAATTCTTGCGCGTTGAGAGTTATGCCCCTTGATTAAGCGATTTCATCAAATATTGGGAAAACCGTCGCTTTTTTGGAATTTTTGGACCAACTTATGTCGTTCGAAATGATCTCAGCTACATTTTGATATACCACAACCCTACTTTTGGTGACTTAGATGACTTGGAATTCTTGCGCGTTGAGGGTTACGGGGCTTTAATAAGTGCGATTACGCCCAAATTAGCGAAAACCGGCACTTTTTTGGTCTTCGGAAATGGATAAAAGTTCTTCGTGATGGTCCCAGGAGCAATTAGATGGGTCACAACCCTATTTTTGCAACTTTGAAAATTTTAGTGGGTAAGAGTTATGCCCCTTGATTAAGCGATTTCATCAAATATTGGGAAAACCGTCGCTTTTTTGGAATTTTTGGACCAACTTATGTCGTTCGAAATGATCTCAGCTACATTTTGATATACCACAACCCTACTTTTGGTGACTTAGATGACTTGGAATTCTTGCGCGTTGAGAGTTATGCCCCTTGATTAAGCGATTTCATCAAATATTGGGAAAACCGTCGCTTTTTTGGAATTTTTGGACCAACTTATGTCGTTGGAAATGATCTCAGCTACATTTTGATATACCACAACCCTACTTTTGGTGACTTAGATGACTTGGAATTCTTGCGCGTTGAGGGTTACGGGGCTTTAATAAGTGCGATTACGCCCAAATTAGCGAAAACCGGCACTTTTTTGGTCTTCGGAAATGGATAAAAGTTCTTCGTGATGGTCCCAGGAGCAATTAGATGGGTCACAACCCTATTTTTGCAACTTTGAAAATTTTAGTGGGTAAGAGTTATGCCCCTTGATTAAGCGATTTCATCAAATATTGGGAAAACCGTCGCTTTTTTGGAATTTTTGGACCAACTTATGTCGTTCGAAATGATCTCAGCTACATTTTGATATACCACAACCCTACTTTTGGTGACTTAGATGACTTGGAATTCTTGCGCGTTGAGAGTTATGCCCCTTGATTAAGCGATTTCATCAAATATTGGGAAAACCGTCGCTTTTTTGGAATTTTTGGACCAACTTATGTCGTTCGAAATGATCTCAGCTACATTTTGATATACCACAACCCTACTTTTGGTGACTTAGATGACTTGGAATTCTTGCGCGTTGAGGGTTACGGGGCTTTAATAAGTGCGATTACGCCCAAATTAGCGAAAACCGGCACTTTTTGGGTCTTCGGAAATGGATAAAAGTTCTTCGTGATGGTCCCAGGAGCAATTAGATGGGTCACAACCCTATTTTTGCAACTTTGAAAATTTTAGTGGGTAAGAGTTATGCCCCTTGATTAAGCGATTTCATCAAATATTGGGAAAACCGTCGCTTTTTTGGAATTTTTGGACCAACTTATGTTGTTCGAAATGATCTCAGCTACATTTTGATATACCACAACCCTACTTTTGGTGACTTAGATGACTTGGAATTCTTGCGCGTTGAGAGTTATGCCCCTTGATTAAGCGATTTCATCAAATATTGGGAAAACCGTCGCTTTTTTGGAATTTTTGGACCAACTTATGTCGTTCGAAATGATCTGAGCTACATTTTGATATACCACAACCCTACTTTTGGTGACTTAGATGACTTGGAATTCTTGCGCGTTGAGGGTTACGGGGCTTTAATAAGTGCGATTACGCCCAAATTAGCGAAAACCGGCACTTTTTTGGTCTTCGGAAATGGATAAAAGTTCTTCGTGATGGTCCCAGGAGCAATTAGATGGGTCACAACCCTATTTTTGCAACTTTGAAAATTTTAGTGGGTAAGAGTTATGCCCCTTGATTAAGCGATTTCATCAAATATTGGGAAAACCGTCGCTTTTTTGGAATTTTTGGACCAACTTATGTCGTTCGAAATGATCTCAGCTACATTTTGATATACCACAACCCTACTTTTGGTGACTTAGATGACTTGGAATTCTTGCGCGTTGAGAGTTATGCCCCTTGATTAAGCGATTTCATCAAATATTGGGAAAACCGTCGCTTTTTTGGAATTTTTGGACCAACTTATGTCGTTCGAAATGATCTCAGCTACATTTTGATATACCACAACCCTACTTTTGGTGACTTAGATGACTTGGAATTCTTGCGCGTTGAGGGTTAAGGGGCTTTAATAAGTGCGATTACGCCCAAATTAGCGAAAACCGGCACTTTTTTGGTCTTCGGAAATGGATAAAAGTTCTTCGTGATGGTCCCAGGAGCAATTAGATGGGTCACAACCCTATTTTTGCAACTTTGAAAATTTTAGTGGGTAAGAGTTATGCCCCTTGATTAAGCGATTTCATCAAATATTGGGAAAACCGTCGCTTTTTTGGAATTTTTGGACCAACTTATGTCGTTCGAAATGATCTCAGCTACATTTTGATATACCACAACCCTACTTTTGGTGACTTAGATGACTTGGAATTCTTGCGCGTTGAGGGTTACGGGGCTTTAATAAGTGCGATTACGCCCAAATTAGCGAAAACCGGCACTTTTTTGGTCTTCGGAAATGGATAAAAGTTCTTCGTGATGGTCCCAGGAGCAATTAGATGGGTCACAACCCTATTTTTGCAACTTTGAAAATTTTAGTGGGTAAGAGTTATGCCCCTTGATTAAGCGATTTCATCAAATATTGGGAAAACCGTCGCTTTTTTGGAATTTTTGGACCAACTTATGTCGTTCGAAATGATCTCAGCTACATTTTGATATACCACAACCCTACTTTTGGTGACTTAGATGACTTGGAATTCTTGCGCGTTGAGAGTTATGCCCCTTGATTAAGCGATTTCATCAAATATTGGGAAAACCGTCGCTTTTTTGGAATTTTTGGACCAACTTATGTCGTTCGAAATGATCTCAGCTACATTTTGATATACCACAACCCTACTTTTGGTGACTTAGATGACTTGGAATTCTTGCGCGTTGAGGGTTACGGGGCTTTAATAAGTGCGATTACGCCCAAATTAGCGAAAACCGGCACTTTTTTGGTCTTCGAAAATGGATAAAAGTTCTTCGTGATGGTCCCAGGAGCAATTAGATGGGTCACAACCCTATTTTTGCAACTTTGAAAATTTTAGTGGGTAAGAGTTATGCCCCTTGATTAAGCGATTTCATCAAATATTGGGAAAACAGTCGCTTTTTTGGAATTTTTGGACCAACTTATGTCGTTCGAAATGATCTCAGCTACATTTTGATATACCACAACCCTACTTTTGGTGACTTAGATGACTTGGAATTCTTGCGCGTTGAGGGTTACGGGGCTTTAATAAGTGCGATTACGCCCAAATTAGCGAAAACCGGCACTTTTTTGGTCTTCGGAAATGGATAAAAGTTCTTCGTGATGGTCCCAGGAGCAATTAGATGGGTCACAACCCTATTTTTGCAACTTTGAAAATTTTAGTGGGTAAGAGTTATGCCCCTTGATTAAGCGATTTCATCAAATATTGGGAAAACCGTCGCTTTTTTGGAATTTTTGGACCAACTTATGTCGTTCGAAATGATCTCAGCTACATTTTGATATACCACAACCCTACTTTTGGTGACTTAGATGACTTGGAATTCTTGCGCGTTGAGAGTTATGCCCCTTGATTAAGCGATTTCATCAAATATTGGGAAAACCGTCGCTTTTTTGGAATTTTTGGACCAACTTATGTCGTTCGAAATGATCTCAGCTACATTTTGATATACCACAACCCTACTTTTGGTGACTTAGATGACTTGGAATTCTTGCGCGTTGAGGGTTACGGGGCTTTAATAAGTGCGATTACGCCCAAATTAGCGAAAACCGGCACTTTTTTGGTCTTCGGAAATGGATAAAAGTTCTTCGTGATGGTCCCAGGAGCAATTAGATGGGTCACAACCCTATTTTTGCAACTTTGAAAATTTTAGTGGGTAAGAGTTATGCCCCTTGATTAAGCGATTTCATCAAATATTGGGAAAACCGTCGCTTTTTTGGAATTTTTGGACCAACTTATGTCGTTCGAAATGATCTCAGCTACATTTTGATATACCACAACCCTACTTTTGGTGACTTAGATGACTTGGAATTCTTGCGCGTTGAGGGTTACGGGGCTTTAATAAGTGCGATTACGCCCAAATTAGCGAAAACCGGCACTTTTTTGGTCTTCGGAAATGGATAAAAGTTCTTCGTGATGGTCCCAGGAGCAATTAGATGGGTCACAACCCTATTTTTGCAACTTTGAAAATTTTAGTGGGTAAGAGTTATGCCCCTTGATTAAGCGATTTCATCAAATATTGGGAAAACCGTCGCTTTTTTGGAATTTTTGGACCAACTTATGTCGTTCGAAATGATCTCAGCTACATTTTGATATACCACAACCCTACTTTTGGTGACTTAGATGACTTGGAATTCTTGCGCGTTGAGAGTTATGCCCCTTGATTAAGCGATTTCATCAAATATTGGGAAAACCGTCGCTTTTTTGGAATTTTTGGACCAACTTATGTCGTTCGAAATGATCTCAGCTACATTTTGATATACCACAACCCTACTTTTGGTGACTTAGATGACTTGGAATTCTTGCGCGTTGAGGGTTACGGGGCTTTAATAAGTGCGATTACGCCCAAATTAGCGAAAACCGGCACTTTTTTGGTCTTCGGAAATGGATAAAAGTTCTTCGTGATGGTCCCAGGAGCAATTAGATGGGTCACAACCCTATTTTTGCAACTTTGAAAATTTTAGTGGGTAAGAGTTATGCCCCTTGATTAAGCGATTTCATCAAATATTGGGAAAACCGTCGCTTTTTTGGAATTTTTGGACCAACTTATGTCGTTCGAAATGATCTCAGCTACATTTTGATATACCACAACCCTACTTTTGGTGACTTAGATGACTTGGAATTCTTGCGCGTTGAGAGTTATGCCCCTTGATTAAGCGATTTCATCAAATATTGGGAAAACCGTCGCTTTTTTGGAATTTTTGGACCAACTTATGTCGTTCGAAATGATCTCAGCTACATTTTGATATACCACAACCCTACTTTTGGTGACTGAGATGACTTGGAATTCTTGCGCGTTGAGGGTTACGGGGCTTTAATAAGTGCGATTACGCCCAAATTAGCGAAAACCGGCACTTTTTTGGTCTTCGGAAATGGATAAAAGTTCTTCGTGATGGTCCCAGGAGCAATTAGATGGGTCACAACCCTATTTTTGCAACTTTGAAAATTTTAGTGGGTAAGAGTTATGCCCCTTGATTAAGCGATTTCATCAAATATTGGGAAAACCGTCGCTTTTTTGGAATTTTTGGACCAACTTATGTCGTTCGAAATGATCTCAGCTACATTTTGATATACCACAACCCTACTTTTGGTGACTTAGATGACTTGGAATTCTTGCGCGTTGAGAGTTATGCCCCTTGATTAAGCGATTTCATCAAATATTGGGAAAACCGTCGCTTTTTTGGAATTTTTGGACCAACTTATGTCGTTCGAAATGATCTGAGCTACATTTTGATATACCACAACCCTACTTTTGGTGACTTAGATGACTTGGAATTCTTGCGCGTTGAGGGTTACGGGGCTTTAATAAGTGCGATTACGCCCAAATTAGCGAAAACCGGCACTTTTTTGGTCTTCGGAAATGGATAAAAGTTCTTCGTGATGGTCCCAGGAGCAATTAGATGGGTCACAACCCTATTTTTGCAACTTTGAAAATTTTAGTGGGTAAGAGTTATGCCCCTTGATTAAGCGATTTCATCAAATATTGGGAAAACCGTCGCTTTTTTGGAATTTTTGGACCAACTTATGTCGTTCGAAATGATCTCAGCTACATTTTGATATACCACAACCCTACTTTTGGTGACTTAGATGACTTGGAATTCTTGCGCGTTGAGAGTTATGCCCCTTGATTAAGCGATTTCATCAAATATTGGGAAAACCGTCGCTTTTTTGGAATTTTTGGACCAACTTATGTCGTTCGAAATGATCTCAGCTACATTTTGATATACCACAACCCTACTTTTGGTGACTGAGATGACTTGGAATTCTTGCGCGTTGAGGGTTACGGGGCTTTAATAAGTGCGATTACGCCCAAATTAGCGAAAACCGGCACTTTTTTGGTCTTCGGAAATGGATAAAAGTTCTTCGTGATGGTCCCAGGAGCAATTAGATGGGTCACAACCCTATTTTTGCAACTTTGAAAATTTTAGTGGGTAAGAGTTATGCCCCTTGATTAAGCGATTTCATCAAATATTGGGAAAACCGTCGCTTTTTTGGAATTTTTGGACCAACTTATGTCGTTCGAAATGATCTCAGCTACATTTTGATATACCACAACCCTACTTTTGGTGACTTAGATGACTTGGAATTCTTGCGCGTTGAGAGTTATGCCCCTTGATTAAGCGATTTCATCAAATATTGGGAAAACCGTCGCTTTTTTGGAATTTTTGGACCAACTTATGTCGTTCGAAATGATCTCAGCTACATTTTGATATACCACAACCCTACTTTTGGTGACTTAGATGACTTGGAATTCTTGCGCGTTGAGGGTTACGGGGCTTTAATAAGTGCGATTACGCCCAAATTAGCGAAAACCGGCACTTTTTTGGTCTTCGGAAATGGATAAAAGTTCTTCGTGATGGTCCCAGGAGCAATTAGATGGGTCACAACCCTATTTTTGCAACTTTGAAAATTTTAGTGGGTAAGAGTTATGCCCCTTGATTAAGCGATTTCATCAAATATTGGGAAAACCGTCGCTTTTTTGGAATTTTTGGACCAACTTATGTCGTTCGAAATGATCTCAGCTACATTTTGATATACCACAACCCTACTTTTGGTGACTTAGATGACTTGGAATTATTGCGCGTTGAGGGTTACGGGGCTTTAATAAGTGCGATTACGCCCAAATTAGCGAAAACCGGCACTTTTTTGGTCTTCGGAAATGGATAAAAGTTCTTCGTGATGGTCCCAGGAGCAATTAGATGGGTCACAACCCTATTTTTGCAACTTTGAAAATTTTAGTGGGTAAGAGTTATGCCCCTTGATTAAGCGATTTCATCAAATATTGGGAAAACCGTCGCTTTTTTGGAATTTTTGGACCAACTTATGTCGTTCGAAATGATCTCAGCTACATTTTGATATACCACAACCCTACTTTTGGTGACTTAGATGACTTGGAATTCTTGCGCGTTGAGGGTTACGGGGCTTTAATAAGTGCGATTACGCCCAAATTAGCGAAAACCGGCACTTTTTTGGTCTTCGGAAATGGATAAAAGTTCTTCGTGATGGTCCCAGGAGCAATTAGATTGGTCACAACCCTATTTTTGCAACTTTGAAAATTTTAGTGGGTAAGAGTTATGCCCCTTGATTAAGCGATTTCATCAAATATTGGGAAAACCGTCGCTTTTTTGGAATTTTTGGACCAACTTATGTCGTTCGAAATGATCTCAGCTACATTTTGATATACCACAACCCTACTTTTGGTGACTTAGATGACTTGGAATTCTTGCGCGTTGAGAGTTATGCCCCTTGATTAAGCGATTTCATCAAATATTGGGAAAACCGTCGCTTTTTTGGAATTTTTGGACCAACTTATGTCGTTCGAAATGATCTGAGCTACATTTTGATATACCACAACCCTACTTTTGGTGACTTAGATGACTTGGAATTCTTGCGCGTTGAGGGTTACGGGGCTTTAATAAGTGCGATTACGCCCAAATTAGCGAAAACCGGCACTTTTTTGGTCTTCGGAAATGGATAAAAGTTCTTCGTGATGGTCCCAGGAGCAATTAGATGGGTCACAACCCTATTTTTGCAACTTTGAAAATTTTAGTGGGTAAGAGTTATGCCCCTTGATTAAGCGACTTCATCAAATATTGGGAAAACCGTCGCTTTTTTGGAATTTTTGGACCAACTTATGTCGTTCGAAATGATCTCAGCTACATTTTGATATACCACAACCCTACTTTTGGTGACTTAGATGACTTGGAATTCTTGCGCGTTGAGAGTTATGCCCCTTGATTAAGCGATTTCATCAAATATTGGGAAAACCGTCGCTTTTTTGGAATTTTTGGACCAACTTATGTCGTTCGAAATGATCTCAGCTACATTTTGATATACCACAACCCTACTTTTGGTGACTTAGATGACTTGGAATTCTTGCGCGTTGAGGGTTACGGGGCTTTAATAAGTGCGATTACGCCCAAATTAGCGAAAACCGGCACTTTTTTGGTCTTCGGAAATGGATAAAAGTTCTTCGTGATGGTCCCAGGAGCAATTAGATGGGTCACAACCCTATTTTTGCAACTTTGAAAATTTTAGTGGGTAAGAGTTATGCCCCTTGATTAAGCGATTTCATCAAATATTGGGAAAACCGTCGCTTTTTTGGAATTTTTGGACCAACTTATGTCGTTCGAAATGATCTCAGCTACATTTTGATATACCACAACCCTACTTTTGGTGACTTAGATGACTTGGAATTCTTGCGCGTTGAGGGTTACGGGGCTTTAATAAGTGCGATTACGCCCAAATTAGCGAAAACCGGCACTTTTTTGGTCTTCGGAAATGGATAAAAGTTCTTCGTGATGGTCCCAGGAGCAATTAGATGGGTCACAACCCTATTTTTGCAACTTTGAAAATTTTAGTGGGTAAGAGTTATGCCCCTTGATTAAGCGATTTCATCAAATATTGGGAAAACCGTCGCTTTTTTGGAATTTTTGGACCAACTTATGTCGTTCGAAATGATCTCAGCTACATTTTGATATACCACAACCCTACTTTTGGTGACTTAGATGACTTGGAATTCTTGCGTGTTGAGGGTTACGGGGCTTTAATAAGTGCGATTACGCCCAAATTAGCGAAAACCGGCACTTTTTTGGTCTTCGGAAATGGATAAAAGTTCTTCGTGATGGTCCCAGGAGCAATTAGATGGGTCACAACCCTATTTTTGCAACTTTGAAAATTTTAGTGGGTAAGAGTTATGCCCCTTGATTAAGCGATTTCATCAAATATTGGGAAAACCGTCGCTTTTTTGGAATTTTTGGACCAACTTATGTCGTTCGAAATGATCTCAGCTACATTTTGATATACCACAACCCTACTTTTGGTGACTTAGATGACTTGGAATTCTTGCGCGTTGAGAGTTATGCCCCTTGATTAAGCGATTTCATCAAATATTGGGAAAACTGTCGCTTTTTTGGAATTTTTGGACCAACTTATGTCGTTCGAAATGATCTCAGCTACATTTTGATATACCACAACCCTACTTTTGGTGACTTAGATGACTTGGAATTCTTGCGCGTTGAGAGTTATGCCCCTTGATTAAGCGATTTCATCAAATATTGGGAAAACCGTCGCTTTTTTGGAATTTTTGGACCAACTTATGTCGTTCGAAATGATCTCAGCTACATTTTGATATACCACAACCCTACTTTTGGTGACTTAGATGACTTGGAATTCTTGCGCGTTGAGGGTTACGGGGCTTTAATAAGTGCGATTACGCCCAAATTAGCGAAAACCAGCACTTTTTTGGTCTTCGGAAATGGATAAAAGTTCTTCGTGATGGTCCCAGGAGCAATTAGATGGGTCACAACCCTATTTTTGCAACTTTGAAAATTTTAGTGGGTAAGAGTTATGCCCCTTGATTAAGCGATTTCATCAAATATTGGGAAAACCGTCGCTTTTTTGGAATTTTTGGACCAACTTATGTCGTTCGAAATGATCTCAGCTACATTTTGATATACCACAACCCTACTTTTGGTGACTTAGATGACTTGGAATTCTTGCGCGTTGAGAGTTATGCCCCTTGATTAAGCGATTTCATCAAATATTGGGAAAACCGTCGCTTTTTTGGAATTTTTGGACCAACTTATGTCGTTCGAAATGATCTCAGCTACATTTTGATATACCACAACCCTACTTTTGGTGACTTAGATGACTTGGAATTCTTGCGCGTTGAGGGTTACGGGGCTTTAATAAGTGCGATTACGCCCAAATTAGCGAAAACCGGCACTTTTTTGGTCTTCGGAAATGGATAAAAGTTCTTCGTGATGGTCCCAGGAGCAATTAGATGGGTCACAACCCTATTTTTGCAACTTTGAAAATTTTAGTGGGTAAGAGTTATGCCCCTTGATTAAGCGATTTCATCAAATATTGGGAAAACCGTCGCTTTTTTGGAATTTTTGGACCAACTTATGTCGTTCGAAATGATCTCAGCTACATTTTGATATACCACAACCCTACTTTTGGTGACTTAGATGACTTGGAATTCTTGCGCGTTGAGGGTTACGGGGCTTTAATAAGTGCGATTACGCCCAAATTAGCGAAAACCGGCACTTTTTTGGTCTTCGGAAATGGATAAAAGTTCTTCGTGATGGTCCCAGGAGCAATTAGATGGGTCACAACCCTATTTTTGCAACTTTGAAAATTTTAGTGGGTAAGAGTTATGCCCCTTGATTAAGCAATTTCATCAAATATTGGGAAAACCGTCGCTTTTTTGGAATTTTTGGACCAACTTATGTCGTTCGAAATGATCTCAGCTACATTTTGATATACCACAACCCTACTTTTGGTGACTTAGATGACTTGGAATTCTTGCGCGTTGAGAGTTATGCCCCTTGATTAAGCGATTTCATCAAATATTGGGAAAACCGTCGCTTTTTTGGAATTTTTGGACCAACTTATGTCGTTCGAAATGATCTCAGCTACATTTTGATATACCACAACCCTACTTTTGGTGACTTAGATGACTTGGAATTCTTGCGCGTTGAGGGTTACGGGGCTTTAATAAGTGCGATTACGCCCAAATTAGCGAAAACCGGCACTTTTTTGGTCTTCGGAAATGGATAAAAGTTCTTCATGATGGTCCCAGGAGCAATTAGATGGGTCACAACCCTATTTTTGCAACTTTGAAAATTTTAGTGGGTAAGAGTTATGCCCCTTGATTAAGCGATTTCATCAAATATTGGGAAAACCGTCGCTTTTTTGGAATTTTTGGACCAACTTATGTCGTTCGAAATGATCTCAGCTACATTTTGATATACCACAACCCTACTTTTGGTGACTTAGATGACTTGGAATTCTTGCGCGTTGAGAGTTATGCCCCTTGATTAAGCGATTTCATCAAATATTGGGAAAACCGTCGCTTTTTTGGAATTTTTGGACCAACTTATGTCGTTCGAAATGATCTCAGCTACATTTTGATATACCACAACCCTACTTTTGGTGACTTAGATGACTTGGAATTCTTGCGCGTTGAGGGTTACGGGGCTTTAATAAGTGCGATTACGCCCAAATTAGCGAAAACCGGCACTTTTTTGGTCTTCGGAAATGGATAAAAGTTCTTCGTGATGGTCCCAGGAGCAATTAGATGGGTCACAACCATATTTTTGCAACTTTGAAAATTTTAGTGGGTAAGAGTTATGCCCCTTGATTAAGCGATTTCATCAAATATTGGGAAAACCGTCGCTTTTTTGGAATTTTTGGACCAACTTATGTCGTTCGAAATGATCTCAGCTACATTTTGATATACCACAACCCTACTTTTGGTGACTAAGATGACTTGGAATTCTTGCGCGTTGAGGGTTACGGGGCTTTAATAAGTGCGATTACGCCCAAATTAGCGAAAACCGGCACTTTTTTGGTCTTCGGAAATGGATAAAAGTTCTTCGTGATGGTCCCAGGAGCATTTAGATGGGTCACAACCCTATTTTTGCAACTTTGAAAATTTTAGTGGGTAAGAGTTATGCCCCTTGATTAAGCGATTTCATCAAATATTGGGAAAACCGTCGCTTTTTTGGAATTTTTGGACCAACTTATGTCGTTCGAAATGATCTCAGCTACATTTTGATATACCACAACCCTACTTTTGGTGACTTAGATGACTTGGAATTCTTGCGCGTTGAGAGTTATGCCCCTTGATTAAGCGATTTCATCAAATATTGGGAAAACCGTCGCTTTTTTGGAATTTTTGGACCAACTTATGTCGTTCGAAATGATCTCAGCTACATTTTGATATGCCACAACCCTACTTTTGGTGACTTAGATGACTTGGAATTCTTGCGCGTTGAGGGTTACGGGGCTTTAATAAGTGCGATTACGCCCAAATTAGCGAAAACCGGCACTTTTTTGGTCTTCGGAAATGGATAAAAGTTCTTCGTGATGGTCCCAGGAGCAATTAGATGGGTCACAACCCTATTTTTGCAACTTTGAAAATTTTAGTGGGTAAGAGTTATGCCCCTTGATTAAGCGATTTCATCAAATATTGGGAAAACCTTCGCTTTTTTGGAATTTTTGGACCAACTTATGTCGTTCGAAATGATCTCAGCTACATTTTGATATACCACAACCCTACTTTTGGTGACTTAGATGACTTGGAATTCTTGCGCGTTGAGAGTTATGCCCCTTGATTAAGCGATTTCATCAAATATTGGGAAAACCGTCGCTTTTTTGGAATTTTTGGACCAACTTATGTCGTTCGAAATGATCTCAGCTACATTTTGATATACCACAACCCTACTTTTGGTGACTTAGATGACTTGGAATTCTTGCGCGTTGAGGGTTACGGGGCTTTAATAAGTGCGATTACGCCCAAATTAGCGAAAACCGGCACTTTTTTGGTCTTCGGAAATGGATAAAAGTTCTTCGTGATGGTCCCAGGAGCAATTAGATGGGTCACAACCATATTTTTGCAACTTTGAAAATTTTAGTGGGTAAGAGTTATGCCCCTTGATTAAGCGATTTCATCAAATATTGGGAAAACCGTCGCATTTTTGGAATTTTTGGACCAACTTATGTCGTTCGAAATGATCTCAGCTACATTTTGATATACCACAACCCTACTTTTGGTGACTTAGATGACTTGGAATTCTTGCGCGTTGAGGGTTACGGGGCTTTAATAAGTGCGATTACGCCCAAATTAGCGAAAACCGGCACTTTTTTGGTCTTCGGAAATGGATAAAAGTTCTTCGTGATGGTCCCAGGAGCAATAAGATGGGTCACAACCCTATTTTTGCAACTTTGAAAATTTTAGTGGGTAAGAGTTATGCCCCTTGATTAAGCGATTTCATCAAATATTGGGAAAACCGTCGCTTTTTTGGAATTTTTGGACCAACTTATGTCGTTCGAAATGATCTCAGCTACATTTTGATATACCACAACCCTACTTTTGGTGACTTAGATGACTTGGAATTCTTGCGCGTTGAGAGTTATGCCCCTTGATTAAGCGATTTCATCAAATATTGGGAAAACCGTCGCTTTTTTGGAATTTTTGGACCAACTTATGTCGTTCGAAATGATCTCAGCTACATTTTGATATACCACAACCCTACTTTTGGTGACTTAGATGACTTGGAATTCTTGCGCGTTGAGGGTTACGGGGCTTTAATAAGTGCGATTACGCTCAAATTAGCGAAAACCGGCACTTTTTTGGTCTTCGGAAATGGATAAAAGTTCTTCGTGATGGTCCCAGGAGCAATTAGATGGGTCACAACCCTATTTTTGCAACTTTGAAAATTTTAGTGGGTAAGAGTTATGCCCCTTGATTAAGCGATTTCATCAAATATTGGGAAAACCGTCGCTTTTTTGGAATTTTTGGACCAACTTATGTCGTTCGAAATGATCTCAGCTACATTTTGATATACCACAACCCTACTTTTCTTAGATGACTTGGAATTCTTGCGCGTTGAGAGTTATGCCCCTTGATTAAGCGATTTCATCAAATATTGGGAAAACCGTCGCTTTTTTGGAATTTTTGGACCAACTTATGTCGTTCGAAATGATCTCAGCTACATTTTGATATACCACAACCCTACTTTTGGTGACTTAGATGACTTGGAATTCTTGCGCGGTTGAGGGTTACGGGGCTTTAATAAGTGCGATTACGCCCAAATTAGCGAAAACCGGCACTTTTTTGGTCTTCGGAAATGGATAAAAGTTCTTCGTGATGGTCCCAGGAGCAATTAGATGGGTCACAACCCTATTTTTGCAACTTTGAAAATTTTAGTGGGGTAAGAGTTATGCCCCCTTGATTAAGCGATTTCATCAAATATTGGGAAAACCGTCGCTTTTTTGGAATTTTTGGACCAACTTATGTCGTTCGAAATGATCTCAGCTACATTTTGATATACCACAACCCTACTTTTGGTGACTTAGATGACTTGGAATTCTTGCGCGTTGAGGGTTACGGGGCTTTAATAAGTGCGATTACGCCCAAATTAGCGAAAACCGGCACTTTTTTGGTCTTCGGAAATGGATAAAAGTTCTTCGTGATGGTCCCAGGAGCAATTAGATGGGTCACAACCCTATTTTTGCAACTTTGAAAATTTTAGTGGGTAAGAGTTATGCCCCTTGATTAAGCGATTTCATCAAATATTGGGAAAACCGTCGCTTTTTTGGAATTTTTGGACCAACTTATGTCGTTCGAAATTATCTCAGCTACATTTTGATATACCACAACCCTACTTTTGGTGACTTAGATGACTTGGAATTCTTGCGCGTTGAGAGTTATGCCCCTTGATTAAGCGATTTCATCAAATATTGGGAAAACCGTCGCTTTTTTGGAATTTTTGGACCAACTTATGTCGTTCGAAATGATCTCAGCTACATTTTTGATATACCACAACCCTACTTTTGGTGACTTAGATGACTTGGAATTCTTGCGCGTTGAGGGTTACGGGGCTTTAATAAGTGCGATTACGCCCAAATTAGCGAAAACCGGCACTTTTTTGGTCTTCGGAAATGGATAAAAGTTCTTCGTGATGGTCCCAGGAGCAATTAGATGGGTCACAACCCTATTTTTGCAACTTTGAAAATTTTAGTGGGTAAGAGTTATGCCCCTTGATTAAGCGATTTCATCAAATATTGGGAAAACCGTCGCTTTTTTGGAATTTTTGGACCAACTTATGTCGTTCGAAATGATCTCAGCTACATTTTGATATACCACAACCCTACTTTTGGTGACTTAGATGACTTGGAATTCTTGCGCGTTGAGAGTTATGCCCCTTGATTAAGCGATTTCATCAAATATTGGGAAAAACCGTCGCTTTTTTGGAATTTTTGGACCAACTTATGTCGTTCGAAATGATCTCAGCTACATTTTGATATACCACAACCCTACTTTTGGTGACTTAGATGACTTGGAATTCTTGCGCGTTGAGGGTTACGGGGCTTTAATAAGTGCGATTACGCCCAAATTAGCGAAAACCGGCACTTTTTTGGTCTTCGGAAATGGATAAAAGTTCTTCGTGATGGTCCCAGGAGCAATTAGATGGGTCACAACCCTATTTTTGCAACTTTGAAAATTTTAGTGGGTAAGAGTTATTCCCCTTGATTAAGCGATTTCATCAAATATTGGGAACAACCGTTGCTTTTTTGGAATTTTTGGACCAACTTATGTCGTTCGAAATGATCTCAGCTACATTTTGATATACCACAACCCTACTTTTGGTGACTTAGATGACTTGGAATTCTTGCGCGTTGAGAGTTATGCCCCTTGATTAAGCGATTTCATCAAATATTGGGAAAACCGTCGCTTTTTTGGAATTTTTGGACCAACTTATGTCGTTCGAAATGATCTCAGCTACATTTTGATATACCATTTTGATTGTGGTATATCAAAATGTAGCTGAGATAATTTCGAACGACATAAGTTGGTCCAAAAATTCCAAAAAAGCGACGGTTTTCCCAATATTTGATGAAATCGCTTAATCAAGGGGCATAACTCTTACCCACTAAAATTTTTCAAAGTTGCAAAAATAGGGTTGTGACCCATCTAATTGCTCCTGGGACCATCACGAAGAACTTTTATCCATTTCCGAAGACCAAAAAAGTGCCGGTTTTCGCTAATTTGGGCGTAATCGCACTTATTAAAGCCCCGTAACCCTCAACGCGCAAGAATTCCAAGTCATCTAAGTCACCAAAAGTAGGGTTGTGGTATATCAAAATGTAGCTGAGATCATTTCGAACGACATAAGTTGGTCCAAAAATTCCAAAAAAGCGACGGTTTTCCCAATATTTGATGAAATCGCTTAATCAAGGGGCATAACTCTCAACGCGCAAGAATTCCAAGTCATCTAAGTCACCAAAAGTAGGGTTGTGGTATATCAAAATGTAGCTGAGATCATTTCGAACGACATAAGTTGGTCCAAAAATTCCAAAAAAGCGACGGTTTTCCCAATATTTGATGAAATCGCTTAATCAAGGGGCATAACTCTCAACGCGTAAGAATTCCAAGTCATCTAAGTCACCAAAAGTAGGGTTGTGGTATATCAAAATGTAGCTGAGATCATTTCGAACGACATAAGTTGGTCCAAAAATTCCAAAAAAGCGACGGTTTTCCCAATATTTGATGAAATCGCTTAATCAAGGGGCATAACTCTTACCCACTAAAATTTTCAAAGTTGCAAAAATAGGGTTGTGACCCATCTAATTGCTCCTGGGACCATCACGAAGAACTTTTATCCATTTCCGAAGACCAAAAAAGTGCCGGTTTTCGCTAATTTGGGCGTAATCGCACTTATTAAAGCCCCGTAACCCTCAACGCGCAAGAATTCCAAGTCATCTAAGTCACCAAAAGTAGGGTTGTGGTATATCAAAATGTAGCTGAGATCATTTCGAACGACATAAGTTGGTCCAAAAATTCAAAAAAAGCGACGGTTTTCCCAATATTTGATGAAATCGCTTAATCAAGGGGCATAACTCTCAACGCGCAAGAATTCCAAGTCATCTAAGTCACCAAAAGTAGGGTTGTGGTATATCAAAATGTAGCTGAGATCATTTTGAACGACATAAGTTGGTCCAAAAATTCCAAAAAAGCGACGGTTTTCCCAATATTTGATGAAATCGCTTAATCAAGGGGCATAACTCTTACCCACTAAAATTTTCAAAGTTGCAAAAATAGGGTTGTGACCCATCTAATTGCTCCTGGGACCATCACGAAGAACTTTTATCCATTTCCGAAGACCAAAAAAGTGCCGGTTTTCGCTAATTTGGGCGTAATCGCACTTATTAAAGCCCCGTAACCCTCAACGCGCAAGAATTCCAAGTCATCTAAGTCACCAAAAGTAGGGTTGTGGTATATCAAAATGTAGCTGAGATCATTTCGAACGACATAAGTTGGTCCAAAAATTCCAAAAAAGCGACGGTTTTCCCAATATTTGATGAAATCGCTTAATCAAGGGGCATAACTCTCAACACGCAAGAATTCCAAGTCATCTAAGTCACCAAAAGTAGGGTTGTGGTATATCAAAATGTAGCTGAGATCATTTCGAACGACATAAGTTGGTCCAAAAATTCCAAAAAAGCGACGGTTTTCCCAATATTTGATGAAATCGCTTAATCAAGGGGCATAACTCTTACCCACTAAAATTTTCAAAGTTGCAAAAATAGGGTTGTGACCCATCTAATTGCTCCTGGGACCATCACGAAGAACTTTTATCCATTTCCGAAGACCAAAAAAGTGCCGGTTTTCGCTAATTTGGGCGTAATCGCACTTATTAAAGCCCCGTAACCCTCAACGCGCAAGAATTCCAAGTCATCTAAGTCACCAAAAGTAGGGTTGTGGTATATCAAAATGTAGCTGAGATCATTTCGAACGACATAAGTTGGTCCAAAAATTCCAAAAAAGCGACGGTTTTCCCAATATTTGATGAAATCGCTTAATCAAGGGGCATAACTCTCAACGCGCAAGAATTCCAAGTCATCTAAGTCACCAAAAGTAGGGTTGTGGTATATCAAAATGTAGCTGAGATCATTTCGAACGACATAAGTTGGTCCAAAAATTCCAAAAAAGCAACGGTTTTCCCAATATTTGATGAAATCGCTTAATCAAGGGGCATAACTCTTACCCACTAAAATTTTCAAAGTTGCAAAAATAGGGTTGTGACCCATCTAATTGCTCCTGGGACCATCACGAAGAACTTTTATCCATTTCCGAAGACCAAAAAAGTGCCGGTTTTCGCTAATTTGGGCGTAATCGCACTTATTAAAGCCCCGTAACCCTCAACGCGCAAGAATTCCAAGTCATCTAAGTCACCAAAAGTAGGGTTGTGGTATATCAAAATGTAGCTGAGATCATTTCGAACGACATAAGTTGGTCCAAAAATTCCATAAAAGCGACGGTTTTCCCAATATTTGATGATATCGCTTAATCAAGGGGCATAACCCTCAACGCGCAAGAATTCCAAGTCATCTAAGTCACCAAAAGTAGGGTTGTGGTATATCAAAATGTAGCTGAGATCATTTCGAACGACATAAGTTGGTCCAAAAATTCAAAAAAAGCGACGGTTTTCCCAATATTTGATGAAATCGCTTAATCAAGGGGCATAACTCTCAACGCGCAAGAATTCCAAGTCATCTAAGTCACCAAAAGTAGGGTTGTGGTATATCAAAATGTAGCTGAGATCATTTTGAACGACATAAGTTGGTCCAAAAATTCCAAAAAAGCGACGGTTTTCCCAATATTTGATGAAATCGCTTAATCAAGGGGCATAACTCTTACCCACTAAAATTTTCAAAGTTGCAAAAATAGGGTTGTGACCCATCTAATTGCTCCTGGGACCATCACGAAGAACTTTTATCCATTTCCGAAGACCAAAAAAGTGCCGGTTTTCGCTAATTTGGGCGTAATCGCACTTATTAAAGCCCCGTAACCCTCAACGCGCAAGAATTCCAAGTCATCTAAGTCACCAAAAGTAGGGTTGTGGTATATCAAAATGTAGCTGAGATCATTTCGAACGACATAAGTTGGTCCAAAAATTCCAAAAAAGCGACGGTTTTCCCAATATTTGATGAAATCGCTTAATCAAGGGGCATAACTCTCAACACGCAAGAATTCCAAGTCATCTAAGTCACCAAAAGTAGGGTTGTGGTATATCAAAATGTAGCTGAGATCATTTCGAACGACATAAGTTGGTCCAAAAATTCCAAAAAAGCGACGGTTTTCCCAATATTTGATGAAATCGCTTAATCAAGGGGCATAACTCTTACCCACTAAAATTTTCAAAGTTGCAAAAATAGGGTTGTGACCCATCTAATTGCTCCTGGGACCATCACGAAGAACTTTTATCCATTTCCGAAGACCAAAAAAGTGCCGGTTTTCGCTAATTTGGGCGTAATCGCACTTATTAAAGCCCCGTAACCCTCAACGCGCAAGAATTCCAAGTCATCTAAGTCACCAAAAGTAGGGTTGTGGTATATCAAAATGTAGCTGAGATCATTTCGAACGACATAAGTTGGTCCAAAAATTCCAAAAAAGCGACGGTTTTCCCAATATTTGATGAAATCGCTTAATCAAGGGGCATAACTCTCAACGCGCAAGAATTCCAAGTCATCTAAGTCACCAAAAGTAGGGTTGTGGTATATCAAAATGTAGCTGAGATCATTTCGAACGACATAAGTTGGTCCAAAAATTCCAAAAAAGCAACGGTTTTCCCAATATTTGATGAAATCGCTTAATCAAGGGGCATAACTCTTACCCACTAAAATTTTCAAAGTTGCAAAAATAGGGTTGTGACCCATCTAATTGCTCCTGGGACCATCACGAAGAACTTTTATCCATTTCCGAAGACCAAAAAAGTGCCGGTTTTCGCTAATTTGGGCGTAATCGCACTTATTAAAGCCCCGTAACCCTCAACGCGCAAGAATTCCAAGTCATCTAAGTCACCAAAAGTAGGGTTGTGGTATATCAAAATGTAGCTGAGATCATTTCGAACGACATAAGTTGGTCCAAAAATTCCAAAAAAGCGACGGTTTTCCCAATATTTGATGAAATCGCTTAATCAAGGGGCATAACTCTCAACGCGCAAGAATTCCAAGTCATCTAAGTCACCAAAAGTAGGGTTGTGGTATATCAAAATGTAGCTGAGATCATTTCGAACGACATAAGTTGGTCCAAAAATTCCAAAAAAGCGACGGTTTTCCCAATATTTGATGAAATCGCTTAATCAAGGGGCATAACTCTTACCCACTAAAATTTTCAAAGTTGCAAAAATAGGGTTGTGACCCATCTAATTGCTCCTGGGACCATCACGAAGAACTTTTATCCATTTCCGAAGACCAAAAAAGTGCCGGTTTTCGCTAATTTGGGCGTAATCGCACTTATTAAAGCCCCATAACCCTCAACGCGCAAGAATTCCAAGTCATCTAAGTCACCAAAAGTAGGGTTGTGGTATATCAAAATGTAGCTGAGATCATTTCGAACGACATAAGTTGGTCCAAAAATTCCAAAAAAGCGACGGTTTTCCCAATATTTGATGAAATCGCTTAATCAAGGGGCATAACTCTCAACGCGCAAGAATTCCAAGTCATCTAAGTCACCAAAAGTAGGGTTGTGGTATATCAAAATGTAGCTGAGATCATTTCGAACGACATAAGTTGGTCCAAAAATTCCAAAAAAGCGACGGTTTTCCCAATATTTGATGAAATCGCTTAATCAAGGGGCATAACTCTTACCCACTAAAATTTTCAAAGTTGCAAAAATAGGGTTGTGACCCATCTAATTGCTCCTGGGACCATCACGAAGAACTTTTATCCATTTCCGAAGACCAAAAAAGTGCCGGTTTTCGCTAATTTGGGCGTAATCGCACTTATTAAAGCCCCGTAACCCTCAACGCGCAAGAATTCCAAGTCATCTAAGTCACCAAAAGTAGGGTTGTGGTATATCAAAATGTAGCTGAGATCATTTCGAACGACATAAGTTGGTCCAAAAATTCCAAAAAAGCGACGGTTTTCCCAATATTTGATGAAATCGCTTAATCAAGGGGCATAACTCGTAACGCGCAAGAATTCCAAGTCATCTAAGTCACCAAAAGTAGGGTTGTGGTATATCAAAATGTAGCTGAGATCATTTCGAACGACATAAGTTGGTCCAAAAATTCCAAAAAAGCGACGGTTTTCCCAATATTTGATGAAATCGCTTAATCAAGGGGCATAACTCTTACCCACTAAAATTTTCAAAGTTGCAAAAATAGGGTTGTGACCCATCTAATTGCTCCTGGGACCATCACGAAGAACTTTTATCCATTTCCGAAGACCAAAAAAGTGCCGGTTTTCGCTAATTTGGGCGTAATCGCACTTATTAAAGCCCCGTAACCCTCAACGCGCAAGAATTCCAAGTCATCTAAGTCACCAAAAGTAGGGTTGTGGTATATCAAAATGTAGCTGAGATCATTTCGAACGACATAAGTTGGTCCAAAAATTCCATAAAAGCGACGGTTTTCCCAATATTTGATGAAATCGCTTAATCAAGGGGCATAACTCTCAACGCGCAAGAATTCCAAGTCATCTAAGTCACCAAAAGTAGGGTTGTGGTATATCAAAATGTAGCTGAGATCATTTCGAACGACATAAGTTGGTCCAAAAATTCCAAAAAAGCGACGGTTTTCCCAATATTCGATGAAATCGCTTAATCAAGGGGCATAACTCTTACCCACTAAAATTTTCAAAGTTGCAAAAATAGGGTTGTGACCCATCTAATTGCTCCTGGGACCATCACGAAGAACTTTTATCCATTTCCGAAGACCAAAAAAGTGCCGGTTTTCGCTAATTTGGGCGTAGTCGCACTTATTAAAGCCCCGTAACCCTCAACGCGCAAGAATTCCAAGTCATCTAAGTCACCAAAAGTAGGGTTGTGGTATATCAAAATGTAGCTGAGATCATTTCGAACGACATAAGTTGGTCCAAAAATTCCAAAAAAGCGACGGTTTTCCCAATATTTGATGAAATCGCTTAATCAAGGGGCATAACTCTCAACGCGCAAGAATTCCAAGTCATCTAAGTCACCAAAAGTAGGGTTGTGGTATATCAAAATGTAGCTGAGATCATTTCGAACGACATAAGTTGGTCCAAAAATTCCAAAAAAGCGACGGTTTTCCCAATATTTGATGAAATCGCTTAATCAAGGGGCATAACTCTTACCCACTAAAATTTTCAAAGTTGCAAAAATAGGGTTGTGACCCATCTAATTGCTCCTGGGACCATCACGAAGAACTTTTATCCATTTCCGAAGACCAAAAAAGTGCCGGTTTTCGCTAATTTGGGCGTAATCGCACTTATTAAAGCCCCGTAACCCTCAACGCGCAAGAATTCCAAGTCATCTAAGTCACCAAAAGTAGGGTTGTGGTATATCAAAATGTAGCTGAGATCATTTCGAACGACATAAGTTGGTCCAAAAATTCCAAAAAAGCGACGGTTTTCCCAATATTTGATGAAATCGCTTAATCAAGGGGCATAACTCTCAACGCGCAAGAATTCCAAGTCATCTAAGTCACCAAAAGTAGGGTTGTGGTATATCAAAATGTAGCTGAGATCATTTCGAACGACATAAGTTGGTCCAAAAATTCCAAAAAAGCGACGGTTTTCCCAATATTTGATGAAATCGCTTAATCAAGGGGCATAACTCTTACCCACTAAAATTTTCAAAGTTGCAAAAATAGGGTTGTGACCCATCTAATTGCTCCTGGGACCATCACGAAGAACTTTTATCCATTTCCGAAGACCAAAAAAGTGCCGGTTTTCGCTAATTTGGGCGTAATCGCACTTATTAAAGCCCCGTAACCCTCAACGCGCAAGAATTCCAAGTCATCTAAGTCACCAAAAGTAGGGTTGTGGTATATCAAAATGTAGCTGAGATCATTTCGAACGACATAAGTTGGTCCAAAAATTCCAAAAAAGCGACGGTTTTCCCAATATTTGATGAAATCGCTTAATCAAGGGGCATAACTCTCAACGCGCAAGAATTCCAAGTCATCTAAGTCACCAAAAGTAGGGTTGTGGTATATCAAAATGTAGCTGAGATCATTTCGAACGACATAAGTTGGTCCAAAAATTCCAAAAAAGCGACGGTTTTCCCAATATTTGATGAAATCGCTTAATCAAGGGGCATAACTCTTACCCACTAAAATTTTCAAAGTTGCAAAAATAGGGTTGTGACCCATCTAATTGCTCCTGGGACCATCACGAAGAACTTTTATCCATTTCCGAAGACCAAAAAAAAGCCGGTTTTCGCTAATTTGGGCGTAATCGCACTTATTAAAGCCCCGTAACCCTCAACGCGCAAGAATTCCAAGTCATCTAAGTCACCAAAAGTAGGGTTGTGGTATATCAAAATGTAGCTGAGATCATTTCGAACGACATAAGTTGGTCCAAAAATTCCAAAAAAGCGACGGTTTTCCCAATATTTGATGAAATCGCTTAATCAAGGGGCATAACTCTCAACGCGCAAGAATTCCAAGTCATCTAAGTCACCAAAAGTAGGGTTGTGGTATATCAAAATGTAGCTGAGATCATTTCGAACGACATAAGTTGGTCCAAAAATTCCAAAAAAGCGACGGTTTTCCCAATATTTGATGAAATCGCTTAATCAAGGGGCATAACTCTTACCCACTAAAATTTTCAAAGTTGCAAAAATAGGGTTGTGACCCATCTAATTGCTCCTGGGACCATCACGAAGAACTTTTATCCATTTCCGAAGACCAAAAAAGTGCCGGTTTTCGCTAATTTGGGCGTAATCGCACTTATTAAAGCCCCGTAACCCTCAACGCGCAAGAATTCCAAGTCATCTAAGTCACCAAAAGTAGGGTTGTGGTATATCAAAATGTAGCTGAGATCATTTCGAACGACATAAGTTGGTCCAAAAATTCCAAAAAAGTGACGGTTTTCCCAATATTTGATGAAATCGCTTAATCAAGGGGCATAACTCTCAACGCGCAAGAATTCCAAGTCATCTAAGTCACCAAAAGTAGGGTTGTGGTATATCAAAATGTAGCTGAGATCATTTCGAACGACATAAGTTGGTCCAAAAATTCCAAAAAAGCGACGGTTTTCCCAATATTTGATGAAATCGCTTAATCAAGGGGCATAACTCTTACCCACTAAAATTTTCAAAGTTGCAAAAATAGGGTTGTGACCCATCTAATTGCTCCTGGGACCATCACGAAGAACTTTTATCCATTTCCGAAGACCAAAAAAGTGCCGGTTTTCGCTAATTTGGGTGTAATCGCACTTATTAAAGCCCCGTAACCCTCAACGCGCAAGAATTCCAAGTCATCTAAGTCACCAAAAGTAGGGTTGTGGTATATCAAAATGTAGCTGAGATCATTTCGAACGACATAAGTTGGTCCAAAAATTCCAAAAAAGCGACGGTTTTCCCAATATTTGATGAAATCGCTTAATCAAGGGGCATAACTCTCAACGCGCAAGAATTCCAAGTCATCTAAGTCACCAAAAGTAGGGTTGTGGTATATCAAAATGTAGCTGAGATCATTTCGAACGACATAAGTTGGTCCAAAAATTCCAAAAAAGCGACGGTTTTCCCAATATTTGATGAAATCGCTTAATCAAGGGGCATAACTCTTACCCACTAAAATTTTCAAAGTTGCAAAAATAGGGTTGTGACCCATCTAATTGCTCCTGGGACCATCACGAAGAACTTTTATCCATTTCCGAAGACCAAAAAAGTGCCGGTTTTCGCTAATTTGGGCGTAATCGCACTTATTAAAGCCCCGTAACCCTCAACGCGCAAGAATTCCAAGTCATCTAAGTCACCAAAAGTAGGGTTGTGGTATATCAAAATGTAGCTGAGATCATTTCGAACGACATAAGTTGGTCCAAAAATTCAAAAAAAGCGACGGTTTTCCCAATATTTGATGAAATCGCTTAATCAAGGGGCATAACTCTCAACGCGCAAGAATTCCAAGTCATCTAAGTCACCAAAAGTAGGGTTGTGGTATATCAAAATGTAGCTGAGATCATTTCGAACGACATAAGTTGGTCCAAAAATTCCAAAAAAGCGACGGTTTTCCCAATATTTGATGAAATCGCTTAATCAAGGGGCATAACTCTTACCCACTAAAATTTTCAAAGTTGCAAAAATAGGGTTGTGACCCATCTAATTGCTCCTGGGACCATCACGAAGAACTTTTATCCATTTCCGAAGACCAAAAAAGTGCCGGTTTTCGCTAATTTGGGCGTAATCGCACTTATTAAAGCCCCATAACCCTCAACGCGCAAGAATTCCAAGTCATCTAAGTCACCAAAAGTAGGGTTGTGGTATATCAAAATGTAGCTGAGATCATTTCGAACGACATAAGTTGGTCCAAAAATTCCAAAAAAGCGACGGTTTTCCCAATATTTGATGAAATCGCTTAATCAAGGGGCATAACTCTCAACGCGCAAGAATTCCAAGTCATCTAAGTCACCAAAAGTAGGGTTGTGGTATATCAAAATGTAGCTGAGATCATTTCGAACGACATAAGTTGGTCCAAAAATTCCAAAAAAGCGACGGTTTTCCCAATATTTGATGAAATCGCTTAATCAAGGGGCATAACTCTTACCCACTAAAATTTTCAAAGTTGCAAAAATAGGGTTGTGACCCATCTAATTGCTCCTGGGACCATCACGAAGAACTTTTATCCATTTCCGAAGACCAAAAAAGTGCCGGTTTTCGCTAATTTGGGCGTAATCGCACTTATTAAAGCCCCGTAACCCTCAACGCGCAAGAATTCCAAGTCATCTAAGTCACCAAAAGTAGGGTTGTGGTATATCAAAATGTAGCTGAGATCATTTCGAACGACATAAGTTGGTCCAAAAATTCCAAAAAAGCGACGGTTTTCCCAATATTTGATGAAATCGCTTAATCAAGGGGCATAACTCTCAACGCGCAAGAATTCCAAGTCATCTAAGTCACCAAAAGTAGGGTTGTGGTATATCAAAATGTAGCTGAGATCATTTCGAACGACATAAGTTGGTCCAAAAATTCCAAAAAAGCGACGGTTTTCCCAATATTTGATGAAATCGCTTAATCAAGGGGCATAACTCTTACCCACTAAAATTTTCAAAGTTGCAAAAATAGGGTTGTGACCCATCTAATTGCTCCTGGGACCATCACGAAGAACTTTTATCCATTTCCGAAGACCAAAAAAGTGCCGGTTTTCGCTAATTTGGGCGTAATCGCACTTATTAAAGCCCCGTAACCCTCAACGCGCAAGAATTCCAAGTCATCTAAGTCACCAAAAGTAGGGTTGTGGTATATCAAAATGTAGCTGAGATCATTTCGAACGACATAAGTTGGTCCAAAAATTCCAAAAAAGCGACGGTTTTCCCAATATTTGATGAAATCGCTTAATCAAGGGGCATAACTCTTACCCACTAAAATTTTCAAAGTTGCAAAAATAGGGTTGTGACCCATCTAATTGCTCCCGGGACCATCACGAAGAACTTTTATCCATTTCCGAAGACCAAAAAAGTGCCGGTTTTCGCTAATTTGGGCGTAATCGCACTTATTAAAGCCCCGTAACCCTCAACGCGCAAGAATTCCAAGTCATCTAAGTCACCAAAAGTAGGGTTGTGGTATATCAATATGTAGCTGAGATCATTTCGAACGACATAAGTTGGTCCAAAAATTCCAAAAAAGCGACGGTTTTCCCAATATTTGATGAAATCGCTTAATCAAGGGGCATAACTCTCAACGCGCAAGAATTCCAAGTCATCTAAGTCACCAAAAGTAGGGTTGTGGTATATCAAAATGTAGCTGAGATCATTTCGAACGACATAAGTTGGTCCAAAAATTCCAAAAAAGCGACGGTTTTCCCAATATTTGATGAAATCGCTTAATCAAGGGGCATAACTCTTACCCACTAAAATTTTCAAAGTTGCAAAAATAGGGTTGTGACCCATCTAATTGCTCCTGGGACCATCACGAAGAACTTTTATCCATTTCCGAAGACCAAAAAAGTGCCGGTTTTCGCTAATTTGGGCGTAATCGCACTTATTAAAGCCCCGTAACCCTCAACGCGCAAGAATTCCAAGTCATCTAAGTCACCAAAAGTAGGGTTGTGGTATATCAAAATGTAGCTGAGATCATTTCGAACGACATAAGTTGGTCCAAAAATTCCAAAAAAGCGACGGTTTTCCCAATATTTGATGAAATCGCTTAATCAAGGGGCATAACTCTCAACGCGCAAGAATTCCAAGTCATCTAAGTCACCAAAAGTAGGGTTGTGGTATATCAAAATGTAGCTGAGATCATTTCGAACGACATAAGTTGGTCCAAAAATTCCAAAAAAGCGACGGTTTTCCCAATATTTGATGAAATCGCTTAATCAAGGGGCATAACTCTTACCCACTAAAATTTTCAAAGTTGCAAAAATAGGGTTGTGACCCATCTAATTGCTCCTGGGACCATCACGAAGAACTTTTATCCATTTCCGAAGACCAAAAAAGTGCCGGTTTTCGCTAATTTGGGCGTAATCGCACTTATTAAAGCCCCGTAACCCTCAACGCGCAAGAATTCCAAGTCATCTAAGTCACCAAAAGTAGGGTTGTGGTATATCAAAATGTAGCTGAGATCATTTCGAACGACATAAGTTGGTCCAAAAATTCCAAAAAAGCGACGGTTTTCCCAATATTTGATGAAATCGCTTAATCAAGGGGCATAACTCTCAACGCGCAAGAATTCCAAGTCATCTAAGTCACCAAAAGTAGGGTTGTGGTATATCAAAATGTAGCTGAGATCATTTCGAACGACATAAGTTGGTCCAAAAATTCCAAAAAAGCGACGGTTTTCCCAATATTTGATGAAATCGCTTAATCAAGGGGCATAACTCTTACCCACTAAAATTTTCAAAGTTGCAAAAATAGGGTTGTGACCCATCTAATTGCTCCTGGGACCATCACGAAGAACTTTTATCCATTTCCAAAGACCAAAAAAGTGCCGGTTTTCGCTAATTTGGGCGTAATCGCACTTATTAAAGCCCCGTAACCCTCAACGCGCAAGAATTCCAAGTCATCTAAGTCACCAAAAGTAGGGTTGTGGTATATCAAAATGTAGCTGAGATCATTTCGAACGACATAAGTTGGTCCAAAAATTCCAAAAAAGCGACGGTTTTCCCAATATTTGATGAAATCGCTTAATCAAGGGGCATAACTCTCAACGCGCAAGAATTCCAAGTCATCTAAGTCACCAAAAGTAGGGTTGTGGTATATCAAAATGTAGCTGAGATCATTTCGAACGACATAAGTTGGTCCAAAAATTCCAAAAAAGCGACGGTTTTCCCAATATTTGATGAAATCGCTTAATCAAGGGGCATAACTCTTACCCACTAAAATTTTCAAAGTTGCAAAAATAGGGTTGTGACCCATCTAATTGCTCCTGGGACCATCACGAAGAACTTTTATCCATTTCCGAAGACCAAAAAAGTGCCGGTTTTCGCTAATTTGGGCGTAATCGCACTTATTAAAGCCCCGTAACCCTCAACGCGCAAGAATTCCAAGTCATCTAAGTCACCAAAAGTAGGGTTGTGGTATATCAAAATGTAGCTGAGATCATTTCGAACGACATAAGTTGGTCCAAAAATTCAAAAAAAGCGACGGTTTTCCCAATATTTGATGAAATCGCTTAATCAAGGGGCATAACTCTCAAAGCGCAAGAATTCCAAGTCATCTAAGTCACCAAAAGTAGGGTTGTGGTATATCAAAATGTAGCTGAGATCATTTCGAACGACATAAGTTGGTCCAAAAATTCCAAAAAAGCGACGGTTTTCCCAATATTTGATGAAATCGCTTAATCAAG
Source organism: Steromphala cineraria (assembly GCA_916613615.1). Lineage (NCBI taxonomy): Eukaryota > Metazoa > Mollusca > Gastropoda > Trochida > Trochidae > Steromphala > Steromphala cineraria. The sequence continues at coordinate 28,533,359 of OU744726.1, read as the reverse complement.
GGGCATAACTCTTACCCACTAAAATTTTCAAAGTTTCAAAAATAGGGTTGTGACCCATCTAATTGCTCCTGGGACCATCACGAAGAACTTTTATCCATTTCCGAAGACCAAAAAAGTGCCGGTTTTCGCTAATTTGGGCGTAATCGCACTTATTAAAGCCCCGTAACCCTCAACGCGCAAGAATTCCAAGTCATCTAAGTCACCAAAAGTAGGGTTGTGGTATATCAAAATGTAGCTGAGATCATTTCGAACGACATAAGTTGGTCCAAAAATTCCAAAAAAGCGACGGTTTTCCCAATATTTGATGAAATCGCTTAATCAAGGGGCATAACTCTTACCCACTAAAATTTTCAAAGTTGCAAAAATAGGGTTGTGACCCATCTAATTGCTCCTGGGACCATCACGAAGAACTTTTATCCATTTCCGAAGACCAAAAAAGTGCCGGTTTTCGCTAATTTGGGCGTAATCGCACTTATTAAAGCCCCGTAACCCTCAACGCGCAAGAATTCCAAGTCATCTAAGTCACCAAAAGTAGGGTTGTTATAGCGGCAGTCCGCTAGGTTCGATTGTCCATGGTATTAATGCAACTAGTAATTGCTCAAGTTCGTTTCAAGTCCACTTTCCATCGCATGCACAACACAGTGATAAGTCAGTGAGTGACAGTTCATCCTTTTATTCCTAGTTCTCATCGTAATATTCATCGTTCACAATTATGGTTATGGTAGTTTTGATACTGAAGTTGTCGTAATATCATCGTAAAAATCACAATCACACATCCAATGTTCAGAAATACATCTTATCAACTCCGTAAACACCATGGTCCTACCATGTGCTTCATCGCATCCATATTGGTACCAGAGAAGAGAAATAACTCTGCGTTTTTTATGTTATTTGCATACCGCTAAAACATTAAGGCTATAAATTCTAAAGCGATAAATGATTACCGTTACACTCCCCCTCAAAATTAGAAAATACTAATTTTACATAAGGAAAGCTAAAATCTTTGACTAGAACATCATTCTCACCAGCACCAACTACCATCCACCATCATCATCGTCGTCGCAAATATATTTCAATCGCAAATCAACTTTCTCGCAATTAACACTAATAAACGATTTAACACTTTCTCACAAATTACTTGTTAACAAAGTAAACTACTTCCAAAATTATTAACTCCAAATAAACAGACTTTCGTCTTTACACAAACAAGTCAAAACGCAGATAAAATAGAACTTAATGAATAAATCTTATCACACTTCAAAATATGTCAACATGACTTCAAGTCAAACAATTCAAACTGATTTTGTCCATATTACACAAAGTTCACTCAAATAATATCAAGTCATCAGTTCAAAGTTCAAGTCATTCTTCATGTTCAAGGAGAAGTACTAGCTTCTGGACAGGCCGTTCCAGAAAGCTCGTGGAAGATTTTCGTCTTCCCTTAGAGTCAAGTCCTTGATCTCCGATCTGAAGTTTTACCTTCCGAACATGTCCATCCCGACTCGGAAAAGTTTCAACAACTCTACCGAGCTGCCACAGGTTTCTAGGTACATTGTCATTCTTGATAATCATAATGTCACCAACACGCACATCTCTGGAATGTCGTGTCCATCTCTGTCGTGGCTGCATGTTTTGAAGAAACTCCTTCTTCCACCTAGACCAAAACTCATTAGCGTAGTACTGCACTCTACGCCACTGCTTACATGCATACAGGTCAGCTTTCTGAAAATGTCCAGGAGGCGGCAGTAAAATCTGAGTCTTCATAGTCAGCAAGTGATTTGCCGTCAGGGGTTCCAACGACGTTGGATCATTTAGAGTCTCTGTTGATAGTGGACGACTATTCACGATCGCTGTTGCCTCCAACATTAAGGTTCTCAGAGATTCATCGTTCAACTGAGTGCTAGCTTGCTCCATCAGAGAATTAAGCACTGAGCGCACAGATCGTATTTGCCTTTCCCAAACACCACCCATGTGGCTGGCGCCAGGAACATTCATGTTAAAGTTCACTACGTCACAATTAGATTTCAAGAGGTAGTCTCTTAACACATCAGCCTCTAAACAGTCCTTCAGTTCATTCATCGCGCCAACAAAGTTTGTGCCTCTATCACATCGCAATTCTCGCACAGGTCCCCTAATTGCCTGGAACCGCCTCAGAGCGTTAATGAATGAATCTGTCGAAAGTGACGAGGCAACTTCTACATGAATAGCACGGCAGGCTAAACAGGTAAACAACACACCATAGCGTTTTTGAGTCTTCCTCCCTTCTTTCACCAAGAAGGGTCCGAAACAGTCTACACCACAATATGTGAATGGCGGAGACTCATTCACTCGTTCGGACGGTAGGTCTGCCATCCTTTGCTGCTGCACCTGACTTCTAAGTTTCCTACACTTCACACATTTGTATATGTATGATGAAACTGCAGAGCTACAGCCTACAATCCAAAAACCACTTGATCTGAGTTCATTTATAGTCATTCCTCGACCTTGGTGACAGGTTTTCTCATGAAAATGACGAATAACTAGTTTGCTCCCATGTTGACCCTTCGGTAGTATCACTGGATGTTTCTCATTACACGTGACAGAGGACTGCCTGATTCTACCCCCTACACGTAACACACCGCAGTTATCCAAGAATGGGTCGAGGCGAGAGAGTGAGCTTGTCTTCTTCAATTCTCTGGATGAGTGTGGATCGTCTTTCAGAGACTGCAACAGCTTGATCTCCTCTCCATAGACTTTCTGTTGAGACAATTTCACAATCTCATTTTCGGCTTCCAACATGTCGTTAACAGTCACAAAAGTGCATGGTCCAACAGTTTCATCAGTTTCACAAATGTCACCACGTTTCACTTTGACATCTCGTCTCAACTTTCGCTTCAGTTTCAGGCACATAGCAACAACACGTTTCAACCTGAACCAATCCGAGAAGCGTGAGAATCGGTCAACGATATCTGGTTCAGTTGATTCTGTTGCCATCGTCTTCATCACTGTGCCTTTAACACATTTCACCTCAGGGTCATCTGCGCTCAACTTCACACTGTCTGAATCTGTGTGCTGTTCAGGTAATTCCTTGTTCCACAGGAAGAGTGGTCCCTTCAGCCAATCTGATTTGTATATCAAGTTGTGAGGTGTGAGACCTCGAGAAGCGTCATCTGCTGGGTTCTTCTCAGTCTCGATATATCTCCACTGCGTTGGGTCAGTCTTCTCTCGGATCTGTGATACTCGATTAGCTACAAAGACGTGGAATCGCTTTGAGTCGTTGTTTATGTAGCCAATAACTACTTTGCTATCTGTCCAGTACACATGCTTCACATCTTCATATTCAAGTTCTCTGGATAACAAAGTACTAATTCTGACTGACACAAGCGCAGCAGTGAGTTCCAAGCGAGGTATGGTAACCTGTTTTAGTGGAGCGACTCTCGATTTTCCCATCAGTAATGAAACATGTATTTTCCCATCACTGTCAATCAGTCTAATGTAAGAACACTGACCGTATCCCAGATTGCTAGCGTCCGAGAAATGGTGAAACTCCACTCTTTCCACCTTTCCAAAGTCCTGTGGTTTGAAGCATCGGTCTACCCTGACGCTTGTCAACTCCAAAATTTCAGTTCGCCACTTCTCCCACTGGGGTCGTAGGGTATCTGGAACAGGGTCATCCCAGTCAGCATTATCTCGGCACATCGTTTGCAGAATAGACTTTCCAACCATGATCACTGGAGCTATAAACCCTAGAGGATCGTACACAGAACTGACTGTTGACAACACGCCTCTGCGTGTCAAAGGAGAGTCCTGTAGAGTCACTCTGATTGACAGAGTGTCTGTTTCCACACACCATAGTATTCCCAAAGGCTTCTCAACAAGGTCCATTCCTTTGAGCAGTTCTGTCTCCTTAGAGTTGGCACAATCTGCTGGACGGAGAGAGTTCATGACTTCTTTTGCGTTCGACACAAATTTGTGTAGCCTGATGCCACCCTTCGCACAAAGTTCTTGGCTCGCACTGACGAGTTCGACCGCTTCCTTCACTGTTTGCACTGACTTCAACCCATCGTCCACATAGAAGTGATTTCTCAAGAATTCAGCAGCCTCGTGTCCAACTTCTTCTTCGTAGTCATCAGCGCACTGTCGCAGGCAATAGTTGGAACATCCAGGCGAAGAGGTAGCTCCGAATAAGTGTACATTCATCCGATACTCAATTGGCTCTGAGCTAAAGTCACCCTTATCGAACCAAAGGAAACGAAGATAGTCTCTTTGATTCTCGTCAACTCGAAACTGGAAAAACATCTGTTCAACATCGCACATCACTGCTATCCGTTCTTGACGGAATCTGTGCAGAACCCCAATCAGTGTGTTAGTCATATCTGGACCCTGCAAGAGGTGGTCGTTAAGGGATTCACCACGAAAGCGTGCACTGCAGTCAAACACAACTCTTATTTTGTTGGGTTTCTGAGGATGGTACACCCCGTGGTGTGGAATGTACCAAACCGTTCTCTCACCGTCATCTATCTCAGGGGCTGGTTCAGCATATCCGTTCTGGATAAGCTTGTCCATGAACGTGACATAGTCTGCATGGAATTTAGCATCTCTTCTAAAACGTCTGGTCAGCTGCTCCAAACGTCGAGTAGCTTGAACCTTGTTGTTTGGCAACTTCGGTTGTGGGTGTCGAAAGGGCAGGGGCATTTCATAATGCTTGTCTGTGCCTTGACGGATACTGGTTTTCGCAATTTTCATGAACTTCGCATCATCATAGGACATCACCTTATCACTCTTCTCATTCTCAATGAAGTCTTGTTCAAGCAACTTGACAACTTGTGATGGTGCAATAAATGTCTCCTTCACCGAAGTCTGCAAGGATATCACCACTTCATTAGGAGGCTCAGATTTCTTCATCACATCGCAGCTGGGAGACAACTCTTCAGGTACCCTATACGTGAGTATACGGTGACTTGTTCCAATAGGATCTTCATCCACAACGTCTGGATCCATAACACCCACCACACTCCATCCAAGATCTGTTCGTACTGCATATGGTCCATCTGCGTCTGAAGGTATGACGTCCCTGGGTGTGAGGGCTTTGGTACAGTTGTACCCAATCAGCAAGCCTACTTCACAGTCTTGTAAGTCCAACAACTCATTTGACATACTTGCAAGGTGTGTCCACTGTGTCACATTCTCAGGTGTAGGAATATGATTACGATTAACCGGCATTATTCCTCTGGTGTAGGACATAGGTAGGGGTATCTTCAGGTTAGAGTTGTATCCTCTCACGGTAAGATTCTTTATCTTCTGACATTCAATCGTCTCATCCTCTGCATGCATCGTAGATAACATCAGCTGTACCTTCGGTCCATTGACTCCAAGTCTTTCACATGTGTTCTTCAGAATAAAGGTTGTATCAGACTGGGTGTCCAGTAATGCATAGGTCAGTATTTCAGAATCCGGATTGTCGTCATGTGACAACCACACTGGCACAATCATTGCACACTTGTTATTCTGAGCAGTGTCATTCATGAAACTTACAGCAACCTTTCCGTTCACAGATTTCATCTTGGTTTGAGAATTTGAAACGTGGCGATCTTGCTTCGTCTCAGGTTTGTTGTCCACACGGTCAAAATGAAACACTGTTGGGTGTTTTCGAGAACATACTTGACAAGTCATTCTATCCTCACAGTCCTTTGAAAGGTGACCCCATCTTAAACACCCGAAACAGATTCCACGACTAACTGCAAATAGCTTCTTATCTGCAATAGATTTCTTGAGGAAAATATCACAATGTTCAAGTTCATGATCTTTGTTGCACAGGTAACATCGTTTCTTCTTGACTTCGGTTGACATGGAAATAGCAGGTCTTCTATTTCCATGTGCAGTCTGTGTGTCTTTAACCCTATCCCTGTGTGTGAAGGAATCCTTGACCTTGTCCTGTTTCATGACGAGAATACCTGTAACCGGTTCACACGCAACATCAGCTTCGTCAGTTACGAACTTCACAAACTCTGCAAATGGAGGATACACCTTCCTTGATCTGAACATCACGACAGTGCGACTCCATCGGTAAATCAAGTTATCAGGAAGTTTAGACACTAACATCCGGTTCTCTTTCTCAAAGTCCAGTGCTTTCAAACTTGGAATAGTTCTCGCCGCAATCAAACATTGCTTCAGAAAATCAGCATACTTTCTGAGAGCTGTCCCATTTTTCCCATTTATTTTCGGCCATCCATCTAATTTGTCCCTGAATGCATCACCTAAGACAACTTGATTTCCATATCTATCTTCCAAAAGCTGTTTTGCTTCATCATAAGCTTCAGGTGTCCTCATAAGAAAATATCCTTCAAGATCATCACGCACACTTCCACCTACATATTTCTTCAAATAATAGAGTTTTTCTTGTGGCTGGATTTCACGAGTTTCTATGAGAGTTTCAAAAGCAGTTTTCCATGAAGGAAAATACAGTGGATTTCCATAGAAAATACCAGGCTCAGGAACTGGCAATCTACTCAAACTAAACTTCTCTGCAAATGTTTTTGTCATATTAGCAATCTCACCTGCTGCAGCCATAACACAGTCTACATTTGAAATTTCAGATTTTCTAGGAACAAACTCTGGTGTCAACTTGGGTGTAAATTCATCTGCACCTATGTTCAGCTTACTTGAAGTAAATGGATGTCTAATAAAAGTACTTGTTTTCTGCGTCTGTGTTTCGCCTGTAGAAATAGGTGTGATAGGAATTCCTGGGGTTTGATGAACATCTACAGAAGGCACATTATCAACTATTTTGTCCTGCTTGGAATTCTCTGTATCAACATTTGGCAATGTCTGAAGGTATTTCTTAACAAATTCAGTTTTATTTTCTTCTTCAAAATTCACATTTTTGTCAACTATCCTTTCATCCACAGCAGGAGGGAATTTATTTGGGCTAACTCCATACAGAAATGTTTCACTCATTTCAAATTGTTCAAATACCTGTGATTTTGCATTTTCAATATCTAACTTCTTCTTTAAATCAAGTTTCAAAAGTTCACTTCGAGTTTTCTCTTCCCTTTCAACATATTCTAATTGCACACGTAACTCCGCTGCCTTCGCTTGAGCTGCCATACGCGAGTCACGTGACCTCACCGAATGTCCAGACAAACCACTGATCACTGAACCTCTATCGCTCATTATGAATCGTAAAATGTCCTAATATTTACAAGCTGCATTCAGAGTAGGTGTTTACTATAGCGGCAGTCCGCTAGGTTCGATTGTCCATGGTATTAATGCAACTAGTAATTGCTCAAGTTCGTTTCAAGTCCACTTTCCATCGCATGCACAACACAGTGATAAGTCAGTGAGTGACAGTTCATCCTTTTATTCCTAGTTCTCATCGTAATATTCATCGTTCACAATTATGGTTATGGTAGTTTTGATACTGAAGTTGTCGTAATATCATCGTAAAAATCACAATCACACATCCAATGTTCAGAAATACATCTTATCAACTCCGTAAACACCATGGTCCTACCATGTGCTTCATCGCATCCATATTGGTACCAGAGAAGAGAAATAACTCTGCGTTTTTTATGTTATTTGCATACCGCTAAAACATTAAGGCTATAAATTCTAAAGCGATAAATGATTACCGTTACAGTTGTGGTATATCAAAATGTAGCTGAGATCATTTCGAACGACATAAGTTGGTCCAAAAATTCCAAAAAAGCGACGGTTTTCCCAATATTTGATGAAATCGCTTAATCAAGGGGCATAACTCTCAAAGCGCAAGAATTCCAAGTCATCTAAGTCACCAAAAGTAGGGTTGTGGTATATCAAAATGTAGCTGAGATCATTTCGAACGACATAAGTTGGTCCAAAAATTCCAAAAAAGCGACGGTTTTCCCAATATTTGATGAAATCGCTTAATCAAGGGGCATAACTCTTACCCACTAAAATTTTCAAAGTTTCAAAAATAGGGTTGTGACCCATCTAATTGCTCCTGGGACCATCACGAAGAACTTTTATCCATTTCTGAAGACCAAAAAAGTGCCGGTTTTCGCTAATTTGGGCGTAATCGCACTTATTAAAGCCCCGTAACCCTCAACGCGCAAGAATTCCAAGTCATCTAAGTCACCAAAAGTAGGGTTGTGGTATATCAAAATGTAGCTGAGATCATTTCGAACGACATAAGTTGGTCCAAAAATTCCAAAAAAGCGACGGTTTTCCCAATATTTGATGAAATCGCTTAATCAAGGGGCATAACTCTCAACGCGCAAGAATTCCAAGTCATCTAAGTCACCAAAAGTAGGGTTGTGGTATATCAAAATGTAGCTGAGATCATTTCGAAAGACATAAGTTGGTCCAAAAATTCCAAAAAAGCGACGGTTTTCCCAATATTTGATGAAATCGCTTAATCAAGGGGCATAACTCTTACCCACTAAAATTTTCAAAGTTGCAAAAATAGGGTTGTGACCCATCTAATTGCTCCTGGGACCATCACGAAGAACTTTTATCCATTTCCGAAGACCAAAAAAGTGCCGGTTTTCGCTAATTTGGGCGTAATCGCACTTATTAAAGCCCCGTAACCCTCAACGCGCAAGAATTCCAAGTCATCTAAGTCACCAAAAGTAGGGTTGTGGTATATCAAAATGTAGCTGAGATCATTTCGAACGACATAAGTTGGTCCAAAAATTCCAAAAAAGCGACGGTTTTCCCAATATTTGATGAAATCGCTTAATCAAGGGGCATAACTCTCAACGCGCAAGAATTCCAAGTCATCTAAGTCACCAAAAGTAGGGTTGTGGTATATCAAAATGTAGCTGAGATCATTTCGAACGACATAAGTTGGTCCAAAAATTCCAAAAAAGCGACGGTTTTCCCAATATTTGATGAAATCGCTTAATCAAGGGGCATAACTCTTACCCACTAAAATTTTCAAAGTTGCAAAAATAGGGTTGTGACCCATCTAATTGCTCCTGGGACCATCACGAAGAACTTTTATCCATTTCCGAAGACCAAAAAAGTGCCGGTTTTTGCTAATTTGGGCGTAATCGCACTTATTTAAGCCCCGTAACCCTCAACGCGCAAGAATTCCAAGTCATCTAAGTCACCAAAAGTAGGGTTGTGGTATATCAAAATGTAGCTGAGATCATTTCGAACGACATAAGTTGGTCCAAAAATTCCAAAAAAGCGACGGTTTTCCCAATATTTGATGAAATCGCTTAATCAAGGGGCATAACTCTCAACGCGCAAGAATTCCAAGTCATCTAAGTCACCAAAAGTAGGGTTGTGGTATATCAAAATGTAGCTGAGATCATTTCGAACGACATAAGTTGGTCCAAAAATTCCAAAAAAGCGACGGTTTTCCCAATATTTGATGAAATCGCTTAATCAAGGGGCATAACTCTTACCCACTAAAATTTTCAAAGTTTCAAAAATAGGGTTGTGACCCATCTAATTGCTCCTGGGACCATCACGAAGAACTTTTATCCATTTCCGAAGACCAAAAAAGTGCCGGTTTTCGCTAATTTGGGCGTAATCGCACTTATTAAAGCCCCGTAACCCTCAACGCGCAAGAATTCCAAGTCATCTAAGTCACCAAAAGTAGGGTTGTGGTATATCAAAATGTAGCTGAGATCATTTCGAACGACATAAGTTGGTCCAAAAATTCCAAAAAAGCGACGGTTTTCCCAATATTTGATGAAATCGCTTAATCAAGGGGCATAACTCTCAACGCGCAAGAATTCCAAGTCATCTAAGTCACCAAAAGTAGGGTTGTGGTATATCAAAATGTAGCTGAGATCATTTCGAAAGACATAAGTTGGTCCAAAAATTCCAAAAAAGCGACGGTTTTCCCAATATTTGATGAAATCGCTTAATCAAGGGGCATAACTCTTACCCACTAAAATTTTCAAAGTTGCAAAAATAGGGTTGTGACCCATCTAATTGCTCCTGGGACCATCACGAAGAACTTTTATCCATTTCCGAAGACCAAAAAAGTGCCGGTTTTCGCTAATTTGGGCGTAATCGCACTTATTAAAGCCCCGTAACCCTCAACGCGCAAGAATTCCAAGTCATCTAAGTCACCAAAAGTAGGGTTGTGGTATATCAAAATGTAGCTGAGATCATTTCGAACGACATAAGTTGGTCCAAAAATTCCAAAAAAGCGACGGTTTTCCCAATATTTGATGAAATCGCTTAATCAAGGGGCATAACTCTCAACGCGCAAGAATTCCAAGTCATCTAAGTCACCAAAAGTAGGGTTGTGGTATATCAAAATGTAGCTGAGATCATTTCGAACGACATAAGTTGGTCCAAAAATTCCAAAAAAGCGACGGTTTTCCCAATATTTGATGAAATCGCTTAATCAAGGGGCATAACTCTTACCCACTAAAATTTTCAAAGTTGCAAAAATAGGGTTGTGACCCATCTAATTGCTCCTGGGACAATCACGAAGAACTTTTATCCATTTCCGAAGACCAAAAAAGTGCCGGTTTTCGCTAATTTGGGCGTAATCGCACTTATTAAAGCCCCGTAACCCTCAACGCGCAAGAATTCCAAGTCATCTAAGTCACCAAAAGTAGGGTTGTGGTATATCAAAATGTAGCTGAGATCATTTCGAACGACATAAGTTGGTCCAAAAATTCCAAAAAAGCGACGGTTTTCCCAATATTTGATGAAATCGCACTTATTAAAGCCTCGTAACCCTCAACGCGCAAGAATTCCAAGTCATCTAAGTCACCAAAAGTAGGGTTGTGGTATATCAAAATGTAGCTGAGATCATTTCGAACGACATAAGTTGGTCCAAAAATTCCCAAAAAGCGACGGTTTTCCCAATATTTGATGAAATCGCTTAATCAAGGGGCATAACTCTCAACGCGCAAGAATTCCAAGTCATCTAAGTCACCAAAAGTAGGGTTGTGGTATATCAAAATGTAGCTGAGATCATTTCGAACGACATAAGTTGGTCCAAAAATTCCAAAAAAGCGACGGTTTTCCCAATATTTGATGAAATCGCTTAATCAAGGGGCATAACTCTTACCCACTAAAATTTTCAAAGTTGCAAAAATAGGGTTGTGACCCATCTAATTGCTCCTGGGACCATCACGAAGAACTTTTATCCATTTCCGAAGACCAAAAAAGTGCCGGTTTTCGCTAATTTGGGCGTAATCGCACTTATTAAAGCCCCGTAACCCTCAACGCGCAAGAATTCCAAGTCATCTAAGTCACCAAAAGTAGGGTTGTGGTATATCAAAATGTAGCTGAGATCATTTCGAACGACATAAGTTGGTCCAAAAATTCCCAAAAAGCGACGGTTTTCCCAATATTTGATGAAATCGCTTAATCAAGGGGCATAACTCTTACCCACTAAAATTTTCAAAGTTGCAAAAATAGGGTTGTGACCCATCTAATTGCTCCTGGGACCATCACGAAGAACTTTTATCCATTTCCGAAGACCAAAAAAGTGCCGGTTTTCGCTAATTTGGGCGTAATCGCACTTATTAAAGCCCCGTAACCCTCAACGCGCAAGAATTCCAAGTCATCTAAGTCACCAAAAGTAGGGTTGTGGTATATCAAAATGTAGCTGAGATCATTTCGAACGACATAAGTTGGTCCAAAAATTCCAAAAAAGCGACGGTTTTCCCAATATTTGATGAAATCGCTTAATCAAGGGGCATAACTCTCAACGCGCAAGAATTCCAAGTCATCTAAGTCACCAAAAGTAGGGTTGTGGTATATCAAAATGTAGCTGAGATCATTTCGAACGACATAAGTTGGTCCAAAAATTCCAAAAATGCGACGGTTTTCCCAATATTTGATGAAATCGCTTAATCAAGGGGCATAACTCTTACCCACTAAAATTTTCAAAGTTGCAAAAATAGGGTTGTGACCCATCTAATTGCTCCTGGGACCATCACGAAGAACTTTTATCCATTTCCGAAGACCAAAAAAGTGCCGGTTTTCGCTAATTTGGGCGTAATCGCACTTATTAAAGCCCCGTAACCCTCAACGCGCAAGAATTCCAAGTCATCTAAGTCACCAAAAGTAGGGTTGTGGTATATCAAAATGTAGCTGAGATCATTTCGAACGACATAAGTTGGTCCAAAAATTCCAAAAAAGCGAAGGTTTTCCCAATATTTGATGAAATCGCTTAATCAAGGGGCATAACTCTCAACGCGCAAGAATTCCAAGTCATCTAAGTCACCAAAAGTAGGGTTGTGGTATATCAAAATGTAGCTGAGATCATTTCGAACGACATAAGTTGGTCCAAAAATTCCAAAAAAGCGACGGTTTTCCCAATATTTGATGAAATCGCTTAATCAAGGGGCATAACTCTTACCCACTAAAATTTTCAAAGTTGCAAAAATAGGGTTGTGACCCATCTAATTGCTCCTGGGACCATCACGAAGAACTTTTATCCATTTCCGAAGACCAAAAAAGTGCCGGTTTTCGCTAATTTGGGCGTAATCGCACTTATTAAAGCCCCGTAACCCTCAACGCGCAAGAATTCCAAGTCATCTAAGTCACCAAAAGTAGGGTTGTGGTATATCAAAATGTAGCTGAGATCATTTCGAACGACATAAGTTGGTCCAAAAATTCCAAAAAAGCGACGGTTTTCCCAATATTTGATGAAATCGCTTAATCAAGGGGCATAACTCTCAACGCGCAAGAATTCCAAGTCATCTAAGTCACCAAAAGTAGGGTTGTGGTATATCAAAATGTAGCTGAGATCATTTCGAACGACATAAGTTGGTCCAAAAATTCCAAAAAAGCGACGGTTTTCCCAATATTTGATGAAATCGCTTAATCAAGGGGCATAACTCTTACCCACTAAAATTTTCAAAGTTGCAAAAATAGGGTTGTGACCCATCTAATTGCTCCTGGGACCATCACGAAGAACTTTTATCCATTTCCGAAGACCAAAAAAGTGCCGGTTTTCGCTAATTTGGGCGTAATCGCACTTATTAAAGCCCCGTAACCCTCAACGCGCAAGAATTCCAAGTCATCTAAGTCACCAAAAGTAGGGTTGTGGTATATCAAAATGTAGCTGAGATCATTTCGAACGACATAAGTTGGTCCAAAAATTCCAAAAAAGCGACGGTTTTCCCAATATTTGATGAAATCGCTTAATCAAGGGGCATAACTCTCAACGCGCAAGAATTCCAAGTCATCTAAGTCACCAAAAGTAGGGTTGTGGTATATCAAAATGTAGCTGAGATCATTTCGAACGACATAAGTTGGTCCAAAAATTCCAAAAAAGCGACGGTTTTCCCAATATTTGATGAAATCGCTTAATCAAGGGGCATAACTCTTACCCACTAAAATTTTCAAAGTTGCAAAAATAGGGTTGTGACCCATCTAATTGCTCCTGGGACCATCACGAAGAACTTTTATCCATTTCCGAAGACCAAAAAAGTGCCGGTTTTCGCTAATTTGGGCGTAATCGCACTTATTAAAGCCCCGTAACCCTCAACGCGCAAGAATTCCAAGTCATCTAAGTCACCAAAAGTAGGGTTGTGGTATATCAAAATGTAGCTGAGATCATTTCGAACGACATAAGTTGGTCCAAAAATTCCAAAAAAGCAACGGTTTTCCCAATATTTGATGAAATCGCTTAATCAAGGGGCATAACTCTCAACGCGCAAGAATTCCAAGTCATCTAAGTCACCAAAAGTAGGGTTGTGGTATATCAAAATGTAGCTGAGATCATTTCGAACGACATAAGTTGGTCCAAAAATTCCAAAAAAGCGACGGTTTTCCCAATATTTGATGAAATCGCTTAATCAAGGGGCATAACTCTTACCCACTAAAATTTTCAAAGTTGCAAAAATAGGGTTGTGACCCATCTAATTGCTCCTGGGACCATCACGAAGAACTTTTATCCATTTCCGAAGACCAAAAAAGTGCCGGTTTTCGCTAATTTGGGCGTAATCGCACTTATTAAAGCCCCGTAACCCTCAACGCGCAAGAATTCCAAGTCATCTAAGTCACCAAAAGTAGGGTTGTGGTATATCAAAATGTAGCTGAGATCATTTCAAACGACATAAGTTGGTCCAAAAATTCCAAAAAAGCGACGGTTTTCCCAATATTTGATGAAATCGCTTAATCAAGGGGCATAACTCTCAACGCGCAAGAATTCCAAGTCATCTAAGTCACCAAAAGTAGGGTTGTGGTATATCAAAATGTAGCTGAGATCATTTCGAACGACATAAGTTGGTCCAAAAATTCCAAAAAAGCGACGGTTTTCCCAATATTTGATGAAATCGCTTAATCAAGGGGCATAACTCTCAACGCGCAAGAATTCCAAGTCATCTAAGTCACCAAAAGTAGGGTTGTGGTATATCAAAATGTAGCTGAGATCATTTCGAACGACATAAGTTGGTCCAAAAATTCCAAAAAAGCGACGGTTTTCCCAATATTTGATGAAATCGCTTAATCAAGGGGCATAACTCTTACCCACTAAAATTTTCAAAGTTGCAAAAATAGGGTTGTGACCCATCTAATTGCTCCTGGGACCATCACGAAGAACTTTTATCCATTTCCGAAGACCAAAAAAGTGCCGGTTTTCGCTAATTTGGGCGTAATCGCACTTATTAAAGCCCCGTAACCCTCAACGCGCAAGAATTCCAAGTCATCTAAGTCACCAAAAGTAGGGTTGTGGTATATCAAAATGTAGCTGAGATCATTTCGAACGACATAAGTTGGTCCAAAAATTCCAAAAAAGCGACGGTTTTCCCAATATTTGATGAAATCGCTTAATCAAGGGGCATAACTCTCAACGCGCAAGAATTCCAAGTCATCTAAGTCACCAAAAGTAGGGTTGTGGTATATCAAAATGTAGCTGAGATCATTTCGAACGACATAAGTTGGTCCAAAAATTCCAAAAAAGCGACGGTTTTCCCAATATTTGATGAAATCGCTTAATCAAGGGGCATAACTCTTACCCACTAAAATTTTCAAAGTTGCAAAAATAGGGTTATGACCCATCTAATTGCTCCTGGGACCATCACGAAGAACTTTTATCCATTTCCGAAGACCAAAAAAGTGCCGGTTTTCGCTAATTTGGGCGTAATCGCACTTATTAAAGCCCCGTAACCCTCAACGCGCAAGAATTCCAAGTCATCTAAGTCACCAAAAGTAGGGTTGTGGTATATCAAAATGTAGCTGAGATCATTTCGAACGACATAAGTTGGTCCAAAAATTCCAAAAAAGCGACGGTTTTCCCAATATTTGATGAAATCGCTTAATCAAGGGGCATAACTCTCAACGCGCAAGAATTCCAAGTCATCTAAGTCACCAAAAGTAGGGTTGTGGTATATCAAAATGTAGCTGAGATCATTTCGAACGACATAAGTTGGTCCAAAAATTCCAAAAAAGCGACGGTTTTCCCAATATTTGATGAAATCGCTTAATCAAGGGGCATAACTCTTACCCACTAAAATTTTCAAAGTTGCAAAAATAGGGTTGTGACCCATCTAATTGCTCCTGGGACCATCACGAAGAACTTTTATCCATTTCCGAAGACCAAAAAAGTGCCGGTTTTCGCTAATTTGGGCGTAATCGCACTTATTAAAGCCCCGTAACCCTCAACGCGCAAGAATTCCAAGTCATCTAAGTCACCAAAAGTAGGGTTGTGGTATATCAAAATGTAGCTGAGATCATTTCGAACGACATAAGTTGGTCCAAAAATTCCAAAAAAGCGACGGTTTTCCCAATATTTGATGAAATCGCTTAATCAAGGGGCATAACTCTCAACGCGCAAGAATTCCAAGTCATCTAAGTCACCAAAAGTAGGGTTGTGGTATATCAAAATGTAGCTGAGATCATTTCGAACGACATAAGTTGGTCCAAAAATTCCAAAAAAGCGACGGTTTTCCCAATATTTGATGAAATCGCTTAATCAAGGGGCATAACTCTTACCCACTAAAATTTTCAAAGTTGCAAAAATAGGGTTGTGACCCATCTAATTGCTCCTGGGACCATCACGAAGAACTTTTATCCATTTCCGAAGACCAAAAAAGTGCCGGTTTTCGCTAATTTGGGCGTAATCGCACTTATTAAAGCCCCGTAACCCTCAACGCGCAAGAATTCCAAGTCATCTAAGTCACCAAAAGTAGGGTTGTGGTATATCAAAATGTAGCTGAGATCATTTCGAACGACATAAGTTGGTCCAAAAATTCCAAAAAAGCGACGGTTTTCCCAATATTTGATGAAATCGCTTAATCAAGGGGCATAACTCTCAACGCGCAAGAATTCCAAGTCATCTAAGTCACCAAAAGTAGGGTTGTGGTATATCAAAATGTAGCTGAGATCATTTCGAACGACATAAGTTGGTCCAAAAATTCCAAAAAAGCGACGGTTTTCCCAATATTTGATGAAATCGCTTAATCAAGGGGCATAACTCTTACCCACTAAAATTTTCAAAGTTGCAAAAATAGGGTTGTGACCCATCTAATTGCTCCTGGGACCATCACGAAGAACTTTTATCCATTTCCGAAGACCAAAAAAGTGCCGGTTTTCGCTAATTTGGGCGTAATCGCACTTATTAAAGCCCCGTAACCCTCAACGCGCAAGAATTCCAAGTCATCTAAGTCACCAAAAGTAGGGTTGTGGTATATCAAAATGTAGCTGAGATCATTTCGAACGACATAAGTTGGTCCAAAAATTCCAAAAAAGCGACGGTTTTCCCAATATTTGATGAAATCGCTTAATCAAGGGGCATAACTCTCAACGCGCAAGAATTCCAAGTCATCTAAGTCACCAAAAGTAGGGTTGTGGTATATCAAAATGTAGCTGAGATCATTTCGAACGACATACGTTGGTCCAAAAATTCCAAAAAAGCGACGGTTTTCCCAATATTTGATGAAATCGCTTAATCAAGGGGCATAACTCTTACCCACTAAAATTTTCAAATTTGCAAAAATAGGGTTGTGACCCATCTAATTGCTCCTGGGACCATCACGAAGAACTTTTATCCATTTCCGAAGACCAAAAAAGTGCCGGTTTTCGCTAATTTGGGCGTAATCGCACTTATTAAAGCCCCGTAACCCTCAACGCGCAAGAATTCCAAGTCATCTAAGTCACCAAAAGTAGGGTTGTGGTATATCAAAATGTAGCTGAGATCATTTCGAACGACATAAGTTGGTCCAAAAATTCCAAAAAAGCGACGGTTTTCCCAATATTTGATGAAATCGCTTAATCAAGGGGCATAACTCTCAACGCGCAAGAATTCCAAGTCATCTAAGTCACCAAAAGTAGGGTTGTGGTATATCAAAATGTAGCTGAGATCATTTCGAACGACATAAGTTGGTCCAAAAATTCCAAAAAAGCGACGGTTTTCCCAATATTTGATGAAATCGCTTAATCAAGGGGCATAACTCTTACCCACTAAAATTTTCAAAGTTGCAAAAATAGGGTTGTGACCCATCTAATTGCTCCTGGGACCATCACGAAGAACTTTTATCCATTTCCGAAGACCAAAAAAGTGCCGGTTTTCGCTAATTTGGGCGTAATCGCACTTATTAAAGCCCCGTAACCCTCAACGCGCAAGAATTCCAAGTCATCTAAGTCACCAAAAGTAGGGTTGTGGTATATCAAAATGTAGCTGAGATCATTTCGAACGACATAAGTTGGTCCAAAAATTCCAAAAAAGCGACGGTTTTCCCAATATTTGATGAAATCGCTTAATCAAGGGGCATAACTCTCAACGCGCAAGAATTCCAAGTCATCTAAGTCACCAAAAGTAGGGTTGTGGTATATCAAAATGTGGCTGAGATCATTTCGAACGACATAAGTTGGTCCAAAAATTCCAAAAAAGCGACGGTTTTCCCAATATTTGATGAAATCGCTTAATCAAGGGGCATAACTCTTACCCACTAAAATTTTCAAAGTTGCAAAAATAGGGTTGTGACCCATCTAATTGCTCCTGGGACCATCACGAAGAACTTTTATCCATTTCCGAAGACCAAAAAAGTGCCGGTTTTCGCTAATTTGCGCGTAATCGCACTTATTAAAGCCCCGTAACCCTCAACGCGCAAGAATTCCAAGTCATCTAAGTCACCAAAAGTAGGGTTGTGGTATATCAAAATGTAGCTGAGATCATTTCGAACGACATAAGTTGGTCCAAAAATTCCAAAAAAGCGACGGTTTTCCCAATATTTGATGAAATCGCTTAATCAAGGGGCATAACTCTTACCCACTAAAATTTTCAAAGTTGCAAAAATAGGGTTGTGACCCATCTAATTGCTCCTGGGACCATCACGAAGAACTTTTATCCATTTCCGAAGACCAAAAAAGTGCCGGTTTTCGCTAATTTGGGCGTAATCGCACTTATTAAAGCCCCGTAACCCTCAACGCGCAAGAATTCCAAGTCATCTAAGTCACCAAAAGTAGGGTTGTGGTATATCAAAATGTAGCTGAGATCATTTCGAACGACATAAGTTGGTCCAAAAATTCCAAAAAAGCGACGGTTTTCCCAATATTTGATGAAATCGCTTAATCAAGGGGCATAACTCTCAACGCGCAAGAATTCCAAGTCATCTAAGTCACCAAAAGTAGGGTTGTGGTATATCAAAATGTAGCTGAGATCATTTCGAACGACATAAGTTGGTCCAAAAATTCCAAAAAAGCGACGGTTTTACCAATATTTGATGAAATCGCTTAATCAAGGGGCATAACTCTTACCCACTAAAATTTTCAAAGTTGCAAAAATAGGGTTGTGACCCATCTAATTGCTCCTGGGACCATCACGAAGAACTTTTATCCATTTCCGAAGACCAAAAAAGTGCCGGTTTTCGCTAATTTGGGCGTAATCGCACTTATTAAAGCCCCGTAACTCTCAACGCGCAAGAATTCCAAGTCATCTAAGTCACCAAAAGTAGGGTTGTGATATATCAAAATGTAGCTGAGATCATTTCGAACGACATAAGTTGGTCCAAAAATTCCAAAAAAGCGACGGTTTTCCCAATATTTGATGAAATCGCTTAATCAAGGGGCATAACTCTCAACGCGCAAGAAATCCAAGTCATCTAAGTCACCAAAAGTAGGGTTGTGGTATATCAAAATGTAGCTGAGATCATTTCGAACGACATAAGTTGGTCCAAAAATTCCAAAAAAGCGACGGTTTTCCCAATATTTGATGAAATCGCTTAATCAAGGGGCATAACTCTTACCCACTTAAATTTTCAAAGTTGCAAAAATAGGGTTGTGACCCATCTAATTGCTCCTGGGACCATCACGAAGAACTTTTATCCATTTCCGAAGACCAAAAAAGTGCCGGTTTTCGCTAATTTGGGCGTAATCGCACTTATTAAAGCCCCGTAACCCTCAACGCGCAAGAATTCCAAGTCATCTAAGTCACCAAAAGTAGGGTTGTGGTATATCAAAATGTAGCTGAGATCATTTCGAACAACAAAAGTTGGTGACTTAGATGACTTGGAATTCTTGCGCGTTGAGGGTTACGGGGCTTTAATAAGTGCGATTACGCCCAAATTAGCGAAAACCGGCACTTTTTTGGTCTTCGGAAATGGATAAAAGTTCTTCGTGATGGTCCCAGGAGCAATTAGATGGGTCACAACCCTATTTTTGCAACTTTGAAAATTTTAGTGGGTAAGAGTTATGCCCCTTGATTAAGCGATTTCATCAAATATTGGGAAAACCGTCGCTTTTTTGGAATTTTTGGACCAACTTATGTCGTTCGAAATGATCTCAGCTACATTTTGATATACCACAACCCTACTTTTGGTGACTTAGATGACTTGGAATTCTTGCGCGTTGAGGGTTACGGGGCTTTAATAAGTGCGATTACGCCCAAATTAGCGAAAACCGGCACTTTTTTGGTCTTCGGAAATGGATAAAAGTTCTTCGTGATGGTCCCAGGAGCAATTAGATGGGTCACAACCCTATTTTTGCAACTTTGAAAATTTTAGTGGGTAAGAGTTATGCCCCTTGATTAAGCGATTTCATCAAATATTGGTAAAACCGTCGCTTTTTTGGAATTTTTGGACCAACTTATGTCGTTCGAAATGATCTCAGCTACATTTTGATATACCACAACCCTACTTTTGGTGACTTAGATGACTTGGAATTCTTGCGCGTTGAGAGTTATGCCCCTTGATTAAGCGATTTCATCAAATATTGGGAAAACCGTCGCTTTTTTGGAATTTTTGGACCAACTTATGTCGTTCGAAATGATCTCAGCTACATTTTGATATACCACAACCCTACTTTTGGTGACTTAGATGACTTGGAATTCTTGCGCGTTGAGGGTTACGGGGCTTTAATAAGTGCGATTACGCCCAAATTAGCGAAAACCGGCACTTTTTTGGTCTTCGGAAATGGATAAAAGTTCTTCGTGATGGTCCCAGGAGCAATTAGATGGGTCACAACCCTATTTTTGCAACTTTGAAAATTTTAGTGGGTAAGAGTTATGCCCCTTGATTAAGCGATTTCATCAAATATTGGGAAAACCGTCGCTTTTTTGGAATTTTTGGACCAACTTATGTCGTTCGAAATGATCTCAGCTACATTTTGATATACCACAACCCTACTTTTGGTGACTTAGATGACTTGGAATTCTTGCGCGTTGAGGGTTACGGGGCTTTAATAAGTGCGATTACGCGCAAATTAGCGAAAACCGGCACTTTTTTGGTCTTCGGAAATGGATAAAAGTTCTTCGTGATGGTCCCAGGAGCAATTAGATGGGTCACAACCCTATTTTTGCAACTTTGAAAATTTTAGTGGGTAAGAGTTATGCCCCTTGATTAAGCGATTTCATCAAATATTGGGAAAACCGTCGCTTTTTTGGAATTTTTGGACCAACTTATGTCGTTCGAAATGATCTCAGCTACATTTTGATATACCACAACCCTACTTTTGGTGACTTAGATGACTTGGAATTCTTGCGCGTTGAGAGTTATGCCCCTTGATTAAGCGATTTCATCAAATATTGGGAAAACCGTCGCTTTTTTGGAATTTTTGGACCAACTTATGTCGTTCGAAATGATCTCAGCTACATTTTGATATACCACAACCCTACTTTTGGTGACTTAGATGACTTGGAATTCTTGCGCGTTGAGGGTTACGGGGCTTTAATAAGTGCGATTACGCCCAAATTAGCGAAAACCGGCACTTTTTTGGTCTTCGGAAATGGATAAAAGTTCTTCGTGATGGTCCCAGGAGCAATTAGATGGGTCACAACCCTATTTTTGCAACTTTGAAAATTTTAGTGGGTAAGAGTTATGCCCCTTGATTAAGCGATTTCATCAAATATTGGGAAAACCGTCGCTTTTTTGGAATTTTTGGACCAACTTATGTCGTTCGAAATGATCTCAGCTACATTTTGATATACCACAACCCTACTTTTGGTGACTTAGATGACTTGGAATTCTTGCGCGTTGAGAGTTATGCCCCTTGATTAAGCGATTTCATCAAATATTGGGAAAACCGTCGCTTTTTTGGAATTTTTGGACCAACTTATGTCGTTCGAAATGATCTCAGCTACATTTTGATATACCACAACCCTACTTTTGGTGACTTAGATGACTTGGAATTCTTGCGCGTTGAGGGTTACGGGGCTTTAATAAGTGCGATTACGCCCAAATTAGCGAAAACCGGCACTTTTTTGGTCTTCGGAAATGGATAAAAGTTCTTCGTGATGGTCCCAGGAGCAATTAGATGGGTCACAACCCTATTTTTGCAAATTTGAAAATTTTAGTGGGTAAGAGTTATGCCCCTTGATTAAGCGATTTCATCAAATATTGGGAAAACCGTCGCTTTTTTGGAATTTTTGGACCAACGTATGTCGTTCGAAATGATCTCAGCTACATTTTGATATACCACAACCCTACTTTTGGTGACTTAGATGACTTGGAATTCTTGCGCGTTGAGAGTTATGCCCCTTGATTAAGCGATTTCATCAAATATTGGGAAAACCGTCGCTTTTTTGGAATTTTTGGACCAACTTATGTCGTTCGAAATGATCTCAGCTACATTTTGATATACCACAACCCTACTTTTGGTGACTTAGATGACTTGGAATTCTTGCGCGTTGAGGGTTACGGGGCTTTAATAAGTGCGATTACGCCCAAATTAGCGAAAACCGGCACTTTTTTGGTCTTCGGAAATGGATAAAAGTTCTTCGTGATGGTCCCAGGAGCAATTAGATGGGTCACAACCCTATTTTTGCAACTTTGAAAATTTTAGTGGGTAAGAGTTATGCCCCTTGATTAAGCGATTTCATCAAATATTGGGAAAACCGTCGCTTTTTTGGAATTTTTGGACCAACTTATGTCGTTCGAAATGATCTCAGCTACATTTTGATATACCACAACCCTACTTTTGGTGACTTAGATGACTTGGAATTCTTGCGCGTTGAGAGTTATGCCCCTTGATTAAGCGATTTCATCAAATATTGGGAAAACCGTCGCTTTTTTGGAATTTTTGGACCAACTTATGTCGTTCGAAATGATCTCAGCTACATTTTGATATACCACAACCCTACTTTTGGTGACTTAGATGACTTGGAATTCTTGCGCGTTGAGGGTTACGGGGCTTTAATAAGTGCGATTACGCCCAAATTAGCGAAAACCGGCACTTTTTTGGTCTTCGGAAATGGATAAAAGTTCTTCGTGATGGTCCCAGGAGCAATTAGATGGGTCACAACCCTATTTTTGCAACTTTGAAAATTTTAGTGGGTAAGAGTTATGCCCCTTGATTAAGCGATTTCATCAAATATTGGGAAAACCGTCGCTTTTTTGGAATTTTTGGACCAACTTATGTCGTTCGAAATGATCTCAGCTACATTTTGATATACCACAACCCTACTTTTGGTGACTTAGATGACTTGGAATTCTTGCGCGTTGAGAGTTATGCCCCTTGATTAAGCGATTTCATCAAATATTGGGAAAACCGTCGCTTTTTTGGAATTTTTGGACCAACTTATGTCGTTCGAAATGATCTCAGCTACATTTTGATATACCACAACCCTACTTTTGGTGACTTAGATGACTTGGAATTCTTGCGCGTTGAGGGTTACGGGGCTTTAATAAGTGCGATTACGCCCAAATTAGCGAAAACCGGCACTTTTTTGGTCTTCGGAAATGGATAAAAGTTCTTCGTGACGGTCCCAGGAGCAATTAGATGGGTCACAACCCTATTTTTGCAACTTTGAAAATTTTAGTGGGTAAGAGTTATGCCCCTTGATTAAGCGATTTCATCAAATATTGGGAAAACCGTCGCTTTTTTGGAATTTTTGGACCAACTTATGTCGTTCGAAATGATCTCAGCTACATTTTGATATACCACAACCCTACTTTTGGTGACTTAGATGACTTGGAATTCTTGCGCGTTGAGAGTTATGCCCCTTGATTAAGCGATTTCATCAAATATTGGGAAAACCGTCGCTTTTTTGGAATTTTTGGACCAACTTATGTCGTTCGAAATGATCTCAGCTACATTTTGATATACCACAACCCTACTTTTGGTGACTTAGATGACTTGGAATTCTTGCGCGTTGAGGGTTACGGGGCTTTAATAAGTGCGATTACGCCCAAATTAGCGAAAACCGGCACTTTTTTGGTCTTCGGAAATGGATAAAAGTTCTTCGTGATGGTCCCAGGAGCAATTAGATGGGTCACAACCCTATTTTTGCAACTTTGAAAATTTTAGTGGGTAAGAGTTATGCCCCTTGATTAAGCGATTTCATCAAATATTGGGAAAACCGTCGCTTTTTTGGAATTTTTGGACCAACTTATGTCGTTCGAAATGATCTCAGCTACATTTTGATATACCACAACCCTACTTTTGGTGACTTAGATGACTTGGAATTCTTGCGCGTTGAGAGTTATGCCCCTTGATTAAGCGATTTCATCAAATATTGGGAAAACCGTCACTTTTTTGGAATTTTTGGACCAACTTATGTCGTTCGAAATGATCTCAGCTACATTTTGATATACCACAACCCTACTTTTGGTGACTTAGATGACTTGGAATTCTTGCGCGTTGAGAGTTATGCCGCTTGATTAAGCGATTTCATCAAATATTGGGAAAACCGTCGCTTTTTTGGAATTTTTGGACCAACTTATGTCGTTTGAAATGATCTCAGCTACATTTTGATATACCACAACCCTACTTTTGGTGACTTAGATGACTTGGAATTCTTGCGCGTTGAGGGTTACGGGGCTTTAATAAGTGCGATTACGCCCAAATTAGCGAAAACCGGCACTTTTTTGGTCTTCGGAAATGGATAAAAGTTCTTCGTGATGGTCCCAGGAGCAATTAGATGGGTCACAACCCTATTTTTGCAACTTTGAAAATTTTAGTGGGTAAGAGTTAAGCCCCTTGATTAAGCGATTTCATCAAATATTGGGAAAACCGTCGCTTTTTTGGAATTTTTGGACCAACTTATGTCGTTCGAAATGATCTCAGCTACATTTTGATATACCACAACCCTACTTTTGGTGACTTAGATGACTTGGAATTCTTGCGCGTTGAGAGTTATGCCCCTTGATTAAGCGATTTCATCAAATATTGGGAAAACCGTTGCTTTTTTGGAATTTTTGGACCAACTTATGTCGTTCGAAATGATCTCAGCTACATTTTGATATACCACAACCCTACTTTTGGTGACTTAGATGACTTGGAATTCTTGCGCGTTGAGGGTTACGGGGCTTTAATAAGTGCGATTACGCCCAAATTAGCGAAAACCGGCACTTTTTTGGTCTTCGGAAATGGATAAAAGTTCTTCGTGATGGTCCCAGGAGCAATTAGATGGGTCACAACCCTATTTTTGCAACTTTGAAAATTTTAGTGGGTAAGAGTTATGCCCCTTGATTAAGCGATTTCATCAAATATTGGGAAAACCGTTGCTTTTTTGGAATTTTTGGACCAACTTATGTCGTTCGAAATGATCTCAGCTACATTTTGATATACCACAACCCTACTTTTGGTGACTTAGATGACTTGGAATTCTTGCGCGTTGAGAGTTATGCCCCTTGATTAAGCGATTTCATCAAATATTGGGAAAACCGTCGCTTTTTTGGAATTTTTGGACCAACTTATGTCGTTCGAAATGATCTCAGCTACATTTTGATATACCACAACCCTACTTTTGGTGACTTAGATGACTTGGAATTCTTGCGCGTTGAGGGTTACGGGGCTTTAATAAGTGCGATTACGCCCAAATTAGCGAAAACCGGCACTTTTTTGGTCTTCGGAAATGGATAAAAGTTCTTCGTGATGGTCCCAGGAGCAATTAGATGGGTCACAACCCTATTTTTGCAACTTTGAAAATTTTAGTGGGTAAGAGTTATGCCCCTTGATTAAGCGATTTCATCAAATATTGGGAAAACCGTCGCTTTTTTGGAATTTTTGGACCAACTTATGTCGTTCGAAATGATCTCAGCTACATTTTGATATACCACAACCCTACTTTTGGTGACTTAGATGACTTGGAATTCTTGCGCGTTGAGAGTTATGCCCCTTGATTAAGCGATTTCATCAAATATTGGGAAAACCGTCGCTTTTTTGGAATTTTTGGACCAACTTATGTCGTTCGAAATGATCTCAGCTACATTTTGATATACCACAACCCTACTTTTGGTGACTTAGATGACTTGGAATTCTTGCGCGTTGAGGGTTACGGGGCTTTAATAAGTGCGATTACGCCCAAATTAGCGAAAACGGGCACTTTTTTGGTCTTCGGAAATGGATAAAAGTTCTTCGTGATGGTCCCAGGAGCAATTAGATGGGTCACAACCCTATTTTTGCAACTTTGAAAATTTTAGTGGGTAAGAGTTATGCCCCTTGATTAAGCGATTTCATCAAATATTGGGAAAACCGTCGCTTTTTTGGAATTTTTGGACCAACTTATGTCGTTCGAAATGATCTCAGCTACATTTTGATATACCACAACCCTACTTTTGGTGACTTAGATGACTTGGAATTCTTGCGCGTTGAGAGTTATGCCCCTTGATTAAGCGATTTCATCAAATATTGGGAAAACCTTCGCTTTTTTGGAATTTTTGGACCAACTTATGTCGTTCGAAATGATCTCAGCTACATTTTGATATACCACAACCCTACTTTTGGTGACTTAGATGACTTGGAATTCTTGCGCGTTGAGGGTTACGGGGCTTTAATAAGTGCGATTACGCCCAAATTAGCGAAAACCGGCACTTTTTTGGTCTTCGGAAATGGATAAAAGTTCTTCGTGATGGTCCCAGGAGCAATTAGATGGGTCACAACCCTATTTTTGCAACTTTGAAAATTTTAGTGGGTAAGAGTTATGCCCCTTGATTAAGCGATTTCATCAAATATTGGGAAAACCGTCGCATTTTTGGAATTTTTGGACCAACTTATGTCGTTCGAAATGATCTCAGCTACATTTTGATATACCACAACCCTACTTTTGGTGACTTAGATGACTTGGAATTCTTGCGCGTTGAGAGTTATGCCCCTTGATTAAGCGATTTCATCAAATATTGGGAAAACCGTCGCTTTTTTGGAATTTTTGGACCAACTTATGTCGTTCGAAATGATCTCAGCTACATTTTGATATACCACAACCCTACTTTTGGTGACTTAGATGACTTGGAATTCTTGCGCGTTGAGGGTTACGGGGCTTTAATAAGTGCGATTACGCCCAAATTAGCGAAAACCGGCACTTTTTTGGTCTTCGGAAATGGATAAAAGTTCTTCGTGATGGTCCCAGGAGCAATTAGATGGGTCACAACCCTATTTTTGCAACTTTGAAAATTTTAGTGGGTAAGAGTTATGCCCCTTGATTAAGCGATTTCATCAAATATTGGGAAAACCGTCGCTTTTTGGGAATTTTTGGACCAACTTATGTCGTTCGAAATGATCTCAGCTACATTTTGATATACCACAACCCTACTTTTGGTGACTTAGATGACTTGGAATTCTTGCGCGTTGAGGGTTACGGGGCTTTAATAAGTGCGATTACGCCCAAATTAGCGAAAACCGGCACTTTTTTGGTCTTCGGAAATGGATAAAAGTTCTTCGTGATGGTCCCAGGAGCAATTAGATGGGTCACAACCCTATTTTTGCAACTTTGAAAATTTTAGTGGGTAAGAGTTATGCCCCTTGATTAAGCGATTTCATCAAATATTGGGAAAACCGTCGCTTTTTTGGAATTTTTGGACCAACTTATGTCGTTCGAAATGATCTCAGCTACATTTTGATATACCACAACCCTACTTTTGGTGACTTAGATGACTTGGAATTCTTGCGCGTTGAGAGTTATGCCCCTTGATTAAGCGATTTCATCAAATATTGGGAAAACCGTCGCTTTTTGGGAATTTTTGGACCAACTTATGTCGTTCGAAATGATCTCAGCTACATTTTGATATACCACAACCCTACTTTTGGTGACTTAGATGACTTGGAATTCTTGCGCGTTGAGGGTTACGCCCCTTGATTAAGCGATTTCATCAAATATTGGGAAAACCGTCGCTTTTTTGGAATTTTTGGACCAACTTATGTCGTTCGAAATGATCTCAGCTACATTTTGATATACCACAACCCTACTTTTGGTGACTTAGATGACTTGGAATTCTTGCGCGTTGAGGGTTACGGGGCTTTAATAAGTGCGATTACGCCCAAATTAGCGAAAACCGGCACTTTTTTGGTCTTCGGAAATGGATAAAAGTTCTTCGTGATTGTCCCAGGAGCAATTAGATGGGTCACAACCCTATTTTTGCAACTTTGAAAATTTTAGTGGGTAAGAGTTATGCCCCTTGATTAAGCGATTTCATCAAATATTGGGAAAACCGTCGCTTTTTTGGAATTTTTGGACCAACTTATGTCGTTCGAAATGATCTCAGCTACATTTTGATATACCACAACCCTACTTTTGGTGACTTAGATGACTTGGAATTCTTGCGCGTTGAGAGTTATGCCCCTTGATTAAGCGATTTCATCAAATATTGGGAAAACCGTCGCTTTTTTGGAATTTTTGGACCAACTTATGTCGTTCGAAATGATCTCAGCTACATTTTGATATACCACAACCCTACTTTTGGTGACTTAGATGACTTGGAATTCTTGCGCGTTGAGGGTTACGGGGCTTTAATAAGTGCGATTACGCCCAAATTAGCGAAAACCGGCACTTTTTTGGTCTTCGGAAATGGATAAAAGTTCTTCGTGATGGTCCCAGGAGCAATTAGATGGGTCACAACCCTATTTTTGCAACTTTGAAAATTTTAGTGGGTAAGAGTTATGCCCCTTGATTAAGCGATTTCATCAAATATTGGGAAAACCGTCGCTTTTTTGGAATTTTTGGACCAACTTATGTCTTTCGAAATGATCTCAGCTACATTTTGATATACCACAACCCTACTTTTGGTGACTTAGATGACTTGGAATTCTTGCGCGTTGAGAGTTATGCCCCTTGATTAAGCGATTTCATCAAATATTGGGAAAACCGTCGCTTTTTTGGAATTTTTGGACCAACTTATGTCGTTCGAAATGATCTCAGCTACATTTTGATATACCACAACCCTACTTTTGGTGACTTAGATGACTTGGAATTCTTGCGCGTTGAGGGTTACGGGGCTTTAATAAGTGCGATTACGCCCAAATTAGCGAAAACCGGCACTTTTTTGGTCTTCGGAAATGGATAAAAGTTCTTCGTGATGGTCCCAGGAGCAATTAGATGGGTCACAACCCTATTTTTGAAACTTTGAAAATTTTAGTGGGTAAGAGTTATGCCCCTTGATTAAGCGATTTCATCAAATATTGGGAAAACCGTCGCTTTTTTGGAATTTTTGGACCAACTTATGTCGTTCGAAATGATCTCAGCTACATTTTGATATACCACAACCCTACTTTTGGTGACTTAGATGACTTGGAATTCTTGCGCGTTGAGAGTTATGCCCCTTGATTAAGCGATTTCATCAAATATTGGGAAAACCGTCGCTTTTTTGGAATTTTTGGACCAACTTATGTCGTTCGAAATGATCTCAGCTACATTTTGATATACCACAACCCTACTTTTGGTGACTTAGATGACTTGGAATTCTTGCGCGTTGAGGGTTACGGGGCTTTAATAAGTGCGATTACGCCCAAATTAGCAAAAACCGGCACTTTTTTGGTCTTCGGAAATGGATAAAAGTTCTTCGTGATGGTCCCAGGAGCAATTAGATGGGTCACAACCCTATTTTTGCAACTTTGAAAATTTTAGTGGGTAAGAGTTATGCCCCTTGATTAAGCGATTTCATCAAATATTGGGAAAACCGTCGCTTTTTTGGAATTTTTGGACCAACTTATGTCGTTCGAAATGATCTCAGCTACATTTTGATATACCACAACCCTACTTTTGGTGACTTAGATGACTTGGAATTCTTGCGCGTTGAGAGTTATGCCCCTTGATTAAGCGATTTCATCAAATATTGGGAAAACCGTCGCTTTTTTGGAATTTTTGGACCAACTTATGTCGTTCGAAATGATCTCAGCTACATTTTGATATACCACAACCCTACTTTTGGTGACTTAGATGACTTGGAATTCTTGCGCGTTGAGGGTTACGGGGCTTTAATAAGTGCGATTACGCCCAAATTAGCGAAAACCGGCACTTTTTTGGTCTTCGGAAATGGATAAAAGTTCTTCGTGATGGTCCCAGGAGCAATTAGATGGGTCACAACCCTATTTTTGCAACTTTGAAAATTTTAGTGGGTAAGAGTTATGCCCCTTGATTAAGCGATTTCATCAAATATTGGGAAAACCGTCGCTTTTTTGGAATTTTTGGACCAACTTATGTCTTTCGAAATGATCTCAGCTACATTTTGATATACCACAACCCTACTTTTGGTGACTTAGATGACTTGGAATTCTTGCGCGTTGAGAGTTATGCCCCTTGATTAAGCGATTTCATCAAATATTGGGAAAACCGTCGCTTTTTTGGAATTTTTGGACCAACTTATGTCGTTCGAAATGATCTCAGCTACATTTTGATATACCACAACCCTACTTTTGGTGACTTAGATGACTTGGAATTCTTGCGCGTTGAGGGTTACGGGGCTTTAATAAGTGCGATTACGCCCAAATTAGCGAAAACCGGCACTTTTTTGGTCTTCATAAATGGATAAAAGTTCTTCGTGATGGTCCCAGGAGCAATTAGATGGGTCACAACCCTATTTTTGAAACTTTGAAAATTTTAGTGGGTAAGAGTTATGCCCCTTGATTAAGCGATTTCATCAAATATTGGGAAAACCGTCGCTTTTTTGGAATTTTTGGACCAACTTATGTCGTTCGAAATGATCTCAGCTACATTTTGATATACCACAACCCTACTTTTGGTGACTTAGATGACTTGGAATTCTTGCGCTTTGAGAGTTATGCCCCTTGATTAAGCGATTTCATCAAATATTGGGAAAACCGTCGCTTTTTTGGAATTTTTGGACCAACTTATGTCGTTCGAAATGATCTCAGCTACATTTTGATATACCACAACCCTACTTTTGGTGACTTAGATGACTTGGAATTCTTGCGCGTTGAGGGTTACGGGGCTTTAATAAGTGCGATTACGCCCAAATTAGCGAAAACCGGCACTTTTTTGGTCTTCGGAAATGGATAAAAGTTCTTCGTGATGGTCCCAGGAGCAATTAGATGGGTCACAACCCTATTTTTGCAACTTTGAAAATTTTAGTGGGTAAGAGTTATGCCCCTTGATTAAGCGATTTCATCAAATATTGGGAAAACCGTCGCTTTTTTGGAATTTTTGGACCAACTTATGTCGTTCGAAATGATCTCAGCTACATTTTGATATACCACAACCCTACTTTTGGTGACTTAGATGACTTGGAATTCTTGCGCGTTGAGGGTTACGGGGCTTTAATAAGTGCGATTACGCCCAAATTAGCGAAAACCGGCACTTTTTTGGTCTTCGGAAATGGATAAAAGTTCTTCGTGATGGTCCCAGGAGCAATTAGATGGGTCACAACCCTATTTTTGAAACTTTGAAAATTTTAGTGGGTAAGAGTTATGCCCCTTGATTAAGCGATTTCATCAAATATTGGGAAAACCGTCGCTTTTTTGGAATTTTTGGACCAACTTATGTCGTTCGAAATGATCTCAGCTACATTTTGATATACCACAACCCTACTTTTGGTGACTTAGATGACTTGGAATTCTTGCGCTTTGAGAGTTATGCCCCTTGATTAAGCGATTTCATCAAATATTGGGAAAACCGTCGCTTTTTTGGAATTTTTGGACCAACTTATGTCGTTCGAAATGATCTCAGCTACATTTTGATATACCACAACCCTACTTTTGGTGACTTAGATGACTTGGAATTCTTGCGCGTTGAGGGTTACGGGGCTTTAATAAGTGCGATTACGCCCAAATTAGCGAAAACCGGCACTTTTTTGGTCTTCGGAAATGGATAAAAGTTCTTCGTGATGGTCCCAGGAGCAATTAGATGGGTCACAACCCTATTTTTGCAACTTTGAAAATTTTAGTGGGTAAGAGTTATGCCCCTTGATTAAGCGATTTCATCAAATATTGGGAAAACCGTCGCTTTTTTGGAATTTTTGGACCAACTTATGTCGTTCGAAATGATCTCAGCTACATTTTGATATACCACAACCCTACTTTTGGTGACTTAGATGACTTGGAATTCTTGCGCGTTGAGAGTTATGCCCCTTGATTAAGCGATTTCATCAAATATTGGGAAAACCGTCGCTTTTTTGGAATTTTTGGACCAACTTATGTCGTTCGAAATGATCTCAGCTACATTTTGATATACCACAACCCTACTTTTGGTGACTTAGATGACTTGGAATTCTTGCGCGTTGAGGGTTACGGGGCTTTAATAAGTGCGATTACGCCCAAATTAGCGAAAACCGGCACTTTTTTGGTCTTCGGAAATGGATAAAAGTTCTTCGTGATGGTCCCAGGAGCAATTAGATGGGTCACAACCCTATTTTTGCAACTTTGAAAATTTTAGTGGGTAAGAGTTATGCCCCTTGATTAAGCGATTTCATCAAATATTGGGAAAACCGTCGCTTTTTTGGAATTTTTGGACCAACTTATGTCGTTCGAAATGATCTCAGCTACATTTTGATATACCACAACCCTACTTTTGGTGACTTAGATGACTTGGAATTCTTGCGCGTTGAGAGTTATGCCCCTTGATTAAGCGATTTCATCAAATATTGGGAAAACCGTCGCTTTTTTGGAATTTTTGGACCAACTTATGTCGTTCGAAATGATCTCAGCTACATTTTGATATACCACAACCCTACTTTTGGTGACTTAGATGACTTGGAATTCTTGCGCGTTGAGGGTTACGGGGCTTTAATAAGTGCGATTACGCCCAAATTAGCGAAAACCGGCACTTTTTTGGTCTTCGGAAATGGATAAAAGTTCTTCGTGATGGTCCCAGGAGCAATTAGATGGGTCACAACCCTATTTTTGCAACTTTGAAAATTTTAGTGGGTAAGAGTTATGCCCCTTGATTAAGCGATTTCATCAAATATTGGGAAAACCGTCGCTTTTTTGGAATTTTTGGACCAACTTATGTCGTTCGAAATGATCTCAGCTACATTTTGATATACCACAACCCTACTTTTGGTGACTTAGATGACTTGGAATTCTTGCGCGTTGAGAGTTATGCCCCTTGATTAAGCGATTTCATCAAATATTGGGAAAACCGTCGCTTTTTTGGAATTTTTGGACCAACTTATGTCGTTCGAAATGATCTCAGCTACATTTTGATATACCACAACCCTACTTTTGGTGACTTAGATGACTTGGAATTCTTGCGCGTTGAGGGTTACGGGGCTTTAATAAGTGCGATTACGCCCAAATTAGCGAAAACCGGCACTTTTTTGGTCTTCGGAAATGGATAAAAGTTCTTCGTGATGGTCCCAGGAGCAATTAGATGGGTCACAACCCTATTTTTGCAACTTTGAAAATTTTAGTGGGTAAGAGTTATGCCCCTTGATTAAGCGATTTCATCAAATATTGGGAAAACCGTCGCTTTTTTGGAATTTTTGGACCAACTTATGTCGTTCGAAATGATCTCAGCTACATTTTGATATACCACAACCCTACTTTTGGTGACTTAGATGACTTGGAATTCTTGCGCGTTGAGAGTTATGCCCCTTGATTAAGCGATTTCATCAAATATTGGGAAAACCGTCGCTTTTTTGGAATTTTTGGACCAACTTATGTCGTTCGAAATGATCTCAGCTACATATTGATATACCACAACCCTACTTTTGGTGACTTAGATGACTTGGAATTCTTGCGCGTTGAGGGTTACGGGGCTTTAATAAGTGCGATTACGCCCAAATTAGCGAAAACCGGCACTTTTTTGGTCTTCGGAAATGGATAAAAGTTCTTCGTGATGGTCCCGGGAGCAATTAGATGGGTCACAACCCTATTTTTGCAACTTTGAAAATTTTAGTGGGTAAGAGTTATGCCCCTTGATTAAGCGATTTCATCAAATATTGGGAAAACCGTCGCTTTTTTGGAATTTTTGGACCAACTTATGTCGTTCGAAATGATCTCAGCTACATTTTGATATACCACAACCCTACTTTTGGTGACTTAGATGACTTGGAATTCTTGCGCGTTGAGGGTTACGGGGCTTTAATAAGTGCGATTACGCCCAAATTAGCGAAAACCGGCACTTTTTTGGTCTTCGGAAATGGATAAAAGTTCTTCGTGATGGTCCCAGGAGCAATTAGATGGGTCACAACCCTATTTTTGCAACTTTGAAAATTTTAGTGGGTAAGAGTTATGCCCCTTGATTAAGCGATTTCATCAAATATTGGGAAAACCGTCGCTTTTTTGGAATTTTTGGACCAACTTATGTCGTTCGAAATGATCTCAGCTACATTTTGATATACCACAACCCTACTTTTGGTGACTTAGATGACTTGGAATTCTTGCGCGTTGAGAGTTATGCCCCTTGATTAAGCGATTTCATCAAATATTGGGAAAACCGTCGCTTTTTTGGAATTTTTGGACCAACTTATGTCGTTCGAAATGATCTCAGCTACATTTTGATATACCACAACCCTACTTTTGGTGACTTAGATGACTTGGAATTCTTGCGCGTTGAGGGTTACGGGGCTTTAATAAGTGCGATTACGCCCAAATTAGCGAAAACCGGCACTTTTTTGGTCTTCGGAAATGGATAAAAGTTCTTCGTGATGGTCCCAGGAGCAATTAGATGGGTCACAACCCTATTTTTGCAACTTTGAAAATTTTAGTGGGTAAGAGTTATGCCCCTTGATTAAGCGATTTCATCAAATATTGGGAAAACCGTCGCTTTTTTGGAATTTTTGGACCAACTTATGTCGTTCGAAATGATCTCAGCTACATTTTGATATACCACAACCCTACTTTTGGTGACTTAGATGACTTGGAATTCTTGCGCGTTGAGAGTTATGCCCCTTGATTAAGCGATTTCATCAAATATTGGGAAAACCGTCGCTTTTTTGGAATTTTTGGACCAACTTATGTCGTTCGAAATGATCTCAGCTACATTTTGATATACCACAACCCTACTTTTGGTGACTTAGATGACTTGGAATTCTTGCGCGTTGAGGGTTACGGGGCTTTAATAAGTGCGATTACGCCCAAATTAGCGAAAACCGGCACTTTTTTGGTCTTCGGAAATGGATAAAAGTTCTTCGTGATGGTCCCAGGAGCAATTAGATGGGTCACAACCCTATTTTTGCAACTTTGAAAATTTTAGTGGGTAAGAGTTATGCCCCTTGATTAAGCGATTTCATCAAATATTGGGAAAACCGTCGCTTTTTTGGAATTTTTGGACCAACTTATGTCGTTCGAAATGATCTCAGCTACATTTTGATATACCACAACCCTACTTTTGGTGACTTAGATGACTTGGAATTCTTGCGCGTTGAGAGTTATGCCCCTTGATTAAGCGATTTCATCAAATATTGGGAAAACCGTCGCTTTTTTGGAATTTTTGGACCAACTTATGTCGTTCGAAATGATCTCAGCTACATTTTGATATACCACAACCCTACTTTTGGTGACTTAGATGACTTGGAATTCTTGCGCGTTGAGGGTTACGGGGCTTTAATAAGTGCGATTACGCCCAAATTAGCGAAAACCGGCACTTTTTTGGTCTTCGGAAATGGATAAAAGTTCTTCGTGATGGTCCCAGGAGCAATTAGATGGGTCACAACCCTATTTTTGCAACTTTGAAAATTTTAGTGGGTAAGAGTTATGCCCCTTGATTAAGCGATTTCATCAAATATTGGGAAAACGGTCGCTTTTTTGGAATTTTTGGACCAACTTATGTCGTTCGAAATGATCTCAGCTACATTTTGATATACCACAACCCTACTTTTGGTGACTTAGATGACTTGGAATTCTTGCGCGTTGAGAGTTATGCCCCTTGATTAAGCGATTTCATCAAATATTGGGAAAACCGTCGCTTTTTTGGAATTTTTGGACCAACTTATGTCGTTCGAAATGATCTCAGCTACATTTTGATATACCACAACCCTACTTTTGGTGACTTAGATGACTTGGAATTCTTGCGCGTTGAGGGTTACGGGGCTTTAATAAGTGCGATTACACCCAAATTAGCGAAAACCGGCACTTTTTTGGTCTTCGGAAATGGATAAAAGTTCTTCGTGATGGTCCCAGGAGCAATTAGATGGGTCACAACCCTATTTTTGCAACTTTGAAAATTTTAGTGGGTAAGAGTTATGCCCCTTGATTAAGCGATTTCATCAAATATTGGGAAAACCGTCGCTTTTTTGGAATTTTTGGACCAACTTATGTCGTTCGAAATGATCTCAGCTACATTTTGATATACCACAACCCTACTTTTGGTGACTTAGATGACTTGGAATTCTTGCGCGTTGAGAGTTATGCCCCTTGATTAAGCGATTTCATCAAATATTGGGAAAACCGTCACTTTTTTGGAATTTTTGGACCAACTTATGTCGTTCGAAATGATCTCAGCTACATTTTGATATACCACAACCCTACTTTTGGTGACTTAGATGACTTGGAATTCTTGCGCGTTGAGGGTTACGGGGCTTTAATAAGTGCGATTAAACCCAAATTAGCGAAAACCGGCACTTTTTTGGTCTTCGGAAATGGATAAAAGTTCTTCGTGATGGTCCCAGGAGCAATTAGATGGGTCACAACCCTATTTTTGCAACTTTGAAAATTTTAGTGGGTAAGAGTTATGCCCCTTGATTAAGCGATTTCATCAAATATTGGGAAAACCGTCGCTTTTTTGGAATTTTTGGACCAACTTATGTCGTTCGAAATGATCTCAGCTACATTTTGATATACCACAACCCTACTTTTGGTGACTTAGATGACTTGGAATTCTTGCGCGTTGAGAGTTATGCCCCTTGATTAAGCGATTTCATCAAATATTGGGAAAACCGTCGCTTTTTTGGAATTTTTGGACCAACTTATGTCGTTCGAAATGATCTCAGCTACATTTTGATATACCACAACCCTACTTTTGGTGACTTAGATGACTTGGAATTCTTGCGCGTTGAGGGTTACGGGGCTTTAATAAGTGCGATTACGCCCAAATTAGCGAAAACCGGCTTTTTTTTGGTCTTCGGAAATGGATAAAAGTTCTTCGTGATGGTCCCAGGAGCAATTAGATGGGTCACAACCCTATTTTTGCAACTTTGAAAATTTTAGTGGGTAAGAGTTATGCCCCTTGATTAAGCGATTTCATCAAATATTGGGAAAACCGTCGCTTTTTTGGAATTTTTGGACCAACTTATGTCGTTCGAAATGATCTCAGCTACATTTTGATATACCACAACCCTACTTTTGGTGACTTAGATGACTTGGAATTCTTGCGCGTTGAGAGTTATGCCCCTTGATTAAGCGATTTCATCAAATATTGGGAAAACCGTCGCTTTTTTGGAATTTTTGGACCAACTTATGTCGTTCGAAATGATCTCAGCTACATTTTGATATACCACAACCCTACTTTTGGTGACTTAGATGACTTGGAATTCTTGCGCGTTGAGGGTTACGGGGCTTTAATAAGTGCGATTACGCCCAAATTAGCGAAAACCGGCACTTTTTTGGTCTTCGGAAATGGATAAAAGTTCTTCGTGATGGTCCCAGGAGCAATTAGATGGGTCACAACCCTATTTTTGCAACTTTGAAAATTTTAGTGGGTAAGAGTTATGCCCCTTGATTAAGCGATTTCATCAAATATTGGGAAAACCGTCGCTTTTTTGGAATTTTTGGACCAACTTATGTCGTTCGAAATGATCTCAGCTACATTTTGATATACCACAACCCTACTTTTGGTGACTTAGATGACTTGGAATTCTTGCGCGTTGAGAGTTATGCCCCTTGATTAAGCGATTTCATCAAATATTGGGAAAACCGTCGCTTTTTTGGAATTTTTGGACCAACTTATGTCGTTCGAAATGATCTCAGCTACATTTTGATATACCACAACCCTACTTTTGGTGACTTAGATGACTTGGAATTCTTGCGCGTTGAGGGTTACGGGGCTTTAATAAGTGCGATTACGCCCAAATTAGCGAAAACTGGCACTTTTTTGGTCTTCGGAAATGGATAAAAGTTCTTCGTGATGGTCCCAGGAGCAATTAGATGGGTCACAACCCTATTTTTGCAACTTTGAAAATTTTAGTGGGTAAGAGTTATGCCCCTTGATTAAGCGATTTCATCAAATATTGGGAAAACCGTCGCTTTTTTGGAATTTTTGGACCAACTTATGTCGTTCGAAATGATCTCAGCTACATTTTGATATACCACAACCCTACTTTTGGTGACTTAGATGACTTGGAATTCTTGCGCGTTGAGAGTTATGCCCCTTGATTAAGCGATTTCATCAAATATTGGGAAAACCGTCGCTTTTTTGGAATTTTTGGACCAACTTATGTCGTTCGAAATGATCTCAGCTACATTTTGATATACCACAACCCTACTTTTGGTGACTTAGATGACTTGGAATTCTTGCGCGTTGAGAGTTATGCCCCTTGATTAAGCGATTTCATCAAATATTGGGAAAACCGTCGCTTTTTTGGAATTTTTGGACCAACTTATGTCGTTCGAAATGATCTCAGCTACATTTTGATATACCACAACCCTACTTTTGGTGACTTAGATGACTTGGAATTCTTGCGCGTTGAGGGTTACGGGGCTTTAATAAGTGCGATTACGCCCAAATTAGCGAAAACTGGCACTTTTTTGGTCTTCGGAAATGGATAAAAGTTCTTCGTGATGGTCCCAGGAGCAATTAGATGGGTCACAACCCTATTTTTGCAACTTTGAAAATTTTAGTGGGTAAGAGTTATGCCCCTTGATTAAGCGATTTCATCAAATATTGGGAAAACCGTCGCTTTTTTGGAATTTTTGGACCAACTTATGTCGTTCGAAATGATCTCAGCTACATTTTGACATACCACAACCCTACTTTTGGTGACTTAGATGACTTGGAATTCTTGCGCGTTGAGAGTTATGCCCCTTGATTAAGCGATTTCATCAAATATTGGGAAAACCGTCGCTTTTTTGGAATTTTTGGACCAACTTATGTCGTTCGAAATGATCTCAGCTACATTTTGATATACCACAACCCTACTTTTGGTGACTTAGATGACTTGGAAATCTTGCGCGTTGAGAGTTATGCCCCTTGATTAAGCGATTTCATCAAATATTGGGAAAACCGTCGCTTTTTTGGAATTTTTGGACCAACTTATGTCGTTCGAAATGATCTCAGCTACATTTTGATATACCACAACCCTACTTTTGGTGACTTAGATGACTTGGAATTCTTGCGCGTTGAGGGTTACGGGGCTTTAATAAGTGCGATTACGCCCAAATTAGCGAAAACTGGCACTTTTTTGGTCTTCGGAAATGGATAAAAGTTCTTCGTGATGGTCCCAGGAGCAATTAGATGGGTCACAACCCTATTTTTGCAACTTTGAAAATTTTAGTGGGTAAGAGTTATGCCCCTTGATTAAGCGATTTCATCAAATATTGGGAAAACCGTCGCTTTTTTGGAATTTTTGGACCAACTTATGTCGTTCGAAATGATCTCAGCTACATTTTGATATACCACAACCCTACTTTTGGTGACTTAGATGACTTGGAATTCTTGCGCGTTGAGAGTTATGCCCCTTGATTAAGCGATTTCATCAAATATTGGGAAAACCGTCGCTTTTTTGGAATTTTTGGACCAACTTATGTCGTTCGAAATGATCTCAGCTACATTTTGATATACCACAACCCTACTTTTGGTGACTTAGATGACTTGGAATTCTTGCGCGTTGAGAGTTATGCCCCTTGATTAAGCGATTTCATCAAATATTGGGAAAACGGTCGCTTTTTTGGAATTTTTGGACCAACTTATGTCGTTCGAAATGATCTCAGCTACATTTTGATATACCACAACCCTACTTTTGGTGACTTAGATGACTTGGAATTCTTGCGCGTTGAGGGTTACGGGGCTTTAATAAGTGCGATTACGCCCAAATTAGCGAAAACTGGCACTTTTTTGGTCTTCGGAAATGGATAAAAGTTCTTCGTGATGGTCCCAGGAGCAATTAGATGGGTCACAACCCTATTTTTGCAACTTTGAAAATTTTAGTGGGTAAGAGTTATGCCCCTTGATTAAGCGATTTCATCAAATATTGGGAAAACCGTCGCTTTTTTGGAATTTTTGGACCAACTTATGTCGTTCGAAATGATCTCAGCTACATTTTGATATACCACAACCCTACTTTTGGTGACTTAGATGACTTGGAATTCTTGCGCGTTGAGGGTTACGGGGCTTTAATAAGTGCGATTACGCCCAAATTAGCGAAAACTGGCACTTTTTTGGTCTTCGGAAATGGATAAAAGTTCTTCGTGATGGTCCCAGGAGCAATTAGATGGGTCACAACCCTATTTTTGCAACTTTGAAAATTTTAGTGGGTAAGAGTTATGCCCCTTGATTAAGCGATTTCATCAAATATTGGGAAAACCGTCGCTTTTTTGGAATTTTTGGACCAACTTATGTCGTTCGAAATGATCTCAGCTACATTTTGATATACCACAACCCTACTTTTGGTGACTTAGATGACTTGGAATTCTTG
This sequence comes from Steromphala cineraria, assembly GCA_916613615.1. NCBI lineage: Eukaryota > Metazoa > Mollusca > Gastropoda > Trochida > Trochidae > Steromphala > Steromphala cineraria. The sequence goes on along the minus strand of OU744726.1, from coordinate 28,493,298 downwards.
CGCGTTGAGAGTTATGCCCCTTGATTAAGCGATTTCATCAAATATTGGGAAAACCGTCGCTTTTTTGGAATTTTTGGACCAACTTATGTCGTTCGAAATGATCTCAGCTACATTTTGATATACCACAACCCTACTTTTGGTGACTTAGATGACTTGGAATTCTTGCGCGTTGAGGGTTACGGGGCTTTAATAAGTGCGATTACGCCCAAATTAGCGAAAACTGGCACTTTTTTGGTCTTCGGAAATGGATTAAAGTTCTTCGTGATGGTCCCAGGAGCAATTAGATGGGTCACAACCCTATTTTTGCAACTTTGAAAATTTTAGTGGGTAAGAGTTATGCCCCTTGATTAAGCGATTTCATCAAATATTGGGAAAACCGTCGCTTTTTTGGAATTTTTGGACCAACTTATGTCGTTCGAAATGATCTCAGCTACATTTTGATATACCACAACCCTACTTTTGGTGACTTAGATGACTTGGAATTCTTGCGCGTTGAGAGTTATGCCCCTTGATTAAGCGATTTCATCAAATATTGGGAAAACCGTCGCTTTTTTGGAATTTTTGGACCAACTTATGTCGTTCGAAATGATCTCAGCTACATTTTGATATACCACAACCCTACTTTTGGTGACTTAGATGACTTGGAATTCTTGCGCGTTGAGAGTTATGCCCCTTGATTAAGCGATTTCATCAAATATTGGGAAAACCGTCGCTTTTTTGGAATTTTTGGACCAACTTATGTCGTTCGAAATGATCTCAGCTACATTTTGATATACCACAACCCTACTTTTGGTGACTTAGATGACTTGGAATTCTTGCGCGTTGAGGGTTACGGGGCTTTAATAAGTGCGATTACGCCCAAATTAGCGAAAACTGGCACTTTTTTGGTCTTCGGAAATGGATAAAAGTTCTTCGTGATGGTCCCAGGAGCAATTAGATGGGTCACAACCCTATTTTTGCAACTTTGAAAATTTTAGTGGGTAAGAGTTATGCCCCTTGATTAAGCGATTTCATCAAATATTGGGAAAACCGTCGCTTTTTTGGAATTTTTGGACCAACTTATGTCGTTCGAAATGATCTCAGCTACATTTTGATATACCACAACCCTACTTTTGGTGACTTAGATGACTTGGAATTCTTGCGCGTTGAGAGTTATGCCCCTTGATTAAGCGATTTCATCAAATATTGGGAAAACCGTCGCTTTTGTGGAATTTTTGGACCAACTTATGTCGTTCGAAATGATCTCAGCTACATTTTGATATACCACAACCCTACTTTTGGTGACTTAGATGACTTGGAATTCTTGCGCGTTGAGAGTTATGCCCCTTGATTAAGCGATTTCATCAAATATTGGGAAAACCGTCGCTTTTTTGGAATTTTTGGACCAACTTATGTCGTTCGAAATGATCTCAGCTACATTTTGATATACCACAACCCTACTTTTGGTGACTTAGATGACTTGGAATTCTTGCGCGTTGAGGGTTAAGGGGCTTTAATAAGTGCGATTACGCCCAAATTAGCGAAAACTGGCACTTTTTTGGTCTTCGGAAATGGATAAAAGTTCTTCGTGATGGTCCCAGGAGCAATTAGATGGGTCACAACCCTATTTTTGCAACTTTGAAAATTTTAGTGGGTAAGAGTTATGCCCCTTGATTAAGCGATTTCATCAAATATTGGGAAAACCGTCTCTTTTTTGGAATTTTTGGACCAACTTATGTCGTTCGAAATGATCTCAGCTACATTTTGATATACCACAACCCTACTTTTGGTGACTTAGATGACTTGGAATTCTTGCGCGTTGAGAGTTATGCCCCTTGATTAAGCGATTTCATCAAATATTGGGAAAACCGTCGCTTTTTTGGAATTTTTGGACCAACTTATGTCGTTCGAAATGATCTCAGCTACATTTTGATATACCACAACCCTACTTTTGGTGACTTAGATGACTTGGAATTCTTGCGCGTTGAGAGTTATGCCCCTTGATTAAGCGATTTCATCAAATATTGGGAAAACCGTCGCTTTTTTGGAATTTTTGGACCAACTTATGTCGTTCGAAATGATCTCAGCTACATTTTGATATACCACAACCCTACTTTTGGTGACTTAGATGACTTGGAATTCTTGCGCGTTGAGAGTTATGCCCCTTGATTAAGCGATTTCATCAAATATTGGGAAAACCGTCGCTTTTTTGGAATTTTTGGACCAACTTATGTCGTTCGAAATGATCTCAGCTACATTTTGATATACCACAACCCTACTTTTGGTGACTTAGATGACTTGGAATTCTTGCGCGTTGAGAGTTATGCCCCTTGATTAAGCGATTTCATCAAATATTGGGAAAACCGTCGCTTTTTTGGAATTTTTGGACCAACTTATGTCGTTCGAAATGATCTCAGCTACATTTTGATATACCACAACCCTACTTTTGGTGACTTAGATGACTTGGAATTCTTGCGCGTTGAGGGTTACGGGGCTTTAATAAGTGCGATTACGCCCAAATTAGCGAAAACTGGCACTTTTTTGGTCTTCGGAAATGGATAAAAGTTCTTCGTGATGGTCCCAGGAGCAATTAGATGGGTCACAACCCTATTTTTGCAACTTTGAAAATTTTAGTGGGTAAGAGTTATGCCCCTTGATTAAGCGATTTCATCAAATATTGGGAAAACCGTCGCTTTTTTGGAATTTTTGGACCAACTTATGTCGTTCGAAATGATCTCAGCTACATTTTGATATACCACAACCCTACTTTTGGTGACTTAGATGACTTGGAATTCTTGCGCGTTGAGAGTTATGCCCCTTGATTAAGCGATTTCATCAAATATTGGGAAAACCGTCGCTTTTTTGGAATTTTTGGACCAACTTATGTCGTTCGAAATGATCTCAGCTACATTTTGATATACCACAACCCTACTTTTGGTGACTTAGATGACTTGGAATTCTTGCGCGTTGAGAGTTATGCCCCTTGATTAAGCGATTTCATCAAATATTGGGAAAACCGTCGCTTTTTTGGAATTTTTGGACCAACTTATGTCGTTCGAAATGATCTCAGCTACATTTTGATATACCACAACCCTACTTTTGGTGACTTAGATGACTTGGAATTCTTGCGCGTTGAGAGTTATGCCCCTTGATTAAGCGATTTCATCAAATATTGGGAAAACCGTCGCTTTTTTGGAATTTTTGGACCAACTTATGTCGTTCGAAATGATCTCAGCTACATTTTGATATACCACAACCCTACTTTTGGTGACTTAGATGACTTGGAATTCTTGCGCGTTGAGGGTTACGGGGCTTTAATAAGTGCGATTACGCCCAAATTAGCGAAAACTGGCACTTTTTTGGTCTTCGGAAATGAATAAAAGTTCTTCGTGATGGTCCCAGGAGCAATTAGATGGGTCACAACCCTATTTTTGCAACTTTGAAAATTTTAGTGGGTAAGAGTTATGCCCCTTGATTAAGCGATTTCATCAAATATTGGGAAAACCGTCGCTTTTTTGGAATTTTTGGACCAACTTATGTCGTTCGAAATGATCTCAGCTACATTTTGATATACCACAACCCTACTTTTGGTGACTTAGATGACTTGGAATTCTTGCGCGTTGAGAGTTATGCCCCTTGATTAAGCGATTTCATCAAATATTGGGAAAACCGTCGCTTTTTTGGAATTTTTGGACCAACTTATGTCGTTCGAAATGATCTCAGCTACATTTTGATATACCACAACCCTACTTTTGGTGACTTAGATGACTTGGAATTCTTGCGCGTTGAGAGTTATGCCCCTTGATTAAGCGATTTCATCAAATATTGGGAAAACCATCGCTTTTTTGGAATTTTTGGACCAACTTATGTCGTTCGAAATGATCTCAGCTACATTTTGATATACCACAACCCTACTTTTGGTGACTTAGATGACTTGGAATTCTTGCGCGTTGAGAGTTATGCCCCTTGATTAAGCGATTTCATCAAATATTGGGAAAACCGTCGCTTTTTTGGAATTTTTGGACCAACTTATGTCGTTCGAAATGATCTCAGCTACATTTTGATATACCACAACCCTACTTTTGGTGACTTAGATGACTTGGAATTCTTGCGCGTTGAGGGTTACGGGGCTTTAATAAGTGCGATTACGCCCAAATTAGCGAAAACTGGCACTTTTTTGGTCTTCGGAAATGGATAAAAGTTCTTCGTGATGGTCCCAGGAGCAATTAGATGGGTCACAACCCTATTTTTGCAACTTTGAAAATTTTAGTGGGTAAGAGTTATGCCCCTTGATTAAGCGATTTCATCAAATATTGGGAAAACCGTCGCTTTTTTGGAATTTTTGGACCAACTTATGTCGTTCGAAATGATCTCAGCTACATTTTGATATACCACAACCCTACTTTTGGTGACTTAGATGACTTGGAATTCTTGCGCGTTGAGAGTTATGCCCCTTGATTAAGCGATTTCATCAAATATTGGGAAAACCGTCGCTTTTTTGGAATTTTTGGCCAACTTATGTCGTTCGAAATGATCTCAGCTACATTTTGATATACCACAACCCTACTTTTGGTGACTTAGATGACTTGGAATTCTTGCGCGTTGAGAGTTATGCCCCTTGATTAAGCGATTTCATCAAATATTGGGAAAACCGTCGCTTTTTTGGAATTTTTGGACCAACTTATGTCATTCGAAATGATCTCAGCTACATTTTGATATACCACAACCCTACTTTTGGTGACTTAGATGACTTGGAATTCTTGCGCGTTGAGGGTTACGGGGCTTTAATAAGTGCGATTACGCCCAAATTAGCGAAAACTGGCACTTTTTTGGTCTTCGGAAATGGATAAAAGTTCTTCGTGATGTTCCCAGGAGCAATTAGATGGGTCACAACCCTATTTTTGCAACTTTGAAAATTTTAGTGGGTAAGAGTTATGCCCCTTGATTAAGCGATTTCATCAAATATTGGGAAAACCGTCGCTTTTTTGGAATTTCTGGACCAACTTATGTCGTTCGAAATGATCTCAGCTACATTTTGATATACCACAACCCTACTTTTGGTGACTTAGATGACTTGGAATTCTTGCGCGTTGAGAGTTATGCCCCTTGATTAAGCGATTTCATCAAATATTGGGAAAACCGTCGCTTTTTTGGAATTTTTGGACCAACTTATGTCGTTCGAAATGATCTCAGCTACATTTTGATATGCCACAACCCTACTTTTGGTGACTTAGATGACTTGGAATTCTTGCGCGTTGAGAGTTATGCCCCTTGATTAAGCGATTTCATCAAATATTGGTAAAACCGTCGCTTTTTTGGAATTTTTGGACCAACTTATGTCGTTCGAAATGATCTCAGCTACATTTTGATATACCACAACCCTACTTTTGGTGACTTAGATGACTTGGTATTCTTGCGCGTTGAGGGTTACGGGGCTTTAATAAGTGCGATTACGCCCAAATTAGCGAAAACTGGCACTTTTTTGGTCTTCGGAAATGGATAAAAGTTCTTCGTGATGGTCCCAGGAGCAATTAGATGGGTCACAACCCTATTTTTGCAACTTTGAAAATTTTAGTGGGTAAGAGTTATGCCCCTTGATTAAGCGATTTCATCAAATATTGGGAAAACCGTCGCTTTTTTGGAATTTTTGGACCAACTTATGTCGTTCGAAATGATCTCAGCTACATTTTGATATACCACAACCCTACTTTTGGTGACTTAGATGACTTGGAATTCTTGCGCGTTGAGGGTTACGGGGCTTTAATAAGTGCGATTACGCCCAAATTAGCGAAAACTGGCACTTTTTTGGTCTTCGGAAATGGATAAAAGTTCTTCGTGATGGTCCCAGGAGCAATTAGATGGGTCACAACCCTATTTTTGCAACTTTGAAAATTTTAGTGGGTAAGAGTTATGCCCCTTGATTAAGCGATTTCATCAAATATTGGGAAAACCGTCGCTTTTTTGGAATTTTTGGACCAACTTATGTCGTTCGAAATGATCTCAGCTACATTTTGATATACCACAACCCTACTTTTGGTGACTTAGATGACTTGGAATTCTTGCGCGTTGAGAGTTATGCCCCTTGATTAAGCGATTTCATCAAATATTGGGAAAACCGTCGCTTTTTTGGAATTTTTGGACCAACTTATGTCGTTCGAAATGATCTCAGCTACATTTTGATATACCACAACCCTACTTTTGGTGACTTAGATGACTTGGAATTCTTGCGCTTTGAGAGTTATGCCCCTTGATTAAGCGATTTCATCAAATATTAGGAAAACCGTCGCTTTTTTGGAATTTTTGGACCAACTTATGTCGTTCGAAATGATCTCAGCTACATTTTGATATACCACAACCCTACTTTTGGTGACTTAGATGACTTGGAATTCTTGCGCGTTGAGGGTTACGGGGCTTTAATAAGTGCGATTACGCCCAAATTAGCGAAAACTGGCACTTTTTTGGTCTTCGGAAATGGATAAAAGTTCTTCGTGATGGTCCCAGGAGCAATTAGATGGGTCACAACCCTATTTTTGCAACTTTGAAAATTTTAGTGGGTAAGAGTTATGCCCCTTGATTAAGCGATTTCATCAAATATTGGGAAAACCGTCGCTTTTTTGGAATTTTTGGACCAACTTATGTCGTTCGAAATGATCTCAGCTACATTTTGATATACCACAACCCTACTTTTGGTGACTTAGATGACTTGGAATTCTTGCGCGTTGAGAGTTATGCCCCTTGATTAAGCGATTTCATCAAATATTGGGAAAACCGTCGCTTTTTTGGAATTTTTGGACCAACTTATGTCGTTCGAAATGATCTCAGCTACATTTTGATATACCACAACCCTACTTTTGGTGACTTAGATGACTTGGAATTCTTGCGCGTTGAGAGTTATGCCCCTTGATTAAGCGATTTCATCAAATATTGGGAAAACCGTCGCTTTTTTGGAATTTTTGGACCAACTTATGTCGTTCGAAATGATCTCAGCTACATTTTGATATACCACAACCCTACTTTTGGTGACTTAGATGACTTGGAATTCTTGCGCGTTGAGGGTTACGGGGCTTTAATAAGTGCGATTACGCCCAAATTAGCGAAAACTGGCACTTTTTTGGTCTTCGGAAATGGATAAAAGTTCTTCGTGATGGTCCCAGGAGCAATTAGATGGGTCACAACCCTATTTTTGCAACTTTGAAAATTTTAGTGGGTAAGAGTTATGCCCCTTGATTAAGCGATTTCATCAAATATTGGGAAAACCGTCGCTTTTTTGGAATTTTTGGACCAACTTATGTCGTTCGAAATGATCTCAGCTACATTTTGATATACCACAACCCTACTTTTGGTGACTTAGATGACTTGGAATTCTTGCGCGTTGAGAGTTATGTCCCTTGATTAAGCGATTTCATCAAATATTGGGAAAACCGTCGCTTTTTTGGAATTTTTGGACCAACTTATGTCGTTCGAAATGATCTCAGCTACATTTTGATATACCACAACCCTACTTTTGGTGACTTAGATGACTTGGAATTCTTGCGCGTTGAGGGTTACGGGGCTTTAATAAGTGCGATTACGCCCAAATTAGCGAAAACTGGCACTTTTTTGGTCTTCGGAAATGGATAAAAGTTCTTCGTGATGGTCCCAGGAGCAATTAGATGGGTCACAACCCTATTTTTGCAACTTTGAAAATTTTAGTGGGTAAGAGTTATGCCCCTTGATTAAGCGATTTCATCAAATATTGGGAAAACCGTCGCTTTTTTGGAATTTTTGGACCAACTTATGTCGTTCGAAATGATCTCAGCTACATTTTGATATACCACAACCCTACTTTTGGTGACTTAGATGACTTGGAATTCTTGCGCGTTGAGAGTTATGCCCCTTGATTAAGCGATTTCATCAAATATTGGGAAAACCGTCGCTTTTTTGGAATTTTTGGACCAACTTATGTCGTTCGAAATGATCTCAGCTACATTTTGATATACCACAACCCTACTTTTGGTGACTTAGATGACTTGGAATTCTTGCGCTTTGAGAGTTATGCCCCTTGATTAAGCGATTTCATCAAATATTAGGAAAACCGTCGCTTTTTTGGAATTTTTGGACCAACTTATGTCGTTCGAAATGATCTCAGCTACATTTTGATATACCACAACCCTACTTTTGGTGACTTAGATGACTTGGAATTCTTGCGCGTTGAGGGTTACGGGGCTTTAATAAGTGCGATTACGCCCAAATTAGCGAAAACTGGCACTTTTTTGGTCTTCGGAAATGGATAAAAGTTCTTCGTGATGGTCCCAGGAGCAATTAGATGGGTCACAACCCTATTTTTGCAACTTTGAAAATTTTAGTGGGTAAGAGTTATGCCCCTTGATTAAGCGATTTCATCAAATATTGGGAAAACCGTCGCTTTTTTGGAATTTTTGGACCAACTTATGTCGTTCGAAATGATCTCAGCTACATTTTGATATACCACAACCCTACTTTTGGTGACTTAGATGACTTGGAATTCTTGCGCGTTGAGAGTTATGCCCCTTGATTAAGCGATTTCATCAAATATTGGGAAAACCGTCGCTTTTTTGGAATTTTTGGACCAACTTATGTCGTTCGAAATGATCTCAGCTACATTTTGATATACCACAACCCTACTTTTGGTGACTTAGATGACTTGGAATTCTTGCGCGTTGAGAGTTATGCCCCTTGATTAAGCGATTTCATCAAATATTGGGAAAACCGTCGCTTTTTTGGAATTTTTGGACCAACTTATGTCGTTCGAAATGATCTCAGCTACATTTTGATATACCACAACCCTACTTTTGGTGACTTAGATGACTTGGAATTCTTGCGCGTTGAGGGTTACGGGGCTTTAATAAGTGCGATTACGCCCAAATTAGCGAAAACTGGCACTTTTTTGGTCTTCGGAAATGGATAAAAGTTCTTCGTGATGGTCCCAGGAGCAATTAGATGGGTCACAACCCTATTTTTGCAACTTTGAAAATTTTAGTGGGTAAGAGTTATGCCCCTTGATTAAGCGATTTCATCAAATATTGGGAAAACCGTCGCTTTTTTGGAATTTTTGGACCAACTTATGTCGTTCGAAATGATCTCAGCTACATTTTGATATACCACAACCCTACTTTTGGTGACTTAGATGACTTGGAATTCTTGCGCGTTGAGAGTTATGCCCCTTGATTAAGCGATTTCATCAAATATTGGGAAAACCGTCGCTTTTTTGGAATTTTTGGACCAACTTATGTCGTTCGAAATGATCTCAGCTACATTTTGATATACCACAACCCTACTTTTGGTGACTTAGATGACTTGGAATTCTTGCGCGTTGAGAGTTATGTCCCTTGATTAAGCGATTTCATCAAATATTGGGAAAACCGTCGCTTTTTTGGAATTTTTGGACCAACTTATGTCGTTCGAAATGATCTCAGCTACATTTTGATATACCACAACCCTACTTTTGGTGACTTAGATGACTTGGAATTCTTGCGCGTTGAGGGTTACGGGGCTTTAATAAGTGCGATTACGCCCAAATTAGCGAAAACTGGCACTTTTTTGGTCTTCGGAAATGGATAAAAGTTCTTCGTGATGGTCCCAGGAGCAATTAGATGGGTCACAACCCTATTTTTGCAACTTTGAAAATTTTAGTGGGTAAGAGTTATGCCCCTTGATTAAGCGATTTCATCAAATATTGGGAAAACCGTCGCTTTTTTGGAATTTTTGGACCAACTTATGTCGTTCGAAATGATCTCAGCTACATTTTGATATACCACAACCCTACTTTTGGTGACTTAGATGACTTGGAATTCTTGCGCGTTGAGAGTTATGCCCCTTGATTAAGCGATTTCATCAAATATTGGGAAAACCGTCGCTTTTTTGGAATTTTTGGACCAACTTATGTCGTTCGAAATGATCTCAGCTACATTTTGATATACCACAACCCTACTTTTGGTGACTTAGATGACTTGGAATTCTTGCGCGTTGAGAGTTATGCCCCTTGATTAAGCGATTTCATCAAATATTGGGAAAACCGTCGCTTTTTTGGAATTTTTGGACCAACTTATGTCGTTCGAAATGATCTCAGCTACATTTTGATATACCACAACCCTACTTTTGGTGACTTAGATGACTTGGAATTCTTGCGCTTTGAGAGTTATGCCCCTTGATTAAGCGATTTCATCAAATATTAGGAAAACCGTCGCTTTTTTGGAATTTTTGGACCAACTTATGTCGTTCGAAATGATCTCAGCTACATTTTGATATACCACAACCCTACTTTTGGTGACTTAGATGACTTGGAATTCTTGCGCGTTGAGGGTTACGGGGCTTTAATAAGTGCGATTACGCCCAAATTAGCGAAAACTGGCACTTTTTTGGTCTTCGGAAATGGATAAAAGTTCTTCGTGATGGTCCCAGGAGCAATTAGATGGGTCACAACCCTATTTTTGCAACTTTGAAAATTTTAGTGGGTAAGAGTTATGCCCCTTGATTAAGCGATTTCATCAAATATTGGGAAAACCGTCGCTTTTTTGGAATTTTTGGACCAACTTATGTCGTTCGAAATGATCTCAGCTACATTTTGATATACCACAACCCTACTTTTGGTGACTTAGATGACTTGGAATTCTTGCGCGTTGAGAGTTATGCCCCTTGATTAAGCGATTTCATCAAATATTGGGAAAACCGTCGCTTTTTTGGAATTTTTGGACCAACTTATGTCGTTCGAAATGATCTCAGCTACATTTTGATATACCACAACCCTACTTTTGGTGACTTAGATGACTTGGAATTCTTGCGCGTTGAGAGTTATGCCCCTTGATTAAGCGATTTCATCAAATATTGGGAAAACCGTCGCTTTTTTGGAATTTTTGGACAACTTATGTCGTTCGAAATGATCTCAGCTACATTTTGATATACCACAACCCTACTTTTGGTGACTTAGATGACTTGGAATTCTTGCGCGTTGAGGGTTACGGGGCTTTAATAAGTGCGATTACGCCCAAATTAGCGAAAACTGGCACTTTTTTGGTCTTCGGAAATGGATAAAAGTTCTTCGTGATGGTCCCAGGAGCAATTAGATGGGTCACAACCCTATTTTTGCAACTTTGAAAATTTTAGTGGGTAAGAGTTATGCCCCTTGATTAAGCGATTTCATCAAATATTGGGAAAACCGTCGCTTTTTTGGAATTTTTGGACCAACTCATGTCGTTCGAAATGATCTCAGCTACATTTTGATATACCACAACCCTACTTTTGGTGACTTAGATGACTTGGAATTCTTGCGCGTTGAGAGTTATGCCCCTTGATTAAGCGATTTCATCAAATATTGGGAAAACCGTCGCTTTTTTGGAATTTTTGGACCAACTTATGTCGTTCGAAATGATCTCAGCTACATTTTGATATACCACAACCCTACTTTTGGTGACTTAGATGACTTGGAATTCTTGCGCGTTGAGAGTTATGTCCCTTGATTAAGCGATTTCATCAAATATTGGGAAAACCGTCGCTTTTTTGGAATTTTTGGACCAACTTATGTCGTTCGAAATGATCTCAGCTACATTTTGATATACCACAACCCTACTTTTGGTGACTTAGATGACTTGGAATTCTTGCGCGTTGAGGGTTACGGGGCTTTAATAAGTGCGATTACGCCCAAATTAGCGAAAACTGGCACTTTTTTGGTCTTCGGAAATGGATAAAAGTTCTTCGTGATGGTCCCAGGAGCAATTAGATGGGTCACAACCCTATTTTTGCAACTTTGAAAATTTTAGTGGGTAAGAGTTATGCCCCTTGATTAAGCGATTTCATCAAATATTGGGAAAACCGTCGCTTTTTTGGAATTTTTGGACCAACTTATGTCGTTCGAAATGATCTCAGCTACATTTTGATATACCACAACCCTACTTTTGGTGACTTAGATGACTTGGAATTCTTGCGCGTTGAGAGTTATGCCCCTTGATTAAGCGATTTCATCAAATATTGGGAAAACCGTCGCTTTTTTGGAATTTTTGGACCAACTTATGTCGTTCGAAATGATCTCAGCTACATTTTGATATACCACAACCCTACTTTTGGTGACTTAGATGACTTGGAATTCTTGCGCGTTGAGAGTTATGCCCCTTGATTAAGCGATTTCATCAAATATTGGGAAAACCGTCGCTTTTTTGGAATTTTTGGACCAACTTATGTCGTTCGAAATGATCTCAGCTACATTTTGATATACCACAACCCTACTTTTGGTGACTTAGATGACTTGGAATTCTTGCGCGTTGAGGGTTACGGGGCTTTAATACGTGCGATTACGCCCAAATTAGCGAAAACTGGCACTTTTTTGGTCTTCGGAAATGGATAAAAGTTCTTCGTGATGGTCCCAGGAGCAATTAGATGGGTCACAACCCTATTTTTGCAACTTTGAAAATTTTAGTGGGTAAGAGTTATGCCCCTTGATTAAGCGATTTCATCAAATATTGGGAAAACCGTCGCTTTTTTGGAATTTTTGGACCAACTTATGTCGTTCGAAATGATCTCAGCTACATTTTGATATACCACAACCCTACTTTTGGTGACTTAGATGACTTGGAATTCTTGCGCGTTGAGAGTTATGCCCCTTGATTAAGCGATTTCATCAAATATTGGGAAAACCGTCGCTTTTTTGGAATTTTTGGACCAACTTATGTCGTTCGAAATGATCTCAGCTACATTTTGATATACCACAACCCTACTTTTGGTGACTTAGATGACTTGGAATTCTTGCGCGTTGAGAGTTATGCCCCTTGATTAAGCGATTTCATCAAATATTGGGAAAACCGTCGCTTTTTTGGAATTTTTGGACCAACTTATGTCGTTCGAAATGATCTCAGCTACATTTTGATATACCACAACCCTACTTTTGGTGACTTAGATGACTTGGAATTCTTGCGCGTTGAGGGTTACGGGGCTTTAATAAGTGCGATTACGCCCAAATTAGCGAAAACTGGCACTTTTTTGGTCTTCGGAAATGCATAAAAGTTCTTCGTGATGGTCCCAGGAGCAATTAGATGGGTCACAACCCTATTTTTGCAACTTTGAAAATTTTAGTGGGTAAGAGTTATGCCCCTTGATTAAGCGATTTCATCAAATATTGGGAAAACCGTCGCTTTTTTGGAATTTTTGGACCAACTTATGTCGTTCGAAATGATCTCAGCTACATTTTGATATAGCACAACCCTACTTTTGGTGACTTAGATGACTTGGAATTCTTGCGCGTTGAGAGTTATGCCCCTTGATTAAGCGATTTCATCAAATATTGGGAAAACCGTCGCTTTTTTGGAATTTTTGGACCAACTTATGTTGTTCGAAATGATCTCAGCTACATTTTGATATACCACAACCCTACTTTTGGTGACTTAGATGACTTGGAATTCTTGCGCGTTGAGGGTTACGGGGCTTTAATAAGTGCGATTACGCCCAAATTAGCGAAAACTGGCACTTTTTTGGTCTTCGGAAATGGATAAAAGTTCTTCGTGATGGTCCCAGGAGCAATTAGATGGGTCACAACCCTATTTTTGCAACTTTGAAAATTTTAGTGGGTAAGAGTTATGCCCCTTGATTAAGCGATTTCATCAAATATTGGGAAAACCGTCGCTTTTTTGGAATTTTTGGACCAACTTATGTCGTTCGAAATGATCTCAGCTACATTTTGATATACCACAACCCTACTTTTGGTGACTTAGATGACTTGGAATTCTTGCGCGTTGAGAGTTATGCCCCTTGATTAAGCGATTTCATCAAATATTGGGAAAACCGTCGCTTTTTTGGAATTTTTGGACCAACTTATGTCGTTCGAAATGATCTCAGCTACATTTTGATATACCACAACCCTACTTTTGGTGACTTAGATGACTTGGAATTCTTGCGCGTTGAGGGTTACGGGGCTTTAATAAGTGCGATTACGCCCAAATTAGCGAAAACTGGCACTTTTTTGGTCTTCGGAAATGGATAAAAGTTCTTCGTGATGGTCCCAGGAGCAATTAGATGGGTCACAACCCTATTTTTGCAACTTTGAAAATTTTAGTGGGTAAGAGTTATGCCCCTTGATTAAGCGATTTCATCAAATATTGGGAAAACCGTCGCTTTTTTGGAATTTTTGGACCAACTTATGTCGTTCGAAATGATCTCAGCTACATTTTGATATACCACAACCCTACTTTTGGTGACTTAGATGACTTGGAATTCTTGCGCGTTGAGGGTTACGGGGCTTTAATAAGTGCGATTACGCCCAAATTAGCGAAAACTGGCACTTTTTTGGTCTTCGGAAATGGATAAAAGTTCTTCGTGATGGTCCCAGGAGCAATTAGATGGGTCACAACCCTATTTTTGCAACTTTGAAAATTTTAGTGGGTAAGAGTTATGCCCCTTGATTAAGCGATTTCATCAAATATTGGGAAAACCGTCGCTTTTTTGGAATTTTTGGACCAACTTATGTCGTTCGAAATGATCTCAGCTACATTTTGATATACCACAACCCTACTTTTGGTGACTTAGATGACTTGGAATTCTTGCGCGTTGAGAGTTATGCCCCTTGATTAAGCGATTTCATCAAATATTGGGAAAACCGTTGCTTTTTTGGAATTTTTGGACCAACTTATGTCGTTCGAAATGATCTCAGCTACATTTTGATATACCACAACCCTACTTTTGGTGACTTAGATGACTTGGAATTCTTGCGCGTTGAGGGTTACGGGGCTTTAATAAGTGCGATTACGCCCAAATTAGCGAAAACTGGCACTTTTTTGGTCTTCGGAAATGGATAAAAGTTCTTCGTGATGGTCCCAGGAGCAATTAGATGGGTCACAACCCTATTTTTGCAACTTTGAAAATTTTAGTGGGTAAGAGTTATGCCCCTTGATTAAGCGATTTCATCAAATATTGGGAAAACCGTCGCTTTTTTGGAATTTTTGGACCAACTTATGTCGTTCGAAATGATCTCAGCTACATTTTGATATACCACAACCCTACTTTTGGTGACTTAGATGACTTGGAATTCTTGCGCGTTGAGAGTTATGCCCCTTGATTAAGCGATTTCATCAAATATTGGGAAAACCGTCGCTTTTTTGGAATTTTTGGACCAACTTATGTCGTTCGAAATGATCTCAGCTACATTTTGATATACCACAACCCTACTTTTGGTGACTTAGATGACTTGGAATTCTTGCGCGTTGAGAGTTATGCCCCTTGATTAAGCGATTTCATCAAATATTGGGAAAACCGTCGCTTTTTTGGAATTTTTGGACCAACTTATGTCGTTCGAAATGATCTCAGCTACATTTTGATATACCACAACCCTACTTTTGGTGACTTAGATGACTTGGAATTCTTGCGCGTTGAGAGTTATGCCCCTTGATTAAGCGATTTCATCAAATATTGGGAAAACCGTCGCTTTTTTGGAATTTTTGGACCAACTTATGTTGTTCGAAATGATCTCAGCTACATTTTGATATACCACAACCCTACTTTTGGTGACTTAGATGACTTGGAATTCTTGCGCGTTGAGGGTTACGGGGCTTTAATAAGTGCGATTACGCCCAAATTAGCGAAAACTGGCACTTTTTTGGTCTTCGGAAATGGATAAAAGTTCTTCGTGATGGTCCCAGGAGCAATTAGATGGGTCACAACCCTATTTTTGCAACTTTGAAAATTTTAGTGGGTAAGAGTTATGCCCCTTGATTAAGCGATTTCATCAAATATTGGGAAAACCGTCGCTTTTTTGGAATTTTTGGACCAACTTATGTCGTTCGAAATGATCTCAGCTACATTTTGATATACCACAACCCTACTTTTGGTGACTTAGATGACTTGGAATTCTTGCGCGTTGAGAGTTATGCCCCTTGATTAAGCGATTTCATCAAATATTGGGAAAACCGTCGCTTTTTTGGAATTTTTGGACCAACTTATGTCGTTCGAAATGATCTCAGCTACATTTTGATATACCACAACCCTACTTTTGGTGACTTAGATGACTTGGAATTCTTGCGCGTTGAGGGTTACGGGGCTTTAATAAGTGCGATTACGCCCAAATTAGCGAAAACTGGCACTTTTTTGGTCTTCGGAAATGGATAAAAGTTCTTCGTGATGGTCCCAGGAGCAATTAGATGGGTCACAACCCTATTTTTGCAACTTTGAAAATTTTAGTGGGTAAGAGTTATGCCCCTTGATTAAGCGATTTCATCAAATATTGGGAAAACCGTCGCTTTTTTGGAATTTTTGGACCAACTTATGTCGTTCGAAATGATCTCAGCTACATTTTGATATACCACAACCCTACTTTTGGTGACTTAGATGACTTGGAATTCTTGCGCGTTGAGGGTTACGGGGCTTTAATAAGTGCGATTACGCCCAAATTAGCGAAAACTGGCACTTTTTTGGTCTTCGGAAATGGATAAAAGTTCTTCGTGATGGTCCCAGGAGCAATTAGATGGGTCACAACCCTATTTTTGCAACTTTGAAAATTTTAGTGGGTAAGAGTTATGCCCCTTGATTAAGCGATTTCATCAAATATTGGGAAAACCGTCGCTTTTTTGGAATTTTTGGACCAACTTATGTCGTTCGAAATGATCTCAGCTACATTTTGATATACCACAACCCTACTTTTGGTGACTTAGATGACTTGGAATTCTTGCGCGTTGAGAGTTATGCCCCTTGATTAAGCGATTTCATCAAATATTGGGAAAACCGTTGCTTTTTTGGAATTTTTGGACCAACTTATGTCGTTCGAAATGATCTCAGCTACATTTTGATATACCACAACCCTACTTTTGGTGACTTAGATGACTTGGAATTCTTGCGCGTTGAGGGTTACGGGGCTTTAATAAGTGCGATTACGCCCAAATTAGCGAAAACTGGCACTTTTTTGGTCTTCGGAAATGGATAAAAGTTCTTCGTGATGGTCCCAGGAGCAATTAGATGGGTCACAACCCTATTTTTGCAACTTTGAAAATTTTAGTGGGTAAGAGTTATGCCCCTTGATTAAGCGATTTCATCAAATATTGGGAAAACCGTCGCTTTTTTGGAATTTTTGGACCAACTTATGTCGTTCGAAATGATCTCAGCTACATTTTGATATACCACAACCCTACTTTTGGTGACTTAGATGACTTGGAATTCTTGCGCGTTGAGAGTTATGCCCCTTGATTAAGCGATTTCATCAAATATTGGGAAAACCGTCGCTTTTTTGGAATTTTTGGACCAACTTATGTCGTTCGAAATGATCTCAGCTACATTTTGATATACCACAACCCTACTTTTGGTGACTTAGATGACTTGGAATTCTTGCGCGTTGAGAGTTATGCCCCTTGATTAAGCGATTTCATCAAATATTGGGAAAACCGTCGCTTTTTTGGAATTTTTGGACCAACTTATGTCGTTCGAAATGATCTCAGCTACATTTTGATATACCACAACCCTACTTTTGGTGACTTAGATGACTTGGAATTCTTGCGCGTTGAGGGTTACGGGGCTTTAATAAGTGCGATTACGCCCAAATTAGCGAAAACTGGCACTTTTTTGGTCTTCGGAAATGGATAAAAGTTCTTCGTGATGGTCCAAGGAGCAATTAGATGGGTCACAACCCTATTTTTGCAACTTTGAAAATTTTAGTGGGTAAGAGTTATGCCCCTTGATTAAGCGATTTCATCAAATATTGGGAAAACCGTCGCTTTTTTGGAATTTTTGGACCAACTTATGTCATTTGAAATGATCTCAGCTACATTTTGATATACCACAAACCTACTTTTGGTGACTTAGATGACTTGGAATTCTTGCGCGTTGAGAGTTATGCCCCTTGATTAAGCGATTTCATCAAATATTGGGAAAACCGTCGCTTTTTTGGAATTTTTGGACCAACTTATGTCGTTCGAAATGATCTCAGCTACATTTTGATATACCACAACCCTACTTTTGGTGACTTAGATGACTTGGAATTCTTGCGCGTTGAGAGTTATGCCCCTTGATTAAGCGATTTCATCAAATATTGGGAAAACCGTCGCTTTTTTGGAATTTTTGGACCAACTTATGTCGTTCGAAATGATCTCAGCTACATTTTGATATACCACAACCCTACTTTTGGTGACTTAGATGACTTGGAATTCTTGCGCGTTGAGGGTTACGGGGCTTTAATAAGTGCGATTACGCCCAAATTAGCGAAAACTGGCACTTTTTTGGTCTTCGGAAATGGATAAAAGTTCTTCGTGATGGTCCCAGGAGCAATTAGATGGGTCACAACCCTATTTTTGCAACTTTGAAAATTTTAGTGGGTAAGAGTTATGCCCCTTGATTAAGCGATTTCATCAAATATTGGGAAAACCGTCGCTTTTTTGGAATTTTTGGACCAACTTATGTCGTTCGAAATGATCTCAGCTACATTTTGATATACCACAACCCTACTTTTGGTGACTTAGATGACTTGGAGTTCTTGCGCGTTGAGAGTTATGCCCCTTGATTAAGCGATTTCATCAAATATTGGGAAAACCGTCGCTTTTTTGGAATTTTTGGACCAACTTATGTCGTTCGAAATGATCTCAGCTACATTTTGATATACCACAACCCTACTTTTGGTGACTTAGATGACTTGGAATTCTTGCGCGTTGAGAGTTATGCCCCTTGATTAAGCGATTTCATCAAATATTGGGAAAACCGTCGCTTTTTTGGAATTTTTGGACCAACTTATGTCGTTCGAAATGATCTCAGCTACATTTTGATATACCACAACCCTACTTTTGGTGACTTAGATGACTTGGAATTCTTGCGCGTTGAGGGTTACGGGGCTTTAATAAGTGCGATTACGCCCAAATTAGCGAAAACTGGCACTTTTTTGGTCTTCGGAAATGGATAAAAGTTCTTCGTGATGGTCCCAGGAGCAATTAGATGGGTCACAACCCTATTTTTGCAACTTTGAAAATTTTAGTGGGTAAGAGTTATGCCCCTTGATTAAGCGATTTCATCAAATATTGGGAAAACCGTCGCTTTTTTGGAATTTTTGGACCAACTTATGTCGTTCGAAATGATCTCAGCTACATTTTGATATACCACAACCCTACTTTTGGTGACTTAGATGACTTGGAATTCTTGCGCGTTGAAAGTTATGCCCCTTGATTAAGCGATTTCATCAAATATTGGGAAAACCGTCGCTTTTTTGGAATTTTTGGACCAACTTATGTCGTTCGAAATGATCTCAGCTACATTTTGATATACCACAACCCTACTTTTGGTGACTTAGATGACTTGGAATTCTTGCGCGTTGAGAGTTATGCCCCTTGATTAAGCGATTTCATCAAATATTGGGAAAACCGTCGCTTTTTTGGAATTTTTGGACCAACTTATGTCGTTCGAAATGATCTCAGCTACATTTTGATATACCACAACCCTACTTTTGGTGACTTAGATGACTTGGAATTCTTGCGCGTTGAGGGTTACGGGGCTTTAATAAGTGCGATTACGCCCAAATTAGCGAAAACTGGCACTTTTTTGGTCTTCGGAAATGGATAAAAGTTCTTCGTGATGGTCCCAGGAGCAATTAGATGGGTCACAACCCTATTTTTGCAACTTTGAAAATTTTAGTGGGTAAGAGTTATGCCCCTTGATTAAGCAATTTCATCAAATATTGGGAAAACCGTCGCTTTTTTGGAATTTTTGGACCAACTTATGTCGTTCGAAATGATCTCAGCTACATTTTGATATACCACAACCCTACTTTTGGTGACTTAGATGACTTGGAATTCTTGCGCGTTGAGAGTTATGCCCCTTGATTAAGCGATTTCATCAAATATTGGGAAAACCGTCGCTTTTTTGGAATTTTTGGACCAACTTATGTCGTTCGAAATGATCTCAGCTACATTTTGATATACCACAACCCTACTTTTGGTGACTTAGATGACTTGGAATTCTTGCGCGTTGAGAGTTATGCCCCTTGATTAAGCGATTTCATCAAATATTGGGAAAACCGTCGCTTTTTTGGAATTTTTGGACCAACTTATGTCGTTCGAAATGATCTCAGCTACATTTTGATATACCACAACCCTACTTTTGGTGACTTAGATGACTTGGAATTCTTGCGCGTTGAGGGTTACGGGGCTTTAATAAGTGCGATTACGCCCAAATTAGCGAAAACTGGCACTTTTTTGGTCTTCGGAAATGGATAAAAGTTCTTCGTGATGGTCCCAGGAGCAATTAGATGGGTCACAACCCTATTTTTGCAACTTTGAAAATTTTAGTGGGTAAGAGTTATGCCCCTTGATTAAGCGATTTCATCAAATATTGGGAAAACCGTCGCTTTTTTGGAATTTTTGGACCAACTTATGTCGTTCGAAATGATCTCAGCTACATTTTGATATACCACAACCCTACTTTTGGTGACTTAGATGACTTGGAATTCTTGCGCGTTGAGAGTTATGCCCCTTGATTAAGCGATTTCATCAAATATTGGGAAAACCGTCGCTTTTTTGGAATTTTTGGACCAACTTATGTCGTTCGAAATGATCTCAGCTACATTTTGATATACCACAACCCTACTTTTGGTGACTTAGATGACTTGGAATTCTTGCGCGTTGAGAGTTATGCCCCTTGATTAAGCGATTTCATCAAATATTGGGAAAACCGTCGCTTTTTTGGAATTTTTGGACCAACTTATGTCGTTCGAAATGATCTCAGCTACATTTTGATATACCACAACCCTACTTTTGGTGACTTAGATGACTTGGAATTCTTGCGCGTTGAGGGTTACGGGGCTTTAATAAGTGCGATTACGCCCAAATTAGCGAAAACTGGCACTTTTTTGGTCTTCGGAAATGGATAAAAGTTCTTCGTGATGGTCCCAGGAGCAATTAGATGGGTCACAACCCTATTTTTGCAACTTTGAAAATTTTAGTGGGTAAGAGTTATGCCCCTTGATTAAGCGATTTCATCAAATATTGGGAAAACCGTCGCTTTTTTGGAATTTTTGGACCAACTTATGTCGTTCGAAATGATCTCAGCTACATTTTGATATACCACAACCCTACTTTTGGTGACTTAGATGACTTGGAATTCTTGCGCGTTGAGAGTTATGCCCCTTGATTAAGCGATTTCATCAAATATTGGGAAAACCGTCGCTTTTTTGGAATTTTTGGACCAACTTATGTCGTTCGAAATGATCTCAGCTACATTTTGATATACCACAACCCTACTTTTGGTGACTTAGATGACTTGGAATTCTTGCGCGTTGAGAGTTATGCCCCTTGATTAAGCGATTTCATCAAATATTGGGAAAACCGTCGCTTTTTTGGAATTTTTGGACCAACTTATGTCGTTCGAAATGATCTCAGCTACATTTTGATATACCACAACCCTACTTTTGGTGACTTAGATGACTTGGAATTCTTGCGCGTTGAGGGTTACGGGGCTTTAATAAGTGCGATTACGCCCAAATTAGCGAAAACTGGCACTTTTTTGGTCTTCGGAAATGGATAAAAGTTCTTCGTGATGGTCCCAGGAGCAATTAGAAGGGTCACAACCCTATTTTTGCAACTTTGAAAATTTTAGTGGGTAAGAGTTATGCCCCTTGATTAAGCGATTTCATCAAATATTGGGAAAACCGTCGCTTTTTTGGAATTTTTGGACCAACTTATGTCGTTCGAAATGATCTCAGCTACATTATGATATACCACAACCCTACTTTTGGTGACTTAGATGACTTGGAATTCTTGCGCGTTGAGAGTTATGCCCCTTGATTAAGCGATTTCATCAAATATTGGGAAAACCGTCGCTTTTTTGGAATTTTTGGACCAACTTATGTCGTTCGAAATGATCTCAGCTACATTTTGATATACCACAACCCTACTTTTGGTGACTTAGATGACTTGGAATTCTTGCGCGTTGAGAGTTATGCCCCTTGATTAAGCGATTTCATCAAATATTGGGAAAACCGTCGCTTTTTTGGAATTTTTGGACCAACTTATGTCGTTCGAAATGATCTCAGGTACATTTTGATATACCACAACCCTACTTTTGGTGACTTAGATGACTTGGAATTCTTGCGCGTTGAGGGTTACGGGGCTTTAATAAGTGCGATTACGCCCAAATTAGCGAAAACTGGCACTTTTTTGGTCTTCGGAAATGGATAAAAGTTCTTCGTGATGGTCCCAGGAGCAATTAGATGGGTCACAACCCTATTTTTGCAACTTTGAAAATTTTAGTGGGTAAGAGTTATGCCCCTTGATTAAGCGATTTCATCAAATATTGGGAAAACCGTCGCTTTTTTGGAATTTTTGGACCAACTTATGTCGTTCGAAATGATCTCAGCTACATTTTGATATACCACAACCCTACTTTTAGTGACTTAGATGACTTGGAATTCTTGCGCGTTGAGAGTTATGCCCCTTGATTAAGCGATTTCATCAAATATTGGGAAAACCGTCGCTTTTTTGGAATTTTTGGACCAACTTATGTCTTTCGAAATGATCTCAGCTACATTTTGATATACCACAACCCTACTTTTGGTGACTTAGATGACTTGGAATTCTTGCGCGTTGAGAGTTATGCCCCTTGATTAAGCGATTTCATCAAATATTGGGAAAACCGTCGCTTTTTTGGAATTTTTGGACCAACTTATGTCGTTCGAAATGATCTCAGCTACATTTTGATATACCACAACCCTACTTTTGGTGACTTAGATGACTTGGAATTCTTGCGCGTTGAGGGTTACGGGGCTTTAATAAGTGCGATTACGCCCAAATTAGCGAAAACTGGCACTTTTTTGGTCTTCGGAAATGGATAAAAGTTCTTCGTGATGGTCCCAGGAGCAATTAGATGGGTCACAACCCTATTTTTGCAACTTTGAAAATTTTAGTGGGTAAGAGTTATGCCCCTTGATTAAGCGATTTCATCAAATATTGGGAAAACCGTCGCTTTTTTGGAATTTTTGGACCAACTTATGTCGTTCGAAATGATCTCAGCTACATTTTGATATACCACAACCCTACTTTTGGTGACTTAGATGACTTGGAATTCTTGTGCGTTGAGAGTTATGCCCCTTGATTAAGCGATTTCATCAAATATTGGGAAAACCGTCGCTTTTTTGGAATTTTTGGACCAACTTATGTCGTTCGAAATGATCTCAGCTACATTTTGATATACCACAACCCTACTTTTGGTGACTTAGATGACTTGGAATTCTTGCGCGTTGAGGGTTACGGGGCTTTAATAAGTGCGATTACGCCCAAATTAGCGAAAACTGGCACTTTTTTGGTCTTCGGAAATGGATAAAAGTTCTTCGTGATGGTCCCAGGAGCAATTAGATGGGTCACAACCCTATTTTTGCAACTTTGAAAATTTTAGTGGGTAAGAGTTATGCCCCTTGATTAAGCGATTTCATCAAATATTGGGAAAACCGTCGCTTTTTTGGAATTTTTGGACCAACTTATGTCGTTCGAAATGATCTCAGCTACATTTTGATATACCACAACCCTACTTTTGGTGACTTAGATGACTTGGAATTCTTGCGCGTTGAGAGTTATGCCCCTTGATTAAGCGATTTCATCAAATATTGGGAAAACCGTCGCTTTTTTGGAATTTTTGGACCAACTTATGTCGTTCGAAATGATCTCAGCTACATTTTGATATACCACAACCCTACTTTTGGTGACTTAGATGACTTGGAATTCCTCCGCGTTGAGAGTTATGCCCCTTGATTAAGCGATTTCATCAAATATTGGGAAAACCGTCGCTTTTTTGGAATTTTTGGACCAACTTATGTCGTTCGAAATGATCTCAGCTACATTTTGATATACCACAACCCTACTTTTGGTGACTTAGATGACTTGGAATTCTTGCGCGTTGAGAGTTATGCCCCTTGATTAAGCGATTTCATCAAATATTGGGAAAACCGTCGCTTTTTTGGAATTTTTGGACCAACTTATGTCGTTCGAAATGATCTCAGCTACATTTTGATATACCACAACCCTACTTTTGGTGACTTAGATGACTTGGAATTCTTGCGCGTTGAGAGTTATGCCCCTTGATTAAGCGATTTCATCAAATATTGGGAAAACCGTCGCTTTTTTGGAATTTTTGGACCAACTTATGTCGTTCGAAATGATCTCAGCTACATTTTGATATACCACAACCCTACTTTTGGTGACTTAGATGACTTGGAATTCTTGCGCGTTGAGGGTTACGGGGCTTTAATAAGTGCGATTACGCCCAAATTAGCGAAAACTGGCACTTTTTTGGTCTTCGGAAATGGATAAAAGTTCTTCGTGATGGTCCCAGGAGCAATTAGATGGGTCACAACCCTATTTTTGCAACTTTGAAAATATTAGTGGGTAAGAGTTATGCCCCTTGATTAAGCGATTTCGTCAAATATTGGGAAAACCGTCGCTTTTTTGGAATTTTTGGACCAACTTATGTCGTTCGAAATGATCTCAGCTACATTTTGATATACCACAACCCTACTTTTGGTGACTTAGATGACTTGGAATTCTTGCACGTTGAGAGTTATGCCCCTTGATTAAGCGATTTCATCAAATATTGGGAAAACCGTCGCTTTTTTGGAATTTTTGGACCAACTTATGTCGTTCGAAATGATCTCAGCTACATTTTGATATACCACAACCCTACTTTTGGTGACTTAGATGACTTGGAATTCTTGCACGTTGAGAGTTATGCCCCTTGATTAAGCGATTTCATCAAATATTGGGAAAACCGTCGCTTTTTTGGAATTTTTGGACCAACTTATGTCGTTCGAAATGATCTCAGCTACATTTTGATATACCACAACCCTACTTTTGGTGACTTAGATGACTTGGAATTCTTGCGCGTTGAGGGTTACGGGGCTTTAATAAGTGCGATTACGCCCAAATTAGCGAAAACTGGCACTTTTTTGGTCTTCGGAAATGGATAAAAGTTCTTCGTGATGGTCCCAGGAGCAATTAGATGGGTCACAACCCTATTTTTGCAACTTTGAAAATTTTAGTGGGTAAGAGTTATGCCCCTTGATTAAGCGATTTCATCAAATATTGGGAAAACCGTCGCTTTTTTGGAATTTTTGGACCAACTTATGTCTTTCGAAATGATCTCAGCTACATTTTGATATACCACAACCCTACTTTTGGTGACTTAGATGACTTGGAATTCTTGCGCGTTGAGAGTTATGCCCCTTGATTAAGCGATTTCATCAAATATTGGGAAAACCGTCGCTTTTTTGGAATTTTTGGACCAACTTATGTCGTTCGAAATGATCTCAGCTACATTTTGATATACCACAACCCTACTTTTGGTGACTTAGATGACTTGGAATTCTTGCGCGTTGAGGGTTACGGGGCTTTAATAAGTGCGATTACGCCCAAATTAGCGAAAACTGGCACTTTTTTGGTCTTCGGAAATGGATAAAAGTTCTTCGTGATGGTCCCAGGAGCAATTAGATGGGTCACAACCCTATTTTTGCAACTTTGAAAATTTTAGTGGGTAAGAGTTATGCCCCTTGATTAAGCGATTTCATCAAATATTGGGAAAACCGTCGCTTTTTTGGAATTTTTGGACCAACTTATGTCTTTCGAAATGATCTCAGCTACATTTTGATATACCACAACCCTACTTTTGGTGACTTAGATGACTTGGAATTCTTGCGCGTTGAGAGTTATGCCCCTTGATTAAGCGATTTCATCAAATATTGGGAAAACCGTCGCTTTTTTGGAATTTTTGGACCAACTTATGTCGTTCGAAATGATCTCAGCTACATTTTGATATACCACAACCCTACTTTTGGTGACTTAGATGACTTGGAATTCTTGCGCGTTGAGAGTTATGCCCCTTGATTAAGCGATTTCATCAAATATTGGGAAAACCGTCGCTTTTTTGGAATTTTTGGACCAACTTATGTCGTTCGAAATGATCTCAGCTACATTTTGATATACCACAACCCTACTTTTGGTGACTTAGATGACTTGGAATTCTTGCGCGTTGAGAGTTATGCCCCTTGATTAAGCGATTTCATCAAATATTGGGAAAACCGTCGCTATTTTGGAATTTTTGGACCAACTTATGTCGTTCGAAATGATCTCAGCTACATTTTGATATACCACAACCCTACTTTTGGTGACTTAGATGACTTGGAATTCTTGCGCGTTGAGAGTTATGCCCCTTGATTAAGCGATTTCATCAAATATTGGGAAAACCGTTGCTTTTTTGGAATTTTTGGACCAACTTATGTCGTTCGAAATGATCTCAGCTACATTTTGATATACCACAACCCTACTTTTGGTGACTTAGATGACTTGGAATTCTTGCGCGTTGAGGGTTACGGGGCTTTAATAAGTGCGATTACGCCCAAATTAGCGAAAACTGGCACTTTTTTGGTCTTCGGAAATGGATAAAAGTTCTTCGTGATGGTCCCAGGAGCAATTAGATGGGTCACAACCCTATTTTTGCAACTTTGAAAATTTTAGTGGGTAAGAGTTATGCCCCTTGATTAAGCGATTTCATCAAATATTGGGAAAACCGTCGCTTTTTTGGAATTTTTGGACCAACTTATGTCGTTCGAAATGATCTCAGCTACATTTTGATATACCACAACCCTACTTTTGGTGACTTAGATGACTTGGAATTCTTGCGCGTTGAGAGTTATGCCCCTTGATTAAGCGATTTCATCAAATATTGGGAAAACCGTCGCTTTTTTGGAATTTTTGGACCAACTTATGTCGTTCGAAATGATCTCAGCTACATTTTGATATACCACAACCCTACTTTTGGTGACTTAGATGACTTGGAATTCTTGCGCGTTGAGAGTTATGCCCCTTGATTAAGCGATTTCATCAAATATTGGGAAAACCGTCGCTTTTTTGGAATTTTTGGACCAACTTATGTCGTTCGAAATGATCTCAGCTACATTTTGATATACCACAACCCTACTTTTGGTGACTTAGATGACTTGGAATTCTTGCGCGTTGAGAGTTATGCCCCTTGATTAAGCGATTTCATCAAATATTGGGAAAACCGTCGCTTTTTTGGAATTTTTGGACCAACTTATGTCGTTCGAAATGATCTCAGCTACATTTTGATATACCACAACCCTACTTTTGGTGACTTAGATGACTTGGAATTCTTGCGCGTTGAGGGTTACGGGGCTTTAATAAGTGCGATTACGCCCAAATTAGCGAAAACTGGCACTTTTTTGGTCTTCGGAAATGGATAAAAGTTCTTCGTGATGGTCCCAGGAGCAATTAGATGGGTCACAACCCTATTTTTGCAACTTTGAAAATATTAGTGGGTAAGAGTTATGCCCCTTGATTAAGCGATTTCGTCAAATATTGGGAAAACCGTCGCTTTTTTGGAATTTTTGGACCAACTTATGTCGTTCGAAATGATCTCAGCTACATTTTGATATACCACAACCCTACTTTTGGTGACTTAGATGACTTGGAATTCTTGCGCGTTGAGAGTTATGCCCCTTGATTAAGCGATTTCATCAAAATATTGGGAAAACCGTCGCTTTTTTGGAATTTTTGGACCAACTTATGTCGTTCGAAATGATCTCAGCTACATTTTGATATGCCACAACCCTACTTTTGGTGACTTAGATGACTTGGAATTCTTGCGCGTTGAGGGTTACGGGGCTTTAATAAGTGCGATTACGCCCAAATTAGCGAAAGCCGGCACTTTTTTGGTCTTCGGAAATGGATAAAAGTTCTTCGTGATGGTCCCAGGAGCAATTAGATGGGTCACAACCCTATTTTTGCAACTTTGAAAATTTTAGTGGGTAAGAGTTATGCCCCTTGATTAAGCGATTTCATCAAATATTGGGAAAACCGTCGCTTTTTTGGAATTTTTGGACCAACTTATGTCGTTCGAAATGATCTCAGCTACATTTTGATATGCCACAACCCTACTTTTGGTGACTTAGATGACTTGGAATTCTTGCGCGTTGAGGGTTACGGGGCTTTAATAAGTGCGATTACGCCCAAATTAGCGAAAACCGGCACTTTTTTGGTCTTCGGAAATGGATAAAAGTTCTTCGTGATGGTCCCAGGAGCAATTAGATGGGTCACAACCCTATTTTTGCAACTTTGAAAATTTTAGTGGGTAAGAGTTATGCCCCTTGATTAAGCGATTTCATCAAATATTGGGAAAACCGTCGCTTTTTTGGAATTTTTGGACCAACTTATGTCGTTCGAAATGATCTCAGCTACATTTTGATATGCCACAACCCTACTTTTGGTGACTTAGATGACTTGGAATTCTTGCGCGTTGAGGGTTACGGGGCTTTAATAAGTGCGATTACGCCCAAATTAGCGAAAACCGGCACTTTTTTGGTCTTCGGAAATGGATAAAAGTTCTTCGTGATGGTCCCAGGAGCAATTAGATGGGTCACAACCCTATTTTTGCAACTTTGAAAATTTTAGTGGGTAAGAGTTATGCCCCTTGATTAAGCGATTTCATCAAATATTGGGAAAACCGTCGCTTTTTTGGAATTTTTGGACCAACTTATGTCGTTCGAAATGATCTCAGCTACATTTTGATATGCCACAACCCTACTTTTGGTGACTTAGATGACTTCGAATTCTTGCGCGTTGAGGGTTACGGGGCTTTAATAAGTGCGATTACGCCCAAATTAGCGAAAACCGGCACTTTTTTGGTCTTCGGAAATGGATAAAAGTTCTTCGTGATGGTCCCAGGAGCAATTAGATGGGTCACAACCCTATTTTTGCAACTTTGAAAATTTTAGTGGGTAAGAGTTATGCCCCTTGATTAAGCGATTTCATCAAATATTGGGAAAACCGTCGCTTTTTTGGAATTTTTGGACCAACTAATGTCGTTCGAAATGATCTCAGCTACATTTTGATATGCCACAACCCTACTTTTGGTGACTTAGATGACTTGGAATTCTTGCGCGTTGAGGGTTACGGGGCTTTAATAAGTGCGATTACGCCCAAATTAGCGAAAACCGGCACTTTTTTGGTCTTCGGAAATGGATAAAAGTTCTTCGTGATGGTCCCAGGAGCAATTAGATGGGTCACAACCCTATTTTTGCAACTTTGAAAATTTTAGTGGGTAAGAGTTATGCCCCTTGATTAAGCGATTTCATCAAATATTGGGAAAACCGTCGCTTTTTTGGAATTTTTGGACCAACTTATGTCGTTCGAAATGATCTCAGCTACATTTTGATATGCCACAACCCTACTTTTGGTGACTTAGATGACTTGGAATTCTTGCGCGTTGAGGGTTACGGGGCTTTAATAAGTGCGATTACGCCCAAATTAGCGAAAACCGGCACTTTTTTGGTCTTCGGAAATGGATAAAAGTTCTTCGTGATGGTCCCAGGAGCAATTAGATGGGTCACAACCCTATTTTTGCAACTTTGAAAATTTTAGTGGGTAAGAGTTATGACCCTTGATTAAGCGATTTCATCAAATATTGGGAAAACCGGCACTTTTTTGGTCTTCGGAAATGGATAAAAGTTCTTCGTGATGGTCCCAGGAGCAATTAGATGGGTCACAACCCTATTTTTGCAACTTTGAAAATTTTAGTGGCTAAGAGTTATGCCCCTTGATTAAGCGATTTCATCAAATATTGGGAAAACCGTCACTTTTTTGGAATTATTGGACCAACTTATGTCGTTCGAAATTATCTCAGCTACATTTTGATATGCCACAACCCTACTTTAATAAGGCTTTAATAAGTGCGATTACGCCCAAATTAGCGAAAACCGGCACTTTTTTGGTCTTCGGAAATGGATAAAAGTTCTTCGTGATGGTCCCAGGAGCAATTAGATGGGTCACAACCCTATTTTTGCAACTTTGAAAATTTTAGTGGGTAAGAGTTATGCCCCTTGATTAAGCGATTTCATCAAATATTGGGAAAACTGTCGCTTTTTTGGAATTTTTGGACCAACTTATGTCGTTCGAAATGATCTCAGCTACATTTTGATATGCCACAACCCTACTTTTGGTGACTTAGATGACTTGGAATTCTTGCGCGTTGAGGGTTACGGGGCTTTAATAAGTGCGATTACGCCCAAATTAGCGAAAACCGGCACTTTTTTGGTCTTCGGAAATGGATAAAAGTTCTTCGTGATGGTCCCAGGAGCAATTAGATGGGTCACAACCCTATTTTTGCAACTTTGAAAATTTTAGTGGGTAAGAGTTATGCCCCTTGATTAAGCGATTTCATCAAATATTGGGAAAACCGTCGCTTTTTTGGAATTTTTGGACCAACTTATGTCGTTCGAAATGATCTCAGCTACATTTTGATATGCAACAACCCTACTTTTGGTGACTTAGATGACTTGGAATTCTTGCGCGTTGAGGGTTACGGGGCTTTAATAAGTGCGATTACGCCCAAATTAGCGAAAACCGGCACTTTTTAGGTCTTCGGAAATGGATAAAAGTTCTTCGTGATGGTCCCAGGAGCAATTAGATGGGTCACAACCATATTTTTGCAACTTTGAAAATTTTAGTGGGTAAGAGTTATGCCCCTTGATTAAGCGATTTCATCAAATATTGGGAAAACCGTCGCTTTTTTGGAATTTTTGGACCAACTTATGTCGTTCGAAATGATCTCAGCTACATTTTGATATGCCACAACCCTACTTTTGGTGACTTAGATGACTTGGAATTCTTGCGCGTTGAGGGTTACGGGGCTTTAATAAGTGCGATTACGCCCAAATTAGCGAAAACCGGCACTTTTTAGGTCTTCGGAAATGGATAAAAGTTCTTCGTGATGGTCCCAGGAGCAATTAGATGGGTCACAACCCTATTTTTGCAACTTTGAAAATTTTAGTGGGTAAGAGTTATGCCCCTTGATTAAGCGATTTCATCAAATATTGGGAAAACCGTCGCTTTTTTGGAATTTTTGGACCAACTTATGTCGTTCGAAATGATCTCAGCTACATTTTGATATGCCACAACCCTACTTTTGGTGACTTAGATGACTTGGAATTCTTGCGCGTTGAGGGTTACGGGGCTTTAATAAGTGCGATTACGCCCAAATTAGCGAAAACCGGCACTTTTTTGGTCTTCGGAAATGGATAAAAGTTCTTCGTGATGGTCCCAGGAGCAATTAGATGGGTCACAACCCTATTTTTGCAACTTTGAAAATTTTAGTGGGTAAGAGTTATGCCCCTTGATTAAGCGATTTCATCAAATATTGGGAAAACCGTCGCTTTTTTGGAATTTTTGGACCAACTTATGTCGTTCGAAATGATCTCAGCTACATTTTGATATGCCACAACCCTACTTTTGGTGACTTAGATGACTTGGAATTCTTGCGCGTTGAGGGTTACGGGGCTTTAATAAGTGCGATTACGCCCAAATTAGCGAAAACCGGCACTTTTTTGGTCTTCGGAAATGGATAAAAGTTCTTCGTGATGGTCCCAGGAGCAATTAGATGGGTCACAACCCTATTTTTGCAACTTTGAAAATTT
Source organism: Steromphala cineraria (assembly GCA_916613615.1). Lineage (NCBI taxonomy): Eukaryota > Metazoa > Mollusca > Gastropoda > Trochida > Trochidae > Steromphala > Steromphala cineraria. Next base: position 28,461,890 of record OU744726.1, on the reverse strand, counting down.
TAGTGGGTAAGAGTTATGCCCCTTGATTAAGCGATTTCATCAAATATTGGGAAAACCGTCGCTTTTTTGGAATTTTTGGACCAACTTATGTCGTTCGAAATGATCTCAGCTACATTTTGATATGCCACAACCCTACTTTTGGTGACTTAGATGACTTGGAATTCTTGCGCGTTGAGGGTTACGGGGCTTTAATAAGTGCGATTACGCCCAAATTAGCGAAAACCGGCACTTTTTTGGTCTTCGGAAATGGATAAAAGTTCTTCGTGATGGTCCCAGGAGCAATTAGATGGGTCACAACCCTATTTTTGCAACTTTGAAAATTTTAGTGGGTAAGAGTTATGCCCCTTGATTAAGCGATTTCATCAAATATTGGGAAAACCGTCGCTTTTTTGGAATTTTTGGACCAACTTATGTCGTTCGAAATGATCTCAGCTACATTTTGATATGCCACAACCCTACTTTTGGTGACTTAGATGACTTGGAATTCTTGCGCGTTGAGGGTTACGGGGCTTTAATAAGTGCGATTACGCCCAAATTAGCGAAAACCGGCACTTTTTTGGTCTTCGGAAATGGATAAAAGTTCTTCGTGATGGTCCCAGGAGCAATTAGATGGGTCACAACCCTATTTTTGCAACTTTGAAAATTTTAGTGGGTAAGAGTTATGCCCCTTGATTAAGCGATTTCATCAAATATTGGGAAAACCGTCGCTTTTTTGGAATTTTTGGACCAACTTATGTCGTTCGAAATGATCTCAGCTACATTTTGATATGCCACAACCCTACTTTTGGTGACTTAGATGACTTGGAATTCTTGCGCGTTGAGGGTTACGGGGCTTTAATAAGTGCGATTACGCCCAAATTAGCGAAAACCGGCACTTTTTTGGTCTTCGGAAATGGATAAAAGTTCTTCGTGATGGTCCCAGGAGCAATTAGATGGGTCACAACCCTATTTTTGCAACTTTGAAAATTTTAGTGGGTAAGAGTTATGCCCCTTGATTAAGCGATTTCATCAAATATTGGGAAAACCGGCACTTTTTTGGTCTTCGGAAATGGATAAAAGTTCTTCGTGATGGTCCCAGGAGCAATTAGATGGGTCACAACCCTATTTTTGCAACTTTGAAAATTTTAGTGGGTAAGAGTTATGCCCCTTGATTAAGCGATTTCATCAAATATTGGGAAAACCGTCGCTTTTTTGGAATTTTTGGACCAACTTATGTCGTTCGAAATGATCTCAGCTACATTTTGATCTGCCACAACCCTACTTTTGGTGACTTAGATGACTTGGAATTCTTGCGCGTTGAGGGTTACGGGGCTTTAATAAGTGCGATTACGCCCAAATTAGCGAAAACCGGCACTTTTTTGGTCTTCGGAAATGGATAAAAGTTCTTCGTGATGGTCCCAGGAGCAATTAGATGGGTCACAACCCTATTTTTGCAACTTTGAAAATTTTAGTGGGTAAGAGTTATGCCCCTTGATTAAGCGATTTCATCAAATATTGGGAAAACTGTCGCTTTTTTGGAATTTTTGGACCAACTTATGTCGTTCGAAATGATCTCAGCTACATTTTGATATGCCACAACCCTACTTTTGGTGACTTAGATGACTTGGAATTCTTGCGCGTTGAGGGTTACGGGGCTTTAATAAGTGCGATTACGCCCAAATTAGCGAAAACCGGCACATTTTTGGTCTTCGGAAATGGATAAAAGTTCTTCGTGATGGTCCCAGGAGCAATTAGATGGGTCACAACCCTATTTTTGCAACTTTGAAAATTTTAGTGGGTAAGAGTTATGCCCCTTGATTAAGCGATTTCATCAAATATTGGGAAAACCGTCGCTTTTTTGGAATTTTTGGACCAACTTATGTCGTTCGAAATGATCTCAGCTACATTTTGATATGCCACAACCCTACTTTTGGTGACTTAGATGACTTGGAATTCTTGCGCGTTGAGGGTTACGGGGCTTTAATAAGTGCGATTACGCCCAAATTAGCGAAAACCGGCACTTTTTAGGTCTTCGGAAATGGATAAAAGTTCTTCGTGATGGTCCCAGGAGCAATTAGATGGGTCACAACCCTATTTTTGCAACTTTGAAAATTTTAGTGGGTAAGAGTTATGCCCCTTGATTAAGCGATTTCATCAAATATTGGGAAAACCGTCGCTTTTTTGGAATTTTTGGACCAACTTATGTCGTTCGAAATGATCTCAGCTACATTTTGATATGCCACAACCCTACTTTTGGTGACTTAGATGACTTGGAATTCTTGCGCGTTGAGGGTTACGGGGCTTTAATAAGTGCGATTACGCCCAAATTAGCGAAAACCGGCACTTTTTTGGTCTTCGGAAATGGATAAAAGTTCTTCGTGATGGTCCCAGGAGCAATTAGATGGGTCACAACCCTATTTTTGCAACTTTGAAAATTTTAGTGGGTAAGAGTTATGCCCCTTGATTAAGCGATTTCATCAAATATTGGGAAAACCGTCGCTTTTTTGGAATTTTTGGACCAACTTATGTCGTTCGAAATGATCTCAGCTACATTTTGATATGCCACAACCCTACTTTTGGTGACTTAGATGACTTGGAATTCTTGCGCGTTGAGGGTTACGGGGCTTTAATAAGTGCGATTACGCCCAAATTAGCGAAAACCGGCACTTTTTTGGTCTTCGGAAATGGATAAAAGTTCTTCGTGATGGTCCCAGGAGCAATTAGATGGGTCACAACCCTATTTTTGCAACTTTGAAAATTTTAGTGGGTAAGAGTTATGCCCCTTGATTAAGCGATTTCATCAAATATTGGGAAAACCGTCGCTTTTTTGGAATTTTTGGACCAACTTATGTCGTTCGAAATGATCTCAGCTACATTTTGATATGCCACAACCCTACTTTTGGTGACTTAGATGACTTGGAATTCTTGCGCGTTGAGGGTTACGGGGCTTTAATAAGTGCGATTACGCCCAAATTAGCGAAAACCGGCACTTTTTTGGTCTTCGGAAATGGATAAAAGTTCTTCGTGATGGTCCCAAGAGCAATTAGATGGGTCACAACCCTATTTTTGCAACTTTGAAAATTTTAGTGGGTAAGAGTTATGCCCCTTGATTAAGCGATTTCATCAAATATTGGGAAAACCGTCGCTTTTTTGGAATTTTTGGACCAACTTATGTCGTTCGAAATGATCTCAGCTACATTTTGATATGCCACAACCCTACTTTTGGTGACTTAGATGACTTGGAATTCTTGCGCGTTGAGGGTTACGGGGCTTTAATAAGTGCGATTACGCCCAAATTAGCGAAAACCCGGCACTTTTTTGGTCTTCGGAAATGGATAAAAGTTCTTCGTGATGGTCCCAGGAGCAATTAGATGGGTCACAACCCTATTTTTGCAACTTTGAAAATTTTAGTGGGTAAGAGTTATGCCCCTTGATTAAGCGATTTCATCAAATATTGGGAAAACCGTCGCTTTTTTGGAATTTTTGGACCAACTTATGTCGTTCGAAATGATCTCAGCTACATTTTGATATGCCACAACCCTACTTTTGGTGACTTAGATGACTTGGAATTCTTGCGCGTTGAGGGTTACGGGGCTTTAATAAGTGCGATTACGCCCAAATTAGCGAAAACCGGCACTTTTTTGGTCTTCGGAAATGGATAAAAGTTCTTCGTGATGGTCCCAGGAGCAATTAGATGGGTCACAACCCTATTTTTGCAACTTTGAAAATTTTAGTGGGTAAGAGTTATGCCCCTTGATTAAGCGATTTCATCAAATATTGGGAAAACCGGCACTTTTTTGGTCTTCGGAAATGGATAAAAGTTCTTCGTGATGGTCCCAGGAGCAATTAGATGGGTCACAACCCTATTTTTGCAACTTTGACAATTTTAGTGGGTAAGAGTTATGCCCCTTGATTAAGCGATTTCATCAAATATTGGGAAAACCGTCGCTTTTTTGGAATTTTTGGACCAACTTATGTCGTTCGAAATGATCTCAGCTACATTTTGATATGCCACAACCCTACTTTTGGTGACTTAGATGACTTGGAATTCTTGCGCGTTGAGGGTTACGGGGCTTTAATAAGTGCGATTACGCCCAAATTAGGGAAAACCGGCACTTTTTTGGTCTTCGGAAATGGATAAAAGTTCTTCGTGATGGTCCCAGGAGCAATTAGATGGGTCACAACCCTATTTTTGCAACTTTGAAAATTTTAGTGGGTAAGAGTTATGCCCCTTGATTAAGCGATTTCATCAAATATTGGGAAAACCGTCGCTTTTTTGGAATTTTTGGACCAACTTATGTCGTTCGAAATGATCTCAGCTACATTTTGATATGCCACAACCCTACTTTTGGTGACTTAGATGACTTGGAATTCTTGCGCGTTGAGGGTTACGGGGCTTTAATAAGTGCGATTACGCCCAAATTAGCGAAAACCGGCACTTTTTTGGTCTTCGGAAATGGATAAAAGTTCTTCGTGATGGTCCCAGGAGCAATTAGATGGGTCACAACCCTATTTTTGCAACTTTGAAAATTTTAGTGGGTAAGAGTTATGCCCCTTGATTAAGCGATTTCATCAAATATTGGGAAAACCGTCGCTTTTTTGGAATTTTTGGACCAACTTATGTCGTTCGAAATGATCTCAGCTACATTTTGATATGCCACAACCCTACTTTTGGTGACTTAGATGACTTGGAATTCTTGCGCGTTGAGGGTTACGGGGCTTTAGTAAGTGCGATTACGCCCAAATTAGCGAAAACCGGCACTTTTTTGGTCTTCGGAAATGGATAAAAGTTCTTCGTGATGGTCCCAGGAGCAATTAGATGGGTCACAACCCTATTTTTGCAACTTTGAAAATTTTAGTGGGTAAGAGTTATGCCCCTTGATTAAGCGATTTCATCAAATATTGGGAAAACCGTCGCTTTTTTGGAATTTTTGGACCGACTTATGTCGTTCGAAATGATCTCAGCTACATTTTGATATGCCACAACCCTACTTTTGGTGACTTAGATGACTTGGAATTCTTGCGCGTTGAGGGTTACGGGGCTTTAATAAGTGCGATTACGCCCAAATTAGCGAAAACCGGCACTTTTTTGGTCTTCGGAAATGGATAAAAGTTCTTCGTGATGGTCCCAGGAGCAATTAGATGGGTCACAACCCTATTTTTGCAACTTTGAAAATTTTAGTGGGTAAGAGTTATGCCCCTTGATTAAGCGATTTCATCAAATATTGGGAAAACCGTCGCTTTTTTGGAATTTTTGGACCAACTTATGTCGTTCGAAATGATCTCAGCTACATTTTGATATGCCACAACCCTACTTTTGGTGACTTAGATGACTTGGAATTCTTGCGCGTTGAGGGTTACGGGGCTTTAATAAGTGCGATTACGCCCAAATTAGCGAAAACCGGCACTGTTTTGGTCTTCGGAAATGGATAAAAGTTCTTCGTGATGGTCCCAGGAGCAATTAGATGGGTCACAACCCTATTTTTGCAACTTTGAAAATTTTAGTGGGTAAGAGTTATGCCCCTTGATTAAGCGATTTCATCAAATATTGGGAAAACCGTCGCTTTTTTTGGAATTTTTGGACCAACTTATGTCGTTCGAAATGATCTCAGCTACATTTTGATATGCCACAACCCTACTTTTGGTGACTAAGATGACTTGGAATTCTTGCGCGTTGAGGGTTACGGGGCTTTAATAAGTGCGATTACGCCCAAATTAGCGAAAACCGGCACTTTTTTGGTCTTCGGAAATGGATAAAAGTTCTTCGTGATGGTCCCAGGAGCAATTAGATGGGTCACAACCCTATTTTTGCAACTTTGAAAATTTTAGTGGGTAAGAGTTATGCCCCTTGATTAAGCGATTTCATCAAATATTGGGAAAACCGTCGCTTTTTTGGAATTTTTGGACCAACTTATGTCGTTCGAAATGATCTCAGCTACATTTTGATATGCCACAACCCTACTTTTGGTGACTTAGATGACTTGGAATTCTTGCGCGTTGAGGGTTACGGGGCTTTAATAAGTGCGATTACGCCCAAATTAGCGAAAACCGGCACTTTTTTGGTCTTCGGAAATGGATAAAAGTTCTTCGTGATGGTCCCAGGAGCAATTAGATGGGTCACAACCCTATTTTTGCAACTTTGAAAATTTTAGTGGGTAAGAGTTATGCCCCTTGATTAAGCGATTTCATCAAATATTGGGAAAACCGTCGCTTTTTTGGAATTTTTGGACCAACTTATGTCGTTCGAAATGATCTCAGCTACATTTTGATATGCCACAACCCTACTTTTGGTGACTTAGATGACTTGGAATTCTTGCGCGTTGAGGGTTACGGGGCTTTAATAAGTGCGATTACGCCCAAATTAGCGAAAACCGGCACTGTTTTGGTCTTCGGAAATGGATAAAAGTTCTTCGTGATGGTCCCAGGAGCAATTAGATGGGTCACAACCCTATTTTTGCAACTTTGAAAATTTTAGTGGGTAAGAGTTATGCCCCTTGATTAAGCGATTTCATCAAATATTGGGAAAACCGTCGCTTTTTTGGAATTTTTGGACCAACTTATGTCGTTCGAAATGATCTCAGCTACATTTTGATATGCCACAACCCTACTTTTGGTGACTAAGATGACTTGGAATTCTTGCGCGTTGAGGGTTACGGGGCTTTAATAAGTGCGATTACGCCCAAATTAGCGAAAACCGGCACTTTTTTGGTCTTCGGAAATGGATAAAAGTTCTTCGTGATGGTCCCAGGAGCAATTAGATGGGTCACAACCCTATTTTTGCAACTTTGAAAATTTTAGTGGGTAAGAGTTATGCCCCTTGATTAAGCGATTTCATCAAATATTGGGAAAACCGTCGCTTTTTTGGAATTTTTGGACCAACTTATGTCGTTCGAAATGATCTCAGCTACATTTTGATATGCCACAACCCTACTTTTGGTGACTTAGATGACTTGGAATTCTTGCGCGTTGAGGGTTACGGGGCTTTAATAAGTGCGATTACGCCCAAATTAGCGAAAACCGGCACTTTTTTGGTCTTCGGAAATGGATAAAAGTTCTTCGTGATGGTCCCAGGAGCAATTAGATGGGTCACAACCCTATTTTTGCAACTTTGAAAATTTTAGTGGGTAAGAGTTATGCCCCTTGATTAAGCGATTTCATCAAATATTGGGAAAACCGTCGCTTTTTTGGAATTTTTGGACCAACTTATGTCGTTCGAAATGATCTCAGCTACATTTTGATATGCCACAACCCTACTTTTGGTGACTTAGATGACTTGGAATTCTTGCGCGTTGAGGGTTACGGGGCTTTAATAAGTGCGATTACGCCCAAATTAGCGAAAACCGGCACTTTTTTGGTCTTCGGAAATGGATAAAAGTTCTTCGTGATGGTCCAAGGAGCAATTAGATGGGTCACAACCCTATTTTTGCAACTTTGAAAATTTTAGTGGGTAAGAGTTATGCCCCTTGATTAAGCGATTTCATCAAATATTGGGAAAACCGTCGCTTTTTTGGAATTTTTGGACCAACTAATGTCGTTCGAAATGATCTCAGCTACATTTTGATATGCCACAACCCTACTTTTGGTGACTTAGATGACTTGGAATTCTTGCGCGTTGAGGGCTACGGGGCTTTAATAAGTGCGATTACGCCCAAATTAGCGAAAACCGGCACTTTTTGGGTCTTCGGAAATGGATAAAAGTTCTTCGTGATGGTCCCAGGAGCAATTAGATGGGTCACAACCCTATTTTTGCAACTTTGAAAATTTTAGTGGGTAAGAGTTATGCCCCTTGATTAAGCGATTTCATCAAATATTGGGAAAACCGTCGCTTTTTTGGAATTTTTGGACCAACTTATGTCGTTCGAAATGATCTCAGCTACATTTTGATATGCCACAACCCTACTTTTGGTGACTTAGATGACTTGGAATTCTTGCGCGTTGAGGGTTACGGGGCTTTAATAAGTGCGATTACGCCCAAATAAGCGAAAACCGGCACTTTTTTGGTCTTCGGAAATGGATAAAAGTTCTTCATGATGGTCCCAGGAGCAATTAGATGGGTCACAACCCTATTTTTGCAACTTTGAAAATTTTAGTGGGTAAAAGTTATGCCCCTTGATTAAGCGATTTCATCAAATATTGGGAAAACCGTCGCTTTTTTGGAATTTTTGGACCAACTTATGTCGTTCGAAATGATCTCAGCTACATTTTGATATGCCACAACCCTACTTTTGGTGACTTAGATGACTTGGAATTCTTGCGCGTTGAGGGTTACGGGGCTTTAATAAGTGCGATTACGCCCAAATTAGCGAAAACCGGCACTTTTTTGGTCTTCGGAAATGGATAAAAGTTCTTCGTGATGGTCCCAGGAGCAATTAGATGGGTCACAACCCTATTTTTGCATCTTTGAACATTTTAGTGGGTAAGAGTTATGCCCCTTGATTAAGCGATTTCATCAAATATTGGGAAAACCGTCGCTTTTTTGGAATTTTTGGACCAACTTATGTCGTTCGAAATGATCTCAGCTACATTTTGATATGCCACAACCCTACTTTTGGTGACTTAGATGACTTGGAATTCTTGCGCGTTGAGGGTTACGGGCCTTTAATAAGTGCGATTACGCCCAAATTAGCGAAAACCGGCACTTTTTTGGTCTTCGGAAATGGATAAAAGTTCTTCGTGATGGTCCCAGGAGCAATTAGATGGGTCACAACCCTATTTTTGCAACTTTGAAAATTTTAGTGGGTAAGAGTTATGCCCCTTGATTAAGCGATTTCATCAAATATTGGGAAAACCGTCGCTTTTTTGGAATTTTTGGACCAACTTATGTCGTTCGAAATGATCTCAGCTACATTTTGATATGCCACAACCCTACTTTTGGTGACTTAGATGACTTGGAATTCTTGCGCGTTGAGGGTTACGGGGCTTAAATAAGTGCGATTACGCCCAAATTAGCGAAAACCGGCACTTTTTTGGTCTTCGGAAATGGATAAAAGTTCTTCGTGATGGTCCCAGGAGCAATTAGATGGGTCACAACCCTATTTTTGCAACTTTGAAAATTTTAGTGGGTAAGAGTTATGCCCCTTGATTAAGCGATTTCATCAAATATTGGGAAAACCGTCGCTTTTTTGGAATTTTTGGACCAACTTATGTCGTTCGAAATGATCTCAGCTACATTTTGATATGCCACAACCCTACTTTTGGTGACTTAGATGACTTGGAATTCTTGCGCGTTGAGGGTTACGGGGCTTTAATAAGTGCGATTACGCCCAAATTAGCGAAAACCGGCACTTTTTTGGTCTTCGGAAATGGATAAAAGTTCTTCGTGATGGTCCCAGGAGCAATTAGATGGGTCACAACCCTATTTTTGCAACTTTGAAAATTTTAGTGGGTAAGAGTTATGCCCCTTGATTAAGCGATTTCATCAAATATTGGGAAAACCGTCGCTTTTTTGAATTTTTGGACCAACTTATGTCGTTCGAAATGATCTCAGCTACATTTTGATATGCCACAACCCTACTTTTGGTGACTTAGATGACTTGGAATTCTTGCGCGTTGAGGGTTACGGGGCTTTAATAAGTGCGATTACGCCCAAATTAGCGAAAACCGGCACTTTTTTGGTCTTCGGAAATGGATAAAAGTTCTTCGTGATGGTCCCAGGAGCAATTAGATGGGTCACAACCCTATTTTTGCAACTTTGAAAATTTTAGTGGGTAAGAGTTATGCCCCTTGATTAAGCGATTTCATCAAATATTGGGAAAACCGTCGCTTTTTTGGAATTTTTGGACCAACTTATGTCGTTCGAAATGATCTCAGCTACATTTTGATATGCCACAACCCTACTTTTGGTGACTTAGATGACTTGGAATTCTTGCGCATTGAGGGTTACGGGGCTTTAATAAGTGCGATTACGCCCAAATTAGCGAAAACCGGCACTTTTTTGGTCTTCGGAAATGGATAAAAGTTCTTCGTGATGGTCCCAGGAGCAATTAGATGGGTCACAACCCTATTTTTGCAACTTTGAAAATTTTAGTGGGTAAGAGTTATGCCCCTTGATTAAGCGATTTCATCAAATATTGGGAAAACCGTCGCTTTTTTGGAATTTTTGGACCAACTTATGTCGTTCGAAATGATCTCAGCTACATTTTGATATGCCACAACCCTACTTTTGGTGACTTAGATGACTTGGAATTCTTGCGCGTTGAGGGTTACGGGGCTTTAATAAGTGCGATTACGCCCAAATTAGCGAAAACCGGCACTTTTTTGGTCTTCGGAAATGGATAAAAGTTCTTCGTGATGGTCCCAGGAGCAATTAGATGGGTCACAACCCTATTTTTGCAACTTTGAAAATTTTAGTGGGTAAGAGTTATGCCCCTTGATTAAGCGATTTCATCAAATATTGGGAAAACCGTCGCTTTTTTGGAATTTTTGGACCAACTTATGTCGTTCGAAATGATCTCAGCTACATTTTGATATGCCACAACCCTACTTTTGGTGACTTAGATGACTTGGAATTCTTGCGCGTTGAGGGTTACGGGGCTTTAATAAGTGCGATTACGCCCAAATTAGCGAAAACCGGCACTTTTTTGGTCTTCGGAAATGGATAAAAGTTCTTCGTGATGGGGCCAGGAGCAATTAGATGGGTCACAACCCTATTTTTGCAACTTTGAAAATTTTAGTGGGTAAGAGTTATGCCCCTTGATTAAGCGATTTCATCAAATATTGGGAAAACCGTCGCTTTTTTGGAATTTTTGGACCAACTTATGTCGTTCGAAATGATCTCAGCTACATTTTGATATGCCACAACCCTACTTTTGGTGACTTAGATGACTTGGAATTCTTGCGCGTTGAGGGTTACGGGGCTTTAATAAGTGCGATTACGCCCAAATTAGCGAAAACCGGCACTATTTTGGTCTTCGGAAATGGATAAAAGTTCTTCGTGATGGTCCCAGGAGCAATTAGATGGGTCACAACCCTATTTTTGCAACTTTGAAAATTTTAGTGGGTAAGAGTTATGCCCCTTGATTAAGCGATTTCATCAAATATTGGGAAAACCGTCGCTTTTTTGGAATTTTTGGACCAACTTATATCGTTCGAAATGATCTCAGCTACATTTTGATATGCCACAACCCTACTTTTGGTGACTTAGATGACTTGGAATTCTTGCGCTTAGAGGGTTACGGGGCTTTAATAAGTGCGATTACGCCCAAATTAGCGAAAACCGGCACTTTTTTGGTCTTCGGAAATGGATAAAAGTTCTTCGTGATGGTCCCAGGAGCAATTAGATGGGTCACAACCCTATTTTTGCAACTTTGAAAATTTTAGTGGGTAAGAGTTATGCCCCTTGATTAAGCGATTTCATCAAATATTGGGAAAACCGTCGCTTTTTTGGAATTTTTGGACCAACTTATGTCGTTCGAAATGATCTCAGCTACATTTTGATATGCCACAACCCTACTTTTGGTGACTTAGATAACTTGGAATTCTTGCGCGTTGAGGGTTACGGGGCTTTAATAAGTGCGATTACGCCCAAATTAGCGAAAACCGGCACTTTTTTGGTCTTCGGAAATGGATAAAAGTTCTTCGTGATGGTCCCAGGAGCAATTAGATGGGTCACAACCCTATTTTTGCAACTTTGAAAATTTTAGTGGGTAAGAGTTATGCCCCTTGATTAAGCGATTTCATCAAATATTGGGAAAACTGTCGCTTTTTTGGAATTTTTGGACCAACTTATGTCGTTCGAAATGATCTCAGCTACATTTTGATATGCCACAACCCTACTTTTGGTGACTTAGATGACTTGGAATTCTTGCGCGTTGAGGGTTACGGGGCTTTAATAAGTGCGATTACGCCCAAATTAGCGAAAACCGGCACTTTTTTGGTCTTCGGAAATGGATAAAAGTTCTTCGTGATGGTCCCAGGAGCAATTAGATGGGTCACAACCCTATTTTTGCAACTTTGAAAATTTTAGTGGGTAAGAGTTATGCCCCTTGATTAAGCGATTTCATCAAATATTGGGAAAACCGTCGCTTTTTTGGAATTTTTGGACCAACTTATGTCGTTCGAAATGATCTCAGCTACATTTTGATATGCCACAACCCTACTTTTGGTGACTTAGATGACTTGGAATTCTTGCGCGTTGAGGGTTACGGGGCTTTAATAAGTGCGATTACGCCCAAATTAGCGAAAACCGGCACTTTTTTGGTCTTCGGAAATGGATAAAAGTTCTTCGTGATGGTCCCAGGAGCAATTAGATGGGTCACAACCCTATTTTTGCAACTTTGAAAATTTTAGTGGGTAAGAGTTATGCCCCTTGATTAAGCGATTTCATCAAATATTGGGAAAACCGTCGCTTTTTTGGAATTTTTGGACCAACTTATGTCGTTCGAAATGATCTCAGCTACATTTTGATATGCCACAACCCTACTTTTGGTGACTTAGATGACTTGGAATTCTTGCGCGTTGAGGGTTACGGGGCTTTAATAAGTGCGATTACGCCCAAATTAGCGAAAACCGGCACTTTTTTGGTCTTCGGAAATGGATAAAAGTTCTTCGTGATGGTCCCAGGAGCAATTAGATGGGTCACAACCCTATTTTTGCAACTTTGAAAATTTTAGTGGGTAAGAGTTATGCCCCTTGATTAAGCGATTTCATCAAATATTGGGAAAACCGTCGCTTTTTGGAATTTTTGGACCAACTTATGTCGTTCGAAATGATCTCAGCTACATTTTGATATGCCACAACCCTACTTTTGGTGACTTAGATGACTTGGAATTCTTGCGCGTTGAGGGTTACGGGGCTTTAATAAGTGCGATTACGCCCAAATTAGCGAAAACCGGCACTTTTTTGGTCTTCGGAAATGGATAAAAGTTCTTCGTGATGGTCCCAGGAGCAATTAGATGGGTCACAACCCTATTTTTGCAACTTTGAAAATTTTAGTGGGTAAGAGTTATGCCCCTTGATTAAGCGATTTCATCAAATATTGGGAAAACCGTCGCTTTTTTGGAATTTTTGGACCAACTTATGTCGTTCGAAATGATCTCAGCTACATTTTGATATGCCACAACCCTACTTTTGGTGACTTAGATGACTTGGAATTCTTGCGCGTTGAGGGTTACGGGGCTTTAATAAGTGCGATTACGCCCAAATTAGCGAAAACCGGCACTTTTTTGGTCTTCGGAAATGGATAAAAGTTCTTCGTGATGGTCCCAGGAGCAATTAGATGGGTCACAACCCTATTTTTGCAACTTTGAAAATTTTAGTGGGTAAGAGTTATGCCCCTTGATTAAGCGATTTCATCAAATATTGGGAAAACCGTCGCTTTTTTGGAATTTTTGGACCAACTTATGTCGTTCGAAATGATCTCAGCTACATTTTGATATGCCACAACCCTACTTTTGGTGACTTAGATGACTTGGAATTCTTGCGCGTTGAGGGTTACGGGGCTTTAATAAGTGCGATTACGCCCAAATTAGCGAAAACCGGCACTTTTTTGGTCTTCGGAAATGGATAAAAGTTCTTCGTGATGGTCCCAGGAGCAATTAGATGGGTCACAACCCTATTTTTGCAACTTTGAAAATTTTAGTGGGTAAGAGTTATGCCCCTTGATTAAGCGATTTCATCAAATATTGGGAAAACCGTCGCTTTTTTTGGAATTTTTGGACCAACTTATGTCGTTCGAAATGATCTCAGCTACATTTTGATATGCCACAACCCTACTTTTGGTGACTTAGATGACTTGGAATTCTTGCGCGTTGAGGGTTACGGGGCTTTAATAAGTGCGATTACGCCCAAATTAGCGAAAACCGGCACTTTTTTGGTCTTCGGAAATGGATAAAAGTTCTTCGTGATGGTCCCAGGAGCAATTAGATGGGTCACAACCCTATTTTTGCAACTTTGAAAATTTTAGTGGGTAAGAGTTATGCCCCTTGATTAAGCGATTTCATCAAATATTGGGAAAACCGTCGCTTTTTTTGGAATTTTTGGACCAACTTATGTCGTTCGAAATGATCTCAGCTACATTTTGATATGCCACAACCCTACTTTTGGTGACTTAGATGACTTGGAATTCTTGCGCGTTGAGGGTTACGGGGCTTTAATAAGTGCGATTACGCCCAAATTAGCGAAAACCGGCACTTTTTTGGTCTTCGGAAATGGATAAAAGTTCTTCGTGATGGTCCCAGGAGCAATTAGATGGGTCACAACCCTATTTTTGCAACTTTGAAAATTTTAGTGGGTAAGAGTTATGCCCCTTGATTAAGCGATTTCATCAAATATTGGGAAAACCGTCGCTTTTTTGGAATTTTTGGACCAACTTATGTCGTTCGAAATGATCTCAGCTACATTTTGATATGCCACAACCCTACTTTTGGTGACTTAGATGACTTGGAATTCTTGCGCGTTGAGGGTTACGGGGCTTTAATAAGTGCGATTACGCCCAAATTAGCGAAAACCGGCACTTTTTTGGTCTTCGGAAATGGATAAAAGTTCTTCGTGATGGTCCCAGGAGCAATTAGATGGGTCACAACCCTATTTTTGCAACTTTGAAAATTTTAGTGGGGTAAGAGTTATGCCCCTTGATTAAGCGATTTCATCAAATATTGGGAAAACCGTCGCTTTTTTTTGAATTTTTGGACCAACTTATGTTGTTCGAAATGATCTCAGCTACATTTTGATATGCCACAACCCTACTTTTGGTGACTTAGATGACTTGGAATTCTTGCGCGTTGAGGGTTACGGGGCTTTAATAAGTGCGATTACGCCCAAATTAGCGAAAACCGGCACTTTTTTGGTCTTCGGAAATGGATAAAAGTTCTTCGTGATGGTCCCAGGAGCAATTAGATGGGTCACAACCCTATTTTTGCAACTTTGAAAATTTTAGTGGGTAAGAGTTATGCCCCTTGATTAAGCGATTTCATCAAATGTTGGGAAAACCGTCGCTTTTTTGGAATTTTTGGACCAACTTATGTCGTTCGAAATGATCTCAGCTACATTTTGATATGCCACAACCCTACTTTTGGTGACTTAGATGACTTGGAATTCTTGCGCGTTGAGGGTTACGGGGCTTTAATAAGTGCGATTACGCCCAAATTAGCGAAAACCGGCACTTTTTTGGTCTTCGGAAATGGATAAAAGTTCTTCGTGATGGTCCCAGGAGCAATTAGATGGGTCACAACCCTATTTTTGCAACTTTGAAAATTTTAGTGGGTAAGAGTTATGCCCCTTGATTAAGCGATTTCATCAATATTGGGAAAACCGTTGCTTTTTTGGAATTTTTGGACCAACTTATGTCGTTCGAAATGATCTCAGCTACATTTTGATATGCCACAACCCTACTTTTGGTGACTTAGATGACTTGGAATTCTTGCGCGTTGAGGGTTACGGGGCTTTAATAAGTGCGATTACGCCCAAATTAGCGAAAACCGGCACTTTTTTGGTCTTCGGAAATGGATAAAAGTTCTTCGTGATGGTCCCAGGAGCAATTAGATGGGTCACAACCCTATTTTTGCAACTTTGAAAATTTTAGTGGGTAAGAGTTATGCCCCTTGATTAAGCGATTTCATCAAATATTGGGAAAACCGTCGCTTTTTTGGAATTTTTGGACCAACTTATGTCGTTCGAAATGATCTCAGCTACATTTTGATATGCCACAACCCTACTTTTGGTGACTTAGATGACTTGGAATTCTTGCGCGTTGAGGGTTACGGGGCTTTAATAAGTGCGATTACGCCCAAATTAGCGAAAACCGGCACTTTTTTGGTCTTCGGAAATGGATAAAAGTTCTTCGTGATGGTCCCAGGAGCAATTAGATGGGTCACAACCCTATTTTTGCAACTTTGAAAATTTTAGTGGGTAAGAGTTATGCCCCTTGATTAAGCGATTTCATCAAATATTGGGAAAACCGTCGCTTTTTTGGAATTTTTGGACCAACTTATGTCGTTCGAAATGATCTCAGCTACATTTTGATATGCCACAACCCTTCTTTTGGTGACTTAGATGACTTGGAATTCTTGCGCGTTGAGGGTTACGGGGCTTTAATAAGTGCGATTACGCCCAAATTAGCGAAAACCGGCACTTTTTTGGTCTTCGGAAATGGATAAAAGTTCTTCGTGATGGTCCCAGGAGCAATTAGATGGGTCACAACCCTATTTTTGCAACTTTGAAAATTTTAGTGGGTAAGAGTTATGCCCCTTGATTAAGCGATTTCATCAAATATTGGGAAAACCGTCGCTTTTTTGGAATTTTTGGACCAACTTTTGTCGTTCGAAATGATCTCAGCTACATTTTGATATGCCACAACCCTACTTTTGGTGACTTAGATGACTTGGAATTCTTGCGTGTTGAGGGTTACGGGGCTTTAATAAGTGCGATTACGCCCAAATTAGCGAAAAGCGGCACTTTTTTGGTCTTCGGAAATGGATAAAAGTTCTTCGTGATGGTCCCAGGAGCAATTAGATGGGTCACAACCCTATTTTTGCAACTTTGAAAATTTTAGTGGGTAAGAGTTATGCCCCTTGATTAAGCGATTTCATCAAATATTGGGAAAACCGTCGCTTTTTTGGAATTTTTGGACCAACTTATGTCGTTCGAAATGATCTCAGCTACATTTTGATATGCCACAACCCTACTTTTGGTGACTTAGATGACTTGGAATTCTTGCGCGTTGAGGGTTACGGGGCTTTAATAAGTGCGATTACGCCCAAATTAGCGAAAACCGGCACTTTTTTGGTCTTCGGAAATGGATAAAAGTTCTTCGTGATGGTCCCAGGAGCAATTAGATGGGTCACAACCCTATTTTTGCAACTTTGAAAATTTTAGTGGGTAAGAGTTATGCCCCTTGATTAAGCGATTTCAACAAATATTGGGAAAACCGTCGCTTTTTTGGAATTTTTGGACCAACTTATGTCGTTCGAAATGATCTCAGCTACATTTTGATATGCCACAACCCTACTTTTGGTGACTTAGATGACTTGGAATTCTTGCGCGTTGAGGGTTACGGGGCTTTAATAAGTGCGATTACGCCCAAATTAGCGAAAACCGGCACTTTTTTGGTCTTCGGAAATGGATAAAAGTTCTTCGTGATGGTCCCAGGAGCAATTAGATGGGTCACAACCCTATTTTTGCAACTTTGAAAATTTTAGTGGGTAAGAGTTATGCCCCTTGATTAAGCGATTTCATCAAATATTGGGAAAACCGTCGCTTTTTTGGAATTTTTGGACCAACTTATGTCGTTCGAAATGATCTCAGCTACATTTTGATATGCCACAACCCTACTTTTGGTGACTTAGATGACTTGGAATTCTTGCGCGTTGAGGGTTACGGGGCTTTAATAAGTGCGATTACGCCCAAATTAGCGAAAACCGGCACTTTTTTGGTCTTCGGAAATGGATAAAAGTTCTTCGTGATGGTCCCAGGAGCAATTAGATGGGTCACAACCCTATTTTTGCAACTTTGAAAATTTTAGTGGGTAAGAGTTATGCCCCTTGATTAAGCGATTTCATCAAATATTGGGAAAACCGTCGCTTTTTTGGAATTTTTGGACCAACTTATGTCGTTCGAAATGATCTCAGCTACATTTTGATATGCCACAACCCTACTTTTGGTGACTTAGATGACTTGGAATTCTTGCGCGTTGAGGGTTACGGGGCTTTAATAAGTGCGATTACGCCCAAATTAGCGAAAACCGGCACTTTTTTGGTCTTCGGAAATGGATAAAAGTTCTTCGTGATGGTCCCAGGAGCAATTAGATGGGTCACAACCCTATTTTTGCAACTTTGAAAATTTTAGTGGGTAAGAGTTATGCCCCTTGATTAAGCGATTTCATCAAATGTTGGGAAAACCGTCGCTTTTTTGGAATTTTTGGACCAACTTATGTCGTTCGAAATGATCTCAGCTACATTTTGATATGCCACAACCCTACTTTTGGTGACTTAGATGACTTGGAATTCTTGCGCGTTGAGGGTTACGGGGCTTTAATAAGTGCGATTACGCCCAAATTAGCGAAAACCGGCACTTTTTTGGTCTTCGGAAATGGATAAAAGTTCTTCGTGATGGTCCCAGGAGCAATTAGATGGGTCACAACCCTATTTTTGCAACTTTGAAAATTTTAGTGGGTAAGAGTTATGCCCCTTGATTAAGCGATTTCATCAAATATTGGGAAAACCGTTGCTTTTTTGGAATTTTTGGACCAACTTATGTCGTTCGAAATGATCTCAGCTACATTTTGATATGCCACAACCCTACTTTTGGTGACTTAGATGACTTGGAATTCTTGCGCGTTGAGGGTTACGGGGCTTTAATAAGTGCGATTACGCCCAAATTAGCGAAAACCGGCACTTTTTTGGTCTTCGGAAATGGATAAAAGTTCTTCGTGATGGTCCCAGGAGCAATTAGATGGGTCACAACCCTATTTTTGCAACTTTGAAAATTTTAGTGGGTAAGAGTTATGCCCCTTGATTAAGCGATTTCATCAAATATTGGGAAAACCGTCGCTTTTTTGGAATTTTTGGACCAACTTATGTCGTTCGAAATGATCTCAGCTACATTTTGATATGCCACAACCCTACTTTTGGTGACTAAGATGACTTGGAATTCTTGCGCGTTGAGGGTTACGGGGCTTTAATAAGTGCGATTACGCCCAAATTAGCGAAAACCGGCACTTTTTTGGTCTTCGGAAATGGATAAAAGTTCTTCGTGATGGTCCCAGGAGCAATTAGATGGGTCACAACCCTATTTTTGCAACTTTGAAAATTTTAGTGGGTAAGAGTTATGCCCCTTGATTAAGCGATTTCATCAAATATTGGGAAAACCGTCGCTTTTTTGGAATTTTTGGACCAACTTATGTCGTTCGAAATGATCTCAGCTACATTTTGATATGCCACAACCCTACTTTTGGTGACTTAGATGACTTGGAATTCTTGCGCGTTGAGGGTTACGGGGCTTTAATAAGTGCGATTACGCCCAAATTAGCGAAAACCGGCACTTTTTTGGTCTTCGGAAATGGATAAAAGTTCTTCGTGATGGTCCCAGGAGCAATTAGATGGGTCACAACCCTATTTTTGCAACTTTGAAAATTTTAGTGGGTAAGAGTTATGCCCCTTAATTAAGCGATTTCATCAAATATTGGGAAAACCGTCGCTTTTTTGGAATTTTTGGACCAACTAATGTCGTTCGAAATGATCTCAGCTACATTTTGATATGCCACAACCCTACTTTTGGTGACTTAGATGACTTGGAATTCTTGCGCGTTGAGGGTTACGGGGCTTTAATAAGTGCGATTACGCCCAAATTAGCGAAAACCGGCACTTTTTTGGTCTTCGGAAATGGATAAAAGTTCTTCGTGATGGTCCCAGGAGCAATTAGATGGGTCACAACCCTATTTTTGCAACTTTGAAAATTTTAGTGGGTAAGAGTTATGCCCCTTGATTAAGCGATTTCATCAAATATTGGGAAAACCGTCGCTTTTTTGGAATTTTTGGACCAACTTTTGTCGTTCGAAATGATCTCAGCTACATTTTGATATGCCACAACCCTACTTTTGGTGACTTAGATGACTTGGAATTCTTGCGTGTTGAGGGTTACGGGGCTTTAATAAGTGCGATTACGCCCAAATTAGCGAAAACCGGCACTTTTTTGGTCTTCGGAAATGGATAAAAGTTCTTCGTGATGGTCCCAGGAGCAATTAGATGGGTCACAACCCTATTTTTGCAACTTTGAAAATTTTAGTGGGTAAGAGTTATGCCCCTTGATTAAGCGATTTCATCAAATATTGGGAAAACCGTCGCTTTTTTGGAATTTTTGGACCAACTTATGTCGTTCGAAATGATCTCAGCTACATTTTGATATGCCACAACCCTACTTTTGGTGACTTAGATGACTTGGAATTCTTGCGCGTTGAGGGTTACGGGGCTTTAATAAGTGCGATTACGCCCAAATTAGCGAAAACCGGCACTTTTTTGGTCTTCGGAAATGGATAAAAGTTCTTCGTGATGGTCCCAGGAGCAATTAGATGGGTCACAACCCTATTTTTGCAACTTTGAAAATTTTAGTGGGTAAGAGTTATGCCCCTTGATTAAGCGATTTCATCAAATATTGGGAAAACCGTCGCTTTTTTGGAATTTTTGGACCAACTTATGTCGTTCGAAATGATCTCAGCTACATTTTGATATGCCACAACCCTACTTTTGGTGACTTAGATGACTTGGAATTCTTGCGCGTTGAGGGTTACGGGGCTTTAATAAGTGCGATTACGCCCAAATTAGCGAAAACCGGCACTTTTTTGGTCTTCGGAAATGGATAAAAGTTCTTCGTGATGGTCCCAGGAGCAATTAGATGGGTCACAACCCTATTTTTGCAACTTTGAAAATTTTAGTGGGTAAGAGTTATGCCCCTTGATTAAGCGATTTCATCAAATATTGGGAAAACCGTCGCTTTTTTGGAATTTTTGGACCAACTTATGTCGTTCGAAATGATCTCAGCTACATTTTGATATGCCACAACCCTACTTTTGGTGACTTAGATGACTTGGAATTCTTGCGCGTTGAGGGTTACGGGGCTTTAATAAGTGCGATTACGCCCAAATTAGCGAAAACCGGCACTTTTTTGGTCTTCGGAAATGGATAAAAGTTCTTCGTGATGGTCCCAGGAGCAATTAGATGGGTCACAACCCTATTTTTGCAACTTTGAAAATTTTAGTGGGTAAGAGTTATGCCTCTTGATTAAGCGATTTCATCAAATATTGGGAAAACCGTCGCTTTTTTGGAATTTTTGGACCAACTTATGTCGTTCGAAATGATCTCAGCTACATTTTGATATGCCACAACCCTACTTTTGGTGACTTAGATGACTTGGAATTCTTGCGCGTTGAGGGTTACGGGGCTTTAATAAGTGCGATTACGCCCAAATTAGCGAAAACCGGCACTTTTTTGGTCTTCGGAAATGGATAAAAGTTCTTCGTGATGGTCCCAGGAGCAATTAGATGGGTCACAACCCTATTTTTGCAACTTTGAAAATTTTAGTGGGTAAGAGTTATGCCCCTTGATTAAGCGATTTCATCAAATATTGGGAAAACCGTCGCTTTTTTGGAATTTTTGGACCAACTTATGTCGTTCGAAATGATCTCAGCTACATTTTGATATGCCACAACCCTACTTTTGGTGACTTAGATGACTTGGAATTCTTGCGCGTTGAGGGTTACGGGGCTTTAATAAGTGCGATTACGCCCAAATTAGCGAAAACCGGCACTTTTTTGGTCTTCGGAAATGGATAAAAGTTCTTCGTGATGGTCCCAGGAGCAATTAGATGGGTCACAACCCTATTTTTGCAACTTTGAAAATTTTAGTGGGCAAGAGTTATGCCCCTTGATTAAGCGATTTCATCAAATATTGGGAAAACCGTCGCTTTTTTGGAATTTTTGGACCAACTTATGTCGTTCGAAATGATCTCAGCTACATTTTGATATGCCACAACCCTACTTTTGGTGACTTAGATGACTTGGAATTCTTGCGCGTTGAGGGTTACGGGGCTTTAATAAGTGCGATTACGCCCAAATTAGCGAAAACCGGCACTTTTTTGGTCTTCGGAAATGGATAAAAGTTCTTCGTGATGGTCCCAGGAGCAATTAGATGGGTCACAACCCTATTTTTGCAACTTTGAAAATTTTAGTGGGTAAGAGTTATGCCCCTTGATTAAGCGATTTCATCAAATATTGGGAAAACCGTCGCTTTTTTGGAATTTTTGGACCAACTTATGTCGTTCGAAATGATCTCAGCTACATTTTGATATGCCACAACCCTACTTTTGGTGACTTAGATGACTTGGAATTCTTGCGTGTTGAGGGTTACGGGGCTTTAATAAGTGCGATTACGCCAAAATTAGCGAAAACCGGCACTTTTTTGGTCTTCGGAAATGGATAAAAGTTCTTCGTGATGGTCCCAGGAGCAATTAGATGGGTCACAACCCTATTTTTGCAACTTTGAAAATTTTAGTGGGTAAGAGTTATGCCCCTTGATTAAGCGATTTCATCAAATATTGGGAAAACCGTCGCTTTTTTGGAATTTTTGGACCAACTTATGTCGTTCGAAATGATCTCAGCTACATTTTGATATGCCACAACCCTACTTTTGGTGACTTAGATGACTTGGAATTCTTGCGCGTTGAGGGTTACGGGGCTTTAATAAGTGCGATTACGCCCAAATTAGCGAAAAACGGCACTTTTTTGGTCTTCGGAAATGGATAAAAGTTCTTCGTGATGGTCCCAGGAGCAATTAGATGGGTCACAACCCTATTTTTGCAACTTTGAAAATTTTAGTGGGTAAGAGTTATGCCCCTTGATTAAGCGATTTCATCAAATATTGGTAAAACCGTCGCTTTTTTGGAATTTTTGGACCAACTTATGTCGTTCGAAATGATCTCAGCTACATTTTGATATGCCACAACCCTACTTTTGGTGACTTAGATGACTTGGAATTCTTGCGTGTTGAGGGTTACGGGGCTTTAATAAGTGCGATTACGCCCAAATTAGCGAAAACCGGCACTTTTTTGGTCTTCGGAAATGGATAAAAGTTCTTCGTGATGGTCCCAGGAGCAATTAGATGGGTCACAACCCTATTTTTGCAACTTTGAAAATTTTAGTGGGTAAGAGTTATGCCCCTTGATTAAGCGATTTCATCAAATATTGGGAAAACCGTCGCTTTTTTGGAATTTTTGGACCAACTTATGTCGTTCGAAATGATCTCAGCTACATTTTGATATGCCACAACCCTACTTTTGGTGACTTAGATGACTTGGAATTCTTGCGCGTTGAGGGTTACGGGGCTTTAATAAGTGCGATTACGCCCAAATTAGCGAAAACCGGCACTTTTTTGGTCTTCGGAAATGGATAAAAGTTCTTCGTGATGGTCCCAGGAGCAATTAGATGGGTCACAACCCTATTTTTGCAACTTTGAAAATTTTAGTGGGTAAGAGTTATGCCCCTTGATTAAGCGATTTCATCAAATATTGGGAAAACCGTCGCTTTTTTGGAATTTTTGGACCAACTTATGTCGTTCGAAATGATCTCAGCTACATTTTGATATGCCACAACCCTACTTTTGGTGACTTAGATGACTTGGAATTCTTGCGCGTTGAGGGTTACGGGGCTTTAATAAGTGCGATTACGCCCAAATTAGCGAAAACCGGCACTTTTTTGGTCTTCGGAAATGGATAAAAGTTCTTCGTGATGGTCCCAGGAGCAGTTAGATGGGTCACAACCCTATTTTTGCAACTTTGAAAATTTTAGTGGGTAAGAGTTATGCCCCTTGATTAAGCGATTTCATCAAATATTGGGAAATCCGTCGCTTTTTTGGAATTTTTGGACCAACTTATGTCGTTCGAAATGATCTCAGCTACATTTTGATATGCCACAACCCTACTTTTGGTGACTTAGATGACTTGGAATTCTTGCGCGTTGAGGGTTACGGGGCTTTAATAAGTGCGATTACGCCCAAATTAGCGAAAACCGGCACTTTTTTGGTCTTCGGAAATGGATAAAAGTTCTTCGTGATGGTCCCAGGAGCAATTAGATGGGTCACAACCCTATTTTTGCAACTTTGAAAATTTTAGTGGGTAAGAGTTATGCCCCTTGATTAAGCGATTTCATCAAATATTGGGAAAACCGTCGCTTTTTTGGAATTTTTGGACCAACTTATGTCGTTCGAAATGATCTCAGCTACATTTTGATATGCCACAACCCTACTTTTGGTGACTTAGATGACTTGGAATTCTTGCGCGTTGAGGGTTACGGGGCTTTAATAAGTGCGATTACGCCCAAATTAGCGAAAACCGGCACTTTTTTGGTCTTCGGAAATGGATAAAAGTTCTTCGTGATGGTCCCAGGAGCAATTAGATGGGTCACAACCCTATTTTTGCAACTTTGAAAATTTTAGTGGGTAAGAGTTATGCCCCTTGATTAAGCGATTTCATCAAATATTGGGAAAACCGTCGCTTTTTTGGAATTTTTGGACCAACTTATGTCGTTCGAAATGATCTCAGCTACATTTTGATATGCCACAACCCTACTTTTGGTGACTTAGATGACTTGGAATTCTTGCGCGTTGAGGGTTACGGGGCTTTAATAAGTGCGATTACGCCCAAATTAGCGAAAACCGGCACTTTTTTGGTCTTCGGAAATGGATAAAAGTTCTTCGTGATGGTCCCAGGAGCAATTAGATGGGTCACAACCCTATTTTTGCAACTTTGAAAATTTTAGTGGGTAAGAGTTATGCCCCTTGATTAAGCGATTTCATCAAATATTGGGAAAACCGTCGCTTTTTTGGAATTTTTGGACCAACTTATGTCGTTCGAAATGATCTCAGCTACATTTTGATATGCCACAACCCTACTTTTGGTGACTTAGATGACTTGGAATTCTTGCGCGTTGAGGGTTACGGGGCTTTAATAAGTGCGATTACGCCCAAATTAGCGAAAACCGGCACTTTTTTGGTCTTCGGAAATGGATAAAAGTTCTTCGTGATGGTCCCAGGAGCAATTAGATGGGTCACAACCCTATTTTTGCAACTTTGAAAATTTTAGTGGGTAAGAGTTATGCCCCTTGATTAAGCGATTTCATCAAATATTGGGAAAACCGTCGCTTTTTTGGAATTTTTGGACCAACTTATGTCGTTCGAAATGATCTCAGCTACATTTTGATATGCCATAACCCTACTTTTGGTGACTTAGATGACTTGGAATTCTTGCGCGTTGAGGGTTACGGGGCTTTAATAAGTGCGATTACGCCCAAATTAGCGAAAACCGGCACTTTTTTGGTCTTCGGAAATGGATAAAAGTTCTTCGTGATGGTCCCAGGAGCAATTAGATGGGTCACAACCCTATTTTTGCAACTTTGAAAATTTTAGTGGGTAAGAGTTATGCCCCTTGATTAAGCGATTTCATCAAATATTGGTAAAACCGTCGCTTTTTTGGAATTTTTGGACCAACTTATGTCGTTTGAAATGATCTCAGCTACATTTTGATATGCCACAACCCTACTTTTGGTGACTTAGATGACTTGGAATTCTTGCGTGTTGAGGGTTACGGGGCTTTAATAAGTGCGATTACGCCCAAATTAGCGAAAACCGGCACTTTTTTGGTCTTCGGAAATGGATAAAAGTTCTTCGTGATGGTCCCAGGAGCAATTAGATGGGTCACAACCCTATTTTTGCAACTTTGAAAATTTTAGTGGGTAAGAGTTATGCCCCTTGATTAAGCGATTTCATCAAATATTGGGAAAACCGTCGCTTTTTTGGAATTTTTGGACCAACTTATGTCGTTCGAAATGATCTCAGCTACATTTTGATATGCCACAACCCTACTTTTGGTGACTTAGATGACTTGGAATTCTTGCGCGTTGAGGGTTACGGGGCTTTAATAAGTGCGATTACGCCCAAATTAGCGAAAACCGGCACTTTTTTGGTCTTCGGAAATGGATAAAAGTTCTTCGTGATGGTCCCAGGAGCAATTAGATGGGTCACAACCCTATTTTTGCAACTTTGAAAATTTTAGTGGGTAAGAGTTATGCCCCTTGATTAAGCGATTTCATCAAATATTGGGAAAACCGTCGCTTTTTTGGAATTTTTGGACCAACTTATGTCGTTCGAAATGATCTCAGCTACATTTTGATATGCCACAACCCTACTTTTGGTGACTTAGATGACTTGGAATTCTTGCGCGTTGAGGGTTACGGGGCTTTAATAAGTGCGATTACGCCCAAATTAGCGAAAACCGGCACTTTTTTGGTCTTCGGAAATGGATAAAAGTTCTTCGTGATGGTCCCAGGAGCAATTAGATGGGTCACAACCCTATTTTTGCAACTTTGAAAATTTTAGTGGGTAAGAGTTATGCCCCTTGATTAAGCGATTTCATCAAATATTGGGAAAACCGTCGCTTTTTTGGAATTTTTGGACCAACTTATGTCGTTCGAAATGATCTCAGCTACATTTTGATATGCCACAACCCTACTTTTGGTGACTTAGATGACTTGGAATTCTTGCGCGTTGAGGGTTACGGGGCTTTAATAAGTGCGATTACGCCCAAATTAGCGAAAACCGGCACTTTTTTGGTCTTCGGAAATGGATAAAAGTTCTTCGTGATGGTCCCAGGAGCAATTAGATGGGTCACAACCCTATTTTTGCAACTTTGAAAATTTTAGTGGGTAAGAGTTATGCCCCTTGATTAAGCGATTTCATCAAATATTGGGAAAACCGTCGCTTTTTTGGAATTTTTGGACCAACTTATGTCGTTCGAAATGATCTCAGCTACATTTTGATATGCCACAACCCTACTTTTGGTGACTTAGATGACTTGGAATTCTTGCGCGTTGAGGGTTACGGGGCTTTAATAAGTGCGATTACGCCCAAATTAGCGAAAACCGGCACTTTTTTGGTCTTCGGAAATGGATAAAAGTTCTTCGTGATGGTCCCAGGAGCAATTAGATGGGTCACAACCCTATTTTTGCAACTTTGAAAATTTTAGTGGGTAAGAGTTATGCCCCTTGATTAAGCGATTTCATCAAATATTGGGAAAACCGTCGCTTTTTTGGAATTTTTGGACCAACTTATGTCGTTCGAAATGATCTCAGCTACATTTTGATATGCCACA
The DNA here is from genome assembly GCA_916613615.1 of Steromphala cineraria. Lineage (NCBI taxonomy): Eukaryota > Metazoa > Mollusca > Gastropoda > Trochida > Trochidae > Steromphala > Steromphala cineraria. The sequence goes on along the minus strand of OU744726.1, from coordinate 28,435,283 downwards.
ACCCTACTTTTGGTGACTTAGATGACTTGGAATTCTTGCGCGTTGAGGGTTACGGGGCTTTAATAAGTGCGATTACGCCCAAATTAGCGAAAACCGGCACTTTTTTGGTCTTCGGAAATGGATAAAAGTTCTTCGTGATGGTCCCAGGAGCAATTAGATGGGTCACAACCCTATTTTTGCAACTTTGAAAATTTTAGTGGGTAAGAGTTATGCCCCTTGATTAAGCGATTTCATCAAATATTGGTAAAACCGTCGCTTTTTGGGAATTTTTGGACCAACTTATGTCGTTTGAAATGATCTCAGCTACATTTTGATATGCCACAACCCTACTTTTGGTGACTTAGATGACTTGGAATTCTTGCGTGTTGAGGGTTACGGGGCTTTAATAAGTGCGATTACGCCCAAATTAGCGAAAACCGGCACTTTTTTGGTCTTCGGAAATGGATAAAAGTTCTTCGTGATGGTCCCAGGAGCAATTAGATGGGTCACAACCCTATTTTTGCAACTTTGAAAATTTTAGTGGGTAAGAGTTATGCCCCTTGATTAAGCGATTTCATCAAATATTGGGAAAACCGTCGCTTTTTTGGAATTTTTGGACCAACTTATGTCGTTCGAAATGATCTCAGCTACATTTTGATATGCCACAACCCTACTTTTGGTGACTTAGATGACTTGGAATTCTTGCGCGTTGAGGGTTACGGGGCTTTAATAAGTGCGATTACGCCCAAATTAGCGAAAACCGGCACTTTTTTGGTCTTCGGAAATGGATAAAAGTTCTTCGTGATGGTCCCAGGAGCAATTAGATGGGTCACAACCCTATTTTTGCAACTTTGAAAATTTTAGTGGGTAAGAGTTATGCCCCTTGATTAAGCGATTTCATCAAATATTGGGAAAACCGTCGCTTTTTTGGAATTTTTGGACCAACTTATGTCGTTCGAAATGATCTCAGCTACATTTTGATATGCCACAACCCTACTTTTGGTGACTTAGATGACTTGGAATTCTTGCGCGTTGAGGGTTACGGGGCTTTAATAAGTGCGATTACGCCCAAATTAGCGAAAACCGGCACTTTTTTGGTCTTCGGAAATGGATAAAAGTTCTTCGTGATGGTCCCAGGAGCAATTAGATGGGTCACAACCCTATTTTTGCAACTTTGAAAATTTTAGTGGGTAAGAGTTATGCCCCTTGATTAAGCGATTTCATCAAATATTGGTAAAACCGTCGCTTTTTTGGAATTTTTGGACCAACTTATGTCGTTCGAAATGATCTCAGCTACATTTTGATATGCCACAACCCTACTTTTGGTGACTTAGATGACTTGGAATTCTTGCGTGTTGAGGGTTACGGGGCTTTAATAAGTGCGATTACGCCCAAATTAGCGAAAACCGGCACTTTTTTGGTCTTCGGAAATGGATAAAAGTTCTTCGTGATGGTCCCAGGAGCAATTAGATGGGTCACAACCCTATTTTTGCAACTTTGAAAATTTTAGTGGGTAAGAGTTATGCCCCTTGATTAAGCGATTTCATCAAATATTGGGAAAACCGTCGCTTTTTTGGAATTTTTGGACCAACTTATGTCGTTCGAAATGATCTCAGCTACATTTTGATATGCCACAACCCTACTTTTGGTGACTTAGATGACTTGGAATTCTTGCGCGTTGAGGGTTACGGGGCTTTAATAAGTGCGATTACGCCCAAATTAGCGAAAACCGGCACTTTTTTGGTCTTCGGAAATGGATAAAAGTTCTTCGTGATGGTCCCAGGAGCAATTAGATGGGTCACAACCCTATTTTTGCAACTTTGAAAATTTTAGTGGGTAAGAGTTATGCCCCTTGATTAAGCGATTTCATCAAATATTGGGAAAACCGTCGCTTTTTTGGAATTTTTGGACCAACTTATGTCGTTCGAAATGATCTCAGCTACATTTTGATATGCCACAACCCTACTTTTGGTGACTTAGATGACTTGGAATTCTTGCGCGTTGAGGGTTACGGGGCTTTAATAAGTGCGATTACGCCCAAATTAGCGAAAACCGGCACTTTTTTGGTCTTCGGAAATGGATAAAAGTTCTTCGTGATGGTCCCAGGAGCAATTAGATGGGTCACAACCCTATTTTTGCAACTTTGAAAATTTTAGTGGGTAAGAGTTATGCCCCTTGATTAAGCGATTTCATCAAATATTGGGAAAACCGTCGCTTTTTTGGAATTTTTGGACCAACTTATGTCGTTCGAAATGATCTCAGCTACATTTTGATATGCCACAACCCTACTTTTGGTGACTTAGATGACTTGGAATTCTTGCGTGTTGAGGGTTACGGGGCTTTAATAAGTGCGATTACGCCCAAATTAGCGAAAACCGGCACTTTTTTGGTCTTCGGAAATGGATAAAAGTTCTTCGTGATGGTCCCAGGAGCAATTAGATGGGTCACAACCCTATTTTTGCAACTTTGAAAATTTTAGTGGGTAAGAGTTATGCCCCTTGATTAAGCGATTTCATCAAATATTGGGAAAACCGTCGCTTTTTTGGAATTTTTGGACCAACTTATGTCGTTCGAAATGATCTCAGCTACATTTTGATATGCCACAACCCTACTTTTGGTGACTTAGATGACTTGGAATTCTTGCGCGTTGAGGGTTACGGGGCTTGAATAAGTGCGATTACGCCCAAATTAGCGAAAACCGGCACTTTTTTGGTCTTCGGAAATGGATAAAAGTTCTTCGTGATGGTCCCAGGAGCAATTAGATGGGTCACAACCCTATTTTTGCAACTTTGAAAATTTTAGTGGGTAAGAGTTATGCCCCTTGATTAAGCGATTTCATCAAATATTGGGAAAACCGTCGCTTTTTTGGAATTTTTGGACCAACTTATGTCGTTTGAAATGATCTCAGCTACATTTTGATATGCCACAACCCTACTTTTGGTGACTTAGATGACTTGGAATTCTTGCGCGTTGAGGGTTACGGGGCTTTAATAAGTGCGATTACGCCCAAATTAGCGAAAACCGGCACTTTTTTGGTCTTCGGAAATGGATAAAAGTTCTTCGTGATGGTCCCAGGAGCAATTAGATGGGTCACAACCCTATTTTTGCAACTTTGAAAATTTTAGTGGGTAAGAGTTATGCCCCTTGATTAAGCGATTTCATCAAATATTGGGAAAACCGTCGCTTTTTTGGAATTTTTGGACCAACTTATGTCGTTCGAAATGATCTCAGCTACATTTTGATATGCCACAACCCTACTTTTGGTGACTTAGATGACTTGGAATTCTTGCGCGTTGAGGGTTACGGGGCTTTAATAAGTGCGATTACGCCCAAATTAGCGAAAACCGGCACTTTTTTGGTCTTCGGAAATGGATAAAAGTTCTTCGTGATGGTCCCAGGAGCAATTAGATGGGTCACAACCCTATTTTTGCAACTTTGAAAATTTTAGTGGGTAAGAGTTATGCCCCTTGATTAAGCGATTTCATCAAATATTGGGAAAACCGTCGCTTTTTTGGAATTTTTGGACCAACTTATGTCGTTCGAAATGATCTCAGCTACATTTTGATATGCCACAACCCTACTTTTGGTGACTTAGATGACTTGGAATTCTTGCGCGTTGAGGGTTACGGGGCTTTAATAAGTGCGATTACGCCCAAATTAGCGAAAACCGGCACTTTTTTGGTCTTCGGAAATGGATAAAAGTTCTTCGTGATGGTCCCAGGAGCAATTAGATGGGTCACAACCCTATTTTTGCAACTTTGAAAATTTTAGTGGGTAAGAGTTATGCCCCTTGATTAAGCGATTTCATCAAATATTGGGAAAACCGTCGCTTTTTTGGAATTTTTGGACCAACTTATGTAGTTCGAAATGATCTCAGCTACATTTTGATATGCCACAACCCTACTTTTGGTGACTTAGATGACTTGGAATTCTTGCGCGTTGAGGGTTACGGGGCTTTAATAAGTGCGATTACGCCCAAATTAGCGAAAACCGGCACTTTTTTGGTCTTCGGAAATGGATAAAAGTTCTTCGTGATGGTCCCAGGAGCAATTAGATGGGTCACAACCCTATTTTTGCAACTTTGAAAATTTTAGTGGGTAAGAGTTATGCCCCTTGATTAAGCGATTTCATCAAATATTGGGAAAACCGTCGCTTTTTGGGAATTTTTGGACCAACTTATGTCGTTCGAAATGATCTCAGCTACATTTTGATATGCCACAACCCTACTTTTGGTGACTTAGATGACTTGGAATTCTTGCGCCTTGAGGGTTACGGGGCTTTAATAAGTGCGATTACGCCCAAATTAGCGAAAACCGGCACTTTTTTGGTCTTCGGAAATGGATAAAAGTTCTTCGTGATGGTCCCAGGAGCAATTAGATGGGTCACAACCCTATTTTTGCAACTTTGAAAATTTTAGTGGGTAAGAGTTATGCCCCTTGATTAAGCGATTTCATCAAATATTGGGAAAACCGTCGCTTTTTTGGAATTTTTGGACCAACTTATGTCGTTCGAAATGATCTCAGCTACATTTTGATATGCCACAACCCTACTTTTGGTGACTTAGATGACTTGGAATTCTTGCGCGTTGAGGGTTACGGGGCTTTAATAAGTGCGATTACGCCCAAATTAGCGAAAACCGGCACTTTTTTGGTCTTCGGAAATGGATAAAAGTTCTTCGTGATGGTCCCAGGAGCAATTAGATGGGTCACAACCCTATTTTTGCAACTTTGAAAATTTTAGTGGGTAAGAGTTATGCCCCTTGATTAAGCGATTTCATCAAATATTGGGAAAACCGTCGCTTTTTTGGAATTTTTGGACCAACTTATGTCGTTCGAAATGATCTCAGCTACATTTTGATATGCCACAACCCTACTTTTGGTGACTTAGATGACTTGGAATTCTTGCGCGTTGAGGGTTACGGGGCTTTAATAAGTGCGATTACGCCCAAATTAGCGAAAACCGGCACTTTTTTGGTCTTCGGAAATGGATAAAAGTTCTTCGTGATGGTCCCAGGAGCAATTAGATGGGTCACAACCCTATTTTTGCAACTTTGAAAATTTTAGTGGGTAAGAGTTATGCCCCTTGATTAAGCGATTTCATCAAATATTGGGAAAACCGTCGCTTTTTTGGAATTTTTGGACCAACTTATGTCGTTCGAAATGATCTCAGCTACATTTTGATATGCCACAACCCTACTTTTGGTGACTTAGATGACTTGGAATTCTTGCGCGTTGAGGGTTACGGGGCTTTAATAAGTGCGATTACGCCCAAATTAGCGAAAACCGGCACTTTTTTGGTCTTCGGAAATGGATAAAAGTTCTTCGTGATGGTCCCAGGAGCAATTAGATGGGTCACAACCCTATTTTTGCAACTTTGAAAATTTTAGTGGGTAAGAGTTATGCCCCTTGATTAAGCGATTTCATCAAATATTGGGAAAACCGTCGCTTTTTTGGAATTTTTGGACCAACTTATGTCGTTCGAAATGATCTCAGCTACATTTTGATATGCCACAACCCTACTTTTGGTGACTTAGATGACTTGGAATTCTTGCGCGTTGAGGGTTACGGGGCTTTAATAAGTGCGATTACGCCCAAATTAGCGAAAACCGGCACTTTTTTGGTCTTCGGAAATGGATAAAAGTTCTTCGTGATGGTCCCAGGAGCAATTAGATGGGTCACAACCCTATTTTTGCAACTTTGAAAATTTTAGTGGGTAAGAGTTATGCCCCTTGATTAAGCGATTTCATCAAATATTGGGAAAACCGTCGCTTTTTTGGAATTTTTGGACCAACTTATGTCGTTCGAAATGATCTCAGCTACATTTTGATATGCCACAACCCTACTTTTGGTGACTTAGATGACTTGGAATTCTTGCGCGTTGAGGGTTACGGGGCTTTAATAAGTGCGATTACGCCCAAATTAGCGAAAACCGGCACTTTTTTGGTCTTCGGAAATGGATAAAAGTTCTTCGTGATGGTCCCAGGAGCAATTAGATGGGTCACAACCCTATTTTTGCAACTTTGAAAATTTTAGTGGGTAAGAGTTATGCCCCTTGATTAAGCGATTTCATCAAATATTGGGAAAACCGTCGCTTTTTTGGAATTTTTGGACCAACTTATGTCGTTCGAAATGATCTCAGCTACATTTTGATATGCCACAACCCTACTTTTGGTGACTTAGATGACTTGGAATTCTTGCGCGTTGAGGGTTACGGGGCTTTAATAAGTGCGATTACGCCCAAATTAGCGAAAACCGGCACTTTTTTGGTCTTCGGAAATGGATAAAAGTTCTTCGTGATGGTCCCAGGAGCAATTAGATGGGTCACAACCCTATTTTTGCAACTTTGAAAATTTTAGTGGGTAAGAGTTATGCCCCTTGATTAAGCGATTTCATCAAATATTGGGAAAACCGTCGCTTTTTTGGAATTTTTGGACCAACTTATGTCGTTCGAAATGATCTCAGCTACATTTTGATATGCCACAACCCTACTTTTGGTGACTTAGATGACTTGGAATTCTTGCGCGTTGAGGGTTACGGGGCTTTAATAAGTGCGATTACGCCCAAATTAGCGAAAACCGGCACTTTTTTGGTCTTCGGAAATGGATAAAAGTTCTTCGTGATGGTCCCAGGAGCAATTAGATGGGTCACAACCCTATTTTTGCAACTTTGAAAATTTTAGTGGGTAAGAGTTATGCCCCTTGATTAAGCGATTTCATCAAATATTGGGAAAACCGTCGCTTTTTTGGAATTTTTGGACCAACTTATGTCGTTCGAAATGATCTCAGCTACATTTTGATATGCCACAACCCTACTTTTGGTGACTTAGATGACTTGGAATTCTTGCGCGTTGAGGGTTACGGGGCTTTAATAAGTGCGATTACGCCCAAATTAGCGAAAACCGGCACTTTTTTGGTCTTCGGAAATGGATAAAAGTTCTTCGTGATGGTCCCAGGAGCAATTAGATGGGTCACAACCCTATTTTTGCAACTTTGAAAATTTTAGTGGGTAAGAGTTATGCCCCTTGATTAAGCGATTTCATCAAATATTGGGAAAACCGTCGCTTTTTTGGAATTTTTGGACCAACTTATGTCGTTCGAAATGATCTCAGCTACATTTTGATATGCCACAACCCTACTTTTGGTGACTTAGATGACTTGGAATTCTTGCGCGTTGAGGGTTACGGGGCTTTAATAAGTGCGATTACGCCCAAATTAGCGAAAACCGGCACTTTTTTGGTCTTCGGAAATGGATAAAAGTTCTTCGTGATGGTCCCAGGAGCAATTAGATGGGTCACAACCCTATTTTTGCAACTTTGAAAATTTTAGTGGGTAAGAGTTATGCCCCTTGATTAAGCGATTTCATCAAATATTGGGAAAACCGTCGCTTTTTTGGAATTTTTGGACCAACTTATGTCGTTCGAAATGATCTCAGCTACATTTTGATATGCCACAACCCTACTTTTGGTGACTTAGATGACTTGGAATTCTTGCGCGTTGAGGGTTACGGGGCTTTAATAAGTGCGATTACGCCCAAATTAGCGAAAACCGGCACTTTTTTGGTCTTCGGAAATGGATAAAAGTTCTTCGTGATGGTCCCAGGAGCAATTAGATGGGTCACAACCCTATTTTTGCAACTTTGAAAATTTTAGTGGGTAAGAGTTATGCCCCTTGATTAAGCGATTTCATCAAATATTGGGAAAACCGTCGCTTTTTTGGAATTTTTGGACCAACTTATGTCGTTCGAAATGATCTCAGCTACATTTTGATATGCCACAACCCTACTTTTGGTGACTTAGATGACTTGGAATTCTTGCGCGTTGAGGGTTACGGGGCTTTAATAAGTGCGATTACGCCCAAATTAGCGAAAACCGGCACTTTTTTGGTCTTCGGAAATGGATAAAAGTTCTTCGTGATGGTCCCAGGAGCAATTAGATGGGTCACAACCCTATTTTTGCAACTTTGAAAATTTTAGTGGGTAAGAGTTATGCCCCTTGATTAAGCGATTTCATCAAATATTGGGAAAACCGTCGCTTTTTTGGAATTTTTGGACCAACTTATGTCGTTCGAAATGATCTCAGCTACATTTTGATATGCCACAACCCTACTTTTGGTGACTTAGATGACTTGGAATTCTTGCGCGTTGAGGGTTACGGGGCTTTAATAAGTGCGATTACGCCCAAATTAGCGAAAACCGGCACTTTTTTGGTCTTCGGAAATGGATAAAAGTTCTTCGTGATGGTCCCAGGAGCAATTAGATGGGTCACAACCCTATTTTTGCAACTTTGAAAATTTTAGTGGGTAAGAGTTATGCCCCTTGATTAAGCGATTTCATCAAATATTGGGAAAACCGTCGCTTTTTTGGAATTTTTGGACCAACTTATGTCGTTCGAAATGATCTCAGCTACATTTTGATATGCCACAACCCTACTTTTGGTGACTTAGATGACTTGGAATTCTTGCGCGTTGAGGGTTACGGGGCTTTAATAAGTGCGATTACGCCCAAATTAGCGAAAACCGGCACTTTTTTGGTCTTCGGAAATGGATAAAAGTTCTTCGTGATGGTCCCAGGAGCAATTAGATGGGTCACAACCCTATTTTTGCAACTTTGAAAATTTTAGTGGGTAAGAGTTATGCCCCTTGATTAAGCGATTTCATCAAATATTGGGAAAACCGTCGCTTTTTTGGAATTTTTGGACCAACTTATGTCGTTCGAAATGATCTCAGCTACATTTTGATATGCCACAACCCTACTTTTGGTGACTTAGATGACTTGGAATTCTTGCGCGTTGAGGGTAACGGGGCTTTAATAAGTGCGATTACGCCCAAATTAGCGAAAACCGGCACTTTTTTGGTCTTCGGAAATGGATAAAAGTTCTTCGTGATGGTCCCAGGAGCAATTAGATGGGTCACAACCCTATTTTTGCAACTTTGAAAATTTTAGTGGGTAAGAGTTATGCCCCTTGATTAAGCGATTTCATCAAATATTGGGAAAACCGTCGCTTTTTTGGAATTTTTGGACCAACTTATGTCGTTCGAAATGATCTCAGCTACATTTTGATATGCCACAACCCTACTTTTGGTGACTTAGATGACTTGGAATTCTTGCGCGTTGAGGGTTACGGGGCTTTAATAAGTGCGATTACGCCCAAATTAGCGAAAACCGGCACTTTTTTGGTCTTCGGAAATGGATAAAAGTTCTTCGTGATGGTCCCAGGAGCAATTAGATGGGTCACAACCCTATTTTTGCAACTTTGAAAATTTTAGTGGGTAAGAGTTATGCCCCTTGATTAAGCGATTTCATCAAATATTGGGAAAACCGTCGCTTTTTTGGAATTTTTGGACCAACTTATGTCGTTCGAAATGATCTCAGCTACATTTTGATATGCCACAACCCTACTTTTGGTGACTTAGATGACTTGGAATTCTTGCGTGTTGAGGGTTACGGGGCTTTAATAAGTGCGATTACGCCCAAATTAGCGAAAACCGGCACTTTTTTGGTCTTCGGAAATGGATAAAAGTTCTTCGTGATGGTCCCAGGAGCAATTAGATGGGTCACAACCCTATTTTTGCAACTTTGAAAATTTTAGTGGGTAAGAGTTATGCCCCTTGATTAAGCGATTTCATCAAATATTGGGAAAACCGTCGCTTTTTTGGAATTTTTGGACCAACTTATGTCGTTCGAAATGATCTCAGCTACATTTTGATATGCCACAACCCTACTTTTGGTGACTTAGATGACTTGGAATTCTTGCGCGTTGAGGGTTACGAGGCTTTAATAAGTGCGATTACGCCCAAATTAGGGAAAACCGGCACTTTTTTGGTCTTCGGAAATGGATAAAAGTTCTTCGTGATGGTCCCAGGAGCAATTAGATGGGTCACAACCCTATTTTTGCAACTTTGAAAATTTTAGTGGGTAAGAGTTATGCCCCTTGATTAAGCGATTTCATCAAATATTGGGAAAACCGTCGCTTTTTTGGAATTTTTGGACCAACTTATGTCGTTCGAAATGATCTCAGCTACATTTTGATATGCCACAACCCTACTTTTGGTGACTTAGATGACTTGGAATTCTTGCGCGTTGAGGGTTACGGGGCTTTAATAAGTGCGATTACGCCCAAATTAGCGAAAACCGGCACTTTTTTGGTCTTCGGAAATGGATAAAAGTTCTTCGTGATGGTCCCAGGAGCAATTAGATGGGTCACAACCCTATTTTTGCAACTTTGAAAATTTTAGTGGGTAAGAGTTATGCCCCTTGATTAAGCGATTTCATCAAATATTGGGAAAACCGTCGCTTTTTTGGAATTTTTGGACCAACTTATGTCGTTCGAAATGATCTCAGCTACATTTTGATATGCCACAACCCTACTTTTGGTGACTTAGATGACTTGGAATTCTTGCGCGTTGAGGGTTACGGGGCTTTAATAAGTGCGATTACGCCCAAATTAGCGAAAACCGGCACTTTTTTGGTCTTCGGAAATGGATAAAAGTTCTTCGTGATGGTCCCAGGAGCAATTAGATGGGTCACAACCCTATTTTTGCAACTTTGAAAATTTTAGTGGGTAAGAGTTATGCCCCTTGATTAAGCGATTTCATCAAATATTGGGAAAACCGTCGCTTTTTTGGAATTTTTGGACCAACTTATGTCGTTCGAAATGATCTCAGCTACATTTTGATATGCCACAACCCTACTTTTGGTGACTTAGATGACTTGGAATTCTTGCGCGTTGAGGGTTACGGGGCTTTAATAAGTGCGATTACGCCCAAATTAGCGAAAACTGGCACTTTTTTGGTCTTCGGAAATGGATAAAAGTTCTTCGTGATGGTCCCAGGAGCAATTAGATGGGTCACAACCCTATTTTTGCAACTTTGAAAATTTTAGTGGGTAAGAGTTATGCCCCTTGATTAAGCGATTTCATCAAATATTGGGAAAACCGTCGCTTTTTTGGAATTTTTGGACCAACTTATGTCGTTCGAAATGATCTCAGCTACATTTTGATATGCCACAACCCTACTTTTGGTGACTTAGATGACTTGGAATTCTTGCGCGTTGAGGGTTACGGGGCTTTAATAAGTGCGATTACGCCCAAATTAGCGAAAACCGGCACTTTTTTGGTCTTCGGAAATGGATAAAAGTTCTTCGTGATGGTCCCAGGAGCAATTAGATGGGTCACAACCCTATTTTTGCAACTTTGAAAATTTTAGTGGGTAAGAGTTATGCCCCTTGATTAAGCGATTTCATCAAATATTGGGAAAACCGTCGCTTTTTTGGAATTTTTGGACCAACTTATGTCGTTCGAAATGATCTCAGCTACATTTTGATATGCCACAACCCTACTTTTGGTGACTTAGATGACTTGGAATTCTTGCGCGTTGAGGGTTACGGGGCTTTAATAAGTGCGATTACGCCCAAATTAGCGAAAACCGGCACTTTTTTGGTCTTCGGAAATGGATAAAAGTTCTTCGTGATGGTCCCAGGAGCAATTAGATGGGTCACAACCCTATTTTTGCAACTTTGAAAATTTTAGTGGGTAAGAGTTATGCCCCTTGATTAAGCGATTTCATCAAATATTGGGAAAACCGTCGCTTTTTTGGAATTTTTGGACCAACTTATGTCGTTCGAAATGATCTCAGCTACATTTTGATATGCCACAACCCTACTTTTGGTGACTTAGATGACTTGGAATTCTTGCGCGTTGAGGGTTACGGGGCTTTAATAAGTGCGATTACGCCCAAATTAGGGAAAACCGGCACTTTTTTGGTCTTCGGAAATGGATAAAAGTTCTTCGTGATGGTCCCAGGAGCAATTAGATGGGTCACAACCCTTTATATGCAACTTTGAAAATTTTAGTGGGTAAGAGTTATGCCCCTTGATTAAGCGATTTCATCAAATATTGGGAAAACCGTCGCTTTTTTGGAATTTTTGGACCAACTTATGTCGTTCGAAATGATCTCAGCTACATTTTGATATGCCACAACCCTACTTTTGGTGACTTAGATGACTTGGAATTCTTGCGCGTTGAGGGTTACGGGGCTTTAATAAGTGCGATTACGCCCAAATTAGCGAAAACCGGCACTTTTTTGGTCTTCGGAAATGGATAAAAGTTCTTCGTGATGGTCCCAGGAGCAATTAGATGGGTCACAACCCTATTTTTGCAACTTTGAAAATTTTAGTGGGTAAGAGTTATGCCCCTTGATTAAGCGATTTCATCAAATATTGGGAAAACCGTCGCTTTTTTGGAATTTTTGGACCAACTTATGTCGTTCGAAATGATCTCAGCTACATTTTGATATGCCACAACCCTACTTTTGGTGACTTAGATGACTTGGAATTCTTGCGCGTTGAGGGTTACGGGGCTTTAATAAGTGCGATTACGCCCAAATTAGCGAAAACCGGCACTTTTTTGGTCTTCGGAAATGGATAAAAGTTCTTCGTGATGGTCCCAGGAGCAATTAGATGGGTCACAACCCTATTTTTGCAACTTTGAAAATTTTAGTGGGTAAGAGTTATGCCCCTTGATTAAGCGATTTCATCAAATATTGGGAAAACCGTCGCTTTTTTGGAATTTTTGGACCAACTTATGTCGTTCGAAATGATCTCAGCTACATTTTGATATGCCACAACCCTACTTTTGGTGACTTAGATGACTTGGAATTCTTGCGCGTTGAGGGTTACGGGGCTTTAATAAGTGCGATTACGCCCAAATTAGGGAAAACCGGCACTTTTTTGGTCTTCGGAAATGGATAAAAGTTCTTCGTGATGGTCCCAGGAGCAATTAGATGGGTCACAACCCTTTATATGCAACTTTGAAAATTTTAGTGGGTAAGAGTTATGCCCCTTGATTAAGCGATTTCATCAAATATTGGGAAAACCGTCGCTTTTTTGGAATTTTTGGACCAACTTATGTCGTTCGAAATGATCTCAGCTACATTTTGATATGCCACAACCCTACTTTTGGTGACTTAGATGACTTGGAATTCTTGCGCGTTGAGGGTTACGGGGCTTGAATAAGTGCGATTACGCCCAAATTAGCGAAAACCGGCACTTTTTTGGTCTTCGGAAATGGATAAAAGTTCTTCGTGATGGTCCCAGGAGCAATTAGATGGGTCACAACCCTATTTTTGCAACTTTGAAAATTTTAGTGGGTAAGAGTTATGCCCCTTGATTAAGCGATTTCATCAAATATTGGGAAAACCGTCGCTTTTTTGGAATTTTTGGACCAACTTATGTCGTTCGAAATGATCTCAGCTACATTTTGATATGCCACAACCCTACTTTTGGTGACTTAGATGACTTGGAATTCTTGCGCGTTGAGGGTTACGGGGCTTTAATAAGTGCGATTACGCCCAAATTAGCGAAAACCGGCACTTTTTTGGTCTTCGGAAATGGATAAAAGTTCTTCGTGATGGTCCCAGGAGCAATTAGATGGGTCACAACCCTATTTTTGCAACTTTGAAAATTTTAGTGGGTAAGAGTTATGCCCCTTGATTAAGCGATTTCATCAAATATTGGGAAAACCGTCGCTTTTTTGGAATTTTTGGACCAACTTATGTCGTTCGAAATGATCTCAGCTACATTTTGATATGCCACAACCCTACTTTTGGTGACTTAGATGACTTGGAATTCTTGCGCGTTGAGGGTTACGGGGCTTTAATAAGTGCGATTACGCCCAAATTAGCGAAAACTGGCACTTTTTTGGTCTTCGGAAATGGATAAAAGTTCTTCGTGATGGTCCCAGGAGCAATTAGATGGGTCACAACCCTATTTTTGCAACTTTGAAAATTTTAGTGGGTAAGAGTTATGCCCCTTGATTAAGCGATTTCATCAAATATTGGGAAAACCGTCGCTTTTTTGGAATTTTTGGACCAACTTATGTCGTTCGAAATGATCTCAGCTACATTTTGATATGCCACAACCCTACTTTTGGTGACTTAGATGACTTGGAATTCTTGCGCGTTGAGGGTTACGGGGCTTTAATAAGTGCGATTACGCCCAAATTAGCGAAAACCGGCACTTTTTTGGTCTTCGGAAATGGATAAAAGTTCTTCGTGATGGTCCCAGGAGCAATTAGATGGGTCACAACCCTATTTTTGCAACTTTGAAAATTTTAGTGGGTAAGAGTTATGCCCCTTGATTAAGCGATTTCATCAAATATTGGGAAAACCGTCGCTTTTTTGGAATTTTTGGACCAACTTATGTCGTTCGAAATGATCTCAGCTACATTTTGATATGCCACAACCCTACTTTTGGTGACTTAGATGACTTGGAATTCTTGCGCGTTGAGGGTTACGGGGCTTTAATAAGTGCGATTACGCCCAAATTAGCGAAAACCGGCACTTTTTTGGTCTTCGGAAATGGATAAAAGTTCTTCGTGATGGTCCCAGGAGCAATTAGATGGGTCACAACCCTATTTTTGCAACTTTGAAAATTTTAGTGGGTAAGAGTTATGTCCCTTGATTAAGCGATTTCATCAAATATTGGGAAAACCGTCGCTTTTTTGGAATTTTTGGACCAACTTATGTCGTTCGAAATGATCTCAGCTACATTTTGATATGCCACAACCCTACTTTTGGTGACTTAGATGACTTGGAATTCTTGCGCGTTGAGGGTTACGGGGCTTTAATAAGTGCGATTACGCCCAAATGAGCGAAAACCGGCACTTTATTGGTCTTCGGAAATGGATAAAAGTTCTTCGTGATGGTCCCAGGAGCAATTAGATGGGTCACAACCCTATTTTTGCAACTTTGAAAATTTTAGTGGGTAAGAGTTATGCCCCTTGATTAAGCGATTTCATCAAATATTGGGAAAACCGTCGCTTTTTTGGAATTTTTGGACCAACTTATGTCGTTCGAAATGATCTCAGCTACATTTTGATATGCCACAACCCTACTTTTGGTGACTTAGATGACTTGGAATTCTTGCGCGTTGAGGGTTACGGGGCTTTAATAAGTGCGATTACGCCCAAATTAGCGAAAACCGGCACTTTTTTGGTCTTCGGAAATGGATAAAAGTTCTTCGTGATGGTCCCAGGAGCAATTAGATGGGTCACAACCCTATTTTTGCAACTTTGAAAATTTTAGTGGGTAAGAGTTATGCCCCTTGATTAAGCGATTTCATCAAATATTGGGAAAACCGTCGCTTTTTTGGAATTTTTGGACCAACTTATGTCGTTCGAAATGATCTCAGCTACATTTTGATATGCCACAACCCTACTTTTGGTGACTTAGATGACTTGGAATTCTTGCGCGTTGAGGGTTACGGGGCTTTAATAAGTGCGATTACGCCCAAATTAGCGAAAACCGGCACTTTTTTGGTCTTCGGAAATGGATAAAAGTTCTTCGTGATGGTCCCAGGAGCAATTAGATGGGTCACAACCCTATTTTTGCAACTTTGAAAATTTTAGTGGGTAAGAGTTATGCCCCTTGATTAAGCGATTTCATCAAATATTGGGAAAACCGTCGCTTTTTTGGAATTTTTGGACCAACTTATGTCGTTCGAAATGATCTCAGCTACATTTTGATATGCCACAACCCTACTTTTGGTGACTTAGATGACTTGGAATTCTTGCGCGTTGAGGGTTACGGGGCTTTAATAAGTGCGATTACGCCCAAATTAGCGAAAACCGGCACTTTTTTGGTCTTCGGAAATGGATAAAAGTTCTTCGTGATGGTCCCAGGAGCAATTAGATGGGTCACAACCCTATTTTTGCAACTTTGAAAATTTTAGTGGGTAAGAGTTATGCCCCTTGATTAAGCGATTTCATCAAATATTGGGAAAACCGTCGCTTTTTTGGAATTTTTGGACCAACTTATGTCGTTCGAAATGATCTCAGCTACATTTTGATATGCCACAACCCTACTTTTGGTGACTTACATGACTTGGAATTCTTGCGCGTTGAGGGTTACGGGGCTTTAATAAGTGCGATTACGCCCAAATTAGCGAAAACCGGCACTTTTTTGGTCTTCGGAAATGGATAAAAGTTCTTCGTGATGGTCCCAGGAGCAATTAGATGGGTCACAACCCTATTTTTGCAACTTTGAAAATTTTAGTGGGTAAGAGTTATGCCCCTTGATTAAGCGATTTCATCAAATATTGGGAAAACCGTCGCTTTTTTGGAATTTTTGGACCAACTTATGTCGTTCGAAATGATCTCAGCTACATTTTGATATGCCACAACCCTACTTTTGGTGACTTAGATGACTTGGAATTCTTGCGCGTTGAGGGTTACGGGGCTTTAATAAGTGCGATTACGCCCAAATTAGCGAAAACCGGCACTTTTTTGGTCTTCGGAAATGGATAAAAGTTCTTCGTGATGGTCCCAGGAGCAATTAGATGGGTCACAACCCTATTTTTGCAACTTTGAAAATTTTAGTGGGTAAGAGTTATGCCCCTTGATTAAGCGAGTTCATCAAATATTGGGAAAACCGTCGCTTTTTTGGAATTTTTGGACCAACTTATGTCGTTCGAAATGATCTCAGCTACATTTTGATATGCCACAACCCTACTTTTGGTGACTTAGATGACTTGGAATTCTTGCGCGTTGAGGGTTACGGGGCTTTAATAAGTGCGATTACGCCCAAATTAGCGAAAACCGGCACTTTTTTGGTCTTCGGAAATGGATAAAAGTTCTTCGTGATGGTCCCAGGAGCAATTAGATGGGTCACAACCCTATTTTTGCAACTTTGAAAATTTTAGTGGGTAAGAGTTATGCCCCTTGATTAAGCGATTTCATCAAATATTGGGAAAACCGTCGCTTTTTTGGAATTTTTGGACCAACTTATGTCGTTCGAAATGATCTCAGCTACATTTTGATATGCCACAACCCTACTTTTGGTGACTTAGATGACTTGGAATTCTTGCGCGTTGAGGGTTACGGGGCTTTAATAAGTGCGATTACGCCCAAATTAGCGAAAACCGGCACTTTTTTGGTCTTCGGAAATGGATAAAAGTTCTTCGTGATGGTCCCAGGAGCAATTAGATGGGTCACAACCCTATTTTTGCAACTTTGAAAATTTTAGTGGGTAAGAGTTATGCCCCTTGATTAAGCGATTTCATCAAATATTGGGAAAACCGTCGCTTTTTTGGAATTTTTGGACCAACTTATGTCGTTCGAAATGATCTCAGCTACATTTTGATATGCCACAACCCTACTTTTGGTGACTTAGATGACTTGGAATTCTTGCGCGTTGAGGGTTACGGGGCTTTAATAAGTGCGATTACGCCCAAATTAGCGAAAACCGGCACTTTTTTGGTCTTCGGAAATGGATAAAAGTTCTTCGTGATGGTCCCAGGAGCAATTAGATGGGTCACAACCCTATTTTTGCAACTTTGAAAATTTTAGTGGGTAAGAGTTATGCCCCTTGATTAAGCGATTTCATCAAATATTGGGAAAACCGTCGCTTTTTTGGAATTTTTGGACCAACTTATGTCGTTCGAAATGATCTCAGCTACATTTTGATATGCCACAACCCTACTTTTGGTGACTTAGATGACTTGGAATTCTTGCGCGTTGAGGGTTACGGGGCTTTAATAAGTGCGATTACGCCCAAATTAGCGAAAACCGGCACTTTTTTGGTCTTCGGAAATGGATAAAAGTTCTTCGTGATGGTCCCAGGAGCAATTAGATGGGTCACAACCCTATTTTTGCAACTTTGAAAATTTTAGTGGGTAAGAGTTATACCCCTTGATTAAGCGATTTCATCAAATATTGGGAAAACCGTCGCTTTTTTGGAATTTTTGGACCAACTAATGTCGTTCGAAATGATCTCAGCTACATTTTGATATGCCACAACCCTACTTTTGGTGACTTAGATGACTTGGAATTCTTGCGCGTTGAGGGTTACGGGGCTTTAATAAGTGCGATTACGCCCAAATTAGCGAAAACCGGCACTTTTTTGGTCTTCGGAAATGGATAAAAGTTCTTCGTGATGGTCCCAGGAGCAATTAGATGGGTCACAACCCTATTTTTGCAACTTTGAAAATTTTAGTGGGTAAGAGTTATGCCCCTTGATTAAGCGATTTCATCAAATATTGGGAAAACCGTCGCTTTTTTGGAATTTTTGGACCAACTTATGTCGTTCGAAATGATCTCAGCTACATTTTGATATGCCACAACCCTACTTTTGGTGACTTAGATGACTTGGAATTCTTGCGCGTTGAGGGTTACGGGGCTTTAATAAGTGCGATTACGCCCAAATTAGCGAAAACCGGCACTTTTTTGGTCTTCGGAAATGGATAAAAGTTCTTCGTGATGGTCCCAGGAGCAATTAGATGGGTCACAACCCTATTTTTGCAACTTTGAAAATTTTAGTGGGTAAGAGTTATGCCCCTTGATTAAGCGATTTCATCAAATATTGGGAAAACCGTCGCTTTTTTGGAATTTTTGGACCAACTTATGTCGTTCGAAATGATCTCAGCTACATTTTGATATGCCACAACCCTACTTTTGGTTACTTAGATGACTCGGAATTCTTGCGCGTTGAGGGTTACGGGGCTTTAATAAGTGCGATTACGCCCAAATTAGCGAAAACCGGCACTTTTTTGGTCTTCGGAAATGGATAAAAGTTCTTCGTGATGGTCCCAGGAGCAATTAGATGGGTCACAACCCTATTTTTGCAACTTTGAAAATTTTAGTGGGTAAGAGTTATGCCCCTTGATTAAGCGATTTCATCAAATATTGGGAAAACCGTCGCTTTTTTGGAATTTTTGGACCAACTTATGTCGTTCGAAATGATCTCAGCTACATTTTGATATGCCACAACCCTACTTTTGGTGACTTAGATGACTTGGAATTCTTGCGCGTTGAGGGTTACGGGGCTTTAATAAGTGCGATTACGCCCAAATTAGCGAAAACCGGCACTTTTTTGGTCTTCGGAAATGGATAAAAGTTCTTCGTGATGGTCCCAGGAGCAATTAGATGGGTCACAACCCTAAATTTGCAACTTTGAAAATTTTAGTGGGTAAGAGTTATGCCCCTTGATTAAGCGATTTCATCAAATATTGGGAAAACCGTCGCTTTTTTGGAATTTTTGGACCAACTTATGTCGTTCGAAATGATCTCAGCTACATTTTGATATGCCACAACCCTACTTTTGGTGACTTAGATGACTTGGAATTCTTGCGCGTTGAGGGTTACGGGGCTTTAATAAGTGTGATTACGCCCAAATTAGCGAAAACCGGCACTTTTTTGGTCTTCGGAAATGGATAAAAGTTCTTCGTGATGGTCCCAGGAGCAATTAGATGGGTCACAACCCTATTTTTGCAACTTTGAAAATTTTAGTGGGTAAGAGTTATGCCCCTTGATTAAGCGATTTCATCAAATATTGGGAAAACCGTCGCTTTTTTGGAATTTTTGGACCAACTAATGTCGTTCGAAATGATCTCAGCTACATTTTGATATGCCACAACCCTACTTTTGGTGACTTAGATGACTTGGAATTCTTGCGCGTTGAGGGTTACGGGGCTTTAATAAGTGCGATTACGCCCAAATTAGCGAAAACCGGCACTTTTTTGGTCTTCGGAAATGGATAAAAGTTCTTCGTGATGGTCCCAGGAGCAATTAGATGGGTCACAACCCTATTTTTGCAACTTTGAAAATTTTAGTGGGTAAGAGTTATGCCCCTTGATTAAGCGATTTCATCAAATATTGGGAAAACCGTCGCTTTTTTGGAATTTTTGGACCAACTTATGTCGTTCGAAATGATCTCAGCTACATTTTGATATGCCACAACCCTACTTTTGGTGACTTAGATGACTTGGAATTCTTGCGCGTTGAGGGTTACGGGGCTTTAATAAGTGCGATTACGCCCAAATTAGCGAAAACCGGCACTTTTTTGGTCTTCGGAAATGGATAAAAGTTCTTCGTGATGGTCCCAGGAGCAATTAGATGGGTCACAACCCTATTTTTGCAACTTTGAAAATTTTAGTGGGTAAGAGTTATGCCCCTTGATTAAGCGATTTCATCAAATATTGGGAAAACCGTCGCTTTTTTGGAATTTTTGGACCAACTTATGTCGTTCGAAATGATCTCAGCTACATTTTGATATGCCACAACCCTACTTTTGGTGACTTAGATGACTTGGAATTCTTGCGCGTTGAGAGTTACGGGGCTTTAATAAGTGCGATTACGCCCAAATTAGCGAAAACCGGCACTTTTTTGGTCTTCGGAAATGGATAAAAGTTCTTCGTGATGGTCCCAGGAGCAATTAGATGGGTCACAACCCTATTTTTGCAACTTTGAAAATTTTAGTGGGTAAGAGTTATGCCCCTTGATTAAGCGATTTCATCAAATATTGGGAAAACCGTTGCTTTTTTGGAATTTTTGGACCAACTTATGTCGTTCGAAATGATCTCAGCTACATTTTGATATGCCACAACCCTACTTTTGGTGACTTAGATGACTTGGAATTCTTGCGCGTTGAGGGTTACGGGGCTTTAATAAGTGCGATTACGCCCAAATTAGCGAAAACCGGCACTTTTTTGGTCTTCGGAAATGGATAAAAGTTCTTCGTGATGGTCCCAGGAGCAATTAGATGGGTCACAACCCTATTTTTGCAACTTTGAAAATTTTAGTGGGTAAGAGTTATGCCCCTTGATTAAGCGATTTCATCAAATATTGGGAAAACCGTCGCTTTTTTGGAATTTTTGGACCAACTTATGTCGTTCGAAATGATCTCAGCTACATTTTGATATGCCACAACCCTACTTTTGGTGACTTAGATGACTTGGAATTCTTGCGCGTTGAGGGTTACGGGGCTTTAATAAGTGCGATTACGCCCAAATTAGCGAAAACCGGCACTTTTTTGGTCTTCGGAAATGGATAAAAGTTCTTCGTGATGGTCCCAGGAGCAATTAGATGGGTCACAACCCTATTTTTGCAACTTTGAAAATTTTAGTGGGTAAGAGTTATGCCCCTTGATTAAGCGATTTCATCAAATATTGGGAAAACCGTCGCTTTTTTGGAATTTTTGGACCAACTTATGTCGTTCGAAATGATCTCAGCTACATTTTGATATGCCACAACCCTACTTTTGGTGACTTAGATGACTTGGAATTCTTGCGCGTTGAGGGTTACGGGGCTTTAATAAGTGCGATTACGCCCAAATTAGCGAAAACCGGCACTTTTTTGGTCTTCGGAAATGGATAAAAGTTCTTCGTGATGGTCCCAGGAGCAATTAGATGGGTCACAACCCTATTTTTGCAACTTTGAAAATTTTAGTGGGTAAGAGTTATGCCCCTTGATTAAGCGATTTCATCAAATATTGGGAAAACCGTCGCTTTTTTGGAATTTTTGGACCAACTTATGTCGTTCGAAATGATCTCAGCTACATTTTGATATGCCACAACCCTACTTTTGGTGACTTAGATGACTTGGAATTCTTGCGCGTTGAGGGTTACGGGGCTTTAATAAGTGCGATTACGCCCAAATTAGCGAAAACCGGCACTTTTTTGGTCTTCGGAAATGGATAAAAGTTCTTCGTGATGGTCCCAGGAGCAATTAGATGGGTCACAACCCTATTTTTGCAACTTTGAAAATTTTAGTGGGTAAGAGTTATGCCCCTTGATTAAGCGATTTCATCAAATATTGGGAAAACCGTCGCTTTTTTGGAATTTTTGGACCAACTTATGTCGTTCGAAATGATCTCAGCTACATTTTGATATGCCACAACCCTACTTTTGGTGACTTAGATGACTTGGAATTCTTGCGCGTTGAGGGTTACGGGGCTTTAATAAGTGCGATTACGCCCAAATTAGCGAAAACCGGCACTTTTTTGGTCTTCGGAAATGGATAAAAGTTCTTCGTGATGGTCCCAGGAGCAATTAGATGGGTCACAACCCTATTTTTGCAACTTTGAAAATTTTAGTGGGTAAGAGTTATGCCCCTTGATTAAGCGATTTCATCAAATATTGGGAAAACCGTCGCTTTTTTGGAATTTTTGGACCAACTTATGTCGTTCGAAATGATCTCAGCTACATTTTGATATGCCACAACCCTACTTTTGGTGACTTAGATGACTTGGAATTCTTGCGCGTTGAGGGTTACGGGGCTTTAATAAGTGCGATTACGCCCAAATTAGCGAAAACCGGCACTTTTTTGGTCTTCGGAAATGGATAAAAGTTCTTCGTGATGGTCCCAGGAGCAATTAGATGGGTCACAACCCTATTTTTGCAACTTTGAAAATTTTAGTGGGTAAGAGTTATGCCCCTTGATTAAGCGATTTCATCAAATATTGGGAAAACCGTCGCTTTTTTGAAATTTTTGGACCAACTTATGTCGTTCGAAATGATCTCAGCTACATTTTGATATGCCACAACCCTACTTTTGGTGACTTAGATGACTTGGAATTCTTGCGCGTTGAGGGTTACGGGGCTTTAATAAGTGCGATTACGCCCAAATTAGCGAAAACCGGCACTTTTTTGGTCTTCGGAAATGGATAAAAGTTCTTCGTGATGGTCCCAGGAGCAATTAGATGGGTCACAACCCTATTTTTGCAACTTTGAAAATTTTAGTGGGTAAGAGTTATGCCCCTTGATTAAGCGATTTCATCAAATATTGGGAAACCCGTCGCTTTTTTGGAATTTTTGGACCAACTTATGTCGTTCGAAATGATCTCAGCTACATTTTGATATGCCACAACCCTACTTTTGGTGACTTAGATGACTTGGAATTCTTGCGCGTTGAGGGTTACGGGGCTTTAATAAGTGCGATTACGCCCAAATTAGCGAAAACCGGCACTTTTTTGGTCTTCGGAAATGGATAAAAGTTCTTCGTGATGGTCCCAGGAGCAATTAGATGGGTCACAACCCTATT